>OZ010577.1:120984575-121102075 GCA_963932145.1 Acanthosepion lycidas | reverse complement strand
TTTCACAGAAACGGGTGAACGTGCTTAAAGGAACAGACTTTGTTTGACAGACTTTTCTACTGAATTAAAATGTTACTTTTTTACAAAATTGACACATTCTCGATTTTATAAACAAAAACAAAACCTTCAGCTTAAGGAAGAAAATAATAGCACTATGACTTAGGGGCTTACTGATAGTGAAACAGAATGAAAAGACTTTAGTGAGGAGAAAGTACAATAAAAGAACAGGTTTCAGTAATAGAGAAGATAGCGATTGATGTTGCATTTAAATATGTGATTATTGCAGATGACAGTGCGAGAAAAGACTCTGTTATAACTGAACTTATGGTTACATCAAGCTATTTCAATAGTTAGCAATCTAGTAGAATGCTTAAACTCCTGTGGTCTAGGTAGCAAAGGAAGAGACGCCATTAGAACAATTAATATTAAAATATTTACAGAAAAAAACAGACGGGAGCTACGTAATGGCGTTTGGAAAATGATTGAAGTCGAGATGCCAGGTCAGAAACAATAAGGTTTCAGACCTTTCTTTGGATTTTGTTGAGAATGCTGTGATATATAGCAGAATATGTAAGACAACACAGGCCTCACAAAATTTGAAAGAATTAGACACCCTCAATGAAACAGAATAATCTATGCCTACATAATAATTGAACGGAGTGTCTGACGCAGAAGTATATTAAGCGTGGCTGAACTTTTAGCACGAAGGTGTTGTGTCGAGAGAAATTGATGGACTGAGTTCAAATTCCAAATCAGTTGCGTTCACTTTCTAAAAAATGTTCTTGGGAAAGACATGAACACAGCTTTTTCATAAAGCAGGCCGGGCTCTTTAAACTTGGGTAGTAGCGATTCCAGGAGATATAAAACACTGAATATTTGTCTATATTTCTGAGATGAAGTATTCTGTTTACACTATTTACATTATTCGGACTGTTGTCACATTCACGAGGTTTCGGCCCTTGTACAATGCAACCTTTTTCAGGTGATTGGAATTTTTAACCAAAAGCTTTTTGTTCACAGAGGTAAATTTCTAGAGTTCCACGTGCCATGCCTCCACTGGATATTTTTGGTTTTTTACCTTTAGTAACTCTAGAAAGTTGTTTATTTTTGTTTTAGTCACTAAAGAAAATAATGGAAACTGTGATATCCAGGAGAGGTGTGGGACATGGAACTAGAACAATCTACCCAAATGGTTGAAATAAAGGGTTTAGTTCGAAATTCAAATCACCTGAAGAAGGCCGGACGGTACAGCGGCCGAAACGTCGTGAATATGTCAACAAGATGAGGACAATAATACGAACAATTTAAATAATGTAAATGGAAAACACTGAATTGAAAACCACGAAGTTAATGGCTAACCACTCGGCTATCTTTCAGAAATTGCGGCGATCGATAGATAAGAGAGAAAAGGATATTGTGGAGAGCAATCATTGGCTATGTCCAGAAGGGACATGAACGTTTTGGAGAACACATTTAATCTAAATTTAACATATGCTTTCATAGATTTTTCTTGGTAATCTGCTAGTTATGTGCCCACTCGTCCAATATTGCAAAGTCGGCTGTGATAGGATTAAATGAGGGTGAGCACATTTACTGTCATCGGTCATGTACATTTATTAACCTGAAATAGCACAGCACAAATTCGTGGTCATTCCATTGAGTGCATTTTATTACTTATTTCCATTACGACCATTAATATGAATCGATTGAAAATATTTACAAGCAAGTACCTAGCGACCAGATATACCTAGAGAAAGTCATTAAAACTGAACACATACAAAGAAAGATCTATAAATAGAAATTGACTACAATCAAAATGGTAGTAACTTTGTAAGTATACAGGCTGCGATGAATAAATTGTCGTCTAAATTGCGCAAAAATGAAAATAATACTGACTTTTCATTTTAACAGATACATTTACCAAAATGACACAAAAATATCTGGGTATATTAGGTTGGTGCAAAAATGTCGTTTTTTGATGTTCAACTTCAAAAGAAAAACTACATTATTTTTGCAGCAACCTAATACTAAAGATATAATAGAGAGTAGAATTATTGAATAAAATCGCCACTGGCTTCACCACGGCCTCAAGACAACTTCGGAGTCTCCTGCATCTATTATGGACGGTCTTCGTAATTAAGTAAATGAATACTGCCATAATCCTTGCCTTCGGTTCATATTTGATGTTACAAGGAGTTTGGTTGGTTTGTCCCTCAACCGCGCCCTACACACAATAATCAAGGGAGTCGTAGTCTGGGGAGTTAGGTGGCCCGATGTAAAGGGTGAGGTGGTCCCAGAAATTGTCTGGCAGCCATGACTGGATGCTTCTGTTTGTGTGGCATGCTGCAAAATTCTGTTGCCAAATACAGCATCTTGAACAAGATAAGATCAAAACTTCGATTCCAATAACTTATGACTCCCTGCTCGGACAATCATCAGTGGCTTCTAAAGAATTCCGTGTAACCTATTTTAATCAGAACGCGTGGTTCGACCCGTGGTATGATTTCCAGCTACTATCCAACGGTACAACAAAGTAGAATCGCCTTCCATGTATGATAACTTCCTCAAATCACCTTATTGCAAATCAAACATGGTGAGAATCGAACCAGGATATTATGGTCTGGTATTTAACATTCTCACCAGTCGGTCACATGATAATAAAAAGACATTACACTGGTTGTCATGTTAAGCAAGTTGTGTGGTGGGGTGTATATCTGTACCCTAGTATCACAGAAACAGTAACTGGGGTTTTAGTCAGAAATTTTTTAAAAGTCATATCTCTTTTTTTTTCTTTTTAGTAATTACAAATCTTTGATAGTTCCAACATTTTTTTTCTATCTCCTATTTCATCTTTTCTTTATACATAGCTAATTAAAACGTGCTCCGAGGATGACTTGTTCGACTGTTCATCTTCCTCCGCTCTCTGGCAAAACTGATATATTTTTCGAATTTAGTTTTTGATTTCTACTCTATGGTTTGCCGAAACTGCGAAATTTGGCTTCTTTTATTCTTTATTATTATCTCTAATTCTCCTGATATAACCAATCCTTCACCAAATCTTTTATCTGAGACTAGAGGCTAATCATGTTTTTTCTGAAAAAAAATATTGAGCATATCCTGCTGAGATAGTCTTTCTGAGTATATGAAATGTGCTCAGGAATAGTCTTGTAGCTTCCATTGTGAAGGACTTCTTGGGATTTTCTTAACATATCGTAATATACATCACGTATATTTTATTTTCATGATGGTGAAAAATAACAATGCACATTTCTGGGTTTTCATTATTTTTCATGTAATTTTCTTCATTAAAACTATTTATAGCTATATATTTTCCGTCTTTATTCAAGCATTGGCGATATAAAATCTGTATAACGTTTATTCTGACCTTTATATATCTTTAAAAAAGATTAAAAATCTAAAACCTGAATGAAAACAAGTGAAGAATATTATCCTTTTAATGTGCTAAATTCTGTTAGGATGTAGGCAAGCACGGCTCCCCACAACGTCCATCTTCTGTTTGCTCTATATGTTTAAAAACACATAGACCAAACAGTTGGACGTTGATCATCACTTTTTTTACTGTTCTACTATGAATGTTAAATTGGCTACTCAATCTTTTATCCTGATTCAATGTCTTCTGAGTGTTACATTCTATAAATCCTATTATAAACCAGATATTCCAACAATCTCTCAGATCATAAGTGGAAATCTATTTATTGTTCCCATTTTTCTTGAATATTCGTGTGTTCTGTCCATGCTATTCTCAAATTATTCTAAATATTTAAGAACTCTTTGCTTTGTTTTGAACCTTAGCCTCTTCTATCATAGAACTCCGCTTACTTTCTGAAAGACATACTTCCCTATTTCGATGCGATTTAGGAAAGATTACTAAGAAAAGCTATTGTATAGTATAACACTCTTGACAAATACGTTATCTGATTAGACAATGCTCTTTGTCTGGAGAGGTTTAGTTCTCTCATTTTCCTCCAGTTTTTCCAGCCATTTTCGAAATGACTTTGGAAAATTTTCAAACGTTTTCTTTATGGGTACAAAGGACATGTGAATAGAAAATATACCTTGTTCTCTCATCGGATCTTGACAACTATTCAATTTTTCCATACATTTCAACTTCATATTATGGCCGTAGAGGTTGATGCGGAGCTAAACGAAATTAGCCAACCGGTCATATTCTGGTCTGTTTGAAAGGTCTCCTCCAATATTTGCCTGTTATTCGTGCCTTTGTACATATTATCAAAATATTAATATTATTTATTTACATTGTCTGATGAAAAGAATGGGATCATTTTCGATGCAGATTGATTGACGGCATGTCTCATTAATATTCTTGATGGGTTTATGGCTGCAGTTGTTCTTTGGTCCAATTGCTCCCCGGATATCTACTGCTTCCACTCTTTCAAAAGATTTCTTCACAGACTATACATCTTAAGATTAAGTGAAACTATCTCTTAAATTTACTATTAATATTTTAGCTTTTTTTTCGGTAATTTATTGAGTATATTTATTGAGTATATCATGTTGAGACAGTAATTTTGAGATATGAAGTGTGCTCAGGAATAGTCTTGTATCTTCTATTGTGTTGAACTTCCTGGGATTTTCTTAACATATGTCCCGTTGGTAATAAATATCACGTATATTTTATTTTCATGACCGTGAAAAATGACAATACGCATTTCTGAGTTTTCATTATTTTTCATGTAATTCTCTTCATTAAAACTACAGCTATATATTTTTTGTCTTTATTTTTTATTCAAGCATTGGTGATATAAGACCTCTGTTACATTTATTCTGAACTGCATTCCTTGAAAAGGACAAAAAATATAATTAAAATACCTGAAACAAAACAGCTGAAGGATATTCTTTTAATGTGACAAATTCTGTCAGTATGTAGACAAACTCTTAAATTCATTATTAGTGGTTAAGATTTTTTTCATTAACCACGTTTTATGAATTTACTCCTTTATGTATTGAACTGCCACCTTTTCGAGTAATTTTGTAAAGTCATTTCGGACAGTTTTCCGTTCTCCAACAATGAATGTAAGCATAATGATCCACGAATTTTTCATGAAATGTTCAGGTATTCTTAGCAATTCACATTTCATTTATATTTTATCTTTATGTTGAGCTCTGCTGGAAGAGTGAATTCATCTGAGAAATTTTATTCTCATTCCCAAGTAATATTCAGTTGTTCAGTACCGTATAATCTGGGTGCACGTTAGAGGCTCAAGTAACGCCTTGCTTTTCAAATATTCCATATTAAAACATTGCATGAAATGATTCAGACTGTCCTTTATTTATAAAATGGGTCGAGATCTCTCAATTTCCCATTAATTTACAGTTGCGTTGGTTAGATTTACCCGTAAGTTCTATGCAAACAGTATCATCTCTCTGACTTCTCACTTGTGGAACTCCATTTCGCTCCATGTTTACCAACCAACATTAATCTTTAAAAATACCGATTAACAAAAAAAAAAAACGGTTGAATTCAAAATGATTTCATTATTTAAAATAAATACATAAATAGTTTAAGGTAATAATTACACTGTAATTATAAAAAATATCAACACTTATTGACTTTCGTTTATTAAATATTAAATTACATCACTTAGCATCTTCTATAGTTTAACTGTACTTTCGCAGTTAAAAATATTTGAGTGGACTTAAATTTAAATGTTTTGAAAACCTAGGATTTTACATAAATACTTTCCCTTTTGTCTTTATTTACGCGCATTCATTCATATATATATAGGCATCTAATTCTATTTTAGGCATTTCTAATTAAATAAATTGCAGACATTATACCTGCTTAGTTTTAACATACAATATTGCACCTCGAAGGAAGATCGAAAGTACTTGGGGAAATAAGTGATTTTCATAGTTATACCACATTTCTTACATCATTTAGTTGCAATACACGGAAGATTATCCGTGATTATGAACGGATTATGTTTATATATATATATATATATATATATATATATATATATATATATATATATATATATATATATATATATATATAAATAGATAGGAAAAGACAATATTTATAAGGCATTTTTTTTGAAAGCTAAAATAAAAACAACAGGTTTCGTCCCAGGACTTATAAAGTTTATTTATTCTGGGAATTTAAAAAGCGTGTAAATTATTTCTTAATTAACGAATATTAATTTAAAATTAATTTACACGCTTTTTAAATTCCCAGAATAAATAAACTTTTTGCTTTTGCTTTTAAAAAATGCCTCATAAATATTTTCTTTTCCTATCTATTATTTAAATTCTGTACCTCGAAAGATTCCGAGAAACACTTACATACTTACCACAGAACACAAAAACGGACAACAGGAAAAGAAATATATGGTTCAACCCACCGTACACCAAAATCGTAAAAACAAACGTAGGAAAAATATTCCTCAAACTTTTACCCAAACACTTCCCGGAAACGAGCACCCTAAACCAAATATTCAGCAAAAACAGTAAAAATCAGCTACAGTTGCGCCGAGAACAAAAAACACTACAGGAAAATTATCAACAAACCACACGAACATTTTAAACCCGCAAATGTCTCTTAAACAGTAATTGTTTACAAAACAACATAATATACAAAGCCACGATAAAATCACCAAATAATGAAGAAAAATATACATAGGAGTAACTGAAGGATCCTGGAAACAAAGAAATTATGCACACAATTAAATCTTTCACAAATAATAAATATGCGAATAGCACAATGCTTTCTCAGTATATCTGGGAAATTAAAAACAAAACGCACATCGCACCAAAAATATCTTGGAAAATAAGGAAAAGATCATCAACCTACAACAACAAATCAAAAACTTGCAAACTTTGCTTGGAGGAAAAAATAGTTAATATCTGTTTCTCAGATCAAAATAAATTATTAAAGATCCGAGCTCATCTCAAAATGCAGATATTAAAACAAATTTTTACTACGTTGCTTAAAAATCCAAACAGAAAAAAATAAAATAAACAAAATGACAATAAAATAAGTAAAATAAATTGACCCAAACAAATTACCAAATCTCACCCGTTAGAATAAATGAAATAGAATATATAAAACAAAATCAATGAACCCAAATAAAGTAAATAATAAACAAAATAACAAACCTTTATGAACAAAATATTAGTCTATAAAAATCAAACCAAAAATCGAACGAAAAACATAGCTATAACTGTTATACAACGATAAAAAATACTACGTTACATAAAAATTGACGTCCGAAAAGAGTAAATAAAAATATACAATATAATAAATAATTAAAAACAATTAGAATAAATTAATCTAAGTTCATCCAAATAAACTACCAAACCGATCCTGATAAATTAACCGTTAGAAAAAAGAAAAATAATCAATCCAAATAAATACATGGATTAATAAATTAAAAACTGCTCGGCCAAAATAAGTTAGAATAAACTACAACGATCAACCCCAAAATTGAATAAATAGCTTTATCTTCGTAAACAAAACCAAAACCACTATTAAAAAAGCGATATAAACAAATTTTTTCTACGTTAAAACACCGATTAAAATAAAAATAAATATCAGAAATAAAAAAAAATAAAAATAATGACAAGCAAAATAATTTAACCCAAATAAATAACAAATAAACGACTTCCGGCAAAATAACCGCGAAAATAGACTACCCAAAATGCACTGCTGACGCGTATATATAAATAGCCGAGAAAAATAACAGCACTTGTTGCTTGAGGAATGCGTCCAGAGTGAAACGGACCGTTGCTTCTAAGTGTTCACTTCAATGTTCAATTTTATATTTACACCCGCTATATCTCTGATATTGAGCACTTTATCCCATAAATATAGCATACCTTAAGATTATATTTCTAATGTATATAGAGATAGATAGATATTTATATATATATATATATATGTGTGTATAGATATATATATAGATAGATTCGATATAGATTAGAGATTACAGAGAGATATAGATTAGTGATATATAGATTAGATATAGATAGATTAGATATATAGATAGATTAGATATATAGATAGATTAGATATATAGATAGATTAGATAGATTAGATAGATATTAGAGATATTAGATAGATAGATATTAGAGATATTAGATAGATAGATATTAGAGATATTAGATAGATAGATATTAGAGATATTAGATAGATAGATATTAGAGATATTAGATAGATAGATATTAGATAGATAGATATTAGAGATATTAGATAGATAGATATTAGAGATATTGGATAGATAGATATTAGAGATATTGGATAGATAGATATTAGAGATATTGGATAGATAGATATTAGAGATATTGGATAGATAGATATTAGAGATATTGGATAGATAGATATTAGAGATATTGGATAGATAGATATTAGAGATATTGGATAGATAGATATTAGAGATATTGGATAGATAGATATTAGAGATATTGGATAGATAGATATTAGAGATATTGGATAGATAGATATTAGAGATATTGGATAGATAGATATTAGAGATATTGGATAGATAGATATTAGAGATATTGGATAGATAGATATTAGAGATATTGGATAGATAGATATTAGAGATATTGGATAGATAGATATTAGAGATATTGGATAGATAGATATTAGAGATATTGGATAGATAGATATTAGAGATATTGGATAGATAGATATTAGAGATATTGGATAGATAGATATTAGAGATATTGGATAGATAGATATTAGAGATATTGGATAGATAGATATTAGAGATATTGGATAGATAGATATTAGAGATATTGGATAGATAGATATTAGAGATATTGGATAGATAGATATTAGAGATATTGGATAGATAGATATTAGAGATATTGGATAGATAGATATTAGAGATATTGGATAGATAGATATTAGAGATATTGGATAGATAGATATTAGAGATATTGGATAGATAGATATTAGAGATATTGGATAGATAGATATTAGAGATATTGGATAGATAGATATTAGAGATATTGGATAGATAGATATTAGAGATATTGGATAGATAGATATTAGAGATATTGGATAGATAGATATTAGAGATATTGGATAGATAGATATTAGAGATATTGGATAGATAGATATTAGAGATATTGGATAGATAGATATTAGAGATATTGGATAGATAGATATTAGAGATATTGGATAGATAGATATTAGAGATATTGGATAGATAGATATTAGAGATATTGGATAGATAGATATTAGAGATATTGGATAGATAGATATTAGAGATATTGGATAGATAGATATTAGAGATATTGGATAGATAGATATTAGAGATATTGGATAGATAGATATTAGAGATATTGGATAGATAGATATTAGAGATATTGGATAGATAGATATTAGAGATATTGGATAGATAGATATTAGAGATATTGGATAGATAGATATTAGAGATATTGGATAGATAGATATTAGAGATATTGGATAGATAGATATTAGAGATATTGGATAGATAGATATTAGAGATATTGGATAGATAGATATTAGAGATATTGGATAGATAGATATTAGAGATATTGGATAGATAGATATTAGAGATATTGGATAGATAGATATTAGAGATATTGGATAGATAGATATTAGAGATATTGGATAGATAGATATTAGAGATATTGGATAGATAGATATTAGAGATATTGGATAGATAGATATTAGAGATATTGGATAGATAGATATTAGAGATATTGGATAGATAGATATTAGAGATATTGGATAGATAGATATTAGAGATATTGGATAGATAGATAGTAGAGATATTGGATAGATAGATAGTAGAGATATTGGATAGATAGATAGTAGAGATATTGGATAGATAGATAGTAGAGATATTGGATAGATAGATAGTAGAGATATTGGATAGATAGATAGTAGAGATATTGGATAGATAGATAGTAGAGATATTGGATAGATAGATAGTAGAGATATTGGATAGATAGATAGTAGAGATATTGGATAGATAGATAGTAGAGATATTGGATAGATAGATAGTAGAGATATTGGATAGATAGATAGTAGAGATATTGGATAGATAGATAGTAGAGATATTGGATAGATAGATAGTAGAGATATTGGATAGATAGATAGTAGAGATATTGGATAGATAGATAGTAGAGATATTGGATAGATAGATAGTAGAGATATTGGATAGATAGATAGTAGAGATATTGGATAGATAGATAGTAGAGATATTGGATAGATAGAGATTAGATATTAGATATAGATATTAGAGATGTAGAGATAGATATTAGAGATGTAGAGATAGATATTAGAGATGTAGAGATAGATATTAGAGATGTAGAGATATAGATATTAGAGATGTAGAGATATAGATATTAGAGATATAGATATTAGAGATGTAGAGATATAGATATTAGAGATATAGATATTAGAGATGTAGAGATATAGATATTAGAGATATAGATATTAGAGATGTAGAGATATAGATATTAGAGATGTAGAGATATAGATATTAGAGATGTAGAGATGTAGATATTAGATATAGATATTAGAGATGTAGATATTAGATATAGATATTAGAGATGTAGAGATGTAGATATAGAGATTAGATATTAGATATAGATATTAGAGATGTAGATATAGAGATTAGATATTAGATATAGATATTAGAGATGTAGATGTAGATATTAGAGATGTAGATATTAGAGATGTAGATATTAGAGATGTAGATATTAGAGATGTAGATATTAGAGATGTAGATATTAGAGATGTAGATATTAGAGATAGATTTTCCCGCTATGAGGTGGGAGGAATTAAAATAGCTTTGTATTCTGCTAATTTTGTCAGTTGTCAAAAACTGCCTGTCTTAAACACTTGAAATACTGACATGTCATTTGTAATGGAGATGAAAAAAGAAAATTACTTGTGCCCACGGCAAATATGTTACATCTCCACCTGCTATATTAAGTCTACGCCAGGCTTAACACAGAAAAATCGAGAAAGGAAAAACTGAGATAGAACCTTGCGGTATATAAATATAATACTTATTAAGAGATGGTGTTAATTTTTTTTCCAAAATAAGATCTAACATTTATCAGCATTTGAAGCCTTTCTTGTTCGGCTCAAAACTTTTAATTATTCTATTATATATTCATATACCTTTTACCTATTGTTATACTGTACTACCTTTGTTAAAATATAGATACATATTTTAGTATTATCTTGTATAAGGTGTATATTTAGCAGGCGATTAAAACATATATAGATTCGTATTCAAAATATTTTGAAGGTATGACGCAAAAAGGAGGCAACTGATATCGTGTTGTACAACTGCTTCTCTACCTGGTCGGGATTCCAGTACGCTTTGCTCCCTTCTGTATAGTACTAGGATAAACACAAACCAGTCCGAACATAAAACATGCTCGTTAACGATCAGCCAATCTGAAGATGAGAAATAATTTGAAGCGTGCCTTATAATCCAAGCAGCTCTTATTTGTGTCTGAATTTCTAAGATTAGGAGTTATCATTATTTCCATGTTGACTATGTCCACATCTGTGTTGATGTTATCTCAGTGTTTTTTTTTTCCATTGTGTCTCTCCGGTTTCCATCAGGACTATATCGATCCGGATAACCTACAGGAAATTATGAACTTAAAACTTTACTTAATCTACTGATCTGGACAGTGTATGCTAGAACTCGATGACGGAGCATTAGTAAAAATAAGAAGCAATTCCTAGATATTGGTAATGGGAGAACTACTGTCTTGCTCAGTAGATTAAATAAAGGGGTCAGTTCGAAATCGACTGTAGATCGCCTGGGTTGACGTAAACTTGAAGAAATTCTTAGGGCACAAATACTCTGCATCTGCTCGTTTCACACAGCCTCTCTTGTAATAAGTGATAAGAGAATAGGAAAATTGTTTTATTCCGTGGAAACCGGTGAATGTTATAAACAATTTTCTCCTAAATAAAGTTCCGACACTTTTATGGTGACAGTGTCATAATCTTAGGTGTTGCTATGACGATGTGTTACCCCTTGTATCTAAGTTTCCTCAGGTATCTTTTGTAGCGATTTTCCAAGCATAGCTTAGATGTGGCACAAGGCCGAAAGTATGGGGGCACCCAGTGAGGATCGAACTCACTACTCAGTCGTAAATGTGCTAGCGAGACAAACTTGCTAACCATTACACCGCCTCGGGGTGCCCAGGTATCTGTTGTAATGGGTGTATGTAAAATTCTTTTTAGATACTTTACATCTAAAAGAAATTGTATAAAATTAAAACTGACATTGTGTTTCTTTATATTTTTTCTTCAAAACCTCAGTATGCACAGAATTACCAATAAATTTTGTGGTTTACCATTTAGTACAAGGTATATAACGTTTTGAGTTTTTTTTTTTTTTTTTTTTTTTATTCGTTTACTGTGATTTTTATCCTTATTCTGTTTCAATCCTTATTTTCTCTTTTTTGTTTCTTAGGTTGAGTTCTACCGTCGTTAGCCCAATAGCAAAACGAAATAGCAAAGCAAGAAACATTTTCAGATAGATAGCAATAAGAACGGATTAAAACAAATATATTTGCTGACGGTTCAAACGAGATCACTTGGTAAAAATCGATCACCATTCTTAAAAGCGTTTCTCTCAGCATTAGTTTCCTCAACATGTTAAATGCTCTTTTTTCAACGTCGCCTCGTAAATCACTGAACTTTCTCGAATTGGCGATTTCCAAGTTCAAAGTGCCACGTCTATCTCTGATTATATTAGGTTGGTGCAAAAATAATGACGTAATAATGTCGTTTTTTGACGTTAAAAATACGTCAAAAAACGACATTATTACGTCTTTATTTTTGCACCAACCTAATATCTGTTACGTAGTTAAACTAAGCACTGTACCTTTTCTAGCAGATTTTCCTAATGACAATGTCCGTTTTTGTTCTGTTATTCGATTCTAAAACAGGATTACTTTACTTTCTAAAACGTTTCAGCGGTTTTTTTTTTTTTTTTAGGTTTTTTTACTTTTATTTTTTATCGTGACTTCAAGCTCTGGCATTTTTTTTTACTCTGCTTCCAACGATGTCTAAAACCACACGATTTGTGTATTGACAAAATCATAAAAAACCTTTGAACATGATAAAAAGCAAGGTAAAAATAGAAAGTGACAGATATTTAATAAAAACTGAGAAAAATTCGAAAATAATCACGAATTGCCTAACGCTTTGCCAGAAATAATTCTGATTTGCTAATCAGTACCAATGGTCGGTGTTCAAATTCACTTTAAAGCCGATGAGTTTTTGTTTCAGGAAAGAAAGTTTGCCGTATTACAATATTTCCTACTCTATTCACAAATATTTGTTACTATATAAAAATTTCTCAGTCTTTTTCTAGAGTTTAATTCTATGTATAAAAAGGAAAAAAGACAATAGGAAATCTAGTTTTAGCCGATGTGTTTCGTCGAATGTGGACCTTTTTTCAAGGAAAAAACGATATCAATTTATTGAAACAAAGTATCTATAAACAACAAACAAAATGTCGTTAGCAACAATTTAGAAACGCTATTGTATATTTATATGGTCAATTACATCGAAGAGAAGACTTTGGCATTGCTTGTGTTGTGTTGACGGATTCAAGCGTTTTTTATTGATTTCTTGATACAGTGTAACCCGGATATAAGAGTTGTCGGGACCAGAGACGAAATCTCTTATATTCGGGTTTCTCTTATATCCGGGTATGGTCTAATTTATATACATTAACACAGGCTCTAATTTGGGACCAGATAAAATTTCTCTTATATCCGGGTTACACTGTATAGTTGTGTACATTGACTTTGGAGAGTAGTGATTCTATTAGGAAAGCTGATATCGGGGGGGAAAAAAACAATATTTCTACACATTTTCCTATCCCCCCTTTTTTAACATTTGTTATTATACTGTACACAGTTGAGCTTATTAAATATCGAAGACTTTAGATTTGATGTCACGTTGACTACTGATATTTAAGGATATAGGTATGTTTTAATTAAAAGATCGGTAAGATAAAATATTTAATATTACTGAGTCTGGACTCGTCTGAAGTATCTTAGACAAACCGATTTTTCATTATACATACACTTTTGAGGGTTTTTTTTAAATCGCCGCAAAAGTAATTGTTTGTACTTAAAATAAGAGAAAAGAGTTATACATGGTTAAAAATGTGAGATATAATTTAATAGAAATTCTTTTATGACAAAAAGGAAACAAAATTTCTGACTAAATTTTTCTCTCGTCAAAATATCTTCCTTTAGCATTGAATACTGCAGCACAAAAATTTGGCATTCGATGCAAAAGTTTCTTAACGTATGTTTACTAATTGATTCCATTCTATTTTCAATGTCTCTAAGAGCTCTTCATTTTTTCCACTCTTCTGTCAAGTTCATACTATGTTACTTCTGGGGATGGCTTCAAAATTTTAACTTAGCTACCTCCACGAAGTCGCTAAAAAAAGAGCTTGATGAAAAAGACTCCAAACTTGCCGAAAACAAAATCTTATCGTCTAAATGCTTGTCATTATTAAGAGGAAAGACAGTTTTTTGTTTTTTTTTTATTATTTTAAAAAATTCCTTTTTAGAACATTCTAAATTTTGATTTAAAAAAAAACAAAAACTTGTTTCTCTTTGTATCAGCGGAACTAGTAAATAGCATAGACAATTTTTAACACTCTTTTTTTTTTTTTTTTTTTTTTTTTTTTTTTGGTATGGCACACACTAATTTGGAAAATCTTGAAAAAATATAAATAATTGTCAGATGTTAATGAAACTTTCAGGAACTATTCACAGATGATCGAAATTATTATAATTTTTTTTTATTAAAGTCATGGCAGAAATATTTTTTATATTTATTGCCCCCACCCCATAACTAATTTTATGAAAACGCTAGAAATTCGATCGAGTCTAGTATAATGATTGCATTAGTTTTAAGCACAAGACTTTGAGAAATGCAAATCATTTTTTTTTTTTTTTTGTTTTTAATTGGACACCACTACCTGAAAATCAGCTCTGAATTGTAACATAGAAAACTCAATAAAACAAAGATATTATTTAATTTCAAATGCTTTTATTGGCTTTTAGTTGTTTTTATGAATATGGACAACATTTTCTGAAAGTAATTTGTTTTTTCGATCTGAAATTAATTTTTAATAAAATTATTTATTTAATTATAATGGATTTTACATTTATTTTTTTTAAATATTATAAAATTAGTCAAAAGTCACATCAGGTTTCCTAAGTCTCCTTATGAGATAGATGTTTTTTTAGCGCGTTGAACATTTTATCATTTGAGTAATCAGATCCGCAGTAATTAAGAAATGTAATTTTGTGTTTATAATCGGGCGGTAATTATAAAGTACGGAAGACCAACCAGAATACAATTAAGTTGCGTTATTTGAGTTAAGCATTGTTCTCCGCTGTTAAGACCTTTACTTTTGAGAAAAACATGTGGAGAATTTAATTTGATTTTTCAATTTCAACTGAGAAGGGTACCTACAAGTATCAGTATCATGTTATGAAATTTATATGATCTTATCAGTATATTAATCTAAGTTACGACATTTTTCCTTAAATGAAATACCAGAATTAATAATAAAATGAATGGAAATAAAAATAACACAATAAAATGTAATAAATGTATATAAAATTATAGTATTATGTAGTATTATAGTATTATGCACACTTCTGATAAAATTTCATAAGAAAGGTATCTAATTTATAGGTACCTTTCTTATGAAATATGAAACTTAATCTCACTCTTAAGTCTTATTTTAATTTCTCTATAATATATTTTCCATAAAGCATCGTAAACGTAAAGGTGAAAGTTTTCCTTAAAAATAACGAGGTAAATAATTCACTTAAATGTAAATTATTTCTATTTTCTCCTTCCATAGAACAAATTAACCTCACGGAATCCGTCAATGTCTCATTCATCACCTATCAAGTGACGCGAAAGTTTACGACCTCCTTTGCTTTATTTTCAGATTACATCTTTTCGGCGCAGAAGCTAAGTTAAGCTTGGTTCAAAATATTTTACATAAAAATAATATCTGATTTTCTTAAAATAAGTTTTGAAAAAATAATTGATATTTAAAAGAATTTCAAAGTGAGATTTCCAGTTTATTATAAAATGGAAAAAAATGGTCAATTTTACTGACACAAAAAAAAAAAAAAGATTTTTAACGAAAATTTCGGACGTGCTAGGAACAATTGAATAATGGAAAAAAATACCCCCAAAATACTTTGATCTTTCCTCTTAAACATTACAAACATTTAGACGATAAAATTTTGTTTTCGTCAAGTTTGGCGTCATTTTCATCATGCTATACATTTTTTTTTTTTTTTTTTTTTTTTTAGCGATCTCGTGGAGGTACCTAATAAAAATGAAGGTCTAAGATGGTCAACATGGATCCTAGGGATATATATATATATATATATATATATATATATATATATGATATTGTGTACGGGTAGTATCATGTATAGCAGCTACGAATGATTCGTTACTTTTATTTAAGCACAAATTTTTCTTGGAAAAATTCTGAAAGCAAACTATGAATGCATGCCCCAGCTATAAATTAAAAAGGATATGTAGGTTGATGCATTATTTGCCTAAAAATATTCTTTCAATCCAAAAATGTTTCAGCTTTACATAACACACAAAGGGTTGATAAACCGTAAAATGTTCAATTGTTTTTGTCTAGGTACCTCCACTTTTTCGCGGGAAAACAGCATAGCGTAATAAACAAATGCCACAAACTTAACGAAAATAAATTTTTATCGTCAAAACGCTTATGAAAGACCAAAGTATATTTTAATTATTTTTTGATATTTTTTAATATTTTTTAACACGTTCGAAATTTTGGTTAGTTTTCTTTTTTTTACGTCATCGCGGTGCTGTAAAAATAACATTGTTTTTTTTTTTTTTGCGCTTTTTTCCCGTTGAAAACCCATTGATTTGGAAATTCTTGTAAAATAAAGTAATTGATTTTAATGAAATTTTCAGGACTTATTCACAAATGAATGAAATTATTTTTGAAATATTTCTTTTTAGTAAATTTTAGTAAAAAATATTTTTTTAATGTTACACCCCACTTACTTATTTTCCCGAAATTTCGTTCAATCCTTTTTATTTCCTTACAATTTTTTTTTGTTTAAAGTAAGAGTCATTGGAGATGGTAAATCACCTTTTTTTTTCTAATTTGTTCATACTCACGGAAAAGGAGCTCTGAATAGAAAAATAATGAATCCAATAAAACTATATTACTTAATTAGAAAAGCTTTTAATTGCTTTTGTAAATAAGTAATATTAAGGTCATTATTGCCTGAAGAAATAAATTTTTTCTGATGAAAAATTAAATTTTACAAGAATTTTTTATTTGTTTTACATTTTGATTATAATAATTTATAATAGTTTAAAAATCGTGCAAAACTCTGTATTAGCTTATTTCCTTGTGATAATTAGTAATTAAGTAGAAACAAAATTTACGAGTTCAAAATTGCAAAGTTTAATAAATTTAGTGATTCCACTTTTTTTCAAATAATTTTCTATGTTGTATTTTTCTACTTAATACATTCCTTATTTCCATGTACGGTAGACTGAAATTGCCATTATTATAAAAAGAGTTTTGTCCCTTTATTCTAATAGACATAACAGTAAAACTAAAAATAAAAGGGTTCACTCAGATTTCTAGTAATTTTCATTTATGGTCATCCGTAGTAGCTGTCATCACTTGTCAATCAACACATGGATCAAGTATCGGATCAAAATTACGGTACCAATCGTTAATAATTCGTTGTATATTTCTTTTTAATGCTATAATTAAGTAATATTTTTTTTTAATCAGATTAATTTAACATTAAATTTTCTAATTTTACTAAAATGACGTGTCAAATTTTTTTAAATATTTTTAAAATCGATAAATTTGTGTTTGTTTACAAATTTCTTAAAATTAAGAAAATGGCGGGTTTTTTGAAAATTTAAAAATTTAAAATTAAATTTGACATTCCAATGTATATAGTTTCTATTTGAAATATACCAGAATTGTTTACTTAATGGAAATAATAAATTTAATGATTCAACTTTCAAGTAAAGCTAAAATGAAATATTCAAGCATATTTTTTCATTTTAAAAAATGCATTTTAAACTTAGGTAT
Organism: Acanthosepion lycidas; assembly: GCA_963932145.1. NCBI lineage: Eukaryota > Metazoa > Mollusca > Cephalopoda > Sepiida > Sepiidae > Acanthosepion > Acanthosepion lycidas. The sequence goes on along the minus strand of OZ010577.1, from coordinate 121,083,911 downwards.
TGATAATTTATGCCGAAAAAGTGGAGGTACCTATTTTTGTCTCAGTTATTATTATTAATAGAACATTCATTTTCAATATTTTTCCAATTGTCCTACGGTTTTCATATTTTTCGCTTTTCTACTGCTACTCTATATATATATATATATATATATATATATATATATATATATATATGAGTGTGATGTTGCATTTCTCATACTGTAGAGTTTCTTTTGCCTCACAAGTTTATTCAACGTCTCCTTACTGTTTAATTTCTTTCTTATTCTTTGTAACCACTTGCTCCTTGCAGCACCTGAAACAAAGCTAGCATCCAGGTTAACGCAGTCAATATATGCTGGTCACACTTCAGTGCAAGAATATAATTAAATAGTTAATTGCCATAAGCATAGGCAGCTTTCTTGTTAACATCAGTTATCCCCGGGTGGGCCAAGAGCACAGTGTCATTTTCTATTCAGAATCCCTTTCTAGTTTGAACTGAATTCTTCCCAAAAGAGTAACATTTCTTTCCCTGGTGAAAAGGTAGACAATCTGAGTGAAAAACAGACTTCATGAGCAACAAGAAATATCCGAAATATTATAGATGGACAAATAAGACAAAATAATAATTTTAATTATAGTTTTCTAAATAAACCAAATTAAAATGTAAAGAAAAAAACCATTGTGATTTTCTTTATAATTTTAATCTTTTTTTTAAAGAGTGATGCATTGGTCCTTAATAGGTTAATAAGAGAAAAACGAATCCATGCATTCCCAAGTTTATGGAAATATGTCCTTACTTTATTCCATACGTTTAAAGAATCATTTGAAATCATTATATATAATAGTAGGATACCCGATATTGACCCCAAAAATAATTTAAATTATGAACCAGGTATAAAATTATTTATAATAAAAAAGAATATTTTCTGAAACAAAAAATAAATGAATGATTTACAAAAGGAAAAACGTTATTAAAAAAAAAAGACAAGGCATCCACAGCAATAATTAAAATATGTTTGTTTTTTTTTTTTTTTCGTCAGCGATCCGGTTATCGAATCTAGAAAATAAGCAATTCATATTTTAATTTTCAACCTGACAATGAGGAACCGCTTAACTGGAATATTGATGCGAAATTTTCACACTTTTTCCCGCCATATTGTGTGAAGTTACGCTTCGTAAATATATATAACTTAAATTACAGTATAAGCAACCTTCAGTTTTTAGTGATTAATTTTCGAGTTAATTAATATATAAATCCGAACAAAATGTATATAATGCTTTCATTCATAAATGTTATTTAAAAAGGCTTCTTTAATTTCCTAATTAATATAGTTATATGTAATTAGCTTTGATAACAATTTGAGTTTTAGCTGTATTATGCTGAATTAAATATAAAAACTGAACAATTAAAGTATTGAAATCTATGTGCCGGGTTTCTTCAGGAAGTGGCAATCATGGTTCTCCACAACATCTGTATCGCTTTTCGCCGTCTCTCCCAATCCTATTTATACATCCTCATCAACTTCGTTGTCCGCTTGTTTTTGTCCATCTTGCATTCAATATGTATAGCTAATTATCTCAAAGCTTTTTTTTTTTGTCATGAGTCCTAGAAATCTTAATTATTTTTCTAGTTCAAAATATAAGCGTTCCTTTTTCTCTAAAACTTTCTCGCTGCTCACAAGTTCCTTTCACTATCTATGAAGAATTCTCATATTCACTTGTAAAGAGACTGCCAGGGTTTTCTGCCCTATATGGAGCAGATATTACATAGAAATTATGCAACATTTGCTTGGTTTCTAACGTAATTATCCCCCTTTCTTAATACGTCGATTAGCTTTTAGAAGGCATCAGTCGTTATCTCAATATATCTACGGATTTCAGCATCTGTCTATATTTATGAGAGGAGGTAATATGTACACTATATATTGTCCTCATCTTTGTCGCCATATTTATTACAACTTTTCGGCCGTTGTACGCTCCGGCCTTCAGTTGGTTGGAATGTTGAACTGAACCCTTTATTTCGCTCACTGGGGTAGACTGTTCTAGTTCCACGTTCCATGTTTAATGGATGTCACTTATCAGTTATCTCCTGTTAATTCCCCTCTCCAAGTTGTCCACTGCCTTAACCGAGTATTGAACTTACACACTTTGGGTCCTGTCACTGGATCTAATCAACGCCTTTATCCACTGTACCATGTGTCCTTGAGGATATCAGTGTATGAATTTCTGGCTATTATAACCCAATGTCTTCAGCAACTTCGGATTTCAGTGCCGCATTTTCTATCCTCTGCTAAACACTTCTCATCTCTTGGTATTTGTTTCTTTTTTGGTGTCTCTAATTCCATTGTTCGTTTTTGACAATCATATAATGTCTTTATATTATTGATGTCCTTTCTTCTCGGTTTCCATGACCATCATCCTAGTTCTTGCAGTTTCCTCTCTATGCTTGCTATCAACAATGTCATCTGTATTTCTTATATAAAGATTTTGTCCGCCAATAATCAATCTTGGTAGGAGTCCTCATGCTTTCGGGAGTACTGTAAATGTTGGATAAGTCCTCTCTATTCTGTTTATACTGAATTCGTTTTATATCCATATGCCTGTGGTTTGCTCCCAGTATAAATTCTGGATTATTCTCATATGTTTCCAAACAATTCAAATAGATTTTTTTAATGCATCTTAAACTCACTTGCATGGGTGTACATTCCTTCTGCATTGGTATTGATCTTTTTGATACTACGGAAATGCTTTAAGATGTCCACTCCCGCGTTGCTTGGGGTGAATTGAATAAATAAAAAAAATCAGTTTAATATCAAGTCGTTCGCTGTACGGTGTGGTGTCTGAATATTCCCGAACTAGTAATACGTGACAGGCTACATAACTGATTGCAATCATATCAAAAATGGATTTTTCGGTCGTGTTTCTCGTGAATGCATTCACATATTACTTAGTCCGTATTTTCTGACATTTTGATGGTCACTGGTCTCCCTGGACGCACATCATCTTGAATTTACTCACAGCCTTACTTAAAACACAAGTGCCACTCAAATACCGGAGATCGACCTAAATAATATTTGCCAAAAGCCTGATGAAATCCCCTTGAGGCTTTCTGCATAGATTTACCGAAATTCTCACAGAATTGGATAAGATTTTTCGAATTCTTTAGTCGGTAAATCTCAGAACCCTTCCGTCATAATGTGACAAAACTTATCGTCATAACTGATTGAAACGGATAAATACTACTTGCATTATTTATATTAGTCGGGCTGTTGTCCTCATCATCATTGCCATATTCACTACGTTTCGGCCGTTGCACGCTCCGGCATTCTTCAGGTGATAGGAATTTGGAACAGAATCCTTTATTTCGTAAACTGTGGAAGATTGTTCTCGTTCCCCGTACCGTTCTCTTCCGGATGTCTCAGTTATTTCCATTTAACTCTCCAAGTTTTCGTTGACTATTTCTGTAGCCTGGTATTGAACTCGCGTCACTTTGGGCCCAGTCAGAGTAATGTAAATAATGCAAGTAAACAGAGATCGGAGATATAGACAGAGAATACATACTAAATACTTCAACAGCATCTGTGTATGGATCAGTTTTAATGAAACTTGTTACAGAATAGTCTGTGTCGGGGTTAGTCTTGCCCAACAGGGTAAATTGCTAAAAATGAAAGCCTTAAACTAATTATGTTCATAATTAACGTCGTAAGAATGAGATCTTCATAGGGATTCCATGTATGAGGCGAAACTTGTTCAAAAATATCCAAACAGACAGCTATATATAAGCCTTTCCGCATATGAATGTTTAAAAATGACTTCGAGCGAACGAACCCTGTAGGAAAGTCACTCTCCGAATCCCTTGCACTGGAGTTACAGAATCAGTAACAGTCGTGTGTACCAAACAACTTAAATTTCAACATATGAGGACGTTAAACAGCCGCAACTATTAAAATGGGTAACCCATTTAATTCGAAGAGAAAATAATATATATATATATATATATATATATATATATATATCAAGATGTTAATGTTCTACACTACTTGGAACAAAAGTTTAGGAAAGAAATAATAAAAAGAGCAATAACAGCTTGAGGAAGAACTAATTTAACAGAAACATTTTTTTTTTAAATTTCAACCGACAGTTACACTAAATGTTCTGTAAATAAATGTCAGATATTTTCTTTAGATTACACGAATTAGTTGACTCTAGATATTGTCTGCGCCTGCATTTCCGTTTTAATGAAACAATCATGGCACGTACACTTCCGGTAAGTTGCCAATACAATTTCATAGTAGCTTTTCTTTCCCTCAGTGAATGAACATCTTGATTGTGCCTATCGGAAGAATACAGCAACCACGCTCATTTCTCTGCAGGATCGACTCGTCCTAATTACATTTTCTTTTAGTTTGAATGTTGTTGTCTTTTTTTTGTTGGGATACTCCCTCTCATTTCGAGATGCATAATATATATATATATATATATATATATATATATATATATGTGTGTGTGTATGTGTGAAAAATAATTGTAAATATCCATAACTTTTTACATCATGGGGATTTACTAGGCTCCCCTGTGGGTATGGTTATTTGGGGTCTTCTGGTGAATGCGTAAATTGTAATGTATGAATGGTTCGCGTATCAGATTAGCTATGTTTGGGAAAGTGACGACTTCAGCCTTGTGCCAATATTGTATGTAAAATTACAAAACGATTACAAGTTTATAGTCGCTTTTAGCTTTGAATTCCATATTTTTAAATTCCTTCTTTGTTATATATTTCTATTCATAAAAAGAAAACTAAATAATTAACACGTATTGAAAGTTCCCAATGTCACGAGTGACCCTTTTAAAGAAAACGATATTTATATACTGTGTAATTTCTATTTTCGTTCATCCAGAGTTGAACTGGTGATTGTCAATCTTTCTTTTGAAGCTGTTGCTTAGCACCCATCGGTCGCTGTCTTTTGCAGATTGCTCTCTAAACGACTGTTGTGATGAATTGCTTGGAAGCTCCGGATTATAGTATTCTATCAGTAATTACTCACATCTCAATACGGATAAGAATGGCTGATAGCATTCATTAAATCCAAAACTAAACGCGTAACTGTCTATATTTATGAGATGACGTATTATATACCGAATTTACATTATTCGGACTATTGTCCGCATCTTTGTCGCCATATTTATTACAACGTTTCATCCATTAGACATGGCACGTGGAACTAGAACAGTCTACCCCAGTGAGCGAAATAAAGGGTTCAGTTCGACATTTCAACCATCTGAAGAAGGCCGGGACGTACAACGGCCGAAACGTTGTAATAATTATGGCGACAAAGATGAGGACAATAGTCCGAATAATGTAAATAGTAAACACGTAACATGTCATCAACACAGAATAGATGCTAAATCAGCACCAATCCTGATGATAGGTCTTACCCTGAAAGAGTCTCCTTGGCTTGAACCATTAATGGCGCTCATGCTCGCTCTCGACCCCAAATTGAACGCGTATATTCATGCCATCGCCAAAGATACTGGAAGACTGGTTGGTTCATTGTATCATTCCCGAAAATATCTAACTCTACCAGGCCCTGAGGGAAGCTGTAAAGGAGGGAGAACTAAGAGTTTTATGAGGACGATTAGGATAGACATCGATTGACCTTGGATTTAATTAGATCAGCATTGTAGTGAGGCTAATTACTATTATTAAGCATTGGGAGATTTTAATATTTGCCGTTATCACCTGTCTTCAAAAATATGCATATAGGACTATTTAGAGGAATTATTATGGGAATTCCTGTTCAAATATAGAGTTTTTGGTTGAAGATTAAATGTTCAAGGGAATGATTAGTTATAGGACAGAACAATGCAATTTTATGTCTGATGCCAAAATTATTGCAATTGTACAATAATTACTATTTACTACAACACAGTGGATCAACCAAAAACAAAAGATCATATATTAGAGATGACCGCCTTGGCCAGTGTGATTTTTTTAAGTTAACCTTTTTATGCATTGAACTATACTCTTTGCTCTGGTTTAGTTTTATTGTTTTACGGCATATCAACTTCAATAGGTTATTTCATCCTAAGATTTTTAGAATACATTCGGATGTATATACTATGTATCCTCCGTAAGAAATCAGTTTTAGATCCAGTTTCATTGTATTTTTTAAAGAGGGCTTTTGTCGAGAGTCAAATCTATTACTGGTATTTTTTTTATTCAAAAATATATTGATAGTATTTTCACAATAAAAATCTTTTCATAATCTCTTGGTGTTTTGACCCCAGTTTGGTGGTTAACTCTTTGCTTACAGCTGGGACTCTAACAGGTGCTACGACCCCGGGTTAAGGTGAACCTTGAACAACAGCAATTAAGAGGTGATTTCTCAAAACCTCCCGAACAGAGGCCTTGCTGCCGGATATAGTTTATCTTCATACCCAGGACGATCGGCGTTCTAGAAATTGCCATATTAAGATTTTTTTTTTTTTTTTTTTAAACTTAAAAGAAAATTAATTACGGCAAATATTGATTTTTGCATTGCCTAGACTGGATTCTATTTGTGTAAATCTGAAATTTAGTATTGCGTTTACATTTTTTTTTTATTAGTCGGATGTCATAATTTAATGTCTGCACATTTTAAAAATTCTGACCTCCAGATTTATGAGAAATGGGATTATATATTATACATCTAATAACATATTTTCCTTCGCATCTATATTACAAATTCAATACTTCATTTTCAGAAGCAGATATATTCGCCTCACATTGAAATTGCAAACGATTGCACGTGTCAACGGTGTATGCACTTAAAAAGGAACAAAACTTCTAAATGTTAGTCAACAAATTAGTAAAAGTAGCATAGAGAGCCTAGCAAAAGAAAAAAAAATTGAGAGCTGGAGACTCGTGATTGAACGTAATACATTTTAGCATATCAACCACAGATCTCTGGAACCAGTGCATTTGCTTCTATGCTCTGACCGACTCTATCTTTCGTGCAAAAACTTCAAAGTAAGCACTTCTTTCTTAGAACGAGAAATCTATTGTCATGCTCCTATGTGGCTTTTATCTCTGAATACCCAATGCTGGCATGGCCAGCTTGTAATATTAGTATATATCTCTTTTCAACATGCTATGCATTGTTCCCGTGCATTGTTATCTAACCCACAGTGAAATTATTACGCGAACAAAACTATAGCCATTTTTGATCATGTGAAATTTACAAGGTTTACGCTTCGCGAATTGCTCATCATTCTTGGAGAAAAGGATTTCTATAATTTTATTTTACTGGTAACATTCCACTAACAGAATTGTACAGAAATAAGTGGATTATTGCAACGTAAGAGTTAATAAAGATAAACTCACTGACAAATATTCGATTTACTATATAACCAACATAAGAATCACAACAGCATCAAAATAACTGGATCTACAGAATTACAGGAAACAATTTCGAACGGGAGTGTTGGTATAATAGGTGTAACTTTGAAATAAGTCAAACTGCATAAAATAACAATAGAAAATTTAACTTTCTATTATAAACCGTGGAGTCGTGCATTTTTCTAATTAAGGAAAAGAAACATTTCTGTCTGGTGTCGGACAAAATGGTTCACTGGCATGTCTTCGAGCGATTTGGTAGCCAGTTGAGATTAATCGCCATTGCAAATTAAGTTTCTTCAAAAAACTGTCTATTTCAGCATTACAAAGACCATGCGATTTAGTATTGGTTGTTACGGTTGAGCAAACAGAATTTACTTCGATAACGATAGAAATTGAAATGGTGGACAAACGCTTGTGTTTTTACAAACTTCCATCTTTTCAGACAAGACAGTATCAGTTCATCTGCAAAGCACATAAATCTCTTGGATATAAATGTAGTCTCTAACCAATAACTAACTTTTAGCCGCTTACAGCCCACTATCAGACGTGCGTCAATCTCGCAGATAGATGGCGAACAAATCCACTTATTATTAACTGCATGATTTTAAATTGTTTGCGAAATAATTTCAGGGATATTAGTGTCAATTACACAACAGGGATTATTATCAGTAGTCATTCAAAATTATTTAAAACAGTGAGCACCGTAGGAATGATTATAGCGCCACAAATAAAGTAAGTTACTTTTATCTTACATCAATTCAAATGTTATAAATTCGATTGAGCATTTCTGCGTGGTTTCGATTTGTGATATAATAATAGCCAGAAACTATTTAGCTTGGTTAGAAAATAAATAAAAAGATCTGATGAAATCGATGCCTGAAAGCCTATAAAGTGGAAAATTACAAATCTGAACTGTCACGGGTTCCGTAATCCATTACGGATGTAAAATCACTACATGAACTTCAAGCATGGCATTAGTGCGAGATAACCTGACGGCCTTCTCTGGAATCTGTTCCCACCTCAAGAAAAAAGGAAGTCCAGTCATCCCTGATATCTGTGTGTGTGTGTGTGTGTGTGTATATATATATATATATATATAAGACTTGGATTTTTTACCTTTCCCGAGGCTATTTGTGCGAATAAATGTAATGATCTTCGCCAGAAGCGAATTTAACTTGCCACGTCCTCTTTCTTAGTGGTTAACTCTCACTTGAGCCGCACATCCTACAATAAGTGCAATAAACATTAGATGTTGAATATTTTATAGGATAGAGTAAATGTTTTTCTTTTTAAAATATACTTTTATACTGGTTAAATTTTAACCCCCCCCCACACACACATACACACATATATAATCTTCCCAAGGACAAGAATGACTTTCATCAAGCAGATATCTAAGGACCGCTAAATCAAAAAGATGGCGGTATCTGCAAATAAAAACCAGTTCTACAAGGGTAAAAATGTTTTTGGTTTACCAAATGTGTAGACAACATTAATAGTACCTGCCATAGATATAGATATCTAGCTAAACAATAAAAAGAAGGTCAACAATGGATACGTCGGATGAAGCTTTGTTTTATGCAAAAAGAATATTCTAACAAAGTATATATGTGTGTTACATGACTTCTCTTTGACCATGAAAAAGAAGTCTTGTGAAGTAAAAATAAAAAAAATAAACAAGATCTTGCTAACCATTTAACATCTACATTTCGGGATCGAATCCAAAATCGGTCATCAAGAGGAACCATAATAACAGTCAGTTTCGGCCCCTTTTCCTTTACTGCATTCTGCTATGGCGGGGCCCCTCCATTGTGGAGGCGTTTTCTTTGTCGGTGCTAATTGGTTTTTCCCGTCATCAATTATTCTCAAGTGTGTTAAAGGACTGCTCTCTGACCCTGAAAAAGAAACCTAGTGAATGTTAATGAATGTCTTTACAAATCAAGTACGTTATGTCGCAGAAGTTGTTTTTCTAACGTTTCAAGCATGTATCTCCTCTACAACATGTCTATTCCCAATGCAATGTACAAATAGGGCGTAAGTGCCAGGCGTTTGTGTCTCAAGCGCGGTACTTATTAGAGAACATGAAGGAAAGTTAAGGAAAAAAAACGTCATGTATCATTCATGAAACAATTAAACTGATACAAACGTTTCCTAGATTTTAGATATTCAAATAAAAGCATGGGATGCTTTTTACGAATTCAAACCGCCCTCGATATAAACTGTTTATTCTACTTTACGGGAACAATTCCCAATGGTATTTGACAAATTCTTCAATATTTTAGAGAAGTTGAGCAGAAACATTTTACAAGAATCGAAACAAAGTATTCTAAAAATATCGTGTCTGCAGAATATATCCTGTATGGAAGAATTTATTCTGCAGTAAATAAATAGTCGGCACTATTGCTCCACCGAAATATCTCTTGTTTTAACTACCATTCAAAGAATTCTACTAAAACTTCAGATGTTAATCACAATATTCAGTTTATATGATGGGGAGGACTTGCGTTCTCGTCATTTTTCTTTGAGAGCGACGTTGAATGAGCGACATATTGGCCAATGTATATACTGATCGGCTGTATCATATTATTGAACGTACAATATTGGCGCCAATCGGCCACACCCAGGTATTATGCAGTTGTTTCCAGATGTCTTCTACATACACGGCAGTAGGAGCACAATAAAAATGTTGATATACTTCTGCTTACTTTGTCCGTAATATATATGACACTGAAGAAAAACAGATTAACATTCACGATGTTTATCTATTTTATAATACCATGTCGCCTGAATTATTTATCGATCATGCTGCCTGATCATGTCCTCTCGGTAATATCTCATTTTATGGTAACAGAAAGCATTAATAGACGCTAAAAGTGAACATACGACGTCTTAAAGAACGGAAAATTCGACATCGCAATCCGAAGGCGCATTTGGATAGCGAAAGATTCTTTCTAAAAACTAAGCAAAGTATTAAGAAATACGAACATCTTATTAGCAGCAAAGAAGAGTACTGAACTATTACGTAATATTAATCCACTCATTTGTCAGTAAATGCTGAAGAATTTCCTAGCAGAAGACTTGAAGCAACAAACATGTCGTTCGACAGAAGGATACTGAGCATACATAGGATTGAACATGTGACCAACGACGAAGTTTTAGAAGATGGCAAAAGAATGAATCCTTATGCTTATCAGAAATTGATAGTTGAAATTTCTAGCGCACATAATGAGGAAAGAGGGCTTAGAAAATTTGACAATCACAAGACATATTCAGGACAAGAGGAAAACATCGCATAGGTTAGGTAACTAGCGTAGAGCTAAAAATGACAGAAAATTGTGGATAGGTATCATTTTCATTGTTCTGAAGGGGTGCGACACATAAAAGAATGTAATTGCTTATTAAGATATTTTTTGCTATTTAAAAAAACGAGATCTCGGATCTGGACGGTCAATGACAAATCTTTCGTCGGAAATTAAATAAGTTTTATTTAGAAATTCCTTGATGGTTATCCGGGCCGACAGACACAAAGACTGGAACATTGTACTAACAAAAATGGAGACATTAACCGAAATTAAATAATGTAATTATTTATGGTAAATTTGTACCCTTGCACAAATCTACCTTTAGCCTAAACTTTCAAAGAGTTTGGAGGCAGATTAAGACACTGAAGCACAATTCTGTAATCCCATGTATGACTGATTAAATTGTTAACAAAGATAGAGGTGTGATAGTAATAAAAAATATCTTAGTTCATTGCCATTTGTTTTGTTTTTTTTGAAAAATCTAACTTTTGTTAAATTTGCTAAACTTTCTGTTTATTTTACTTTCAGGTGAGTACATTGTTACACCTGTTTAGCTGTTAAAGGTGAGAGATATTTTGCTTCTTATACTGATTTCAGTAGCGATAATGATCATTTTTTTTTCATTCAATATATTTTTAAATTGCTTTGCTTAATTAATCATTGTAATCCGTTCTAAAATTTAACCCTTTGAGCCCTGAGCCAAAATTCGCTAATAATTTCTATGTAATATTTCACAATAGATATAAAAATAGTGACAATTTTTTTTCCCACCGATTAACCAGCAGTTCGACATTGTCATTTTTCTCTACTACTGGTAAAACGATAATCAGAGCTCAAAGGCTTAAACTCCTATCTGTCATTTGTCTTTTTATCTCTTTATGTAATCAATTTCAAAATTAACCCTTTGATCTCTGACCCCCGCTTTACCGGTGGCTGAGAAAAATAAAGTAATGCCCAGCCACCGGTTGAAGAGAGGTAGAGAAAAATGAATTATTGGCCAGCTACCGGTTCAACGGTGGTTAAGGACTTAAAAATATATTTTTTTTTTATATACCTACCGTGAAACATTACATACCAATTATTTTCGAATTTTGACTCGGGTGTTCAGGCAGAACGGTTAAAACTGTTCAGAAACGCAGAGCACAAAGGGTTAAGCAGATAAAAAAAAATGATAACGTTTAATTAACTTATGTATTTATTTGTTACGCTTGTCACCGTGTGTTTCATATATATATCCTGAGAGATATTTTTCTTTCAGTTCAAAAACTTCCTGCTTATCGACACTGAACTGTTCTGAAATTCCTTTCATGTAGAGAGAGGTATAATTAAATAGACGATTATATGGTCTTAAAACACGAGCGTGTCTATATGTTCAATGAATACATTTTACTTGTGTTATTTTCTTGAATTAAAACTGGTTTTCTAGTCCCGGATAAAATCTGCCTGTTTTTAATATATTCAACTGAAAAAGCCCAACTTTGCCCATATACTTAAAAAGTTGTAGTCTTTGATTTTTGTTGGTTGATAGATCAAAACTTACATCACAGCTGGTTATCCAGACAGTAAGATGCTTTCTTAGTTTTGCAATGTTGAGCTGGTAAAACAGTCAATTATCGGAAAGTACACACACATGTTAATATTTTTTCTTATGTTAAAGTTCGCGAATCCGTATGAAAACGACGGTTTCAGTGACATAAGAGAACAGGAGGATTTTATCCCAATCTCAGTATTTTACATTAAGCACTTTTGTTTTACTACGTCCGCATATATATATATATATATATATATATATATATATATATATATTCTAATCCTCATTTAATCCCAAGAGGAATTAAATGCCATGTTTAATTAACAATTATCTTATGATACCCTTATTGTGATGAATCATGTGCATCAATTTTCAGCGATACCGATCATGTACAGTAAATATTAGGTTGGTGCAAAAATAACGACGTAATAATGTCGTATTTTGACGTATTTTTAACGTCAAAAAAAACGACATTATTACGTCATTATTTTTGCACCAACCTAATATATAACTGTAATTCCTTAGATTGCATTTGTTCAAAGAAATACTATTAAAAGTCGGAATATTCTGTAAATATGCTTTTCAAAAACTATTATTTTTATTTTCAAAACCTTAATTAGTAGGACGATATTTTTTCACCGAACACAAATTTTATTCAAATTTTACTTCGCATATTTCTGTGTCGAGTCGAGAAACTTTTTCCAATGATTAAAAGCAGTCAATATTTTGCATTCTACATGTTCTACACGCGAATTTAGCAAACTCCATTATTTATCTATATATATATATATATAATTTGAATAAGGATTGTATACCACAATTTATATATTGTTTTAAAAATGACGTAACGCATTCTTTTTTTTCTAAAGCAAACTTTTCTTTTCGTTTAAAGGAAATGAATACGTTGCGTCATTTTAAACACGCACACGCATATATATATATATATATATATATATATGAAACAGGGCGTATTTTCTTCTAAATACGTTGGTTTTTCTCCATTCAAGAAAATGTTTCTTTATACGTGAAGTGTAGCTAATGCGATGATTTGAAGGCGTTCCCTATTTAGTGAAGCTACTGCTTCAGTTATCACTGTATATCGTATTCCCGAAGACTATGTGAAATCTAAAAAGATTAAAATTAACCTATGGAACGCAGAGACGCCTTAGAAACATATTAACAAATGATGCATCCATTAGATTCACCCTATTCCTTAGAGAACGTGCATCAATTCCTATGTTGAATTTATCGTACGCTAAAATGTAAGTACATATTCCACCCTGTTAAATGGTAGTCTTATCATTCGACACCGGATTGTTGTACCGTTATACCGCGACTATGGGGACAACAAACTGAAACTATAGAAATTCACTTTATGAAATAACTCCTTATACTATTGTACATGGGTACCACCAAATTTTGCGTTCATTTTTTCCAAAAATGAAATCAAGAAATCCCTACACAAAACTGCAACAGTAAATTATCCGATTCAAAGGAAATTTTCCGTATTTATTTATGGATAAATTTTATACTGAATAGCTTATTTTATTAGAATGCATTCTATTAATAGCCAGTTTTACCACCCATATTTTCAAAATATCCTTTATACTTTTTTAAATAGGAGGCCGAATATTTCTTTTCGCAATTCTGGAAAGAAAAAAGGTGTAATTTTTGTAAGAATTTATATATTATAAAGTGTGAATATATATAAAAAAAATTCTTCATGAAACTTGGCTAAAATAACTTAATAAAAATTAAAAATATTTTTTCTTTGGCTTTATTTAATAAATCACGTTATTTTCAGACTAGACAGAATATAATCTATACAGTTGATTGTTTGTTTTTTTGTTTTTTGTTGTTTTTTAATATTTGATTTTTCATTTCGATTTTAAAATTCGTCCATTTGCTGTTTGTAACAAGATGTTTCTCATTAAATAAAGTCATGTTTGAATAACTGAAAAATGTAAAGTGTACTTTAAAAATGTTACTTTCTTCTTTTGTTTTAGCTACTGATAGATTATTGATTGTATGGATGTTCAAAAAGCATATACCACTAAACTAACCATCTTTGAGTAATTTTCCCTATCGGAAAATAATATAATTACTCTTAAACTCAGAATAACTCATAAAGACACATTGGATGCAATTAAATATTTTGACATTAGAAGCGTAAGAAAATAATAAGCAGTGGATTACACACAAAAGTATTACGTAACTAAAAAACATACTTCTCAATATAAAAACTAAAATTATTCATTCTACACTCCAAAAGAATAAGAATTAGTCAATACTAAACATTACAAAAAGTTTAATGCATCGCTTGTAATTGGTGTCCCAAAATACATGAGTGAAACTTCAGGGAATCTTAAAAGGCTATATGAACACAAAAGGGACATTTTATTAAAACAAAAAAAAAAACGTCAAATGTGTTTGTTTTCCACTGTAACAAAACTGACCACAATTTTTAAATAAAAATGCTACTCTGAGAAAATAATTCACCACGACGTAAATATCTAGAGTTCTTTAATCGCAAGGTGATCTACGTTAAATTTACTCCTTGGCTCTTACAACATTTCACCATTTCTAGCAGATGTTCTAATATCACATTGTGGTATACCTACTTAGAAAATTGATGGTAAGAAAAAAAAATCCAAATGAATTTGGCTTGATTTAAAAAAAAAATAAAAAATAAAAAATAAATTCTTAAATTTCCAGGACCCGTCTGTCAAACGCATATGTAATCAAGCCACCATGACAAATTTAGTGCAATGATGTTCTGAAGAAACGCGTTACACGTAAATTTTTTCCACTTTGTCATACGATTTTCCCCAATACTCTTGTTATATAAAAATTATATATCGCTGTTTCATAGAATTGCATTGAAAAATCATAATGTTCTTAAGCTATTCGCTATATAAAGTTAATGGTTACTTTTAAATATAAATATCGCACCATTGATTATTGCGCTGCTAGTGTTCCATATTTCTTTTCATTTTCGCGCACTTTTAAAGTTGGGAATTAGGAGCCAAGACTGTTGTTAACCGATGACATCACAGTCTACCACGTATCAATATATGCTACTTTTTTAAGCAAAAAGTAAGCATTATCTTTACAAAACCCAGTTAAGTAATTATTATCTTTGCTACATTATCATGAAAGACATCTCTAGGACAGATATTGAATTTTTTAAATTTATTTTATATATATTCGTCTGCAATGGCGGATCGACGTGTCGTAACTGGCGCGTTAACGTCTCAATGTATTAAAATGCCCCAAATCTTTCTTTACAAACGGAAATTAATTTTTATTTTTAATACAAATTAGCTTTAGGCTATCTTTCAATTGAATGCGAAATTTAACTTCAAAGAAAACATTTAAACTATTATGCTTCTTCAGTCAATTATGGTAGCTAACTGAACAAAAGCACAGTTGAAAATTAACATTAATACACGTACTCCTTAATACTTAAAATTTATAATAATGTTGTATAAAATACTGGTATAATTTAAATAACAATATTTATTTAATTATAAACTAGATTCCATGGGGGGGTAACCTTTCAAGAAAATGTTCACGCATGCACGCACGCATATATATATATATATATATATATAGTCATTCACAGACACTGTTTCGCTGTATCACAGCTAATCAGTATGGCTAGACGTCCGGTTGCCTCTAGCTAGGATCGAAACCCGTCTGAATTGTCATCAGTCTGGGATTCCACCACTAAGCCGTTAGCGCACGGCAGGGATGAAGGTGAATTTAAGCGTATTTATTTTTAGATAAACACAATGACTGAGCGTACTCGATTCAATTCACCGAAGAGTATATATATATATATATATATATATATATATATATGTGTGTGTGTGTGTATTGGTGCAAAAATAATATCGTTTTCTCGCATGTTACTATGTGAGAAAACGACATTATTTTGCACCAACCTAATATATATATATCCCCACAGACACTGTTTTGATGTTTCACAGATCAGTGTGTGCTAGACATCGAAATCTGACTAATTTGGTATCAGTCGGAGACTCTACCCCTTAAGCCATTGGCGCACGTCAGAGATAAAGGTGAATTTAGACGTATTTATTTTTAGATAAGCCCGCCAGTGACTGGAGAACTCCATTCATCTTAAAGAAGAGTCTTACATATATGCATGCAGTTTCCACTTTCCTCGTGTAGTATAATATCCTAGAAATTTATAAACTACTAATTATCAATAATCTCTTCTTGAAGGCATTTATAAAGACATTTTTGTAATCTATATCACCTATTCAGGGCAGTAAAGCCACTGAGACAAATGGAATTACAGGGTGGGTGAATTAGGAACAGAAACAATGAACGGGAAGAGAAGAGTCATCAGGAGGACAGAAAATAACGATTGACACTGTAATTAAATTTTTCCAGATTAAAGTTGGGTGGAAAGCTTGGAGTGGAAGGGAGTTCCACATGCTGGAAGTGTAAGAAAATAACTGTTATCATAGAATTTACGGTTACATCTAGCCAGTTCAACTGTAAATTTGAGATCTTGACGCCAGTATAGTACTGCGTTTAAAATATCTAGGTACCATAGCGAAAATCTCATCGGAAAAATTACCACGAAAGTATTTATAATTGTAAATCGTTGAATGTTAGCAAAAAGCAAAGAAAAAATATGAGCTTAATGTAGACGAGGTGGAAATCACTAAAAACTGGGATAAAATCATAATTATTCGTTTGGTTTCAATTAATTTACACAATGGGGTCTATTGTTTAAAATTTGGTATATTGATATCAGCTCAATATGGGAGCATATATATATATATATATAACAGAAAATGAATGTCTGTTATGTTTGATCATAAACCGTTCGAATCTCCGTATATTTCCTTTAATTTCTGGTGAAAATAAGCACAAAAATTGGCCAACATTTTGATATTTTTTATTAATCTGGCGACCAACACCATATTCCGTGGTCTTCGGCTGTTAGTAAAGAGCTTGGAGAGATGACCACCGAGAAACTATCTGAAAGCTCTCTTGATAAGAATTACATTGTTTCTTCTGCCCCCAGTTCCATCCCGCGACGATTGAAGCAGTCGATGGTCTGATGATGAATGGTTAATATTAGTAAACCTAGAAAACATTTTTAAAATACTTATGCAAAAACCATTCCCAGTTTCGCTATTTTTTAATTATTTTTTTAAATCTGTATCATTCCAAACAAGGCAGTAGTGCCACTAAAACGCCAGAGGTTACAGGATATGGAAGAAGTAGATACAGAAACATTAATAATGAGCAGAAAGAGAATAGATACCGATTGACATTGCATTTAAAGTTTTGCAGATTTTACTTGGCTAGAAATCAAGCAGCCGGAAGGGAGTTGCACAAGCAAGAAGTACGAGAGAAGAAATTGTTACACTATTTACATTATTCGGACTATTGTTCTCATCTTTGACACCATATTTATATCAATATTTCAACCCTTGTACGCTCCAGCCTTCTTCAGGTGGTTGGAATGTCGAACTGAACCCTTTATTTCATTCACCGAGGTAGATTCTAGTTCCATGTGCCATGTTTAATGGATGCCAGTTATCAGGCATCTCCTTTTAATTCCCCTCTCCAAATTCTCCATTGCCTTAACCGGCTATTGAACTCGCATTCTTTGGGTCCTGTCACTAGATTAAACCAACACCTTTATCCACTGTGCCATGTGTCCTTGAGACAGAAGAAACTGTTAGCATGGAATTTACGGCTACTTCTCGCCATCCTAACTGTAAATTGATGCGATCTCGATGCCAGTCAAGTGCTTCGATAAATTTAATAGCTCTTGTTGCCCTAACGGAGCGCTCATTCGAACATTTAGCATGAAAGCATTTATAGAAAAGACAGACAGGCAATTGTACGGTGACAAAGAAACTGGACCTGAGCTGCAAGATCTAGACGAATAATATTGCAGATACTACTTTGGATCTTATCAAGAAGTTCAATCTAAGTAGTAGGGGAACCGGACCATAATGTTGTAATGTAATGTATTGTCTATACGTTCGAAATGATGGATATAAGGAAAATCGATGTTTTCATATGATTAGACCAAGTAATAAGAAAAGCGAATATAGTTTTCACGTTAAGACTTTTTCCCATTTTTTTTATGGATTTTGATTGATAGTTCTTTTTATTTTGTTGAAAGATTTAACTTTTAAGATGAGATTCTTCTCGCGGCTTTACAGTTAATGGATATTTATTTTCTAACGTCGGCTGTTCCTTTAAAACCAATTTTACATTAATAATGTCTGTGCAATTAGCAGTTGCTTTTTAGCAATGGTTAAAATTTAAAAAGAAAAAAAAATCACGAATAAATAATTTTTGAGCTCGAGATGTATAGAATCTTTATTGTCCTGTCATTTTTCTCTTAATTATTCTCTATATTCTAATCTCGCTGTATCTGATTTCTACAATCGTTATGAGAAAATAAAAATTTGCGAGTTGTTTTAATAATTAAAGTAACTGATATAAAAGCAGTTTTTACAAATGAATATCATTTTCTTTTTAATTTTCTATTCTAATCAATTAATTGCATGAATATTTAAGAAAATTCTGGCTACGAAAGATTGTATGGACAATGTAACCGATGGATAAAAATGTCAGACAGACTATAAAAGCCTCTCGACAAAACACAAAAATAACGTGCTTGTTGGTAAATCGATATTTGAATAACAAACAAATGCCGGGAGCGAAATAAATGGAAGTGACTAAACATAAGAAAATTAGGAATGTGATCCCCAACCCCAAACTTGAAATGGATTAAGTCGGTAAATATGTATTTTAGATACCTTTTTATATATTTTAATTTCAACTGACAAAATCAAATCAGAAGATAATAGTAACTTTTTTTTAAAATATAATCTTTTAAGTTTTTAATTCAGATCATGAAACTTTCGTTATTTTATTACAATTATTTTTATTGTAATCATTCTTAATATTATCTTTCCCAACCCCTGCTCTCTCGGTGAGAACTTTCTTATTGTGGTATTTTGGTGATTATTATTATAACAACGTTTTTTTTTGTTTTGTTTTGTTTTGATTTTTTTTGCTCTGTGTATCTTATTGTATGTGTTAAGTATTTTTTATTAATATCACAATCTTATTATCGAAAAGTAACTTTTATTTCTGCCGCGTTTAGGATAACGCAATTCTGTATATTTTCTATTATATAGAATCATTGGAGATTTTTAAATCATAAACAATTATTTTATATCCCCAACAGCCCATAAAAACTGTAGATAGAGTATTACTAAAATCAACTTCATTCAGAAAATGGTACATTATGGTGTCTACTGTAAGAATGAGAACTATGTATATGGGTCTTTGGTGAAAGAAAAAACTAATCGAGCGTATACGCTAGTTATTGTGATTAGCTGATAAATGATACGACAGTACTGACTAGCGTTCCCATCATTTTAGTCTTTGGTGATTTTCCAAGCGTAACATAGACGTGGCACAACCTAAAGTATTGGGCACACAGTGAAGATCTAACTCGCTACTCTGTCGTAATTGATCTGGTAAGGCAAACTTGCTAATAATTAAACACGTCGAGGTTCCCTCATTTTAGATTCTGTGCCGCATATCTTAATGAAAATAAGTAAATTACATGGTACGCTCAAAGCTTTCTTTAAAATCGGATCCATATTCTGTCTCAACAGCGGCACGGTGTAGTTGTCGATTCGGATTGAGGAATCGGAAAGCCGAGTTCGAATTCTAGTAGAGTCGGTTATATTCACTTACGTCCAAATAGCTTTGGAAAAGGTATGAATTCATCTCCTCCCCACAAACTATGGATAAAATACCAAGATAGACTTGGGCGGCAACAAGTCTAGGAGAAGGAAACTCTTCATTACAACTGCCTTATAGGTCTTTGGGCAAAGGCTAGAAGCCACCATTTAAAAAAATCCACATCTGAGAGACGAAATGGGGGTAAGCAAAACATCCTCGGTGCAAAAAGGAATCTGCGAGCCATTGCACTATTCTGCCTTTAATGTGACCATGAACCAAAACTGTGGGATGGAGGGGAGTGGTGACAACACCGACGGCGCAAAATGCGCTAACCGAATAAAATGAATGAAGAAACAAACAACGTTTGAGCCCTGGTTGGACATATACTAGGACTGTAACTAAAGTCTGCTGAACTTGTTTGCAACAGGTAGAGTCATTGGATGTTGAGGGAATGGATCTGAGCAGATGGTCATACTCGGAAACTAGCAGTCTAATACTGAAGATAAGAAATCGCAATTATTTGCAATGTGCAGTCAAGTCGAAACAGCTTTCCTGATGGTTTAACATTCTGTTCATTGATGCGTAAATGTCTTTGGAAATGGTTTAACGTTTTTAATTAACTACACGTTGAAGATCACTGGGAAGAATTCTGTAGATATTTTGACTTTCAGAGCTAACATAAAATGGAAGCAAAATCAGGATTTTCAGGCCAGGAAAAATAAAGATTTAAGAATTGTCTCTTGTCTGTTTATGTACCGTCTCCTCTCAGGACATGAACGATCATGGCCCTCCACACCTTCCTGCTGTTAATGTTTTTTTTGTTTTGTTTTTTTTATTTCTGCAAACCCTGTTCTACCATCCATTTACTAAAGCTCATCAAGTATATGACGGATTAATTTCCTTTGTGCCTCCTTTCCCCTCAAACTGTCCTGTATCATATTTTCCAAACCCTCCTTCCTCGTTACATATCCCAGAAATTGCAACTATCTCTTCCTGATGTTAAGTATAATTTTCTTTTTGTTTTTATTTTCTCCAAAACCACGTTGTTGCTCATGTGTTTGGTCCATGGTATCCTAAAAAACCTTCTGTATAACATGACCTAAATCATATATAAAAATCTTAAACCGCACATTTAAAATACTTCATCGCATG
Source organism: Acanthosepion lycidas (assembly GCA_963932145.1). Classification (NCBI taxonomy): domain Eukaryota; kingdom Metazoa; phylum Mollusca; class Cephalopoda; order Sepiida; family Sepiidae; genus Acanthosepion; species Acanthosepion lycidas. The sequence continues at coordinate 121,062,807 of OZ010577.1, read as the reverse complement.
AATTGGGCACATTCACTTGTTGTATTGGTTTACAAGCTTGTCTCTCTAAAACAATTAAGAGTGCATAGTGAGTTCGATCCTCACTAGGTATCCCATACTTTTGGTTTTGGGCAACATATAAGCTATTTTAATTTCATTGTTAGGTTTCATCCACCACCCACTTTTATTTCATGCCATACATTTTTATAAGAAAGACGAAAAAGTTACAAAGAAAGACATTCGTATATATTGAAAAAAGAAATGTATGACATGGATTATTTTGTAAAACCCGATTTTAGCATACAGAATTATTTTTATGCCTAATGAATGGAGATGAATGAATTCTTCTGGTGATAGAGTAAATTTTACTGAATGAATTGGTAACGAATCAGATTAGCTAGGTTTTACGAGAGCCATTAAAAACCAACTTCGGCGTTGTTCCACAATTGTATTTTTAATACAATAATTATAATTTATCACAGGAATAACACCCCCGAAGTCATCTTATTGGGTTTGTCAACATTAGTTAGATAAAATTAGCGTTACTTTCTGCACGAAGCCTTTTTCAAATTATCCCAAAAGTCTTTCATGTCAAATGTATGCTTCATTAAATATTAAACTGATATATCCAAAGTTTCTGCGCGTTAATTTCTAAATGTCAATAAGTTCATTTGTATATTCCTTATACACAGTATAGCTAAGTATTTAGTATACTCCGCTAAATTTGAGGGTGAAAAGCAATAATTGAAACACTTCATGATTATCATGTGACCAAAACTTTGGACATTTTTATTAATAAAATAGTAATTACTATTGTCTATTATTACTACTGATAAAAATAGAATGAATTTGAAAATATATCTTCATGTTTAATTAAGTCTTGTTTTAATCGATTTAAGTGCTACTTGCTCTACGTTTCTTCATAAGTAATATTTGGACGCCATTTTTGTGCAACACATTACAGAAGTCATTTATATAAAACAAACGTGGCAATACGTTCGAAATAAAATTAAAAGAATCAAATTGAAACAACTGGGGAAAATGCAGTCGACTTGACGAAGCAGAGTCAGAGAGTCTGTCAGTATAAAAGCAACATTTGCTAACAAGAAGATCTTGACTTGTTGAGTTGATCTCATTATTGCAGAAAGTCTCGCTGTGATCAGGAGACAAAAAGGCTGAAGTTACATCAAAGTAATTTTTCTCTCATACTTCGAGATAACGTTATAAAAAGAAAGAATAATCATTATAAATATTATTAGAGGAACTGTTAGAAGTTCTGGCATATAAAGTCTTATGACAATGTCTGAATTTCCAAGTAACTACCACAATATTTAGCAAAAAACGATTTAGTCATTTAGAGAATGAATTATTCACTAACATTAAACTCTTTCTTTTAAAAACTCTACAACAATTGTTAATGAAGTTCAATATCACACACATTAAACTAAACATAACCAAATTGCTCGTTTCTACTCTAATTACCATGACCCTTCAGGATGAGAGCGATCATGGCTCTCCATAACTTGCTATCACTTGTAGCTCTTAGTAACTTTTGCAGTTTTGCCCAAAGCTCTCAACATCAACTCACAAAAACACAACAGTTAAGTATCCAGCCGTATTCCCCGTTCTGTTTTGCCTACGATACCTTCTGTGAGTATTAAATTAACCATGCTCTCCGCCTAATTACAGGGTACGAGGGATAAATTGTCGTCTAAATTAGGCAAAATCGAAAAGAACACTGACATCTCATTTTAAAATATATATTTACCAAAATTATACAAAACTATCTTGAAATAGTAAGGAGTATATTTATTTAATAAATTCACTATTGGGTTCAAACACGCCCCCACCAGACGACTTCGATATCTCCTGCAACTGTTTTGGACGGTTTCTTGTTTAAGATGCTGAATGTTGCCATAATCATTGCCTTCAGTTCGTCTGTGGTATTACAAGGGTCTCTGTCTCAACTGTGCTCTCACACATAATGAAGGGCGTTGCAATCTATGCATACAGATGACCAGATGTAAGATATATGGTCGCAGAAGTCTGACATCCATTACTGTGTTCTCCTGCTTGTGTAACGTGATGCAGATTCCCGTTGCCAGACATAGGGTTTTCCAGCAACCACGCTCTTGAGCCAAGATAGCATTACCTCCTCAAACCACTTGATGTAGTCCTTCCTGCTGAGTCTCTGCGTGAAGATGGAGGCATAACGTCGCCATCACTAGTGATCTCTACAAACACATTCGTAATTATTATTAGACTCATCCAACTCTTTCTGTATCCTTTGTACTATCTTCAGATTGTCACCCAAACACTCGGAAATGTTTGTATTTGAGTTTCAATATTTCTTTACCAAAAAATTGCTGAATCTAAGCGATTACATAGATAAGTACATAACTGAAAGTATAGGAAAGTTGCGCGAATGTATGATGTTATATCCTGAAATGCTGAATCGGTACTCAAATAGACTTTCTCCTATCGACTTAGGTCCATGTAGAGGATGCGACAGAAATACCTCCCACAAATGCTTCTTACTCACTTACCATTACGTGGGAGTTATTTCTGACCTACCCTATATTACGCAAAATTTCGTAATGTTGAATTCAGATATCTGTGATCTGTAGTTTGCTTGAGAAATACGTTTCACTATTAAATTTTGCGTGAAAAATTCTATCGTGTCCTTCGAAATGTTTCGTCAGGCACTTGTCGAGCATTATTTCAATCGAACAACGCTGTATATGTATGTATGGTGTGCGTTTCCAACCCGGTAGAATGTCATTTCAAGAATGAGAGTTTAACAACGAAATCACAAGAAAAATAATCTGAGAAAATACGTATATTAACTCGTCTGTGAGACTCCTCGCTGAACAGTTCTTCAAGTCTACCATATGAAACAGAATTAGTTGCGGAATTGGCCAAGAGATTCACACGGACAGTCTGAATATGGTAAGTATTATAATAGACTGAGACTGATGACGTTTACAAAAGACTACAATTGCGTGATAAGCTACTAAGCGGAATATTTCGAAGGAGATGGTGTCAAAATTTAATAATATGAAATATTTTATTTACAACAGAGATTATTCTTTGCTTGTACACCTGTCCTCGTCTAAGAACTATCTAATACCTTCTCGTTTTACTGAAATTCCGGCATCTCGTCCAATACCTCTTTAAAGAGAATAATATTTTCCTACTTATAACCATATTTTGGAGAAGGGACATGATTTTTTCATACGTACATATCTTAATATATCTATTGCGTATACGTTATTTTTATAGATACAAATAAAGTAAATGCTCTGTTTATAATAAACCGTATTAACATTTACATTGTTGAATGTCCGAGAAATTTCATAGAAAATGTGTGTCCCCCGACAGGAATCGAACATGTGTGTCCCCGACAGGAACCATCATATAACCATTCGGCCGAGGCCACCTCGAGGCAGTGTAATGGTTAACAAGCTTGTCTCGCTAGAACAATTACGACTGAGTAGTGAGTTCGAACCTGACTGGGTGCCCCCTTACTTTCGGCCTTATGCCACAACTAATCACCGCTTGAAAATCAAAATAACCATTCAACCTTGTTAACCCAACGTTTCCTCTGTAGCTAAATGGTATACCACGTCAAGCAGGTCGGTTCGGTGTAGGATACAAGTTCGATCCATTAAAATAAATGTTGGACTTGGTCCATTTCATAATATATACGTACATATTTCTAATTAATAGTTTGTGTTGTTTTTATATATATATATATATATATATATAGAGAGAGAGAGAGAGAGACTTATAATTAATAGATTTTTGTTTACTTTTTTTATAACTTATGAAATTTGAAATTTCTATAACCATTTGTGATTACACTTCTGAAAGTGTTTATTAAAAAGTACCCCAGTGTACTGAGTAATTAGTAAGAATTTGTATTTTTCATCCTTAGTTTTAAGGGAATCGATACCTGTAATCCCAGCGTCAAAGATGATTCTTTTTAATAGTGCTCAACTAATACAAGTTAATACAACAGATATGTACTAAATGGGACTATTTTATGGACATATTAATTGTATATCTGTCTATATTTCTCAGGTGAGGTCTTGTAAATAGACTATTTACATTGTTCAGACTGTTAGCCTCAGCTTTGACATATTCCCGACGTTTCAGCTGTTGTGCGCTCCGGACTTCTTCAGGAGATATATCGTGGAATTTCAAACCGAACTCTTTGTTTAGTTCACGATGGTAGATTGTTACATTTCCGCAAGTACACATAGCCCAGTGGATGAAAGCGTTGTTTGAAGTAATCTAAAAAGTGACTTGAATCAAACAGTAGTGAGTTCAATACCTGGCTAAAGCACAAGTAAGCAAAAACTAGAATAATTTACCTCCGTAGACTAAATAAAGCTTTCAGTTCGTAATTCCAAGAAATATCCCCTAAAGAAGGACGCAGCGTACAACAGCCGAAACGTCGTGAATATGACAATAACGAACAGTTCGAACTATGTAAATAGTGTAAATATGAATTGTATATTATGAAGATATAACGTATATATGTGTTTGAAGTTAATACTGTAAATGTCGAGAGGGTGGATTTTCTCGAGAATGCGATCCATGAAGTAGTGGCTCATTCGGTAAAGCTTTATGAATAGGCTTCCTTTGGAATACAACCGGAATGCAGATGGTTCCCTCCTGTGACAATTATCTAACATTGTATTTTGTTATCTCAAAACATGTGAATACGATGCAATTTTAAAGCCTCGTCTGATAGACGATGGTTCTTATTTGACATATCGCGACACACAACTCCGCAAATCTTGCAGCACGTGTTGTAAAACAGTGGCAGGAAACAAGATCTATGGGAGGGTGACAGGTTTGAGGCATGCGATCTTTTTTGCCAAAAGTCCCTACACGAATCTTAAGTAACCTATCCGCTAGGTGAATTCAATGACGATATTTTGTAAAGGCTCACTCAATGGCGTTACCTCATCGACTTGATAAGTCCACCGGAGAATACCAGTTTATACTTGTGGAAGTAGATAACTTCTGATTTGTGAACAACTACCGTGATATTCAAAACGACTTCTGTCTTTTGAGGAAGATAAGCATAAGCGTTTGCAGTTTGCTATATTTATTGAAGAAAAATCTCAATATAAAGAATGATGCATTGTCATTGTCATAACATTTGCTCAGACAAATACAGCACAATGATTTAATCGATTATATGCGATCGTACAATCTTCTTAAAAGTGCAAAATTATATGGCAGGAAATAACTATTCCTCTTAATATTTGAAGACTTCCTATTCAGAGTCTACTGAATCCCAAAAACCTGTGCTATATTTACAATAATTACATCTTGATCGAAAACAGATCGAAATCCTATTTATATCAGAGCATTGCTTTAAGTATCTCTTTATGGTAAAAGAAAGAAATACTTTTATTCTTCGCAAAGAATGAATGTAAATATTTTTTTATTTTCTTTTGAATTATTTTTAGGATCGATATTGTTGCCTTATTTCTTTAGATATACTACGGTCATTTTGAGATAAATAAAGGTTCGTATTGCCACGAATTGCTGAAAGAAAAAGAAAATTCATAAAAAAATATTCAAAGTGAATAAATGTAACGTCAATGATTTTTTAACAGGTAGTCGTTTGAACGAGATCATTTTTTCTGTGATAGTGTATTCGTTCATTTTGAAAGACTTTAAAAAATATTTACAGATAATCCATTAAGAAACTTGACTCAAATTTATATATATATATATATATATATGTGTGTGTGTGTGTGTGTTCCTGACAACTCGGTAAAGCGCCGTTTATTTCTTTTACAAAGCTCTTTGAAACTGTAAGGACAAAATACGGAGCTTTCTCCGATATTCGAGATCAAACAAATTTCCAAAAACTTAAATTTTGATTAAAAGAACTTTCCTCTCCGTAACCCAAACTTAAAAGACGTTTGCTTAATGAACTATTTCTGCATGTTTAGTTGTGCACTGTTGTTTTTGTATCACTTTTTTTCTAGTTATAAAATGTCGAAATATAGACGTAAATATATTAGTATTTCGTTTCATGAAAGACAGCTTATTAAAATGATGAACAGAAATTGGAAGTTGCGAACTCTATAAGACCCTGCTGCTCATAGGGTGAAAGGTCAATAAATCGTTTGGTTTTCCCTTTGTTGTGCGATATCGTTTATAAGTTAGAGGGTAATGATTAAGGAAGTAACCTCGCAGACAATTACTGTCATAATCTTAGCCTCATGGGGTATGCAACACATATCCTTGTGTCAGTACAATTTCGGCATATCTATTCCACACGAGAACATTTTATTTTAAGAAAGAAAAAAATAAATGAGAGAACAATGACAATAAATTGGAAGCGAAAGGAATTAGTTTTCCCGGGTATAGAAAAGAAATCTAACAATGAAATTAGATATCCAACTCAAAGGCTTTATTGGAAATGGGTTCCAAGTCTCATTTAAAGACGAAACTGAATGAACGAATTTCATTTCTTTGAGATTTTCTTTCTCTTATTTCAGAATTACTGTTTTCGTTTTGGGTTTCTATGGTAAATTCTGAGATTAACCGTTTTCTTTTGGACATATAATATTCGAACTACTTTTATTCATGACTTTTCGGCATGGACAATTTAAACTATTATGCTTGTTATTCAACTTTTCTCTTATTTTCTGAAGTCTACCGATGAAGTGTTTTTCTCTATTGCTATCTGATTTTTCTTTCCAGCCGCCTTCAGTTTCCTTCAACGAATTATTCAATTAGATTTTTATTCAAACTGAGATTCCTTTGATAAAAGCAAGCACATTAAAGCCAAAAATTTCAAATATATCGCGCTATACAACAAACAATTCTTCTGGAACCTTAAAAAATATCCGAAGAATGTCAGTTGCCGTTTTGATTTTAAAAACGACAATAATAATTTGATATTGGCAATTAGTGATATTCCTTTTTTTCCGTTTTGTCACTTTTAATTATGTGTATTTGTATTGCTTTAATTAGATTTTCTACCTCCTAATAAGATTGTCACAGAGACAAAAGAATGAATAATATCTGTAAGGAAGAAAATATTTACTTTATTCATTTTAACCCTCATAAACACCAGCCTGGTGTAGTACGGTCCTTGCGCTAATAAATACCTGACCATCTTTCTCCATATAGCCCGTTTGCTTGTCAAATTCTGCGTCACTCAGAATGAGGTCGAAAGTTACAATTTAGTGTTAAAATATTCATATAAAACTATTTGAAATAATATAAATGAATCCGTCTCTGAATCTAAGAAAGGAATCTAATATTATTTTATTTTCACATAACAATATTTTGGATGAAAAATACATTTCGACCATAAGGGTAAAGTAAACCTAAAAAGTAACTTTCGACGAAACTTGAACATCGCATGGCAGACCTCAAAAGGCCATGTTTCATGGACAGTCGCCTTAAATTCGGAAACCTCGAGATTCGAATAAGTCAAGAATCTGTCGCTATGCTGTAATTCTTTGATCTGATATGAGAAAAGCAAATTAATATGGAGGTAAGACTGCAGAAACACCGTAAAGCCGTAACACGAGAAGTAATATAAACATGAGGCATGGATAGCCAGATATGAAAGGAAAATGTAGATCACAACCTTCTGTAGAATGAGATTGAAATAAGAGAGAACATTAAAAAGAAATACGAAAACCGAAGGAATCTGCGCATATGCTAGACCACAAAAGCTAGAAAAACAGACAGGAATACAGTATGGATCGAGTGGAAATTCTTGAATGCCGGAGCGTACAACGGTCAAAACTTCGTGCATATGACAAGACAAATAAAGAAAGCAGTCCAAATAATATAAATAGTAATAATCATGAAATGTACATCTACGTAGATTGGTGTCATTAGAAACGCCCTAATGATGAGCGGGAATAAAAGTTGTAATAAAATAATGAAAAATTAGTGTCTAAAATGTTCAGAATAAAGAAAAATAATAAATCGTCCCGAAATCATTACTTAATTGAACTACTATTATTAAGAGTAGTATTAAATGTCGTCACAGTACTTTTAGTGTCCTTTACTGTTATCAACTAGATATGTATATGACCTATGATATCCTAATTTGCATTGAACAAATATGTCAATACATTCGTCCACTTGAATTCATGCACATACAACAGCACAGCATATTCTTACGGTTTGGAGAGGATATCCCTGATATTTAAAAAATAAATTTTTAATTACATTCAATGAAATGATGATATTTTAATGTATTTTAATTATGTGGTGTACGTTTTGTTTAGTGAAATTTACAAAACATTGTTTCAAGCTTATGTACTATCTGTAGTTTTTTATATGGCTTATCCATTTAGAGCGTGATAATGTTTTTATAATTAATAATAAATTGTTTACCTCAAACAGATCCTGGTTATCATTTTTTAAATATTAGTAATTACTATACGTAGATTTATTTATAGACATGTAGAAACCAAAAATGTTATTTCTAAACCACACCTAATGGCAACATGACAATATATACGTAATAAAAGTTTGTCGATTTGGGATTGTTTTGATATTCTAATTATGGGCCAAGATTTTCATGACCTTTTAGATCTTGGCTCTCCACTATTTCGTATCTTTTACGACTGCAGGTAATTGCTGATCCTTAACTAGTCTTTTCTCTTCTATCAAATGACGTAAGCTCATTAAGTCGGTCACATGCAATTTCTCCATCTCTCTGCCCTCAGTATGGTAAGTGATAACTTTTCACATACTTTTTTTTCTTAATTACGTGTCCTAGAAAGTTCAACTTGAAACCATTGGAATCTTATTTTCATATTAATGCTAATGGTTAACGCTTTCATATTACGCTAGGTTTTGGTTACCTGTGAAATTTCTAATATTTATATAGAAACTCATTTTCCAGCTGCAGTCCACTGTATTTGATATTTGTGTGATATTTCTTTCTTTATATCTTCCTTATCATCCTTCGACCTCCCTATGGTTGGTCGGAACTCCATTGACAATGCCTTTCCACACAGTTCGGTCCATTATTGCTGTCTCCAGATCCTTAATGTCCAACCATGAGTCTTGAGCTATGGTGTCTGGGAAAGTCAACTTTTGTGAGAAGACACTTCCAGAAGGATGCCATAGTAATAAGGATGAGACAATTTCCCTGTCCACTCGGCAGATAGAGAGATAGTCATCCTTCGACCTCTCTATGGTTGGTCGGAATTCCATTGACAATGCCTTTCCACACTGTTCGGTCCTGTTTTGCTGTCTCCAGATCCCTAATGTCTAACCCTGTGTCACGAGCTATGGTACCTGTCCTAAAACGCTTCCATCAGGATCCCATAGGACTAAAGATGAGACGTTTTCCCTGTCCACTCGACGGAATAACAGATCATCATTATCCTTCGACCTCTATATGATTGGTCGGAACTCCATTGACAATCCCTTCCACACTGTTCAGTCCTGTATTTCTGTCCTCAGATCCTCAATGTCCAATCCCGAGACCCGAGCTATGGTGTGTGGGGAAAGTCAATTTAAATGAGAAGACAATTCCAGAAGGATGCCATCGGAGTAAAGATTTACCTTAAAACTATTTTTCAGGAAAATGGGCTTTACAAGTCTGCTCATCATCCTTCGACCTCCCTATGGTTGGTCGAACTCCATTGACAATCCCTTTCTACACTGTTCGGTCATGTATTGCTGTCTCCATATCCCCAATGTCCAACCCTTAGTGTTCAGCTATGGTGTCTGGGGAAAGTCAATTTTCGTGCGAAGACACTTCCAGAAGGATGCCATAGGAATAAAGATGAGACGATTTCTCTGTCCACTCGGTAGATAGTCATCCTTCGACCTCTCTATAATTGGTCGGAACTTCATTGACAATCGCTTTCTACACAGTTCGATCATGTATTGCTGTACCCAGATCCTCAATGTCCAACCCTGGTAAAGTCAATTTTCGTGAGAAAACACTTCCAAAATGATGCCATAAGAGTATGAGACTATTTCTCTGTCCGCTTGGTGACCGTGACCGGCAAACTCTAATCGTTTTTGTTTGAGCTTAAGAGAGATTGGTCTCAGTTTGCCGTAAATTGTGTTAAGCGTTGCATGGCATCACCAACTGAAGTTCTGTTTTTTTTTTGTTGTTTTCTTGTTATTGTTCTTTATTGTAAGTAGATTTGTATATGTTCCATACAGTTGTTTTTCAAGACGAGCATATAATGTCCAAGATTCTGATCCATACAGTAGAATTGGTTCAATCAATGTTCAAAAGGTTCTTCATATGCAATGACAAGGTTTGGGATTCATGCCTTTTGGTCACCCACTTAGGATTGACAATATTTTACATGACCGGATTAATAATCGTTACTACAAAATCACATACTTTTCTATCCAATATTTGTTTTCTGTTTGTAAACTCTTATGCCGCCATATCTTAAACTTTATTTCGCCGTCGAGTATCAGTGGACAAGTTAATCGATTTGAATATTTTGCTCATGAATAACGAATCACTTGATATGTTATTGTGAATGATCAAATAATTATATTCTAATTAAAAATATGCATTTAGATGCATGCCTCAATTTTTTTTCTTTCGGGATCTTGCGTCTTAGACAATCATTCAGGTATTTTTCTAAGATTGCTTTGGAGATATTAGTCATTCTCAATATGCTTTTTTACTTTAAAACTGAACGCAACAATTCTAAGATTCTTGCAATTAAACTATTTCCCAAGTTATTATTATATACTTCTATATTTTATGCAATTTTTAGATGGGTAATTTTCTTTTAAACGTCGACTACCTCCAATAAAAACTGACAGGTTTATACGCACGGTTCAGTCTAGAATTTACTAGAACGTTCGCATAAAGTTATTTTATTACAAGGCCAATAATAAAATGGTAGTGTTCTCTTTGCTGCTGAGAAAACAGCTAAATAATGAAATGTCAACATTAATAGAAATATATTGGAAAAATCTGAGCGACGGAGTGTATCGAATTTGCCAAACTCCACGTCAAGAAAAAGCATAAATTCTCCTGTATGTTCATGGCGTATATTAAGGCGTTTTTAATGCTTGATTTTGGTTTTTCTTTCCTTGAGGTAAAGAAAATTTCGAATTCAAAAGCAACCTAAAGAGGGATTGGCTCTGTCATACGATCTCCCTCTCTACACATTTGCTGCAATGGCATCCCATGATTTTCCGAATCTTGGTGGTTACGGGAATCAAGATATTACAAAATCGCATTTTGAGAGAGCGGTTTAAATTTAACACAAGTTAAACTTATTGTTCAAAAATAAAATCATCATTTTTTGAGGAACGATTTACAGTTAATTTCATACTGTATAATACATAGCGGCATATATTCAATCAGTTATGTGCCATGTGTGATATACGCTTAGGTGATCATGTATCTTTCGATACATGACTGACGAGGCAATTTTTCCCGCAGTAGGTTGCCATTTCTTTCTGCAGTAGACCAGTTGTCATCCAAGGCTATAGAAATCAGTCTGTCCATAGCTGGTGGGGAGAGAAGATTCATACCTTTCCTAAGCACTTAAGTGAATGTAATAGATTTGACTGGAATTCGAACTCTGCACTGATTCCTCAATCCGAGCCGCTATCCATTGCTCTCTCTTGCCTCCTTTACGCATGTTTGAATTAATAGGAAATATATCAGAAATAAATCACTGGGATTTGTGATCCTGAACCGGATATTTCCTGTAGATTATCTTAAATCTCCAAGATAAAAAATATTCGCGGCAATAAAAATACAGATCATACACCATAAGATGTGTTCTTACTGTAGTATCAGAGCATTATTATTATTATTATTATTATTATTATTATTATTATTATTAACATTGTTATTATTATTATTAACATTGTTATTATTATTATTATTAACATTGTTGTTATTATTATTATTAACATTGTTGTTATTATTATTATTAACATTGTTGTTATTATTATTATTAACATTGTTGTTATTATTATTATTATCATTGTTGTTATTATTATTATTATCATTGTTGTTATTATTATTATTATCATTGTTGTTATTATTATTATTATCATTGTTGTTATTATTATTATTATCATTGTTGTTATTATCATTGTTATCATTGTTATTATTATCATTGTTATCATTGTTATTATCATTGTTATTATCATTGTTATTATCATTATCATTATTATCATTATTATTATTATTATTGTTAATAATAATAATTATTTTATTATTATTCAAAGAAGTAACATTTCAATATATTCAAAGTGATAACTGAAACACTATGAACAAAAACCTGGAGAAAAAATAACGAAATACTACCCTCGTAAACTTGTATTCTTGGAAAAGGTAGGAATCCATCTAGCTATGGATCAATAGGACAGAACGGATTCTAAAACCTGGGTTAGTAACCAGTCTACAAGAAAAAATCTGAATTTAAACCAGCATGAGTAGAGTTTGGTTCCCTAAGTTTATCTTGCCCAATACATAGCACTGTTGCTAATGTGTTAATGCTTTCGTGAACGTGAGGCTTCCATAAAGGAAGTTTTTCATACATTATTTTCTTAAACATTATAATATCAGAAAAAAGATTTCACCCCTTCTCCATAGAAGTCAAATGTTCCATCCTCAATTGCTTCTGACGATTACCTCCAATCCTCTAACTTTCCCAATCTGTTTTCGACGAATTTCAGTACATCAATTTCTCGTCGGTTGCCCTGCCTCCATCAGAAAAGGCATTGCCATCAAGACCACTTTGAAGTTCTATTTACCATCGGAATACATTTTCCTGGGTCAGCTCAAGGCCCCCGGCTTTTCAAGCTCACAACCGTTTTTATTCTTGATAATCATCACATCTGACATATACAGACGTAAATACATCTCGGTTAAGTGGAAAGAGGATAGCATTCACTTGATTCAAAATAACAAATCTAATTTGAAATATTCAATTGCAGTAGACAAGACATATTCGAGAGAGCACGTGCGCACACACGCACACATATATTTGGAGGAATGTTATATAAATTCTATTTGCAAGTAAAATGGTTGATATTTGAATGGCAAATTGAATAAATCCTACATTTGGCCTTCAGTTTAAAAATGTAACTAAGTAGGATTGTTCCTAACCATCATATGCATGTGTAACAGTCGCATTTAAATTTTGTTACATTTCTTTTCTAGATAGTACGTATATTATGTTCGTTTCTAATTAGGGTAGCATTTATTATATCGAAATTGTCGCCTTTTTTTTTTCATTTAATAAATGCCACAATAATTAGAAACGTAAACGTAAAAACAATATTAGTTAAAGTTTCCTCTTTTGAGAACGCCTCGGAATTCGTCGTTTAACCATGACCCACTCTCGAAATAGATACTGCCTGATGTGACTTGCTGTTTGGGGTTGGACTGACTTAAGCTTCCAGTCCAACAATTTCATTCATTCAATGATCTGGAAGAATCCATCGTTACAATCACCACAAAAATTCAAAGATTATCAGTTTGTGAGGAAATATGACAATTGTTAAATGCGAAACTCAAGATGCTCGGGTCCTTCATACTGTACAGTCAATCACTTAACACCTCCCGATATCCAATATTAGACAGACTTAAATAATAGATTTCTCGTTTACTTGAAGCCAGGTAACACTCTTAGAAAACGATTTATAGAAGAGTGTTATCATTCTTCACGAAAAGGCCACCCTAACACGGCCAACATAAGAGTGTTTTCATGGGTTGCAAAGATGTCCTCCCGACCCTTGCCTCCTTCAGAGTAGCGTCTTTTTGGCCATATTTATCATTATTTATTTATAGGAACGTTTGTCGAGCTCGAAGGTGACTACAAAAGTCGATGTTTGAGGTTGGAACGAAAGTTCTGTCTAATTCTATCGTCTATATTTCAAAGGGAGTTACTAAAGTTTCTATAAATATTTAATCCGCGATTGTGCCTGCATTGCTGCCGAGAATCTCATTCTATCTTTCAACAATTTTATATATCCCACGTTTGTAAACTTCTTTAGGTTTTCATGCAAATAATTATACTTCGTATTGCAAGATTATGTAAATAAGTCACAGTAGCATAACTAAAACATAAATTGGCAATATTTTTACACATTTGTTCAAAATCTACAACTAAATATCAGAAAAAAAAACTTCGTTCCAAAAGCAAGTTTCCGTCAGTCACTTAAGTGTCATATGTGATACACGCTTGGACTATCTGGTATCTTTCAATATATGACTGACGAGACAGATTTTTCCCACAGTTGCCATTTCTTTTTGTGGTAGACCGTTTGCCAACGAAGGTTAAAGAAGCAGGTCTGTCCTGCTATTCAATCCATATCTGGCAGGAGAAGAGATGTATTGATACCTTAGTAAATCTAACAAACGACTGGATTTGGAGTGAGTGTTGGCAGCACTGTCCTTTCACATCTGCCTGCCGAAACACGATAGCCCTTCCCGATATCCATTACACTGCAACGCATATCCCGGGATGGTTTTACTTGAATAATAAGATTATATATATATAATATATATATATATATATATATATATAATATATATATATATATATATATATATAATATATATATATATATATTATATATATATATTATATATATATATTATATATATTATATTATATATATATATTATATATATATATTATATATATTATATATTATATATATATATTATAGAGAGAGAGAGAGACAGCAAACTGTCAATTTGTTAGATTAAGCTTTGAACCATTGTATCTTAGAAAAAATTAAAGATTTCTTACTGGAATTCTCCGAAGTTTTTATAACACTGTTGGGCTCTACTTTGAACAAGAACAATGTATTTAATTGAAATGATGATTCCTCTTTTTGTTATGACCTCCTGATACAATTTTCCTCTCTACCGTTCTCTTTTTTTTTTTTTTTTTTTTTAAAAAAAAAACAACAACTTATTCACCGTTCTCTTGATGGTTCTTGAATGGACTTTGACGATTGAAGCCAAAGTCTGAATTCTAATATAGTACCTTTAGTGAAGACTTGAAAGATCATTTTCGATTCACCATTGTTCATTTCGGAAGACATAGTGGGACTGATACAAAACAATTTTAACCTGTTTTATTTCTAGCTGAATAACTCAAAGGGTTTTTCAGTGTTTCTTACGTCAAATTGTGTCAAGATGGCTAAACGATTTACCTGAAAAAGTGAACTGAATTAGTTTAGATGTTAACCATTTTGAAGGATAGACAATTTCCTGATGCTGTTACAGGATTTGGGCAGTTTTGTTTTTACACAAGGTACTTTTTCAGACATCGTACACTTTAAATTTCTTAACCAAGATAACAAGAAGAACTCCACAATGTATTGACTGATGAGTTGTCTTTTAAAATAATAAATTGGAAATAAAAGAAAAAAAATTAAACATCTCCACTCTCTGTGAATATAAGATACTGACATTCAAAGGTAGTGATGTGGGTAGATTAACACGTAATGTGTTTGCGGATGGAATAAAGGAACCATGTTTAAGATCATGTTAGTGCACTTCATGTATACTCTGTACACATGACTTTACAATCGACATGAATTCCCTTCTCTCAGCAAGGAGTAAATATTAACGGTTTTAGATCTTTTGTCCTATAAAGCAAATCAACAAGAGTAACTGGCAAACAACGATCCTTGAAAATGTGACATGACACATCAGTCACATAGTGTAGTTATGGTCAGTAGTTCTGCAGTGATAACTGCAGGAACAAACAATTTAAGATAGGCAGGCTTACATAGTGTTAGCTATTTTGGCAGTCGTGGACATATATGAGAAAGATGTCCAGATGTAGATAGATAAATTTTACTGCTGCCAGACGATGTTCGTGTTCAATGAAAATCTGCGTTACAAATAACGATTTTCAAGGCAGACATACATAGATTACGACTAGACCGATATATAGTCTCTTGGGTTGTCTTTACAGCATATATAATTAACATAAAATTGTTTAAATAACGATTATAGATTTGCACAGAATGAAACCGAGATAAATATGCAAAGGATAAGACAGACAAATAGTAAATATGTCGAGAACGAAATAGACTGAGTCGCTTTGATTTTCTGTCTTTACATCTATAATTGATCTCGTAGACACAATGTTAAGATATCCACATATTGAGGTAGATGGATAATGAGGAGACCGACATATTTACTGATAGTTTTATTTAAACGATTACACCTTCACACTTGTTCACATTTCGCGAGGTGTAAATTGTTTAGCAATGAGCTAAGTTTATCTTTTCTCAGGCAACATTTCCAATCTTCTATTGAAACAGAAGGCGCGCCCTCACTAGCATGGTTTCAATTGTACAGAGGTTCTTTTATATAAAGATTCGGAAATAATGAGACTCGTCATTTGTTCGATAAGACAACAAAAAAAAAAAAGAAAAACTATCCGCTTTACCTCGGCTCCGGTACATGAAATTGGCCCTCGAGGGCAGACAACGTTTGTTTTTTGCCTCTTTTTTTTTTTTTTTTACTTCTGTAACGTTCTTACGGTTCTCCGAAATAGGCTTTTTTTCCGTCTTCGACCAGTTAAAGTTCCGGATGATATTTTAAGAATCTATGCACATTATTTTAATTCGGCGATTTTCAATGTTTCATATATTGATTTTTTTTCAAGATTTTTCTATTTCTGATGGAAGAAAATTTCCAAATATATTTCAAAATCTAACGAATTTGCTTATAATCCATTTTAAAGAAAAATGAGGAAAAATGCTAAAAGAAGTAAAGAAACCGTGAGAACTGTCATGTTATCTCTGAATAAACCAACTAAGAATTCACTTAGAATGTACGGTTTTCAGCAAAAGGAAACCGAGCAACATGCTAATTACAAATTTGACATGTCAAAATCAAGCAAGTACATCAATTTAAATATCTGACAAATGCTTTATCAGAAAATACAGAAACAAAATCCGAAAGCGCACTGGGATAGCGAAATATGCCTTCCGAAAGCTTAGCAAAGTAATAAGAGACAAGACAATTTCGTTAGAAACGAAGAGTTTGAACTGTTATTTAATATCATCACCTCTATATAGGAGGACTGATATCAAATAATAGTTCAGTAGTGAATGCTGGACAATCCCCTCACAGATGAAGAAAATATTTGAGGGAACAGAAATATTAATCTACAGAAGGATGCTGAGAATAGCACTGACTGAACATGTGAGCAAGGACGAAGAATAGAGAAAAAGGAAACAAAAAGGGCATTTATCCATAACATGAGAAAGTTGGAATTTCCAGGGCCCATAATAAAGAAATACGGTGTGGAAAATTCGATACTCAAATGACGCATTGAAGGGAAAAAGAGACAAGTTAAAGGAAACCACTCTGTCTAACGAGCTCGTGTAAATGAATGAGAACATGGTTATGGAGAGATAGAAGGCAATTTTTTTAAATTACAGGAAATTGTGAAGAGACATGTACGTCGACGTCCTGAGGCGCATGTCACATAGAAAATAGACAAATCTAACATTATGAAGCAACTTCTGTTATGAACAAAAATTATCAAATTTTACTGAAAATGCTAGAAAGGTGAAACAGGAGTCTATCTGTAGACATTTGTCTGTCTCTGGATTATAATCGATGCCAATATATTTCTAATGCCAGTCGATTTTCGAGTTCAATGAAAAACATTTTGGAAGTAGATCAGTTCTACTCAGTTGTAAGATTGGCGGAGCATAAGTCTTCCTTCGCATACTTATCTACATTGGACATTCTTTCATTTTAGCAAATACCATCCATTGCGTATTTTAAAATGAATTCATCCCCTGTACTTTTTAGCACTTATTCATGATACCCACATTCTAATTCAAAGAATTCATAGATACATTTTGTTCAAATTCTATTTCCATCACAGAGATTATATAAAAGATGTATTGATATTTTACAGTTGACACTGCAAGCTAAATCCATATATATATATATATATATATATATATATATATATATATATATATACAGAATACGGTTGAGTACGATGTTCCCTCGAAGAATTCATATATATGGATATCATAAAGGTTAATGTCTTCCTAAAAGAAGTAATGGTTGAATTCTGATTTAGTCATGTACAGAAATACAGACAAGGTTCAAAATTATCATAAGAACAAAGTCGCTTTTTCAACGTGTATACCTGTCTAAACTGTGAATTACGGAATTTTGTATAGGAACACAAATTTGGGAAGTATTTATGTCTGCTGTAGGTTTCCAGTTGGTTAGTACGACCATTAGAGCAGAATAATTCTTTTCTACACTGACTGCAGAAGTATGACTGGCATTCGACAGTGGTTCCGACATTTTAAAGTTGCATCGCCGCCTTCTCCTTTTTCTTCTACGGTTTGATTCGACTTAACAGATCCTCTAGTGCCATGTGTTACTGCTTCTCCACATATGGTACTAAAATGAGGACGTGTTAAACGAGAAAAAGTAGAAGCATTTTGGGAAGAAAATAATTTTCTATCTTGGTCATGTTGTCGTCTTAACTCAAGTGGAAAAATAGCATTTGCTTCATCGCCGCCTCTTTGTACTTCAACTGGCAAAGCAATGTGAAAAGCTACAAATTTTTGACATTTTCAACCTGACAAAATACCATAATTTTATTTTATTTCTAAATTCAATATCCATCTAAATGTGTTTGCTTCTGTGTCGGATAAGCTTGATCTACACTAGGTTTTCTATACTAAATTCGGCATTAAATTTTACAAGTGTTGACATGTAAAAATCTATCAGTTATTTATCTGCGAATTGAACATTGCCTTGGAAACAATCATTATGTGGATTTCGTAATTGCATTGTACTTATAAATTATCAAATGTGTACAAAATCTCATCATTTTATCTATTTGCACACTCCATACACAGCACACGCACACAATTACACTGATACGCCCACACACAAATATACGAATCTATCCACATCCCTGTAGGCACAACATCCACACAGAAAAGCAAGACAATTTGGAAAACGTAGGTCAATCAGACTAATCGGAAATTTGTTGTAGACTGACAAAATCCATATTAATGGCGCCAATTCGTCGCTGAATAATATCAAGCTAAGTTTTTCAAATTATCTAATATATTTACCATCCAAAATTTACTTGTTACACATACACATACAGGGCTACATGATAGTTTCTTAAAAAAAAATTAAATTGAAAAAAAAAATAGATCCATTTATGATTTTCGTCATAAAATCTTTGTATATTTTTACAAATAATTTTTTTATCATTTGTTAAATTTTCCCGAATTTTTGGATAGCATCTGGGACTTAGACTTAACTCAAGTTTCACGGCGCTCATCTTTTTAAAAATTAGCACTTGATTAGACTTTTGAAAACTGACTTTTTAATGGATAATTTTGCATACATCTATTACAAGTAAATCTAAATCAAAAATTCGTAAAAACTGACTGTCTTTGAAAATAATAAAAATAAAAATTCTTGAAATATTTTGAATTGTTTTCTTGGAATATATTTTCTCATTGGCTTTCTGTTCGCACAAGCTGTTTCTCTCTCCGTCACCAACCATCTACACTTACTTCCAATTGTTAAGTTACTGTCCAGTTCATATAGATATTTTCGGTTTTTATTTTTCTCCATAAAACATGAATTCATACTTCAGAAAGAAGGGGATTTTAATCATTTTTGATAGCAACGTTTAAGAGGAAATAGTCCTTTTCCGTACAAACATCCATGTGATATATCATTTGATATCTACCATGTGTTATCAGTCACTCATTCGTTGACTAATGCTTGGACGATGCGTCTCAAATAGGGGAGACTTGTCCATCGTTTTGTGATTCTTTCTCTATGCTTCTATCCATTTCGCCAGCGATAGATCGTCGAACGTAATATTGTCAGACAGTAAATCAAGCTTACTCAAAACAATGCTAAATGGAAGCGAATTGAATGCATAAATAAACTATATCTCTTTACTTATCGAGGCATATATATATATATATATATATATATATATATATATATATATATATATGTATCAATCCACTCTCTTAGATAATGTGAAATAATGACATTGATCAAGCCAGATTTTTGCGACATAACTAAAAATAATGGATTTACAGAACCAAATCTACCGCTTCTCTCTTTTTATTTCTGTTCTTTTCCGACATTGAAGAAGGCAAATCATTCGATCGGATTTTTATGAACTAGAGCGTGACTGAAGAATATTTATATATTATAGTTTAAGGTGAAGCCATATATAGATGGAGATTTGTGTTTATGTACGTACTTATTATTCAATCAAGTGCATCTCTGCCCGCTAGAAATGCTCTAATGATAGATTGAAGTCTCTTGAGAAAATATTCCAGTTTCTCTTCATTAATTATTAGACATTTTTAAGTGCACCCTTGTGCACCTTGTGGACCTACTTGGTGAGACATTTAATGCTAAATTTCCCGCTAGGATTCAACTTTAGGGGCCCACATACAGGTCAGAAGTTCGACTGTCGGTTTTAAAGACAATCTTCTAGTGGTTGAGAAATTGGTCCAGTGGTTAAAGACATGAAAAATGGTTTGAGTAAGCAAAATCTAAAATGCCAGTTATGTTTTCTTTCGGCATATTCACATTTTTCTTTTTAGTGAATTCAAGCATGTAATATTAAAATGAATTTATGATGACATTGAAAAATCAATTCAGCTATAGGAAAATACATTTACAAAATTGTGTTGTACAATTGAACGTAAAACACAGGTGAATTCTATCGCAAAATAGCAAAAAAAAAAAATTAGTGGCCACCAAAATTGTCACTGATGGTCACTATTTGTAGAGGTAATAGGGGAAAAACATTACAATTCAACCCTGAGATACTTCAGGTAGTTTTATACGACTAATAAATTATTTAAAAAAGAAAATATAATAGTGTACCTGTCTATATTTCTGAGACATTTCTGAGGTATTATGTACACTATTTACATTATTCGGACAATTGTCCTCATCTTTGTCGCCATATTACAACGTTTCAGCCTTTCAGTATCTGTCTATATTTCTGAGATGAAGTATTATGTACACTATTTACATTATTCGGACTATTGTCCTCATCTTTGTCGTCATATTTATCAGAACGTTTCGGCCGTTGTACGCACCGATCTTCTTCAGGTGGTTGGAATGTCGAACTGAACCCTTTATTTCGCTCACTGGGGTAGACGGTTCTAACTCCACGTGCCATGTTTAATGGATGTCAGTTAGTTATCTCCTGTTAATTCCCCCTCTCCTAGTTCGCCACTGCTTTAACCGGGTATTGAACTTACACTCTTTGGATCTTTTTACTGGATCTCACAAACGACTTTATCTATTGTGCGATGTGTCCTTTAGGCGTTGGTTAGATCCAGTGACAAGCCCCAAAGAGTGAGTTCAATACCCGGTTAAGGCAATGGAGAACTAGGATAGGGGTAATTAACAGGAGATAACTGATAACTGATATCCATTAAACACGACCCCAGTAAGTAAAATAAAGGGTTCAGTTCGACATTCTAAACACTTGAAGAAGGCCGGAGGGTAAACGACCGAAACGTTGTGATAAATATAGCGACAAAAATGAGGACAATAGTCCGAATAATATAAATATTATATATATATATATATATATATATATATATATACACACACACACACAGATGTCTTATGTGACTGTGTCCACTTAAAAGGGAAGATTGGACACGTCTTCTACCAATCGAATTCTAGAATTAAAAGATAAAAAAAGGAAGTGAAACATTAATTCGAGTTCTTATAGTCCTTAAACAGCGCCACCTAGCGGCGTCTTGGAAGACCAAGTACGGATAATCGCCACTCAACCCATCAGTGACAAATCTTTTGTCCGCTTTCTATAACTAATTTAAATATTTGGAGTATTATAGTTTCGCTTTCTATGTAAGGGATTTATCATTGCAGGTAATTAGATTCTTCTGTGGTCTTCTGCTAGTTAACGACAGAAATCTGCCGAGTCTCAAGGGTCGATTAAATGATTCCAACCCGCTTGTTAATTATTTTCTACTTTGCCGAAGGTTATGTCATCGCGATTCTTAATGTTATATTGTAAAACTTGTTGAAAATATTTTAGATTTTGTTAAAGCCTTTTATTTTTGGTTTTGGTTTTTTCTTTTTTTTAATCTGTATCACACAAGCAGGGCATTAAAGCCACTTAGACAAAAGGAGGTTACAGGGCGTAGAAAAATTAGGAGGAGAAACAATAATGAAGACCAGAAAGAAGAGTAAAATCAAGAGAACAGTAGATAGCGCAAAATATCCTCTTTTAGCCAGGATTCTGTCAAATTCATCCCATAATTCATTGTGGTGGCTTCAAACTTTTGAAATGTGTGTGTGTGTGTGTGTATATATATATATATATATATATATATATATATATATATATATATATATATATATATATATATATGTGTGTGTGTGTCGTATATTTTAAATACGGTTATTCAATCAAAATAACTTTTGACGTAATAAATATATCGGATTCAATCTATATATTGCGCAGAATGAGATTCCAAGAAAAATAACCCTATGCGGGAAATGAGATTACATTAAAAGGGGAGGATAGAACCTTGATGGATATCTTGTTCAGTTCAAACGGTGGTTTCTCCAATAAAAGGACGCAGGTTCGAACCCTGTCGGAATGCACATTTTCTTTAAGATTTCTCGAGTGCATTGTGCATCCATGTAATACACACTATTTAAAATAAAAATGGGGCTTCTTTTTCAAATATGGGCACCCATTTAAAATAATCTCAGAACTAATACATCAAAACCTCTGGAATTTAACCCAATCATTATGTAAGCACAACCTGATAATTACCAGCAAATGAAATTTGAATATATAAGTAAAATTTAATTGTACTTAATTTTTGTAAAGTTGATAACGAAGAACAGAAATTATTAATGAGTCAACCTAATACAACTATCTCAGTGATATTTACTGCGAGAAGCTTTACATGATACATAAGGCTGATTGCAGAAATGCAATTATTTTTGTCATCAAGCAAACAACTTAAGAGTGATTCACTCTCTTTGACTTTAAAAAATGTTTCAAAACTCAGTTCAGAATTACCAAATATTTTCTTATTCTTCGTCTCTCATAGTAACTATATTTACGGATGTTGCACGCTTATCACTAATATTACTAGGGATATTAGTTATAAAAAGAGGCAGGCGTAGGCTTATCTGACAATTATTGATAGTAATTCTTTTTAATTGGACATTTTTGTTCAGAAAGTTTAGGAGCGATTACCGGACATAAGCGATTATAATGATTTCATATCTGTGTCTGAATTGTATCTTATTTGTAATAGTTATCAGGAAGAAATGATATTTCTGTCTTCAAATATGAAATCTCATTCAGAAATAAACTGTTATAGCGATTAGAAAGTACCATCTAATAAAATTTCGTTAAGAAAGCGATAAATGTGTCGGAGTTATCTCCTCCTAAATTCTGACATCACCTTAGCTATCCTTAAACTATATATAATTGATACTGTGTTACGTTCTTTCTCGTTTTCACTTCTCCTACTTCAGCGGACACTACGACAATTTAGGCTCTCGCAGAAGATTGCGTTTTCCCCTTTGTAGTGGGCGGGTGCTAAGCGTTTCATTGGGAAACGTCATGAAGCACACGCACACATACACATACGTACGTACGTATGAGCATTCATTGACGCATTTCTTGGAACACAAACATTACACACTTATTTGTTACCCATACACATTTTGTAATTTGTATCTGCTTAGTGCGTATAAACATGTTTGTACGTATGTATTGCTTCTTGTTTTCTTTTTTAGATTTAATTTTGTTGGACTCATTTTGAGTCCGCCATGTTTGTAGTAGACTTTATTTCAGGAGACCTCGCGTGTTTCATTTCACAACGTGTATTAAACCCACAGTCTACAAAAGGACTACATATAAAATCTAATATCTAGGAATTGTTATATAAGCGGGCGGAAAATGTGATACCCAGACCAGGATGTGCATTGAAATAATGAAAGAAGTTTTGCAAAAGCTAAACGAAGTATTAAGAAAACGGAAGTTAATATCAGTCTTCATATATGGCAGTGATTACTGAAAAATCTCTTCAGAGATGAAGAACTGATTTTGAGGAAATAGAAATGTTTTTACAGGATGCTGAGACTCTCATGGACTGGACATATGAATAAGCGAAAATCGAAACAAAAATTATATAAGTGAAATTTCACGGGCATATGATGCAAAAAGAAGGCTTGGGAAATTTGGCACCCACAGGATACATTGGAGGTAAGAGAGGTCGATTAATTTTATTTTTTTATCAAAACTTTGTAGTTTTTTTAAACTTGAAACGTAATTTTGATTGTAAGATTTTGTACGTGTGATTGAATATTGCATTAACAATTACTTCGGAATAATAATGCTTTCTTCAGAGCTGGTGGGAAGAGATCGGTTCATACTGTTTCTCAGGAGTATTGGAGTGTAAGAGAATGTCTACTGCTACCACAACCAGTGTAACTTAAATTCTCACATCGTCACGCAAAACAGTAAATACAGATACAAAAAATGTCTACGAGATCACGCGTGACAAGGCATATGCACGTGAGATCTTCTTCCCTAAAGAAAAAAATTAGATTAAATTAAAAATAGAATTTTCTTTTTTCCTCCAGATTACAGAAGCTTTGATAAAAATCGAAACATCTTAGATTTATAAACATTCCTGTTAATTCCTTATCCTATCATATATGTATATTAATGGATATACATTTCCCTTTCCTGTAGCACGACTCGAATTTTTCAGCACAACAGAATCTTCAGGTGCTGTATTGCGACTCCACATATAATTCATAAATTTGTTATTAGATCAAACCCTTTTTTTATTAACATCATCACGCAGTGTGCGATACTATATAAAGGGTGTTTCATTAAAACGGATCAAAGTCAGCAGTAAATAAATCAGTTTTATTGGTGAAAATTTGTTTATTTCCCTATTGGATTATATTGTTTAAGTCATGGTAATTATGTGGGGGAAAAATAATATCGCTCGAATATTTTCCAAGGTTTCGGCGACACACCTCCACTCGATGGTTAAAATTTTTGATGGCGTATCTGCATAGTTGCTTCTCGATCTCACCAATATGCCTTATTATCGCATCCTTCATCTGTTGAATTGTTGTTGGCTTGTTGGCATAGATCTTACTTTTGAGATGAGGAAGAAATGTAAGGCGTTAGGTCGCACGATCGTGGTGGCCAATTGACTTCGCTGTTTCAAGAAAATAATGCGACATAGGAACTTATTGCATTTCCGTTTGAACGTACATATTCGTAATAGGCTTCGATATCTTTAATACGATGTTTAATTGTTAATCTTTCCATAGACTTAAATTGTTACATCTAGAAAAATATCAAAAAATCATTAGATGCTTAAACTTAATTTACATTTAAAATCGGTCCAAGTTATTGGAACACTTATATATATTCGACTCTTCCATCGTATTTGACGTATGATGGTCAAGCAGCTCAGTTGGTAGCAACTGAGAGCCAGACACCAGCACATGTGATTTGATTATAGTGGTGAAGGTTTTATTCAGAGCCCTTCACCCTTTTTGAAGGGCCGAATACAGAAACCTGGTTCACAACGTGCAACAAGGTCCCTAAACGACAATCCGCCAGATTTTGAATTCAGAGTTGTCCTTCTCCTAGAACATTTGCCATCCAAGGCTATAAACCCAGTCTGTTCTACTATTTACCCATAGCTGGAGGGAGAAATGGATCCATACCCTTTCCCAAGGGTTTATATAATATATACACGTGGGCGTTATCATTGATAATTCATACATAATTATTTTATTAACAAATATATATTTTTTTCTAATTTTATAAAACTTTTTTTTTAAATAAAATTAAACACAGGGTTTATAAGTGGCAATTTTAATATGGTAGTGAGGTTTCCTTAATTTTGTTACTTTAGGCCGTATAATCCATTTTACCCACTGTGTGTAGATATTTCATATCAGCCATTTTATTTAGCACACGTCAGTGAGGAAGAAAGTTCTTAAAATTTTATTTAAGTATAATTTTTTCATCGGAGACATGTGTGACTGAATTCCTTCCTTCCATGTGAATATTAGAAAAAAAAGAACAACCTCACCATATATATTTTGTTTATCAAGCTGTGAAGCTGTCTCTGAAGTGGGATTCATTGTTGGGTGTAGGGAATCATTACAAGATCTGCTGCGCGATATAACTAGTTAAGCCGAACTGTCAAAAGACTTCTTCGAACGAGTAGCATACTTTTATAAACAAATCAAGAAACTCAATCAAAATCGTAACACCTCGGTGCTTTACACACATCAACAAATGTGGATTGGTCTTGTTAGTAAAACTCTTGGTTTAAAGGTATCAGCTATACACACACCATGTCTGATCTGCTAAATACATTGGCGGAGATTGTCCAGTTATGTTCCATCAGACGTGGAAAACCCTCTCGAATCTTCTTTCGCCTACCAAAGCTACGATAAGGATATATGAACGTTTAGTAAGCCGCTAATTGTTAGCAAACTCGTTTCAGAAAGTAATTAGAGCCAAAGCTAGATCTGTAATCACTGTTTTGGGTAAAACACAGGCAACCATAGAAATAAGGAGATACAAATCTGAAAGTTAAAAAAAGCCTAAACAGTAGCCTGAAAGACAGTGACCTTCATAGGAAAGAAAAGAAAGACAGTGATCTTCAAAGGAAAGCTGAGAGGCAGAAAGGAAGAGACAGGTGAAATGAAGAAAGGAAGAGACA
This sequence comes from Acanthosepion lycidas, assembly GCA_963932145.1. Taxonomy (NCBI): domain Eukaryota; kingdom Metazoa; phylum Mollusca; class Cephalopoda; order Sepiida; family Sepiidae; genus Acanthosepion; species Acanthosepion lycidas. The sequence continues at coordinate 121,036,032 of OZ010577.1, read as the reverse complement.
CAGCTGAAAGGAAGAAAAGAAGAGACATCTGATAGGAAGAGTCAGCTGAAACGAAGAAAAGAGGGACAGCTGAAAGGAAGAAAGGAAGAGAGACAGCTGAAAGGAAGAAAGGAAGAGAGACAGCTGAAAGGAAGAAAGGAAGAGAGACAGCTGAAAGGAAGGAAGAGAGACAGCTGAAAGGAAGGAAGAGAGACAGCTGAAATGAAAAAAAGAGACAGCTGAAAGGAAGAGACAGCTGAGAAAGGAAGAAAAGAAAGACTAGACTGCGGCATAAAAGAATAGACACACACTGACACGAGAAAAATAAGGACTCGTATTCGAGATAGTGACATATTTTTTGTAATCTAAGAATAAGTGATATTATCGTATACGTCTTATTTTTTTTTTCCCGAAACACAATCCTTAAGTCCTCGACCTTGAGACAGGAAAAGCCAACTTCAGCTCGGTAATGTTGATATTGATGTACGTATTTTATTTATGGGACCCCTCCTAACCCAACTTTCAAATAAAGAATGCTGATATTCCCTCCGCCCGCGTAAAATACGCTTCTTTAACATGTATATATAACTTCTTGTTGCGTGAGTATATCTGGTCAGAATTTCTAAGCCAGTTACATCCTGATATCTTTTTAAACAACACTTAAGAACGAAGTTCCGGCCATTATCCTGAAACAAAGCTGCCAAATATTACATCTGGACCGCATGGCTAAATGAAAAGTTTCGCTTCTATTGATTATTTTCGACTTTCACTTCTGGATAACGGAATTAATCCAGGTTGGTTGACCTTGCTAAATTACCTTCTTGTAAGAATGTCTTGTCGATGGCTAATGAGGCGTATTGCGGCTGATATCGCTGACATATGTGCTGATACATCCGGAATTATTTACATTCCTAATAGTAACAGAGCTGCTTGTAAGGAGCTGACAAGCCTGACAAATAACCAGAAGAGGGTGGCATATTGAGCTTGTTTACTCTGTGAGGTAATGATCCGATCAGTTTGCAACACAGTTGATCGATTTCTTCATTTAGACACTAAGAATTATTTTCAAATATAATTGTCTAATATTTAGTAACGTCATCGTATGGGCAAATGTAATTTTGATAAACAGTTTTCTGTACGTATCTCTCTCTCTCTCTCTCTCTATATATATATATATATATATATATATATATATATATATATATATATATATATATATATATAGTTTTAAGGTGTGCTATATTTAAAAATGAACATTGAAGTCAACACTCAATCGTCAGGCTGTTTCATGCCAGACACAATCGTCAGGCCGCCTGACGATTGCATTTAACATGAAATATATATATATATATACACTGTGTGTGTATGAATTACCGTGTAGATCAATATGAAAATTTAAAACTGTTAAACATCATAGTCCAGGGATGTTTGGCAATTGTTAAAATGGCAAACTGATTGCAGAAAGAAATTGAAATTTCGCCTGAACCGGATTATATGCACTAAAGAAAATCAGCTGCTTTCCTACTGTAGTTAACTTAGAAAAAGTTATGCCAATCGAGCCACTTACCTCCAATTACCATATCTGGTATTATCGGCAAATCTGTTATTCCCAGTCGGCATGGAAAGGAGCCAGTAAATATTTAGCGTAGGAGTCATACATAAAGCATAAATATTCAGTCTTGCCCTTATATCCTAGGTGTGGCACGGCTGATCTATCGAGCTCGCTAAATGTGGCACGGCTGAAATACAAACAGTACGAATGAATCTGGCGTATGTCGTCATTTGAATGTACACTAAAAAGTTATTCTCAGTTTAGTTTGCATCAATTACTTTAAAAACTTGTTAACAATCTTAATCGCTCCAGGGATGGTGACTCAATCAGAATTGTTGCTTCCAAGCAATTCTGAAAATAGAAATAAATGAATTCTATAAAAATTCTCAAAACCATTATCTCTAATAAAACATCTAAAAATTATTTTCATTTTTTTTTTTTTTTATTGGAGAACATAATATATAACATGCACACACACAAAATATATATATATATATATATATATATATATATATATATATATATATATATATATATATATATAGTGTGTGTGTGTGTGTTTACTAATTTACATACTTAGTGCATGCGCGTACTTTTTACTCAATATGATAATGGCATTGGCATCATCAGTTTCTATTCATAACTTTCCCAAGGGCATTAGTATGGAATGAACGCGGATTCTCTCAGTCGAATTTAGAACTAAGTTTAGAACTCAATCTACCGCTTGGCCATTTCATATGGTATTCTTCTTAGACATATCTACGTTGACGCTTTCAGTGTTGGCACATTTGTTATCTCCACATAAATGCGGTTTTACCATGAATAGACTGGTGGCGACTTAAATATGTATTCTCATTTCCAGGTTATGTCTCTTAGACACTTTATAGAAATAGACAGAAGTTGTTTCTTAAGCCTAGCAAATGAGATCAGGTAGATTATATATGGCGAAAAGCTTCTAATTAAATATGGACTAGCTTAAACACTATCATTCGTGGCTCAAAAAATACTAGCCAAAATGCGAAAAGGTCAATAGAATTTTAATATGCATTTTTAGTCACAGTTGCACATCTTGTTTCTTAAGAACCCATTCTCCACACCACACATTTTATTCCGTTTTCTATGCTCAGGCGATAAATCTTCTCCGCTATTAATATCCAGCTATGTGTGTCTATGAACCATTATATATGACTCTTCTCGTACTACCACTAGCAGTTGGCGCCAATGCGTCGCTTTTTTCTTAATCAAAAGCTCCCACGTGGTACTCACTATTATACTAGGTCCACTCCTTCACGTACGCAGATTATTTCAGTCCTCTTATTCCACAGCTTTGGACTTTGTCAATAATTAGTCCGAATATAAAGTCCTATCATCATGGTAACTTATTTTAAAAATCCCTATTTAATTTACATATTTCATGTAAAGGAACTGTCGCTGTATTTACATTTCTTAACTTTAGATAAGTAGGTCATCAGGTTTCTGATATAAAATTTGGAATAATTGTATATACAAAGAAAGTATAGCAGGCCACTCGTATTCAAGGATACCCGTCTACTATTGCAGACGAATTTGTATTTATTCAATAGAGCACACCTGTGGTTTTTACTGCAACTATGCTAAACAGACCTTAGTTACAGTTTCAGGGAAAGAGCGTGTTATCTAGCGTAATCAACAATTTGAAAAAGCCAGCACGCTCAAACCCTCGACCGGCATGACTATCAACGGCCTCCAAGGGTTCCGTCTACCCGATTCCAAGACTTTGGTCAAACAAAGGTGCCGTACGCTGGGATCCAGTCTGCTAAGTCTCCTTCCTGACAAATTTACCATGGTGAGATTTGAATGCGGGTCTCATGAGTAAGAATGCGTAAATACTCGGTGTTAAACTATTAATATCGAGGAAAAATTACTCTTGAAAAAAAATTGAGTTTTTAAACTTTTTTAAAAATAATTTACTGCTTACTGTATTGTATTTGTGATATGTCTCGGAACGGGATATCTTTGAACGAAGTAGCTAAGTAGTTTAGGTTAGCAGGTAGCGGTAATGGAACTAGTACTCGTCGTAGTCGCAGTTAATGTGTAGGCAATAGGCGTAGACCAATAGAATAGCCAATAGTGTAGTCCAATGGGCGTCCTTTGTACCTCTACATCAGCCTGTATTTATGGCTGATACCAGGCAATCATATTCCTGTGAGGGGGGACACAGGTGTATGCATATTCATTACATCATTTTGTCATGTGAATACCTATTTAAGCTCAGAACAAACAACCCCATACATTTATAAACTAGTAGGTATTTACACACGAGTATGAAAAGTAGATTTTTGCTTCTTTTACCGTCACTTTAAATTGTGATTTTTCTTACATCGTTAAAATCAGTTATCTATATATATATATATATATATATATATATATATATATATATATATATATATATATTGTTTTTGAATAGTGTTGGCTTTTACTTGTGTTTACTTTTTGGCTAACGAGGAACTCCTTATGGACTGACATAAAATATTTTACCTTCACATTGCGTTCTTAGACGTACACAGCGTATCAAAGTTTCTTTAACCTGATACGCCATTACACTTCGTTCAAGTGGGCTCAATAAACAACTTAAAGAATAATAATAAAACAGAACAATAGGTAAGTATCAATTCACAGACTTATCTAAATATATAAATCAAAATTTGTATTTTGTAGTTTCAGCTAACCTATGGGTATGTGCTACTTTGTCTCTATCATAATAGCATTAACTTACAAAACCAAACAGTTTCACTCTTACAGATTCGAAATGAAAATTACAAGCTTACAGCCACATCAAATTGAAAAAACCAGTCCCTGTACGATCTTTTCTTTCTTTTTATATGCCGTGTCTTTTTAAGATGTAGGCAATCATGGCTCTCCACCCCTACCCCTGTAGCTCTCAAAACGTTTCCTCCTTATGCCACCTATCCCAGACCACGTTCTATCGTCTACTTGCTTAAGCCCGCTAGGTATGTCATGCATTACTTTCCCTTGTCTCTGTTTCTCTCTATTCAACTTGTGAGCATCAGATACTCCAGGCCCTCCTTTCTCATTACGTGTACCAGAAATGTCATCTGCCTCTTCCTGATGTTAAGTATAAGCCTCCTCCTTGTTTGCATCATTTGCAAGACCTCATCGTAGCTCACACTCTCCGTCTATTATATTCCAACCATCACCTGTAAGTTCAACGTCGAGCCTGCTTTAAATGGGTAACTGCTTGGGAATACCAGGTGCTGTAAGATTGGATGTGCGGGTGGTGTAATGGATAATGGCTCGGTATTGGTAATCGAATAGCCCTTCCTATTCCAGTTCAGTTATATACACTTACGCGCAAATACCCTTGGTTAATGCAGGAAACCACCTCTTCTCTCGCCATCTGACGAGTTAATTGGTAAGGCATCACTAATCTCAAAAAAAAAAATCCTATACTATCTAAAAATTTTCTGGCTTTAAATAATCAGCAAATTATTTATAAGCCGAAGAAAATGAATCAATCACTCGATGAAAATCTACTTTACACGGCCTGTTGGCGTCAACGCGTATCTTGACACGGCCTGTTGGCGTCAACGCGTATCTTGACACGGCCTGTTGGCGTCAACGCGTATCTTGACACGGCCTGTTGGCGTCAACGCGATGGTAAATTGACATAAAACAAAATCAAGAATCAAAAAGTAAGATTTAAAAAAAAATATTATTACAAATCATGCTCATCAGCAAGAAGGATAGTCCAACATTTGAACTGCAAATTGGAGACTTCATAACGAAACCGGGACAGAAATTTAACAATCGGTAACAATCGGTATAGTATGATAACGGATGACGAAAAATATGACAGAAATTAGAAGAGGCATTGGAATAATAAAAGATGCCTTCCAGAAATTAAGCAAATATTAAGAAACTAAATTTTCCTTAGAAACAAAGAAAAGTCTGCTAAACTGCTATGTCATATCTATCATTATGCTGGATATTTTTCCAGATAATGTGCATTGGAGCGAGAGATCCAGAAAACCATGGACAGAACATCTGAAAAATTAGGAAGTACTTAGAAGAATTGATACGAAAAGGATACCCATACTTTCAGCTATGTTACATGAAAATAGCGGTATATAATGAGGATGGAAGGCTTCGAAAATTTAACTCACATGATAAATTTAAAGCAATGAGAGGTCAGAAGGGGTTAAACAGTAAGGAATCTACCAAACAGGCTTGTGTAACTGGATGGAAGAGCGTCAATTTTGAGAAAAGGATAAGACCTCCTTTAAAAGGTACGGCGTATATAAAAAAAAATTCGAGTAAAGTTCAAAAGTAGAGAACATAATTTTAAATACACATGTAAACATACAGAAGCAGCATAATCATCTACACACACGCACACACACACACACACACACATCACACACAGAAAAAAAAAACTCGCGCCTGCGCGGTGGCGTATTTTCGAATCCTACTGGAAGGTAGATTTTCTTCAGTAAAGACTGTCAGAACACCGGTAAGGTAGACGTCAATTATTCCATTTAATTTTTTTAAAAGTGATCTTCTCAATCACGTGTATTGGCAAAATATAAAATTATAGCAATAAAGAACGAAGTCTGTTTTATAAAGAATTACCTAATTTCTCAGTAATTATTAACTTCGCAGATATGGATTTCAAAAGAACCAAATGAGAGATCTTAGATTTCTCATTGGGTACTTCGAAGAAAAAATGACTGTAAATAAGCTTTGCTTTGTCTTGAAGACATTTGTAGCTGAAGGGTTTAATATCACGCAGGGCTATGTGATTGTTTCCCTTTTATATAAGAGGAAAACAGGTTCAAATCCTGCTGGTGAGCAGGGAGCATTATTAAAGGATAGTAGACCTCAATTACACTTGAATAATAGGAGTCAGCTCAAAAACGTGTATCCACTGAATATAAAAATTATAGTAATATTTATATATTCAAACGTTATTGCTTAGTGTATACTCATATTGGGAATTAACACCATTTTTATTTTTAAAAGTGCGTATTTTGTCTATAGGCCTGCACATTTGAGGAATCTTAATGATTAAACGTAATAGGCACTCTTTCAAAATAAACAGTTTAAAAATACGACGACAAATACTAGAGGTTTTAAGAATAAAAACATCTAAACCAACATCAAGAAAATCTAATCAAATTTCGAAACAAACATATTTCCTAAAAAAAATAAATAAATAAATAAATAAAAAGTGAAAGAGCAACATGAACTCACACGTGAAGACACGATATTATAAAAATAGTGACACTACTCATTAAGAGGTGATTGGAAAAGTCTGAAACTGATAAAGCACAAAATGGTAACTGTTTATGGAAGTACAGTGTAACCCGGATATAAGAGAGTTGCTGGGACCTGAGAAGTCTCTTATATCCGGTTTTTTTCTAATTTATATACATTAACACAGGCTCTAATTTGGGACCATAGAAAATCTCTCTTATATCCGGGTTTCTCTTATATCCGAATTTGTCTTATATCCGGGTTACACTGTATTTTGATATTGAAGAATTTAAACCTTCACTGGAAACAAAGAAATATGAACGGAAATAGAGCAGAAAAAAATTAACGATAAAAAAATCTTTAACAAAGAAAATTGGCTTGTATTTAATCAAAACTTTATATACGCACACATTTAATAACATTGATTTCCTGAGTTAAGAATGGCAGATTATTTCATCGCTGTCAGCAAGGATGTGAATTAAACCATTGAAATGAATTTAAAGATGGTTTCTTTGATTTGGCTGGATAATAATTAATATAGATATTAATGAACAGAAATGGATTTTATCAGGTCGGTGCGACATGTCTAGCCCCAGATATGTACGCTCAGAGTTGAGTTTTACAAGCCCCCATTACTCCAGTATCCAAAACAATGTCAAGTCTCTTCCCGATTCTGTGTTATTGTTTCCCTTTTCCTTCACACTTCATTGATTACTCTTTCCGTTCAATTTTCAGTATCCTTCTGTAGAACCCATTACCATTGACTCAAGTTTTCTTCTCATCTTTAGTTTGACTGTACAACATACACTGTCTTAAAAGAGAACTGATATCATATAGCAATTCTGTTTTCTTTTCTAATGAAATTGTTGTTTCTTATTACTTCACTTAAGTTTCGAAAGGCAACTTTCACTAATACAATGTGCGTTCGGATTTCGGTTGAGTGAATTATTTGGTACCGGGTTTAACAGACATTTACTTTTAGAAATTCACTTTGTTCAACAACAAAATTTGAAGACGTTTCCTTTTTAGCAAATGACTGTATTTTCAAGCGGTATCTTTGGAATCGCTTATGTAATATGTCGAGACGTACTAAAAGACTGAACTTTTCAGTTCTTAGCTAAACTTCGCAAATATTAGTTCATTTAATTCCGAGTAAAGCCAATAATCTCAAGTGAGGAAGTAAACGCAGAGATTTTCATTTTAGTAGATTGAGGTATTTTTCAGTAGAAATTCTACTCACTGATGTGTAGAAACAAAAAAGAAATAGATATTTATAATTTATGCATAAAATCGTACGAGTTCACACGACAAACCACTGCCAAGTAATATTTATTTAAAATGCACAACACGATTATTTATTAACAAGGTAATTCGTTGTGTTGGGGCGGTTTCCTGTGAAGCTTCCCACCCCGGCTCGGCTTGAATTGTGTGTGCTACTTGATTTGGTCTATTCAGAGAATACAACAGCCACTTATTATTTTCACGTGTGGACGGGTCTACTAACAATTGTTTTGTTTTAGTTTGTTTTGTTTTGTTACAAACTATTGTTTTGTTTTTTGTTTTATTTTTTCGTTGGTGGTCTTTTCCCTCCTCCCGTCATTTTATTATTCATGAAATTTTTATATATTTTATTATGAACTTTCATGATATTGTTATACCATCGGGTGTTTTTTAGGTCGCCTGTAAATGCGTGGCATTGTGGTGTATGCAGGATTGAATGATGAGGGATGCGTTTTTGTGGTAAATGGAGCAATCGTATTAGATGAATGGCTCAAGATCGTAATTAACTCTGAATAGGATAGGTAGCAGAGTCCAGCATTTCCCTATTGCTCCTTTGGCCTTGTACTACAATTACTGTATTTTCAGTAATAAATAAATGGTAATTAGTTGAGTTTGATGTAGTGATTTAATCAAAAATACTGATATAATTTGTGAAGTAAAAACGTTATATGTATTGGCTGAGGTACATTTATTCGTCTCGTAACGTCATTGTTGCTTATAGTAAAATGTTAGTATTCTTGATATACAAAATGAAAACACACGCTCACTTATTCCGCCTTCTAAGGATAACGTTTCTACTGACATGAATGGAAAGATGATGGTTCCCTGTGTCGTGTTAGACAATTTGTCTCTCCAGAATTTATCTTAATATATATATATATATATATATATATATATATATATATATATATATATATATATATATATATATATATCCACCATTTGTCCTTGCTATGAATAAAATCCAGAGAGAAATTTGCGCTGTTATTGGTTTTGACATTTCATCTTCCCTCATTTTTCACCGCCATCTTTTTTTTTTACAAATAAATCGCTGTGCAAATTAATTGAAACAACCACTTTAGTATCTTTTATTTCACCATACGGTCAGTTTGAGACCAACTGGTGTGACAGGGCGTAATCGATTTCTATTTTTCTTCAGACTAAATAATTTGCAGTGGTTTACCTATTTTGGGGATGTATGATGAAATTTGTTTCGCCTTGAAAAATACTGCGTATTCAATGATTATCAGATTTTTATCACGCCAAAACAATATTGACTCTACTGTCTTACGGCCATTGTCTGCGATGGACGTTACTCCAAGGTGGCGTATGAAAATTGTAACGCTGCACGAACACTCTGGCAAGCGTTACCAGTGTGCAAATCAAAGTACTATAAACTGGCCTGGAAACTCTCCTGTTTTAAATCCAATCGAGAATTTGGTCAATCTGCAAGAAACGATTCCTGGGAATGAACATAGGAAGTACTAACATTGTGCACTGGATCATGTTTCATTGGAAGATTACGAAAAAGTAAATAACGGAATTATTCTTTCTGTTTCGATTAATTTGCACAAGGGTATATTTCATGGTTGGTTGGGTTTTTTTTTTTTTTTTTTTTTGTTTTTTTTGCGTATGATTCTCATTGTAATTGCTCTGATGAACTGATTATACCCTGATTTTACGAATTTAATCGCAGTACTTTTGTGTAATGGATATCGGCTCGTGGCGAGAACTCGGAGAACTGAGTTCGAATTTCAAGCGAGTTCGTTAGATCCACTTAGGCGCAAATACTTTTCTCCCCTTCAGATATGGGCTAATTAGCAGGACAGACTGGGTTTTTTTAGGCTCGATTGTCAACCAGTCAACCAACTGCAGAAAGAAATGGCAACTCACTACGGGAAAAAACTCTACCTCGTCAGTCATATATCGAAGGATACATGATCGCCCAAGCGGTTATCACGTATTGCATTTGACTGACTAGATTAACGGCAAGATCTCAATTCACATTTGAAATTGCTAGATGCAGACATAAGCTCTTGCTAAGAGTTTTTTTTTTATTATGACATTCTTTTCCAGTCTATTGCTTCCGAGTCGAACTTGATCTTCATTTAAATGAAATATCAGTCATTATATACTGCCTTAATTCTTGTTCTTTTATTGTTCTCTCTACTTAAGCGTTTTTATTTTCTGATATTCTATAAAGTCAGTAACCCCTAAGTCCTAATTGGGATATATAAGCGTATATTGGAATAGTAGACTTTCGTTTATAGATGTTTAATTTAATGTGACGAACAAGGAAAATTCTCTATTTTATTCAGTTTTTCTAATGGTCTGACAGTTTTCTTTTATGAAGACGAAGATAGTGTAGAAAATATACATAATGATTATTGCCCGAAGCGCATTCCACCAGTTAGCTCTTGTCAATGGCTTCTTTGCTAGTATATTTTGTGTTTTTATGTTCTAAACTACGACCTCTACACAATACAGATTAGAACGTATACGCAGAAAGTCTCATGAACAAGGAAACCTTTGAAAATGGCTAACAAATTGGCTGGAACATTTCTGAGGACAGTAATTATTACGGACAGATTTTACAATCACTAAGTTCTCATAAATAAAAAACAGAATAACATATAATATTCCTCTTGTTAGTCACATGACTTCTCACACACATGCACACACACACATATAAGAAAAATCAGATATATATATTGGTGCAAAAATAATGACGTAATGTCGTGTTTTGACGTTAAAAAATACGTCAAAAAACGACATTATTACGTCATTATTTTTGCACCAACCTTATATATATAAGAAACATCAGAAATATATATATATATATATATATATATATATATATATATATAGATATATATGAAACATCAGATATATATAGATATATATGAAACATCAGATATATATAGATATATATGAAACATCAGATATATATAGATATATATGAAACATCAGATATATATAGATATCTATATATATATATATATATATATATATTCGTTAGAAAATATTTTCTGGATTGAAATCCCCTACATAATCACTGAAACGTTATTCTTTAGTGGATACTCGTATTTGAAATAAACGTTTTATTGCTTTTCGTTTTAAACACTGTATCAGTCTGTCGATGTGCGTGTTCGAGAAATCCTCATAAATAAAATATACTCTCTGTTATGGAGATCGAGATAGCTTTCCCTTCAAACATTACAAAAGTTGACGTAGGTTCGATCCCTGCCAGGAAAGACATTTTCTTTATTAGAATATCTTGGTCGCACTGTTAAAAACTGAATTACTAAAACGGTCCGTCTCGATAAAATATGAGTAATTATTGTTTTGATCTTCTCCTACAATGTTTACTACTATATAATCCAATTTGACGGTAATAGTTTATAATGAAGAGAAAAGATGCCAGGACAAGCTGTCAGTTAGCAACTTAAACGAATTCATATGAATGGATGGAAGAACTCTAACACAGCAATCATATAGGATAAATGTAGGAAGTTGTGGATAGCCACAATTGTTCATGGAAGGGCTTGTCATCTGAGAAGATATATGTAATCGATAGAGAGAATGAATACTTTCTCATGTTGATTTAATAAATCCAATCTATACAACATAATCTGCTTTAATTTATTTATCAAATACTTCGAAAAGTAATTGCTGCTTAAATATTTGCCTAGTAAAGAATCGACAATTTTATATTTATTGGATTTTACAAAGCGATATTTGACCATTTTACTTGATCAAGATCTCGGAGTCTTTTAGTTTAAAATATTAGACTGTTTTGTGTGGGTGGCGCATCTAAATGCACCAACGGTTAAAGTAATCTTCAAGTATCTGTCGGTTTATAATATATATTTTCTTATTCAGTTTCTATGAATTTGCTTCTTAGCTGTGTCTGTTTTTAGATCTACTGTTCCTTTCAAAATGTAATCCCTATAATCATAGATGTTTATTTCTCTAATTTTATCGATATATTTTCCTCTCTATTTGTTCATCTCTACGAGTGCCGTCGACTACGTTACCCCCTGCGCACGGGCGGAAGAACGTTAACCACCACCCGCGCTTCCACTGGGAGAAAGTTCACCCCCCACACCTACGCTTCGTGCGGTATAAGGTTCCCTCGCCTGCGCTTCGTGCGGTATAAGGTTCCCTCGCCTGCGCTTCGTGCGGTATAAGGTTCCCTCGCCTGCGCTTCGTGCGGTATAAGGTTCCCTCGCCTGCGCTTCGTGCGGTATAAGGTTCCCTCACCTGCGCTTCGTGCGGTATAAGGTTCACCCACCTGCGCTTCGTGCGGGAGAACGTTCACCTGTGCGAGCGTGCCGGCGACTAATTGTTTCAGTTTTTTACTTACTGTACTGAAAATAGTACAGGCTAATTTCCTTTACTAGAAAAAAAAAAATGAACTAATTTTTACTAAGCGATACAATCCTTGCAAAATATAGTTTAGACAGAATGAAGAAAAAAAAACGCAAACGAAGGGCAGAAACCTATGTGAATCTTTTGGATTTTTTTTTTTTTTTTTTTTTTTTTTGAAACATTATGGAGCTTGTCTCATTGATTTGTGGTAAAAATTGAATTCATAAATGACGAAGATAGTGACAGCAATTATTTCCCTGGAGAAGATGGTGAGACACTACACAGATTGACGTTGAAAAAACTTTATCAGTGAAAAAACAATTATCAATAAAAACTTCGAAAATAAATCTTTCTAACGGTATATATATATATATATATATATATATATATATATATATAACTCTCTCTCACATACAGACATATATCACATATGTCACACACGTTACACATATCAAATGTCACACACGCACATATATATTACACACGCACACACACACACACATATATATATATCTCACGCACATCTCACATACCCATGTATATTTATCGCACGCACATACACCTATATTTATCGTACGCACACATACACATCTACACACATATATATATATATATATATATCACACACACGAGTATTTATTAACACAGATATAAAATACACACGCATTAATATATCGCACACACACACACATATATATATATATCATACATACGCATATATCACACACACACACAATCTCCCGCACACTCATCTATATTTATCGCACGCACATATATATAACACGCACACATTCACATCTGCACACAGACTATATATATATATATATATATATATATATATATATATCGTACGCACGCACACGCATTTAAATATATCGCACGCACGCACATATATATATATATATCGTGCGCACGCACATACATTTTATATATATATATCGTGGGCACGCACATACATTTTATATATATATATATATATATATATATCGTGCACACACACTCATTTATATATATATATATATATCTCGCACGCACACACACTCATATATATATATATATATATATATATATATATATTAATCCGACATATTTTTTCAAATGTTATTTTTCGTGGATAACCATATTTGAGTAGACGTCCTGTTTATTTTTGTTTACGCGTATGAAAGATGGTAGATTAAATAAAATACGTTTTAAAATAAACGGAACGGAACATCAAATCCGGATATCCACTAAAAATACCATTTAAAGTAATATATATATATATATATATAGTGGATTCCACACATTTTATAACTAAAGATATGATTCGTATGTTTTCTTTTCAGAACCTGCTAAATGTAATTTTATCTGCTCTAATACTTTCTGTGTGTCTATGTGCATTTAGATATGTGTATAGAGAACAACCGGCTGTTATAGTGACGTAATCGTGCACAACGGGTATGAGACGTCATTTCCGGATGCCGGGATTGGATCAACATGGACGCGTGCGTATTTTTACCAAAGGCTGTAGTCCGGCTTACGTGTCACCTACAGCCATGCTGGTCAGACATCAGATACAGCATGGCATATGTGACTCGCTAAGTCGAGGCGGACAGTGATCATCAAAGTACCACATAGCGACATAATCAGTCGTCATTTCAACGAAACTAATGCAAACACTCGCAAACACATATACGTGCGCACGGCAGTTTTAAAATACCATAACAATACGCTTGAAATTCTTAACCTCCGGCTGACGCAAGATATACACCAACATGATATTAGGAAGACAGAACAGGACATCAATACCGTAATACTTCCTATATAATAAGCTTATTTTCTTTTTTCAGATCTTTTAGACTAAACGTTATGCACTATAACATTTTTCGAGTCCAGTACATCACCATATTCAAAACTGAATTACAGAAAATACGCTGTATCTTCGGACAAAGTTATTGTTAAACAAATAATTATATTACTAACCAAACACGGCATTTGTTTAAAAATATATATTGAGGTAGATATTAATTACATTTTGTCTGATTCCTTGGTGCTTGTATCAATTTTTTTTCTTTTTATGTGTTAAGTCCTTTCAGGATGTAGGTGATCATCGCTCTCCACTCCCCTCTATCGCTTACAGCATTCAGCAAGTTTCTTCCCTCTGCTTCCTCACCCAGACCACGTTCTGTCACCCACCTGCTCAAGCTAGTCAGATATGTCACGAGCTGCTTTCACTTCTCTCTTTCCCTCTATTCGACGCGTGAGTATCAGATTCTCTAGAAACCAGCTTCAAGCATTCTTGTGTGTAACCTCTCTAAGACCTCATCGTTAGTCACATGCTCGGTCTATGATATCCTTAGCATCGTTCTGTAGAACCACATCTCAGTCGCCTCGAGTCTCTTCTTCATCTTTGAGGAAATCGTCCAACATTCGGTACCGTAAAGGACAGATGCCACGTAACAGCTCAGTATTCTTTTCTTTGTTACCAAAGAAATCCTTCTGTCTCGCAATACTCTTATCAGCTTTTGGAATGTGTCATTGGCCATCCCGATACTTTTACGGATCTCAGTGTCGCACTTACCGACATCTATCAAGACGCTTCCCAGATATTTAAACTTCTGCGTCTGCTTGATTCTAGTCTTCTCGACCTCCAAATAACATTTCGGTTCTTTCTCTTACTGATGCACATGCATTTAAAAACATAATCTCTTGTCAGCATGTGCTATAACAGGAAAGCTATAAGCCGGGAAGTGTCATGGCCTTTATATACTGCGCGCTGCCAGAGTAGAAGTAGTAGCAATGCCCACTTCTGTTTTAAAAGCGACTGTGAAATAAACATTAACCACTGGGATGTATATTTATTCAGAATTGTACTTTCATTCCGTCTGTTAGGTTATTTTCACTGTAGTCTTGTTATATTTTTTGTGTAAACCACTCCGAAAGTTTACACTAGATACTATGCAATTGAGTTTCACAGCCTAATCAGTTTAGGCCATATTGTAAGATCACCGAAGTTAAGCCATGTTGAACTTGGTCAGTGCCTAAATAGTCGACCACTCTGGAATATCAGGTGCTGTAACCGTGGGTGTGTGGTGGTGTAATGAACAACGGTTCGAAATTGGAAATCGGGGAGCCATGTTCCAATTTCAGTCGAATTCCTTACTTTCGATCCAGCGTAAATAACATTGCGAAAGAATAAAATTAAATTCAACTGTAGGATGTTTTATTTCACTTTGGAACATTTTATGAGTATTGCTTTAACCAAAATCTCGCTAGAATGTGCTTTTTTTGCTCTGTTATAAGACAACATACACACACATGAATCGAATATATATATATATATATATAAATAAATATGGGACTATTGATTTAAAGTATATCGTATATCTTAGGAAGATAACCACAATTATAAAGCACCTCAACTGTAATGATCTGCAAGGCTATTTCCCTAACTAATACACTACACTTTGCTTGCATCGCATTTCCATTATTCTGTAATAAACAGGTGACATAGTGAGAATCAAATGCATTGCAGTGTTTCAGCTTGAAATGGCAGCCAATGTCTCAGAATGTAAGCCAGATCTTCTTTCCTAAATTGCTAAACTGTACGACCATATTTGACATCCATAATAGTTTCCGTCT
Organism: Acanthosepion lycidas; assembly: GCA_963932145.1. Taxonomy (NCBI): domain Eukaryota; kingdom Metazoa; phylum Mollusca; class Cephalopoda; order Sepiida; family Sepiidae; genus Acanthosepion; species Acanthosepion lycidas. The sequence continues at coordinate 121,019,975 of OZ010577.1, read as the reverse complement.
AATGAATCCATTTCTCACTATGGAAAACAGTAAAACTGAATGACTCGGAAAATATTACTATAAAGCCAGATCATGCATGGTGATTTTTCAAAGCTTACCTTAAATGTGGCACAAGGCCCAAACTATGTGGCACCAACTGAGGCTCTAACTCCCTACTAAGCCGGAATTAATCTATCTTGCTGGCCCTTACACCACGTCGAATTGCTCATCGTAAGTTGTATGGACTGATCATATGAGCAATGACAATGTTTTAGAGATAATGGAAACAAAATGACATCTCTACTTAATATCACGAAGATACAGTTGAAATTTCTAGGGCACATAATGAAGAAAGATGGTATGGAAAATTTAACACTGACATGGCATATTGAAAGCAAGAGGGACAGAAGAAAGCAGAGCATACCCTACCTAACGAGATTGACAGAACAGGAATTTACAAAGACTTACAAAGGAAAGGATATTGTGGAGAGACATGATCGCTCACGTCCTGAACGAACGCGGCATAAAAAAGAACCACAGATAATGCATTTTTTCAGCATTATCTGGGCATAATATTCTGTCGTATATTTTATAATTTCTGATAAGATATTTCAGAGGGCGACAGTAAAATCTTCAAGTTTCACTTTCATGCGGTAATGTTATCATGGCAGTGTCCTGGCGTTAACCCAATTGAAAATCTTTGGGTGATAATGGACAAAAGTGCTCGTAATAGAAAAGTTCGCACAGATGAGATTTTCGCGAATTAAAAAAGGTTGGAAAAATCTGGCGAAAGACGTTGACGTACTGAAGAATTTAGTCCATACCATGCCAAGAAGTATTAACGCCTTATGAACGCAAAAATTTACCCAACTAAATACTACATCTTTGCGTCCATATTTTTTACCTCGTAACGTTTGCGCATATATACACCCATGTGCAAATTGAAATAAAACGAATAATTCCTTTATTATTTACATTTTTTTTTGTTTTGTTTTTTTTTTTCAATGAAACATGACCCACTGCACATGTTATTACTTCACATATCCATTCCACGAAGTCGTACTTTACACATTGGCCCCATATTCTCGAATAGATTTAGAGATCAGGAGAGTTTCCGAGACAGTCAATAGTACTTTAATTTGCTCAGTGGTAATGGTTGCCTGTGTGTGTGTTCGTGCAGCGTTACAATTTTTGTTCACTTTCTTCGGGTAACGTCCATAGCAGACAATGGCCGTAAGGCAATCGACAGTCGAGTCAATAGTACCTGGGTGTGATAAAAATCTGATGCAATCACGGATGACGCAATATTTTTCAAGGCGAAACAAATTTCATCATACACCCCAAAAATACATTCATATTATTGCACACAACTGCAAATCCACTCCCCTGAAAAAAAAAATAGAAATTGAATACACACTGTAACTCAAGTGGGTCTAAAACTCAACGTATGGTAATTGAAAGGAAACTAAAAGGGTTGTTTCAACTAATTTGTTCAATGTTTTATATATATATATATATATATATACTGCGTACCAAATTATTATCGAGATAACTATTTTTCTAATATTTCAAAAACCGTCCAATCAATTCACACGAAAATTTCACACAAAGTTGGCAACACAGAACTGCGCAATCACTGAAATTTTCGTACTGATCTGCCCAAAGTAAACAAACTGGCGCCATGTTTGTTATCAGCACGGTGATTTGAGCGTGCCAAATTATTAGAAAGGTTTAGTAAAATTCCCAGAATTGAGCAAACAAAACGTTTATTAATGTTGCACGTGAATGTTTATGATCAAAAGAAGCTAATAAATCAGATAATCAAACAAATAATAGGTTACAAACAAAGGCACAGTTTTAAACAATAGGGATTGTGCTTTCCCTGCTTTTAAATTACTTGAAGAAGTTGACGATCCATAGAATTTAATTGTAGGATGTCATCTGGTGTAATGCCGCGAGATATGTCAAGAATTGCTTCCCACAACTCAGCGTTGCTCCTGAATTGTCGTCCGTTGGCGTACAGCCTTCGCTTCATGATGCTCCAAAGGTTTTCGATTGAGTTCAAATCCGAATAATTTGCTGGCCACTTCATTTTTTGAGGTCCATCGAAGCCTAACTTTCAAATATTCAGTAGTCTTGTGAGCAGCATGTAAGGGAGCATTATCCCTTCTGAAGGCAAGTTTTTGCCTTTTCATCCACGGCTCAAGATGCTCCTTCATAAACGATATCTATGCATCAGCAGTCATTTTGACGCCATCTGGTGCTCTCCATGGGCCCACTAATGTTTTTCCAATAATACCACCCCAGATCATTATGCCTCCACCGCCTTGTTGGCGTTTCATTAACCAGCCTTTGCACTATCTATCAGGCCCATCAAGTGTTGCTCGAGTTTCGTCTGTGAACAAAACTTTACAGAAGTCAATGTTCATATTGTCCTCGGCCCATTTCCATCGATTTTGAATGTGATTTCTCGTCAACAGATGCTTCGATACAGGTTTGGCTATTGTTGCTATTTCCCTCAGATACCGACACCGAGTACTTTTAGACACAGTAAGATCCCCAATGCGACTGAAAAGCTCTTGAATGGTAAGTCCAGGGTTATTCGTGGCTCCTTGTTTTAAGTCGTGACATGAGACGACGTGAAATAACCCTCGCCTTACCTGTATCTACCCGATTGCGTATTTGTGTAGGGTCGGCGGTGAACCTTTTCACTGTTTGATGACACCTCCCTATCATTTTACAAATTTCTAGGGTAGATTTACCTTTTGAGAATCCTGAAGTGATAATTTTCTTTTCAGCATCACTTAAACTGCTTTTACGGCCCATCATTTCACTAAATTCTTAGATATTTCTAATAATTTGGCACGATCAAATCACCGGGCTCATAACAAATGCGGCGCCAGTTTGTTTACATTGCGCAGATCTGTGTTGCCAACATTGGGTGAAAATTATGTGGGAATTGATTGGACGGTTTTTGAAATATTAGAAAAAAAAGTTCTCAATAATAATTTGGCACTATATATATATATATATATAATGTGATATATGATTCCTTAATTTCGCGTGAGGATGGAACAGAGCTTGATACTTTAATTCACACACACACACACATATATATATATATATATATAAACTCATGATATGTTAAAACTGAGGCTAAATAAGCGATAAATAATATATAATATTATACATAATATACAATGAGCGATAAATAATATATAACTCTTGATATCGTAAAACGGAGGATAAACGAGCTGACGACATAAATACATGAAAAGTGCTCTAACAGTTATCACTTCCGCTGTAAGTATACGAACGTGGTTCTTCCTGTATACATCCATACTTGAGATACAGGCATCCGTCGCAATATGATATACTTTGAATAACAACAAAATCATCAAAGTGATTTTTCTTTAATTTGCTTATTAATAATAATATTAAAGCAGTAATAGAATTCATTTTCGCTTAATAACATAAGATTATTTATATATTCTAGCGCCCTCCATATTTTTCTTTCCATAACGTTGACATTTTCTCGAATATTTGAATTGGTATACATTACACCAGTTTCCCAATGACACTTTTGCGTCTCCAAATATAGTTTGTTTGCTTTTCATAACAAATCCACCACATTTTGTCTTTGATGTTCCAGAAAGAACCAAACGCGCTTCAAAAATCCCTCTCCATTTCTTATCTTGAATACATGAATATCGCCTTGTCTTTCAGTAATGTTTCTCTTTCGTGTCTGTATCTCTCTTTTATATATATATATATATATATATATATATATATATGTGTGTGTGTGTGGCTTTTGTATTTTAAACGTTATTTTTAGTAAATACTTGAATTTGAATACAAAATCCGTTTATTTATTAAACAGTAAATTTAGTTTCCTCTACTGAAGTAAATGTTCTAGAAATTCTATTAATGAACAACTTAAGTTCTATGGCAGGATTCGAACCTGCCTTCCTCTGGGCTGAGGGAGCTAACATTAAATCCGTGTTGGGGATTTTATTCCGATTTCATATTAGTTAAGTTGATGTAGACATTGATATGTTAATTTATAATGAATCCCACCTCTGTTATTAACACATTTCCTGTAGATTCCGCCGACTTGATAGAATACATAATTTAGATAAAATTATATCATAAAAGAAAGATTCCATAGGAGCCTTATTTCATATTTTGAATTACGTGACAAGCAAATAATACTGAATTAAAAGAAAAATGGTAGGAGAAACATCTGCATAGAATAAAAATCACTGTACGAAGAAAAATAATTATCTGCATTAACAGAATTTTCATTAGCACTACCAAGATTTCCCCTAACAAGCGGTGGCGCTTCGAAGATTTCTCCAATAATGACACACATTTAATGTTGTGGTCATTTTAACCAATCTAATATTCTTCCCTTATTACTTACTAAACTATATCTTTGTACATATTTATGATTAATTTCTAGAAACACAAAGATAAATTCATAACAATGTTTTCACTAAGATTGATATTAGGCCTTTTGACTAAAGCAAATTAAAATCGCAATTTTTGGACATGCTGGTGTCCTTTTTAAACGAGACGAAAAATAAACAAGAGGTTAGACTTGCTCATTTGTAGAATGTTTTTGTTCATTTTTATGAAATTTTTCTTTCATATGTTTTATTACTGTAAGAAAGTTTGTCACGATTAGATTTGTGGAGAGTTATTAGAAGGTTCAAGGTGGAAACTGTATTCTAAACCTAAATTCCCTTTTTAAAAGTTTAATATGTGATTCTATTTCGAAAATGTATTTTAACTCTTATTTACATCTTTCTTGTTGGCTCTTAAATCAAGACGTTAAAATATCCAGATATTTAACAGATTTTGTTCAATAATAAACTCAAGTAGGCTCAAACAAATATAGGAAACCATTGTGTAAAATCGTTCAAGTTAGGTGGGCCAGTCTCTTCTGAGAATTAACATTAGAAAATCATCATTTTTACCTGGGCTTCTGCACCGTTAGCTCTTGTACAGAGCAGCTATCAAGCTGATATCGTGCCATAATGAATAAAAGGAATAGACTATCATAAAAGTATTTTCAATCCGTGCTAATAACTAATGACCCAAGAATAAAGGTCATTGTGATACAAAACAAATGAAATTTATATCCTATAATTTTGCTTGTCCTCCACGACCGTTGCGTCCTGTCAATACGTCATAATGGATTATTCCGTTATGATCACTTGGAAAGACGGAAAATATATATATCAGAGACGCTACTTGTTGCCAAATTCATTTTTTTTAACTTGTACCTTCTTAAAATAACTAACAACATTTATATTCATAATTGTGATTGCAATGTGTTAAAGCTGTTAAGCTAAAATAGTTAACTATCCAATAGAGGAATTTCTACGGATATTTTATTGTTGTAGAAGTCGACATAAGTTTATAATAAAATCATAGTAAATCCGTGAAATTGTTGTGTGTATTTCTAGTGAAAAATAATCGTTAAAATATTTTATATGTCGTAATCAGGACAGTTTGATACACCTATAGAAAATAAGTAGTTTATTCTGGAGAATAATATGGTTTACAGACGAGAACAGACAAAAGTAATAAACAGTTAATCGTTAAATCCTCATTATTTACCCGATACGTGGGGCTTTTTGAGCGCGTATACTGGAGCAAAAATTTTCCGTAGACCCCGCATACACAGGCTCCGGTGGCTTTCTACCTCCCCAGACGAGGCTCTGCCAGTAGGCAATAGTCTTGACTGAGTTCCTATCTGACGGAAGACAGAGAGTCGACAAGAAAAGTAATAATTAACCGTTAATGGCTTGGTATTTACCCGAGACACCCCCAGCACAAGGACATATTTTTATGTGGGGTGTTCTTAGCCCGTAGGCTCGGGTAAAAATTGCCGGTAGACCCTGTATAGACGGAGCTGGTAGCTGTTTACTTCCCCAGACGAGACTCTTCCCTTTTTCGTAGCCTATTCTGGGTTCCTCTCCGACAGGAGGTAGTGTCAACAAGCAAAATTAAGGGTAATTCTCTCTCTCTCTCTCTCTCTCTCTCTCTCTCTCTCTCTCTCTGAGAGAGAGAGCTATTTAAATAGCTTTAGACCACTCCATTTGTGGGGATGTTCTGATACTAACAACATATACTGTATTTCCTGGGTACACTGCTGTTGGATAAAAGTGACTGGCCTGATTTTTTTACTAAATGTTCTCTTCTTCGAGGAAACGAAAGTTGAGCTAAATTCAAAGGATAAGCGATCTAAAATCCGAAGAAAGACGCCCTGAAAGCTCTTTGAATTTAGCAGTAAGTACTGTCAAGCATCCGTTAAGCATAATGTTCTGGGGATGCTTTTCTTTTCGTGGAACTGGTTTCTTAAAACCTATTGAAAAACCCTCAAGAGCGAGCAGTACAAGAGAATTTTAGTCTTGTCTGCCCCCTTCTGCTGAAAGGGTGCAGACCCCACGAAGCTCATTTTTATGCAGGATAATGCTCCCGGTCACAAATCAAAATTGATGAAAGAATACTTTGATGAGAAGCAGGTGAGTGTTATGACATGGCAGGCCCCAATCACACTGACCTCAACCGCATAGAAAAGTGATGGAGCATTATAAAGTACAAGCTCTCGAGAAAGCAGTTGAGCAACATGCTCCATAAGTTTCCACTTTATGTATCCAAGAAAGGTCAATTCTTTCTAAGTGCATTAGTCCTTTTTGTTTCTATTTTCCTGAAAACTTGCTCGCTGTTTATATGTTCATTCGTCGTATTCCCAGCATAGACCGACAACTTTAAAACTTGTGAAGAACCACAACTCTCTTGCCTTTGATCATCTCTTCATCTGTGTGGGAGTGGTCTATCGTTCCCTGTCATACATTAGGATGGATAATACATAACAGTTCAATACTCTTTTAATTTGTTTTTTAACGAAATGTTCGATTTTAGCTTTTGGAAGTTATTATTTGCTATTTCAATGCGTCTTTAAATGTGTGTTTCTCATTTTCCATAATCTGATAACATTTCCGAAAGTTAATTTTCTGTATTGCTAGATTCTAATGTCTCTAATTTATAACTCACTTCAGGTTGTCACACTTGCTAATGAACATATATTTATCTAATCATGGTAAAAATCCAAAAACGAACGTGATTCGTAATTATAAAATTCCATTATTATTTTGTTAGACGAACTGGGCTTCGGAGCGAATCAGGTTTTGATGATGCTTAAACTTTCTCTCCATCTAAATTGATATTCACTTGAGTTTATTTCACTGATTATAATTTCTCACTTCATTCTTAAGAATAACAAGCTATTTTTATCGCAAATCTCTAAAGGGGCATGCGTTGTCACCTCTCTCGTTGAATCTTAAAAAAAGATGTCTAGAATGGCTTTCTCTGGGAATCGTTTGACAGCAAGACTCCTTCATATTCTAGCATTGTAATTATTTAAGTAATACAGTTATCTTTAGATATATGTAGAATTTCGAGAATCGAAATTTTCAAGTTACCGCTTTCTTTATTCCGTTTACTTTCACCTTGGGTACATTTTCTCACGCTCAAACTATGGGTTAAATAACAGTAGACTGGGATCATTAGTGTTGTCATAGTCTATATTGAAGAAAACGTTTTGATTCAGGAACTGAAAGAAAATTCCAGGGAAAAAGAAACCACTTATCTCGCTCACACACACACACACACACATATATATATATATATATATATATATATATATATATATAATAAAATTATTCGTAATCCGTATGGAATTTCCAAGAGGATATAGATCTGTTGAGAGCTCTGTGTTAAAAAGTAGATCAAAATCTATTATATATAGACAAACACTTAAAAACTTATGTGGGTGTGTGTATACACGTATACAATCATTAATGTGAAGAATCTTATCACTTCAATGAATGGTTTTTGTTCAGTCATTCCGATTCGAAGTTTCGTGAGAGCATTATAGTAATGCTTTCATTCTTCTGGGCTGTTGACTTCTCTGCTGACATATATAACTTAATTTATATATTTTTCAAGACACCATGACAATTTACCGGTAACAAAAATGTTATGTGGTTAGCCATGTTCGACGATGTCGACATGGTATTGATATATCTTGATAAATTTAATTTTTCATTAGATTTTAATTTCTAATATTTTTAAAAGCGATCTTCTGTGTCGTATTCCTTAAGAACGTGGGCAATCATTGCTCTCCACAATTTCCTATCCTTTGTCGTAATGTTTGTCCTTTTAACATCACTTTCACTGCTCTTTCTGATATTCATTCACATAAACTCGTCAGATTGGTTCCTCCTTTCAATTATGTGCCAGAAAAATGTAATCGGTCTCTTTCTGATCCTGTCCTTCAATGTCCTTTTTGTTTCTGTCACTTTCATTTTCTGTTCTGGGGCAGCCTCTATATAGGTTTACTGTATTTTAATTACACATTGTGGTATACTGGAGAGGTATATACTAATAGATTTTCTTTTTCTTCGTTTGAGATGTTTACAGCTAAATTCCTGGATTGGAATGCGTCAATCAGTATGGATTTGAGTTTCTAAAATGAGATTTTAATGCATTTTCCGTGTACTGTCCACAGAATTAGATAAGGCTTTCTATCACAAAATAAGTGTGGATTAGCGAAGTGTTAACGGCGTAGATATAGAATCGAGTACAATCCCTGACACAGACACTTTGAATATTTAAATGAATTTTCAACCAATGCAATTGTTAGGAAAAGGGAACGAATGGATTTTGGATTTCAGTCAAATTCGTTATATTCATTGTCGAACACATGCTCTTGGGAAATATATAAATACTTCTCTTCTCTCCGATCCGAGCAGTGCTTCAGTTATCATGTCAGACTGTGTTTGATCATTTTGGTTGGAACCTAGTCTAAGAAAAGGACAACCTTTTAATGAAAAAAAAACAAAACAGATTTTCTGTGCTAATCGAGAGAGAGAAGTTCATCAGTTTTGATTGACAATCATTCTCAAGATGAAGACTCAATAATAAAAAAGACCCATTCCCAACAAACTGATTTTCATGGATTCGGCTCATAGAAAACGAACAATGTTTGAAATATATATATATATATTTTTAAATGCGCATTAAGTCTCATTTTAGAGACTCAAATCCATACTAATTGACGCATTCCATTTCAGGAATTTAACATTAAACATCGCAAAAGAAGTTAAAGAAATCCATTAGAATATACGTTCTCGGTATACCACAATGTGTAATTAAATGTCAGTAAAGCTATATATATATATATATATATATATATATATATATATATATACGCTGCCCTAGAACAGAAAGTGATCACCCATGACTTATTATAACAACAGATTGCCTTACAAGGTTAAATGAGTGTTTACTACAATGAAGGAGGCTGGAAGCCGTTAAACCGGAACCATTTCTACAAATCCGTATTTCTATGTCCAGCCTTAGAACAAGAACGTTTCGGCTACCCTCGAATTTCTCAAAGCTGTCAATATTGATTCAGGGGAAGCCGAATCGTACTTTTTCCAAGGTTGGGCATAGTAATACTGATTTGGGAAAATGGTTCAGACTGTGACTAATTCTTTGGGTTTTAGCATGTAACCCAATAAAATCTGTAGCAGCATACTTCGAGAATAGGCCCTGCTCAGTAGGCTTTCCTTGACCTAAAAGATGTCATGAAGAGAGATTACTCGGCATCCAAATACAAGATGTAAAATGTTCATATTTGCGCAATTCCCAGTGGATCCTCAGCAAAATATGTATTTTAGATTTTGGGTCTAATTAGTTATTTTCAATTATGTTTTAATTAATACTTACATGTTTTTTGTGGACTATTTTTAAGGTATCCTTCCGTGGCTATGTTATCAAAAATAAGTTTAAATGTTTAAGGACAATGAATATTTCTTATGCAAAGATTATTCTTATTATTTAATCCTCTTCTAACAGCTCCGATTACCCCATCGCTACCCAGGATATATCTCGTGTACATTTTTCAAAAGAATTCCTGAAGAGTTACATAACCTATCCTAACCTGCACCCATCTTGAATATTTTATAGTATTTTTACTATTCGAATCGGTTATGGGTTTTTTTAATGAGAACTATTAGGTTGGTGCAAAAATAATGACGTAATAATGTCGTTTTTTGACGTTAAAAAATACGTCAAAAAACGAAATTATTACGTCATTAGTTTTGCACCAACCTACTATAAATCTGTGATTGTTCTCGTCTATACCCTGGTAATGATGGCTGATATGCAGACATTCAACATTAATCATGTAACAATATTTTTAAACAGGAACTAAGATTATTCAATTAATCACCAACTTTTTTTATCATTTTAGCAAAAATCAAGAGGCATCTAAAAGTTCTGACTAATAATGTGCAAACCAAATAAACCGAATAAAATAAGGCGATTAAAAATTTACATTAGATTCTTTTGCTTTGAATAATTTCAGCACGAAAATGGCGATAAAGCTACAAGTTTGCAATACCCTAAACGGAGTGTAAGAAAATGGAAAAACTTTAGTTAGGACAAAGGACATGAACACGATTAATGAAGAGAGATGGCAATTGGCATTGTATATAAATTTTGGAAGACTGTAGATGGTAGGTAAGCCAGAATTTGGAAAGGAATTCCACATGCGAAACGTGAGAGAAAAAACAATTACAGTAGAACAGAGTTAATTCTATCTAGTTCAGCAGTAAAACTGTGATACGTAGTGGCCAATGTAGGAGCATACTTAAATTCCTGCGGTCGAGGCGAGATACCAAGGAGGAACGCCTATTAGAACAATTGCCATGAAAATATTTGTAGAAAACACACACTTGAATCCATCTCACATCGGTGAGAATGTGACTGAATTCGTAAAATGAGATCAGGATCTATTATATTAAAGAAACTTTGAATTTGAGATATATGGTAGGAGCCTCAGAGAAGATATGGCAGCAATATTTAATACATTGGTGAATGGTATATTTAGAAATGTGAAAGATAGATTCTGACAAGAAAAATTAACTGGCACTAAACAGTGAACCATCTTTCCTCGCAGAAACTCCTTCAATTGATTCAATATAATCACTCCACTTTATGTGAGTGAGCCTAAGATGTGTTGTTCGCCAAGAGATTAGCTTCAGTTATGACGATAGCAGACAAAACCTGTTCTCTATGGTGAATAATCCCTGTAGGTGCGTGATACTGTATGAATCATATTAGGTTGGTGCAAAATTAATGACGTAATAATGTCGTTTTTGACGTTAAAAAATACGTCAAAAAACGACATTATTACATCATTATTTTTGCACCAACCTAATAGTATCCCACAATTATCATCTATGTATACAATAATATACATCATATTAAGCTGAGAGGGACTATGCTGGTCTAGTCTTTTATATGCACAAAGTTATAAACTGTCCTATCGTAACTTATTCCAAGGGTATAAAGCACTCTGTTCTACAATAGGTCTGTCTTGGCTCTGACACTACTGCCTGTAACCGGTAATGTCTAGAAATGTATAAAGAAACTGAAAACGACAGATGCACGCAGCCTCTTTAGAAGAAAAGTTAAACACTTTGTATTCGTGCATTTGTATTGTCGTATGTCGGTATTCGTTTCATACGGTTAACTATTTAAAGAACACTATTAATACAGGCCCTGTTATGTTTTATATTGATCTAATTCACAGAACCGAGTGACGTAGAGAGAGAAATATATATATATATATATATATATATATATATATATTTTTTTTTTTTTTTGAATGCACAATTTCGTCTGACACACTTCTGACAGACGTTGGTTCAGCAAGTTCGTTTTTCTACTTGAGCACACGCACAAGGCTAATTTTCTCTCCGCTGTTTCCATGGAGATCGCTTTTATCTGACAAACAAGTTTCCCTCATTAATTCAAGCAAAGATTTCACAATAGGCTTTTCTCTATCTTTTCTCTTTTGCTTAGCTTACAGGTTGTAAAATTAGAAACCTCATCCTCAAGACCGAAATATAAACATATTGTAAATAAGCCCCAAGCCAAGCTAGCGTGTTACGTCTTACCAAAATATTTCTAACGTTTCGCAAACTATGCATTTGTTAGTCTCACTAATTAAGTTAGCAAAATTCACTGGAATATTTTCAACCAAAAAAGGTAGCTGCTATACTTTCTTTCTACAACTAGGTGATGAAAGAATCACTTGTATCACGGATAGGATTTATATAAGTGTCACATTTTTCTCTTATACACTGACTGCTTCGTATTGGCTTCTTCATCATAGCTGTTATATATAAAACTTTACTGATGTAATATTCTTCTACGTTTACAAGTACTTGTTTCATTCGTCAAAGTTATCTGAATATTCAACTGAAATCTAGCAACAGAAGTAGTTTTGCCTAACTCCACAAATTGGGACAAAACCAGAACATTAAACTGAAAACTCGATTCATATTTTAAAAAGTCTCGTGAGATCGAGATTTCATAAGCATTCCTTACAAGACCCAAAACTATGGAGCACTGAGTAAGAATCGAACATACTATTCATACATTAACTGATTTAGGGAGACACGCTTGCTAAACATTACACCATCTCGAAGATCCCAGAGATTGACTTTAATATGGATTGCGCCAAACCCGTTAAGAAATATCTAAACTATAATAATATATTTCTTAGATCAATGGTTTAAAACGGCTTTAAGCTAGCCTATTGTTCTTGGTGAATACGATATTTTTTATCGTTGTGGACTGCGGCGACATAATTTAAAAAAAAAAAAAAAAAAAACTGTACCAAAGAAACCACATTATTTTAATTTCAACAACTGACTTGGCTATTACGTCTAACTTGAAAATAAATGACATAATCAAGATGTTGATACTTCACACTACTTCAATTAAAAGATTAGAAGGGAAATCCATATCAATACTGGAAAGAGCGATAACATCTACATGATTTCAGAAAGATATGTTCCTTAAAAATTCTTTGAAGAGAAAGATTTCATGAATTTCAACCTAAGGTAGGATTGGCTGCTCGAACAATAAATGCCGAATATTTCCTTATAAGGAAACTGTTAACATTATCAATATCAGCGGAACTTGAACAGTCTACTTCCATTGTGTTTAATAACGTTTTCTGTCGGAAATTCGGTTGAGGCTATGAAACAATAAAAAGGAAGACGGCTGGATTGTAAAAAAGCAGAAATATGATGATTATGCATATAATGAAAAGATTTACAAAGCAAATTGATAGCTGCAAAATCGTTCATTTAACAGCTGTCAATAGTGATTTTTGTAGTGATAATCAAAACGTTTGACTATTTAATTCTGACACACGTTCGTCACTCTTTAAAATTCCGGGGCCAGTTTTCAAATCGGTGAATATTCGTTTGTAAATATTATGCATGTCATGATATTCTATGTAGGACGTCTTCAAAAATATACATGAATATTTTTATTCACTTTAATAATCACATATATGGTACGAGCATTATTTTGTGAGACAATTATTTTCATATATTTTCTGTTTATGCATTATTTTTAGAGATACTAATATTTAAGTAAATGCTCTGTTTATAATAAAGAGTATTAACTACATTTACTGACCGGAATGCCCGAGAAGTTTCATAGAAAATGTATCCTTAGACAGGAATCGAACCTGTATCCTACACGGAGCGGTAATATAGCCTGACGTGTTATATAATTTAGCTACAGAAGAAGCATCTGGTTAGTAAGGTCCAATTATGTTAAATATACACTTCCATCAGATATGAGCGTCCGAGAAAAATCATGAAAATTTGTTGTTTAAAAACAGTGATTTGACTTTGCTAACCAGACTTACCTCTCTGCAGTTAATGGTATGGCACATTAGGCTTTATTTCGCTCACTGGGGTAGCTACCCCAGTTGAGCGAAATGAAGAGTTCAGTTCGACATTCCAACCTACTGAAGAAGGCCGGGGCGTACAACGGCCGTAACATTGTGACAAATATGGCGAAAAAGATGACAACAGTCCGAATAATGCAAATAGTGTGAATAGCAAATGTATGAGACTGACAGACGATGTGCTCGGGAAACTTAAGCAGGCTGAAGTCTTAAGCTAAATAGCAACAGAAAGGCAACGAATACTGAGAATCAGGAAAAAAACAGTTGAAATTACTTTAACACATTATGAGGAATTAAGGCCAGTAAAACTTGACACCACTATCCATATTCATAGTAAAATTGAAGGGAAAACAGAACCAATTCCTCGACGAACTTTTGGGGTTGGATAATGGTATCGGAGAAGGGTGTCAGTCAACAGAGTAAGACTGTTAATGGTCAAAATATTTACGTTGATAGTTTTATTAGAATATTTTTCTCATAAAAACTAGTGTTTAATGACCGAGTTGATTTGTAAAACATTTCTCGGCAAAATAAGATATAAAAACAAACTCGTAGGGAAAAAATGCTAAATTTTACGAACCAAATGAAAAAGATAATTGTCCATTGTAAAAAAACTTATAAACACTTTCTTTCTAAAATAATAATGACTTTTATTAAAATAAGTTATTCTTACTTCATTCGTCTGATTGTCAATTTGTACTAGACAGATTCTAAGAATGTATAAAATGGCGAAGAGGAACGTCTCCTTATCTGTTATGTCACATTAACTTCGATTTTGCCGAACAGCAACAAGAATAATTGAAAGACTAATTGATATACTTCCGCTTTCTTTCACTGCTGACAAGTTGAACGATTTATAGGAAAAGGAAAATTACAGAAAATAGATATACTTAAGTCTGTATGTCTTTGCGTCAAGTGTCGGGCATAGAAATGAACGTTACATGTTGACTTCTAGTTTCACATCTTTATCTATTTTCAGTTATGGTTCCTAACTGTTTATATCTACAAACTCCAACTCTGATATGAACAGTCTTCCTTGCTAAATATAACAAATGTTAAACATATATATGAGAGACAAAGAAAGATGAGAGATCGTAGACATAGAAATCAGCGGTGAATACTGTCAGGTTGTCAATGGTCTGTAAATGGGGCCCGCGTAAAGAGAAGTGACACGGTTTGAAGATCGCTTCAAGCGCGAAACTCATGAGTAGATGTAGTTAGAAATAACATACGAATCAACACTGCATGGTTACAATCAAACTCCTTTACTAAACAGTCTTGTCATATTATACAGTGTAACCCGGATATAAGAGAGAAATTATCTGGTCCTAAATTAGAGCCTGTGTTAATGTATATAATTAGACCAAACCCGGATATGAGAAATACGGATATAAGAGACTTCTCCGGTCCTGACAACTCTCTTATATCCGGGTCACACTGTATAAATATATGGTATGGGAAGATATATTTAATAAATTTTATACACACACACACAAGAAAATTTGCTGAAACGCTCTCGACCCACTTAACAGAATCCTATTTCCTATGTTTCGTTATACTAATTTTCGTAAGTGGGTTAAACCAACGATTTTCAGCATCCCTCATATTTATATAAAGCTTTACCTCTGAAACAGCGGTTCTCGTAAGATCACTGAAGTTGAGCAACGTCGAGCCTAGTTATTAACTAGATGGGCGACCGCGGTGCAGGTGATGTAATTGATAATAGCTCAGAATTGGAAACAGCCGAGTTCAAATTTCAGTCGAGTTCTTTATATTTATTTACGTCCAAATAGCCTTAGGAAAAGTATGAATTCACCTTCATTCCTCCCAACTATGGGTTAATTAGTATGACTTGTATCCCTAAATTATTATCTCCAAAAGCTTAACCATATTTTGTCTTTAAATAACATGCAAAGGGTCCATTGACCGTAAAAAAATATCAATCACTCACTGAATATTTAAATACAATCGCGTTTTTATGCGAATTTCTGTTGGCCATAAAACGTGGCAGGAATATATATATATATATATATATATATATATATATATATATATATATATTAATCGGTATTACCCCATGCAAGGCAGTAAAAATACAAGGGTTTATAGGGTGTAAAGATTTAGGGAAAAACTTTAATAATGAGCGTGGAGCCAGAAGGGAGTTCCACAAGGGAGAAGTGCTGGAAAAGAAGCTGTTAGCATTGAACTTACGCTTATTCTAGCCAGCTCAACTGCAAATTGATGAGCTTTCGACGCCAGTATCCCATTTATACATTTAAACGTGGTCATATTAGTCTCAATGAATTTTATTTCATTCCTTGGAAAGGAAAGGTGATTAAATTGAATTTCGACGTTGTAATGTTGTTGGTGCCAGACGGGCAGTTCTGAACATTTGAAAAAACAGTGAATATAATATCCACTCTTTACAACAAAAGAGCTATACCGAAGAGCATCTCTGAAAACACAACACGTCTAACCTTGAAGCAAATAGGTCACCCCCGAAGATCCCGCCAGTTGCTACTCCTGTCAAATAAGATCAGGAAACTGAGTCTAAAATTAGTTATCTCATAAATGTTTGGACAATATAAAATGATTTAGAATAGATTTTTTGTTGATCATTTTTTCACTTTAAACGTAATTTTTAGTGGATACTCGTATTTAAGTAGACGCTCCGTTTATTTATAAAACAGTATATTTATTTTATGACAGAAATTTCACTTCAAAGCACGAAATTTGGCCTCGCCCGACTGATTGTTCACAGGGACCACGTCGGTAAAGCGTGCCGGACTAAATGGTAGCTCTGCTGGAGAGCTCAATTTTTTCGTTAATAAGATTTCTCTAACACACAGGTCTTTAGACGAAAATAAATATACTGCTTAATAAATAAAAAAATATATTTTACTCAAATACGAGTATCCACTAAAAAGACGTTTAAAGTGATAACAATATAACCTAGAATAAAATGTCTGCTTGTCTAATGAGTTCAGATTTTTGTGCAAGATTCAAATGGTAGTGACGGAAAATGGCATAAGCAACAAAGTTATTGCATTGTATCATTCGTTCGGATTGATGGTGGCGTGTTCGCATTGGATTAATATGACACTTGGTACGAACGGAAAATAGAAAAAATGGCTAGATTGGATGCGGTATTTAAACTATCTACAGGTTTCAAGTTAAAACTCCGTTGAACTCATCTTTGGGGCGAATAGTTTTATAAAATTAGGTACCTCCACGAGATCGCTAAAAAAAGAGTATAGCATGATGAAAAAGACGCCAAACTTGACGGAAACAAAATTTTATCGTCTAAATGTTTGTTATTATTAAGAGGAAAGATCAAAGTATTTTGGGGGTATTTTTTTCCATTTTTTAATCGTTCCTAGCACGTCCGAAATTTTCGTTAAATATCTAGTTTTTTTTTTATTTATTTATTTTTTTTTTTTTTTTGAGTCAGCAAAATTGATCATTTTTTTTCCATTTAAAAAAAAAAAACTGGAAATCTCACTTTGAAATTTTTCAAAACTTATTTTAAGAAAATCAGAAATTATAATGTTTATTTAAAATATTTTGAACCAAACTTAACTTAGCTTTTGTGCCAAAAAGATGTAATTTGAAAATAAAACAAATCAGGTCATAAACTTTCGCGTCTCTTGACAGGGGATGAATGACATTTACGAATTCCATAAGGCTAATTTGTTCTACGGAAGGAGAAAAGTGAAATAATTTACATTTAAGTGAACAAATTATTTACCACGTTATTTTTAACGAAAACCTTCAGCGGTCTATTTTTTTTTTTTTTTTTTTTGTACTTAGCTTTCACCTTTACGTTTATGATGCTTTATGGAAAATATATTATAAAGAAATTAAAATAAGACTGTTAAGAGTGACATTAAATCTCATTTCCTAAGAAATGTATCTAATTAATTTACAGGTACCTTATGAAATTTTATCAGAACTGTACATAAAATACTATAATTTTATGTACATTTATTACATTTTACTGTTATTTGTATTTGCATTCATTTTATTATTAATTTTGATATTTCATTTATGGAAAAATGTCATAACTGAGATTAATATAAAAATAAGATCATATAAATTTCATAAGATGATACTGATACTTGTAGGTACCCTTTTCAGTTGAAATTGAAAAATCAAATTAACTTCTCCACACGTGTTTCGCAAAAGTAAAGGCCTTAACAGCGGAGAACAATGCTTAATTCAAATGACGCAACTTAATTATATTCTGGTTGGTCTTCCGTACTTTATAATTACAGCCCGGTTATAAGCACAAAATTACATTTCTTAATTACTGTGGATCTTCTGATTAGTCAAAATGATACAATTTACAACGCGCTAAAAAAAAAAGATCTATCTCATAAGGACACTTAGGAAAGCCGATGGGGCTTTTAACTAATTTTATAATATTTTAACAACTTAAGTGTAAAATCTATTATAATTAAAGAAATAACAAATAATTGTATTAAAAATTCATTTTTCATCGAAAAAAAATGTTTCCTTTCAGAAAATATTGTCTATATTCATAAAAACAACTAAAAGCAAATAAAAGCATATGAAATTAAATAATATCTTTGTTTTATTGAGTTTTGTATGTTACAATTCAGAGCTGATTTTCAGGTACGTTGGCTACAATTAAAAACACAAAAAAAACATGATTTGCATTCCTCAAAGACCTGTGCTTTTAATTATTGCAATCACTAAACTCGATGCGATCGAATTTCTAGCGTTTTCATAAAATTAGTTATGGGGGGAGGTAATAAATATTTTAAAAAAATATTTCTACCATGACTTTAATAAAAAAAAAAAAAAACATTTATAATAATTTCGATCATCTGTGAATAGTTCCTGAAAGTTTCATTAACATCCGACAATTATTTCTATTTTTGCACGATTTTTCAAATTAATGTGTGTCATACCAAAAAAACGTGCTAAAAATTGTCTTATTTACTAGTTCCGCTGCTATAAATAGAAACAAGGTTTTTTTAATCAAAATTTAGAATGTTCTAAAAAGAAGGAAAAATTTTTTAAAATAATTTAAAAAACTTTGCTCTTTCCTGTTAATAATAACATAAGCATTTAGACAATAAAATTTGGTTTTCGGCAAGGTTGGCGTCTTTTTCATCAAGCTTTGCTCTTTTTTTAGCGATTTTGTGGAGGTACCTATATAAAATGGAGTTATTTTTCTGCGTCAATGCGACCTCAACAGTCACAGAATATAAATCCTATGGATAAATTCTAAAATGTGGTAGAGAGGGAGATTGAATAACCGAGAAGAATTTTGGGGGTGCAATAATAACAGAATGAATCCTTATTTCGAAATAGTGTTTGTAACGCTCAATACCAGATAAAATCCATACCAATAAGAATTGAGGAGGTTCTTAAGACAAAAGTTTCCAACATGGTAAAATATAAATACACTTAATCTAGGACACGTGATGAGAAAAGATTGTTTGAAGAATTAGGCATTCATAGGACATAATCAAGACAAGAGTTACCGTTGGAAACATCATGCAACCGACCTAACAGGGGTAAATGGATGACAAAACAGATACAAACGTTGGTAAAAAGCTGCGGAAGATATTCACTAGAATTCACTCAAACACACACACGCACACACACACACATATATATATATATATATATATATATATTGGGAATTTTTTCCAAATTTTTGCATCTATTCACACACACAAACACAGGTGTGTGTGCGTATGGTTACCTTCATTTGTGTATGTATATATCTACGTAATTGTCAAACATGGATGTAGGAACGAATTCTCTGCATTGTGATTGATATAGTATTTTTTTATTCATATTTTACTGTCTCTGAATTTTCATTCAGATGAAAATCACAGAAGGAAATCAGAGAATTCGACAAAAATGGTTAATTTGATAAATCTTGTACATTTTCTAGTGATTGTCCTGTCAAATTGACTGACTGAAATGTCGAATAATTAAATTCTTTCGTTCAGCTACCAAATACGTTTTTTTTTTTTTTTTTTTTTTTTTTTTTTGGCTAACAAATCAAAAGAAATACATTTAATAGAAACAATGGAAAAGCACAATGTAACAGAAAATCTCTGCGGTTGCTTGATAGATATAAAATGACTGAGACAGAAAAATAGACATATGCATCGATCGCTAGATACATATATACAAGCTAACATTCATCTATATATTCTTACGTTTTTGTGTTGTTCTGTTCACCCAATACAAGGTGGAAGAACCGCTAAATGTAGATGGCGATTAAAAGAAGTTGTTGAAAGTGGATAACGGTTAAACCTGAAGAGTTTCGGAATGCAGTCTCTCAGGGAGGGGCATCCTGTTGGCTGTCTATTGCACAGAGTAGCATTTCTTCTTTGGAAGAAATTGGTAAAACAAAAGCAATGCCAGCATAAGATCGCATAGATATGAGAAATACCTACAGC
Source organism: Acanthosepion lycidas (assembly GCA_963932145.1). Taxonomy (NCBI): domain Eukaryota; kingdom Metazoa; phylum Mollusca; class Cephalopoda; order Sepiida; family Sepiidae; genus Acanthosepion; species Acanthosepion lycidas. Next base: position 120,999,695 of record OZ010577.1, on the reverse strand, counting down.
AATCTCTCTCATATATATATATATATATATATATATATATATATATATGACTGATAGAAATTATTATGGGGATGTGAATAAACATAAAGTAATTCGTGACATATTAGTAAGAACATATGCATTCTGACCATGAGTCCCGGGTTCGGATCTCATCATGGTCGATTTGTTAGGAAGGAAACATACAAATGTTATCGTACTGGAGGGATCAATCCCAGCGTGTGGTACCTTTGGAAAATGCCTGAAAACCATACAACAGGTTGACCCAAGCCTTGTGAGTGAAAATGGGTTGACGAAACCCTTGGGCCGTCGATAGCTGTGCTAGCATGAAGTGTCAAGTCATCGTGGCCGAAGACTTGAGCGTGCTGACCTTGTTCAAATTGTAACTACGGTCTGCTCAGCATAGTATAAACCATAGGTTGGTTCTGTGGGTGTTGTATAAACACAAATGCAGCTGAGCAAGCGTCTGCAACATGGATCGGTTAGCCGCCCCAGTAGACGGGGATCCTAGAATACGACTGGCTAGTTATATAATTCATCGAATCTAGAAGAATACCCAACAGAATGCAGAAAGCACTGGGGGGTCGTTTCGTTCAATTTTGGAACTCATCAGCAGTGTACATGCACTACCGAAAATCGAAACCTGACTGTAACGATACAACGAAAATGTGATACCCACTTGACCAACGGCTCCCGGTGACAAAGGGGTAACAAACTAGACTCGAAGTTTACTTAGCCCAACGGCCTGTGCCCCACGAGTCACTTCTTCTATCCCCAAGTTATATATCTAGGGAAGAGAGGGAGATACTTTTGTGCAGAGAGCCGACTTCAAATTCTTGTTGAGTTGGTTACATTCACGGAAATACCCTTACGATAAGTAGGAATACATCTATTCCCCAACATATGGGTTAAATAATAAAATTTCTTTTTGGAAAAATCGTATTAATTCACTTGCAAAAAAAAGGATAATTCCTAAAATCAAAAATGCGTCGGCTATAAATAAACTACAAAGTATTGATGAACCGTTTAGAACAAATTAAATCGTTATCATGCTTTCCGGCACAATTAGAACAGAAACGTGTCCACTATATATATATATATATATATATATATATATATATAATAATTTCGCGTTGGCGTTCACATTTTTGGTAACGATCTGCAATGTTCTTGCAAGCGTGGGAACGAAAATCATGACATATATAGACAAATAAACATTCACCTCATAAAGAAGTTAGGAATTCTCTCAGACATAATCCATATTCGCATTATGAAAGCGTCCTAGAAAGTGCATCATGTGAACCACAAAGTCAGCGTACTAGGATTCTAACTCGTCTAAATTTTCGAAGTCAGCTTTCCTTATATCTCAAAAATGTCAACTCTTACTTCCCCTTTTTTTTTTTTTTTTTAAATACAAGTGTCCTGATGTTCATTTTCTATAAAAATTCCTCGTTACTTACGCGTGTTTGCTATTTTCAGTATTGGTCTTTAAAACCAAGGCTACAGGACCCATTCTGCCGTAGAAAATAACTGCACCCTACGTGGGAATTACAGATGTGCTTCTTCCGACAAATGCTAACAGAATATAGTAGCAACGACGATATCTTAAGGAAATAATGACCAACAAAGGATGCTTAAACGTAGAAAGAGGGTCTGGAGATGTTAAAATCACAAAGGGCAAACGAGGGGCAAAATAACGAGTAAATTTCTTAACGAGTATTTTGTGAATCGACAACGAAACGGCAATCAAACGGGATGCTCAAAGACAACAAATGTTGTGAAGGGCCATTATCATCCACAGCCTGAAAGAATCTGGCATTTGAATAATATATAATTTAAAGTTTGTATGCGTATGCGTCATGTTATATTTATTATGTGGAATATTGAACGAATATTGTTTAGGAGCAAAAAGTTCAAAACTCATTTCGCCGTTGTTTAAATCTTCCTTATTAATTTCCGATTTCGTGATAGGCAATCGATTCGAACTCTGAGATTCGAGTAGCGTTACTCTCTGAAGCATGATGTGACGTTACATTCACGTGCTTCTAAAATATTTGTTTTACAATGACAATATGAATAGGAGAAATTAGCTTAATGTGAAAATCGCAAGCTATCGATTTGCTGGAGGCGGCACACCCTATTCTCCGAACGTATAATTTAACTTCAATGAAGCCCTGAATGCTTCTTTGTCTCCAGCAAAGAAGAGATTAATTATAAAAGTTAATGGGCAAGCCACTGTTATCTTTCCCTATCAAGCACCATTAAATGGCGTAGTGAATTTTTCACCTGCCAAATGTTTTATGGCATATTTATGAAAACAAGATTTTCAGGTTTTTGTCGCCATTGTTTTAATCGCCACCTTCCTCATCCAATTAATCGGTGAAGCAGGATCACAATTATTATTAATAGAAGTAACAGTAATCAATTTAGTATTTTTCTATTTCCTCAAGAATTTCAATTGCTGTCTACTAATATAACACAAAGCTATTGGAAGATAATATTCCGCCAGTTATCTTAATTCGAAAAATCTACTTTGGTTATCAGCATTAATATTCTACACGTTTACATGGACACTTCGAATACGGGAACCCTTTTTGCTCAAAAGCTTTCTCAATGCAAGTTCCAAGAGCCATTCCCCATACAAGGCAGAGGCTTATTATTAAGAGGCGAAATTAAGTGCAAATTATGAGGATATGTATGACAGATAACGGCTGAACCGAACTTTGAATAGTTTAATACTTGTGATCGGGGGAGGGGAAGTCATCTTCTCAAAGTCGCGGTTCTCGAGAAACAGCTATCCGGGTCGAACATCAATCTTCTTAAACGGGTATGTCGTGAAAGTGTGTGATTCAATCCTGTACACATGCCATGGTTGTTTCTATGTGTAAAGGTCTGAACTCGACAAAATAAGGGAATGTGGCTAGTCCGAACATTCGCCATGAAAACAGCGATCGAATAGTGACATTAGAGTAACATTTCGTCTGTGGGGAAAGGGTTTGCTGGATAGGAAGTCACTCATCATCCACAAGACTACGCAAATGCCTCTGAAAACTGCCATGTGAGTATTGCGCAGTTCTAGTTAAGATATGGCAGCAATGCACTATATTTTTTTATCTACACGAGTCTAGCACCATTCTTTCCTTTTTGGTTAACGTTTAACTCAATTCTGTATGTGGTAAGAGTATTGGAGCAGCTTCTAATTTAGAGTCTCTCTAAAACAAGCTTAAAACTTTTAGAAGTTGTGCTATCTGGATTAAGTAATTTTAATCTTGTGAATTACGAAATCTAATGAAGTGTTGGAATCAGCAGAGGAAACTTACGACCCGTCAGATTTCCAAATGGAGATCTTTGACATTCCAGCTTGCAATCCTTGTGAATCGGGATTTGAAATCGTGGCTTTTAACTGAGTACGAAAGCCAACCGCTGGCATTGATACGATAGTAACATATCGCAACGAAACACATAGTAATTATTTATGAGTAAAGTAAGCTAAACAAGAATAGAAAGCACTGCATTAAAAACTGGACCTCTGAGACAGGATTGCAAAATACTGCTCTACGGCAGGCGTCTTATTCCAAAAGTCGATTAATACGCTTAACTTACGACACAATAATACATAGGGATGGAGAATTTTGTGAAGAAAGTTTTGTCGCACTGATATTCCTGATAGAGAATTCTTGAATGTTTGCTTCGCTATCTTCAAAATCATCCTTAAAAATAATTACTTTGGCGTGAATTCGAAACACGACCTCTGTCATCGATGGCAGAGCCGGGGAAAGTGCTAAGGTGTTTATCACAAAAGACGATTGAAATAGGTCAAGCAACAAAAATTGAACCCACAAAATCGCCTCACTATTTGGTAAGATAGATTCCGGGCTGCAGACAAAAGAACAACGCTCGAAAGATTCAGCAGAAAATAAACGGCGGCACGCTGTCGTCATTCGAAGACATTTCTAATTCTCGTAGAAGAGTAACAAACAATGAAAGACTGCATTCAACCCAGGTACCATTTGCTTTGTTTGTTACTCTTGGAGCAACATCTTGGATATATTTTTTTCTAGTGCTTGAGGAACAGATTTTTATCTTTAAGCCCTGCGTAAAATGAACGCTGTCGCCTGTCAAAAAATTGGAATGTATTTTAAACCTTATTACTGTTCTTCTTTATATGCAATGTGTATTTGCTGGTACAGCTGGGGATTTTTTCCAATTTCATTGTAAATTGAATAATAATAATATATATTTTGGTCACGAGATAAACTTCATAGCTATTGCCTTACAGTAAACATATCCCAAATTCTTATTAGCTAGATACTTTATTTGTGGTAACATGCATTTAAAAATATTTCAATTCATTAAAGCAAAATTATGATCTGGAAACATTATTTCTTGTCAAATTACGATACATATTTTATGTGAATTAATTAACAGTTTAGCGTCAATTAAAACTGGCAAATTATAAAATTTCATTGTATTTCGCTTAAATAGCCGAAGGTCTTGTAGCGCGAAAGTCGAAATTTAGTTTTATTTTCATTTTCATGACAGAATGATCAAAACAAATAAGATTATTGTCGTTTCTTTTAAAACTTCTTTCTGAAGCGCATTTAATTCGTTTATTAATTAATCAGAACGATTTTTGAAGAAAATATGAAATAAATCTTAAAACGTACATAAATCCAATGATTGTCAAATCAACTCATTCCATGTTCTGATAACTTTTATAAAATGAGATAAAATAAGTGAAAAAAAAATAGTTTCCATGCCTGGAAATTTTATGTTTCAACATTTCGCTTTTTAAAATTTCTGTAAATTAATCCATTATTTAATAAATAAAATCGAGTAATTTTTATATATTACCCTGCCAGTTAAAACAACATGCATAATCATACAATCAGATGAGTTATGTCGGAGTTAGCTCCTCCTAAGTTTCTTAATCCTACACCAGTCTTTTCTCTCCCCTTGAGATAAATACTGCGTGAAATTTTTCCTCGATCTCTCTTTTCCACTCAGTATACCACCTCGCGTGGAGGTGAGGTAATACTTTTCTTTTCGTTCTCCATTTCAGCTAGAACCACTATGTGAGCTCTCACCAATACAGCGTTTCCCACATTCGGGGAACACGATAAGAACACTACCAGTACTCGGACGTACGAACACTCACCAAAATTCACACGCATAATATTCACCACACAAACTCAATGTAACTGTCCATGTGCTTGTAACTTGTTCTTAATACATATATTTGTTTGTATATAATTATCTGTCTTGTTTTTCTTTGGACTTAATTAAAGTCCAACATTCTCATGTAGCTGCACCGGCTAGAAGGAAATTTTAACCCACGTCTGTTCTTTACATCTTCATCCTACGGTCGTCTACAGTTAGTCAATTCTGCTGAACGTCTTTTTCTCTCGGCCATTTTCATAAAATTGCAAATGTCTTAAGAACGTGTCTGATTGATCAGGAGCGAAAGTTTAAATTGTGATGTCAGTCTCATATTAACAGTGCCATTTCAATTTCGGCGTCAGGTATCTTTTTACCCCTTTTTTTTTTTAATTCAAATATACCTGACAAGAGTATAAATTTAGGTGTAAGGTTTTTTTCAGCCGATTTCGGAAACTTTAAATGTTCCGGTTGTTGGAAAAAGTATATCGAATTTCTGTTGAGAGAAGATAAATCCAGACTAATGCAATAAAATTTAAATTCATTTATCAAGAACATTCTAAGAATGTATCCGAGGAAATAACTCCTTCATTGTCTTATATCGCTACAACTATTTAACGGCAGTATATGGAGAGGGGGAAAGGGTCCTTCATACAGAACGAACATCTGAACGACGGAGATAATGAGTTTTTCTCCGGAAAATTATTGAGGATAAAATCTTTATTGTTGGTTATGACAAATATTCTCTCTGAAATTAATAACGTTACCTTAGACAAAGTTGAAACAGGTCGAACATTAACTGCGTATCGCTAAAGACAGAACAAGAACTATCGCTAGAGTTGTGGAGCAATACGGAGAAAATCAGCTCTGGTAGATTTGATAAAGGGTTCGGTTCGAAATTCTGTAAAATTACCCGGATCGGCAGACACCAAGAAAATAGGATGCGCCAAAAAGGAAACATTTTTAGCATAACAAGATGAAAACATTTATCTAGATATAAATAATATAAATACCTCCTATCCATTTTAGCTGGGTAATATATCATTTGAAATATCAGGGGGATGCTGACTCTATACGTAGAACTGGTCGGAAGCATATACCACCTAGCTGGCATCTCGGTTCAGTCACATTCCCATCGTCGAATAGTAGCTGCTTGTGACTTTTTTTATAAATATTTTCATGGTAATTGTTCTGAAGAGTGTTCTTCTTTAGAAGCTAGATTTTTACGGATTTAAGCGCAGTATTATTTAGCCAAGATCTCATCAGTTTTATATTGTAATGGTTACATGTAACCGTAAGTCCTATGCCAACAGTTCCTTCTCTTGCACTTTTTCGTTATCTTTTGTATTAATTCCTGTTCTTTTTATTATTCGCTCTCCATAAGTTTTCTTTTTCTCGTTATTTCACACTGATTATTTATTATGATGCATTTTGAAAATAGAATTTTTCGTACGTGTAATACTGACTGGTTGATTTTTTTTCTTTCCTGAAATTGTATAGATATCCGTAAACTCGATTTCGTTAAACAAGCAATTTTTAAGTGAGAGTAGTTCATTTAATAGACTTCTGTGCTTATCACCCGGACGCACCACTAAGGCTGGATGTGACACAAAGTTGTTTTAACGTGGGAAACGCCATACACATACTTATGCATATGAGCCAAGGACCAAAATTAGTTTTTTGCCCAGCCCCTGCGACCACTGTCACGTTGGCTTCGGTACGACACCGACCCAACAACGTTAGTGCAACGAGGAAGGTTTGATTCCGCGAGGCTCAGTAACTTCTTCCATCTAAAATTAGGAGAAACTTAGCTTCACTTCCAGCGCAGAAGCGATAACCACGCCTCAGTAACCCTTATTAGAAATGGTTAACTCCTGTAAGAGGTAAGTATAAATATACACACTGTCTGAAGTTATTAAGCTAATCATTTAAACTTAAATAATTCAAATTTGGTTTGAAAAATTGTCAAATTTTAAACAGTCAATTTAAATGTCAAGACATTACCTGGGTTAAAATTTTAGTTTGTATCGATATGTTTTATTGAAGATATCTGATGTAGTTTTAAAAAAACGGTCGTCTGAAGTTATTAGGCAAAACCAAATAATCACATTTTAATTCAAGAAAAAGGTAATAAAGTTTTCAAAAATTGATCAACACCTCTAATAGAACAAATAACAAACACATATAAGTATTTGAATCCTTTACATTTTAAGATAGTGACCCATCTTCTCAGTAACAACCAGCAATCCTATTATCCATTTATTTATATATATATATATATATATATATATATATATATATATATATATAATTTTTTTTTTTTTTTTTTTTTTAGCCGGTTCCATTTCCGTCATCCTAGGTTTAATTGCTTCCCATAGATCTGCTTTGTTGTTATATTGTTTGCCATCTTCATATAATCTCATCTTCACAATTAACTATAGATTTTCTATCGGATTCAGCTCAAGACTTGATGATTTTTATTCCATTATTTTCTCTTCTGTGAATCTCTTATGCTCAAATAATTCACGGGTAAGCTCAGATATACGAGACTGCCGAGAATAAATACACACTTCGGTTTGAAACTCCGTGACTGGCACTTCTATTATACAAGATATGACTTGTTCATAAAATCGCAATAGTTAGCACTATTCATCGATTTTGAATGATTCAATAATTGCTTGATCGACAATTTCAGTCTATCATAAAAGAACCGCCTCTTTGTTGTTTTCTTTTAGCCACAGACACGCCTGAATTTGGTAAATCCCTACTTTGACCCATCCATCGGGTCCATCACATGTCACTCGAGATTCGTCCGGGAAAATTTTTTTCCCAATTTACTTTAATCTATGAAAATATATGCTCAGGAGAGATGTACCCAGAAAGCGAAACTAAATTATAACGAAGTATTCAAATTAAACATAAACGTTGTTAGTGGGATCCAACCACTCCACAAAAATAAGAAGATTGGCCGCTGTATTCTGACATTAGACAGGATCAAGAAGCACATTTTTTAACGAAAAGGGAAGTGTAAAAACGGATGGAGCGGAAAAAAAACGTTGACACAGTCGAGATAAAAAAAGGAGACAGGGAATGTCGACATTGGTCATAACAAAAGACAGAACAACATTTAATCTCATTAGTTACATCAACAAAGTGTGTCTAACCAGAGTAGCAGTTACAGGAAACCGGCTCGTTGCTTCAAAGGGGAATTTTAAAAGAAAGTCAAGAGTACTCCATTCACTCACACCATGCTCGCCACTTTTATAAGACATTCGCTGATATCTGTCGATAATAAATCCTTTGTATTAGTTTGGATTTTCATATTGAGCTGATACAGAAACAATCCCGCCAGAAGCTGGTGAGAATTGCGCTCGTTTTGCAAGATTTTCTTCCATTTGCGATATCCATATCACCATTCTTACTACGGCTAAAAACGTAAAAAAACACCAACTTGGGTGAAATATTATCGCACGCGTAAGAAAGATCGATAGACCCGAGATGTTTAGGATCAATACGAGCCGTCAAATCGCTGACATAGTATCAGAACGTGCGCACATAACGACAATGGTAGGTGTGCGAAGCCGTTTCCTCTCGACCAAGGTCAAACCGATGACATTTAGGCAAATCCGCCCATCCCACTCTGAAAGTTACGTCAATGAGAGATAGTCCGTTTTGAATCAATCGCCAGATAAGCGAAAACTCAAGGTTGCTGAGATATCCACCACAGGCGCCGAAGACGAGAAAGATTGTAACTCTGTCGCCGACTAGGCGAGCCGCCACAGAGAGGATCCTTCGCAAAACCCCTCCACTAATTTCGGATACAATAGTCTCTTATCCCTGAAAGGTCAGTGGACCGAGGAATGGCTCAGCACTTTCCGAGGAAACTCGACTGTTTCCGAGGCTTACCACAATGCTTAGCCCTAGAAACGGGAGGAATGATCGTACGGCTGGAGAAAGCGTCTTAAACATTCCCCTCCAAGATCGAGTCCTCTGTCAATGCGGTGCAGAGGAAAGACAAACTCATGGCACGTCGATGTAGGGAAGACAGCAGGCAACCTGACGAACCGACCGTGACAGCGCAAAAGCGCCCGACTGCTTCTCACTCACCAGCACCACAGCACTGGGGGTGCGGTACAGGAGACTTGAATCCAGCGGCCTGCAGGGCAGCAGAAACGCACTGATAGTCGACACTCTCGATGGATTTGGACTGATCCAAATTGATTAGCTCGGCTTCAGCGTCCTCTGTGATCGTGCGGAACAGATTCAGTTTGCTCTGAATTGTTCGTCCTTTCACAGCACAAGTCTATTCTGGTCCCAAAAGAATCTCGGCTTCTGACTGCAAACGCTTCTTCAGGATCTTGACCAAAATTTTTAAGCCAGTGTTTAGCAGTGTTATAGGCCTATAGTTATTTAAATCCCGCCCAACACTCTTGCCCGCTCATCAATATCTGCGGTGTGAGGAGACTATATATAATGTTGATCCTTTCAAATCCACGAAATCATTTCGTGGTGCCTGTAGAAAATTGATAATATCGTGAACTTGGAAGGATTTAAACTAAAATAGATATAAAACGTCTAAATTATTTAATCAAGAATGCTTGAATTTAAATATGCTGCCTATAATATAATATATACAATGTGCGCAATAGGTCGATTAATAAAATATGAGGGAAAAAAAGCCAACAAAACGATAACAATATTGGTAATAAAATTAATGATATTTGCTATATATTACTCGTTTCACTAATTTGAAGCGCGAAGAGAAAGATTTTAAAGTCGGAATTTTCGGATACGCCTGTGTTCGGTTTCAACGAGATGAGGAAAAAGCAACAATATTCCTAGGAAGAGTAATTCCGAGGAATATTGTTGTTGGATTGTGGGAATTCTTTCGAAATTATACTTTCTGAGTAAAACCCAATCCCTATTTGATCCCTCAATGTGTGAATTTATTTTGAAAATATATTTCTACTACGATCTGCGTCTTGTCTGTTGAATGAAGACGCTAAAAACATGCATCTGAAACGGTTGATTGAAGAGGTGTTTTTATGTTGTTTTTTTTTTTGTTTATAGTTATTGGTTTTTGTTTTAACTTCTATATAATAACAGTTTTTTAAAAAATGAAACTACCCCGAGAATAAAAATGGGCTTGAATGACAGAAGAGTGGAAAAAACAGTAACGAGCACTTAGTCATTGAAAAAAGATTAGAATCAATTCTCAAACTTATTGTTTGAGAAATTTTCGCAGCGAATGCCAAATATTCGTACTGCACTAATCAATGTTAAAGGACGGTATTTCGACGAGTGCAAAATTTAATAAAATATGCCATTTTTTTCTTATTGTCGTAATAAAAAAATCATGTTTCATTTTTTTTATAGCATCTATAATTTTGTCTTTTTAAAGTAAGAAACTACATTTGCCGCCAATTTAAAAGAAAATTAACAAAGGTGGACTCAAAATTTTGAACTGTAGTGTGTGTGTGTATATATATATATATATATATATATATATATATATATATATGGTTTGATAGATGTGAGCTTGTGACCCTGGGTTTCACGCTCGCTTTAGCCATCGTCAGTTTGTCTGACGATCGCTAAAGCGTGAAACCCAGGGTCACTAGCTCATATCTATCCAATCATATATGTTAGCTCTATCTCTGATATTGAGCGCTTTCTAATAAGTACCGCGCATATAATATATAAATAATTATATATATATATATATATATATATATATAAAATTGTCTATTAACTACGAACACGGCCACCACAATGTGCTGTGTTCGGAAAATGAAACATCCCTATCACTCCAAGAACACACACAACCAATATCCCCAATTAATAAGCAAAGATAAAATCATTTTTGATAACGCCTGAAAATTAGGCGAAAGCACTCGGCAATAATGATCATTTGGGTAATTTTTATACACTCAGTATCCCAAAAAATAAAAATAAGTAAAAAGCTAAATCGTAGTATTTTGTCTCTAATCTTTAATGAAACATGTATAAATGAAGGAATGTCTGCCTAAATAAACATACACACACACACACACACACATATATATATATATATATATATATATATATATACACACTTTCTTTTTGCAGGTGTAAGTTTTAAAATACAATTTCCAGATATCTTCTTAAACATATAGAACGTTATATGAGGTTACTTACCCCTTCGAATGAAACTGTATAATTTGTCATTTTGTTCTGCATGACAGGCTTGATAACAACTGCGTGTTTCTATAAGTTTTAAATAATTATGGAAGTTTTAATTAAATTTCCCTTCGGAATTGATTACTTCATGTAATTTTATTTCTTCTCCAATGAAACTACAGTCTAATCAACAGAGAGCAGACGCTCGTAATAATAATAATAATAATAGCTGTGCATTTTATTAAGAAACTACTGTGTTTGATCGTCGTATCAGTATTGCTTCGACATTGTCAAAAATAAAATCGCGAACATGGTACTGACGTCATAACGACGATTAAAACACGCATACGTTTTTCTCGTCTCTTCTTCTACTGCGAAAATCGGTGAAAAGCTCGTAAAGTTATGTATGTTTCTTGTATAATCGTTTCCTTCCTTTTTTTTCTAAAGAAGTCAAAAGTTAGAATGTCAAATCAACTTCGAAAGAAATAATATTGTTTGAGTGTTGCTATCATAGGCATTCATAAATCGGCAACGCAACGTTTTGTGTAGCACATTGCTCGATGCATTTTAAGGACTTGATCCTTTACGATGCCAATTTAAAAAGGGATGGGGATTGACCGGTTTATTATTTCAACGTCTTAAAATCACTGTCATACATAGAATATGGCCATGACGTGCGTATAGTTTAGTGTTTATCATCGCGAAATGTGGGATTGGCATAACACATTGAAATTCTGGGTGAGTTCGTTGCGTTCACTTTCGTACAAATACCTTTCTAAAAGATACGTAATTTTCTTCCTCCCGACCCCGACTAAGATTAAATTGTAGTGCAGAATGTGGCCTGGCTCTCACTCTCTCTCTCTTATATATATATATATATATCATTCTATTTCTCGCTCTATACATATATGTACAAATATTTGTCTGTCTCTCTCTTTCTATATATATATATATATATATATATATATGTATATCTTTGTCTCACTCTCTCTCAATATATATATATATATCTTTCTCTCTCTCAATATATATATATATATATCTTTCTCTCTCTCAATATATATATATCTTTCTCTCTCTCAATATATATATATCTTTCTCTCTCTCAATATATATATATCTTTCTCTCTCTCAATATATATATATCTTTCTCTCTCTCAATATATATATATCTTTCTCTCTCTCAATATATATATATCTTTCTCTCTCTCAATATATATATATCTTTCTCTCTCTCAATATATATATATATATATATCTTTCTCTCTCTCTCTCTATATATATATATATCTTTCTATCTTTTTCTCTCTCTCTCTATATATATATATATCTTTCTATCTTTTTCTCTCTCTCTCTCTATATATATATATCTTTCTATCTTTTTCTCTCTCTCTCTCTCTATATATATATATATCTTTCTATCTTTTTCTCTCTCTCTCTCTCTCTATATATATATATATATATATATCTTTCTATCTTTTTCTCTCTCTCTCTCTCTCTCTATATATATATATATATATATATATATATATATCTTTCTATCTTTTTCTCTCTCTCTCTCTCTATATATATATATATATATATCTTTCTATCTTTCTCTCTCTCTCTATATATATATATATATCTTTCTATCTTTTTCTCTCTCTCTCTATATATATATATCTTTCTATCTTTTTCTCTCTCTCTCTATATATATATCTTTATCTTTTTCTCTCTCTCTCTATATATATATCTTTCTATCTTTTTCTCTCTCTCTCTATATATATATATATATATCTTTCTATCTTTTTCTCTCTCTCTCTCTATATATATATATATATATATATCTTTCTATCTTTTTTCTCTCTCTCTCTCTCTATATATATATATATATCTTTCTATCTTTCTCTCTCTCTATATATATCTTTCTATCTTTCTCTCTCTATATATATATATCTTTCTATCTTTCTCTCTCTCTATATCTTTCTATCTTTCTCTCTCTATATATATATCTTTCTATCTTTCTCTCTCTCTATATATATCTTTCTATCTTTCTCTCTCTATATATATATCTTTCTATCTTTCTCTCTCTCTATATATATATCTTTCTATCTTTCTCTCTCTCTGTATATGTATATCTTTCTATCTCTCTCTCTCTATATATATATCTTTCTATCTTTCTCTCTCTCTATATATATCTTTCTATCTTTCTCTCTCTCTCTATATATATATCTTTCTATCTTTCTCTCTCTATATATATATATCTTTCTATCTTTCTCTCTATATATATATATATCTTTCTATCTTTCTCTCTCTATATATATATATCTTTCTATCTTTCTCTCTCTATATATATATATCTTTCTATCTTTCTCTCTCTCTCTATATATATCTTTCTATCTTTCTCTCTCTCTCTATATATATCTTTCTATCTTTCTCTCTCTCTCTATATATATCTTTCTATCTTTCTCTCTCTCTATATATATATCTTTCTATCTTTCTCTCTCTCTATATATATATCTTTCTATCTTTCTCTCTCTCTATATATATATCTTTCTATCTTTCTCTCTCTATATATATATATCTTTCTATCTTTCTCTCTATATATATATATATATCTTTCTATCTTTCTCTCTCTATATATATATATCTTTCTATCTTTCTCTCTCTCTCTATATATATATCTTTCTATCTTTCTCTCTCTCTCTCTATATATATATCTTTCTATCTTTCTCTCTCTCTCTATATATATATCTTTCTATCTTTCTCTCTCTCTCTCTATATATATATCTTTCTATCTTTCTCTCTCTCTCTCTATATATATATCTTTCTATCTTTCTCTCTCTCTCTATATATATATCTTTCTATCTTTCTCTCTCTCTCTCTATATATATATCTTTCTATCTTTCTCTCTCTCTCTATATATATCTTTCTATCTTTCTCTCTCTCTCTATATATATCTTTCTATCTTTCTCTCTCTCTCTATATATATCTTTCTATCTTTCTCTCTCTCTATATATATCTTTCTATCTTTCTCTCTCTCTCTATATATATCTTTCTATCTTTCTCTCTCTCTCTATATATATCTTTCTATCTTTCTCTCTCTCTATATATATATCTTTCTATCTTTCTCTCTCTATATATATATATCTTTCTATCTTTCTCTCTCTCTCTCTATATATATCTTTCTATCTTTCTCTCTCTCTCTATATATATATCTTTCTATCTTTCTCTCTCTCTCTATATATATATCTTTCTATCTTTCTCTCTCTCTCTATATATATATCTTTCTATCTTTCTCTCTCTCTCTATATATATCTTTCTATCTTTCTCTCTCTCTATATATATATCTTTCTATCTTTCTCTCTCTCTATATATATATATCTTTCTATCTTTCTCTCTCTATATATATATATCTTTCTATCTTTCTCTCTCTCTATATATATATCTTTCTATCTTTCTCTCTCTCTATATATATATCTTTCTATCTTTCTCTCTCTCTATATATATATATCTTTCTATCTCTCTCTCTCTATATATATCTTTCTATCTTTCTCTCTCTCTCTCTCTATATATATCTTTCTATCTTTCTCTCTCTCTCTATATATATATATATCTTTCTATCTTTCTCTCTCTCTCTCTATATATATCTTTCTATCTTTCTCTCTCTCTATATATATATCTTTCTATCTTTCTCTCTCTCTCTATATATATCTTTCTATCTTTCTCTCTCTCTCTATATATATCTTTCTATCTTTCTCTCTCTCTCTATATATATCTTTCTATCTTTCTCTCTCTCTCTATATATATATCTTTCTATATTTTCTC
>OZ010577.1:120842075-120977075 GCA_963932145.1 Acanthosepion lycidas | reverse complement strand
TCAAAAGACAGAACAAAAAGCATAGTTCTTTTTCCGAATAAAAGAGGGCAATCTTCACATGTGTGGCGGGGTGGGGGAGCTACTATAACAATTTTGCATTTCAGCTGCATCGAATCATGTTTAGTGATGGCGGAACTAGTCCTGGGTATGATGATAAACTGCATCATCTCAAAAGATCTTCACACCAATACTTTCTTGCTATGCAAAAAAAAAAAAAAAATGGCTGGAAACTTTGAAAAACAGATTCTGTATTTTAATGAGTCAGTTACCTTTTGTTGATTGGCGTAAAAATGTCATTCTTATGGCTTTTCTGTGATAACCTATGTCATGTCGACACGTTCAGCGGCTGAGTTGGATGTATTCTACTAGACATGGTTTCAGATATTAAATCAACATGAGTCAGTGTGGCTCGGAATGAGAAATCGGAGAGTCGAGTTCAAATTCCAGTCGAGTTCTATTCAATTCCGTGCAAATAATCTTGGGAAAGGCATGAACCACTCTCTTCAAACTTCTTTAGGTTAAATAGTAACCCTTTTACAGAATATGTCATTATCTGTCTATATTTCTGAGATGAAGTATCATGATTACTTGCAATATTTACATTATTAGGACTGTTGTCCTCATCGTCACAATGTTTCGGCCATTTTACGCTCCGGTCTTTTTCGGGTGATTTGAATTTGGAAACGAACCCTTTATTTCGTACACCGAGTTAGATTGTACTACTTCCCCATGCCATGCCACTTCCGGATATCTGTTATTTCCGTGTAACTCAACTCTCCAAGTTGGGTTCACCACTGTTGTGGCCTGGTATTGAACTCACAATTTGGGTCTAGTCACTGTATCTAACCAACGTCTTTGTTGTGAGTTCAATACCAGGCCAAAACAGTGGTGAATTAAAACTTGGAGTGTTGAGTTAAAGAGGATAACAGTCCTAATAATGTAAATATTGAAAGAGATATACAACATGTTCTGTAAAAGGGTTACTATTTAACCCAAAGATGCTGGGAAGAAAGAGGTACATGCCTTCCCCAAGTTGAATTTGTTTTTAGTTATTTGTCATCTTCAAACGTTTAAAAAAATACTTCAAAAAATGTTCGACAGCCCGTAAGCTTTTGTAACATCTATGTATAAATTGTTTGTACAGGCTGACGACCATATCACTTTGTAACACCGGTTCTAGTACAATCCCCAAAGTTAAGCAATGCCGACATAGGTCAGTACCTAGGTGTGTGGGAATACCAGGTGGTGTAAGTTTGCTTGTTCGGGTGATGTAATGGATTACGACTCGGAATTTTTCATCAGAGTTTATTTTCATTCGAGTTCGTTATATTAATTTACGCGCGAATACCATTGGGAAGGTATCCACCTCTTCTACCCCCAGCTATGGGTTAATTAGTAGGACTTGTATCTATTAATTGTTATTGTCTTTAATAATTTTTTACATTATATAAATATATTCTGGCTTTGAATAACCTGCAAAAGATTTTTTTTTTTTTTTTTTTTTTTTTTTTTTTTTTTTTTTTTTACGGGTTTTAAATCAATTCCTTATACAGATCTATTTCTTTTTCTTTTCATTTTCTTTCTTTATTCCAAAACCCTTGGTCAGGATTATTTGTCTTACCCTTCTTCTCCATTTTGTATTAAACGATGGTCGTTGGTTTTCCCCCAATCAAGCAGCCAATGTCTTTTAAAAAGCAAGTTTACATACCGCTAGAAATTGGAATAGTTTCCTAACCCTTCATATAGAAATGATGCATTTGATTTTCGTCAGTTACCCAATGCCGGTTAGGTGACACATGTCACACATGTCTTGCCTTATCGAGCTGAGAATCAGTTCCACACTAGCTGACCCCATATGTGCCATTTATTTTTCTTCGTTTCTTGCCATGATTTTTTTGTGGAAGGTTAATGGAATGATTTCTCCATTTATTTCTCGAGGGTCATTCAATACTGTTGCATTGTTCTTAAACCGGAAGAATATTATTTTTTATTAGGTTGGTGCAAAAAATAATGTCGTTTTCTCACATGTGAGAAAACGACATTATTTTTGCACCAACCTAATACCATAATAGCTTGCTAGTGGTGATTCGTATAGACATCTAAATATTAGTAGCTAAACATCGACCTTTGTAGCAGAGGATAAACTGTTCGCAACTATTTGTTCTTTAGCGAAATGATAACGGTAAACTGGATTCTTTTCGTTCCATTCATCTTAATATTTGATTTTAACTGTATTATTTTACTCTCGTTGATTACAAATAATAGATTCAACCAGAATGTTTGATATCATAATTATGACAGGTGTACATCACGATTTCCTTTTCCCCTTTTGTTAGTATAAATTCTTTCATTTTTTTTTTTATATCTTAATCGATTTTTAATCTTAGCTTTTGTCATTTTAATTTTCTGCTTGTTTTTTTTTTTTCATTTTCTTTCTCTTGTTTCCTTGTTTTTTTCTTTCTTTTTGTGCCGCGTCACATCCGGACTAAGGCGGTCATGGCCATCCACATCCTCCTGTCCGTTGATATGTTTTGTCTTTTTGTTATTTCTCCCAAACTCTGTTCTGCTGTTCATTTGCTCAAGCCCATCAAGTATGTCAGGCGTTGCTTTCCCCCATCTGTCTTTCCCCCCCTATCTGTCTTCCCTCCCCCCATCTGTCCTGTGATTATCAGATTTTCCAAGCGCTATTTCATTACGCACCTCAGAAATATCAACTGCCTCTTCCTGATAAGTATAAATTTCCTCTTTGTTTCCATTCTCTCGAAAACTTCGTCGTTGTTCACATGTTTCGTCCATGCTCTCCTTAGCATCATTTTGTAGAAGCAAATGTCTGTTGCTTCGAGTCTCCTCTTCATCTTTGAGCAGATTCTCCAGTATTCACTGCCATACACGAGCACAGATATCTTGTAACAGTTGAGTACTCTTTTTTTTTTCTTTTTTTTTTTGTTTATAACGAAATTTTTCTGTCTCTTAATATTCTGCTTATCTTTAGGCATGCGTCTTTGGCCATTCCAATATGTCTTCTGATCTCGTTGTCGCACATTCTGTTCTCTGTTTCAACACTTTCCGTCCTCTGTTTCAACACTTTCCGTCCTCTGTTTCAACACTTTCCGTCCTCTGTTTCAACACTTTCCGTCCTCTGTTTCAACACTTTCCGTCCTCTGTTTCAACACTTTCCGTCCTCTGTTTCAACACTTTCCGTCCTCTGTTTCAACACTTTCCGTCCTCTGTTTCAACACTTTCCGTCCTCTGTTTCAACACTTTCCGTCCTCTGTTTCAACACTTTCCGTCCTCTGTTTCAACACTTTCCAGATATTTAAATTTCTGTACTTGCTTTATTTTAGTATCCCCGACCTGTAATTTGTATTAGGTTGGTGCAAAAATATCGTTTTTTGACGTTAAAAACTACGTCAAAAAACGATATTATTTTTGCACCAACCTAATATTTTGGGCTATTCTTTTTACTGAAGGCCATGCATATTTTTTTTTCTTGTAGATTATGCTTACTTCTTTGTTCTCGATGTTTTTTGCTACTGTGTTGTTCATTTAAATTAGCTTATTTGACATCGTTTAATTATTAAATGTTCATACAATCTAGTGTCGTCTGAAACCCATCTCTTGATTTCGTTTTTTCTCTGATCTTCAAATTTCTCTAATCTTAATTCTTCTTTTCCCGCCTCCTCTACATATTTCTCTTTCTTTCCGCATTCACCACGTCTGTCATCAGCCTCCCACCTTCTTTCATCAGCCTCCCACCTTCTTTCATCAGCCTCCCACCTTCTTTCATCAGCCTCCCACCTTCTTTCATCAGCCTCCCACCTTCTTTCATCAGCCTCCCACCTTCTTTCATCAGCCTCCCACCTTCTTTCATCAGCCTCCCACCTTCTTTCATCAGCCTCCCACCTTCTTTCATCAGCCTCCCACCTTCTTTCATCAGCCTCCCACCTTCTTTCATCAGCCTCCCACCTTCTTTCATCAGCCTCCCACCTTCTTTCATCAGCCTCCCACCTTCTTTCATCAGCCTCCCACCTTCTTTCATCAGCCTCCCACCTTCTTTCATCAGCCTCCCACCTTCTTTCATCAGCCTCCCACCTTCTTTCATCAGCCTCCCACCTTCTTTCTTCTTACGCCTCGTCAACCCACGTTATTATTAACCCTCACTTTCCAACTTTTCATCTATCATTTGTCATCTTTCATTTTCTTCTTTTTTCTCATCAAATCAATTTCTTTAAGTCATTTACAGTTTGTTTTTTTTCTTTCTCCTCCAACTCGATTTTTTTCATACAATCATCTTTTTTTTTCTCTTTCAATTTAAACATTTTTTTCTCTTACTCCTCTCCTCCTCTCGTTTATCGCCTTCCTGTTTCCCCTCCATATTTACTTTCTTATCATTCAACCTTAATCTATGTTTAATTATCTGTTCGAAACACCTTTCAGGAATTTACATTTTTGATAGTTTTAATTCTTTTTCAAACCGGCTTCGTTTTTTTTTCTTTTTTTTTGCAAAACTTGACATTAACTAATAGATTTCAATAATTATTCGCGATAATTTGTTCTGTGTGCGCGCATTCATGTTGACGTGTTTAATAAAATGGAAGACAATAATAAGAGATAATTGATAAAATCCAAGCTACCAACTACATTCAACTATCAAACACTCTCTTTACTTGATTGGTTGCAAAGATTGAATCAGTTTTCCATAGTTCAGGTTCTAATATATTTGAATCGTTAAGGAGGAGTTAGTCTCTGTTTACGTTTTTGTAACACTGAGATCCGTAGACGTATTGGGATGGCCAAGGACGGACTCCAAAGGCTGGCCAGAATATTGAGAAACAGGAGGATATCTTTCGTAACGAAGAAAAGAATACTGAGCTGTTATGTGACATCTGTCCTTCTTTACGGCAGCGAATGTTGCAGGATTTCCTCAAAGGTGAAGAAGAGACTCGAGGCGATGGAGATGTGGTTTTACAGGAGGATGCTAAGGATATCATGGACCGAGCGTGTGAGTAACAATGAGGTCTTAGAGTGGATGTTAACAAAGAAGAGGCAGCTGAAGTTCCTGGGACACATAATGAGGAAGGACAGCCTGGAGAATCTGATACTCACAGGTCGAATAGAGGGAAAGAGAGATAAGGAAAAACAACGCATGACATACCTGACAGCCTTAAGTAATTTGGTTACAGAACGTGGTCTGAGGATGGTGGCAGAGGGAAGGAACTTGTTGAAAGCTGCAAGGGATAGAGGGATGTGGAGAGCCATGATCGACTACGTTCTGAAAGCACACTGAAAATTAGTCCATAAATTTCACTTCACTTTTTCTTTAATAAAAATTTCATCCAATCAACTAATACAGTGTACGGCCAAAAAAAAAAAAAGAAATATTTTGCTGTGGTCTGTATTGTTGCTTTAAGCTTTTCACGTTAAAACACAGATTCTCGTACGATCAATGAAGTTAAGCAACATCTAGGCTGGTCATTATCTAGAGGGATGACAGCTTAGGAATATTAGGTTCTGTAAGCTTGGGTGTCCATGAGCTATAATGTATAATGGCCTGAATTGTTAATTGGATAGACGAGTTCCAATTCCAGTAGGGTTCGTTATATTCCCTTTCGCGCAAATACCTTTGAAAAAGGCATGAATTCACCTATTATCCCTCCAGCTATGGATTAATTATTAAACCTTCTTGCAATATAAAAATATCTTCTGTTTTAAATAAGATACGAAAGCCTGGTAAATCGTAGAAAAGGGATCGATCAATAGACCTTTACTTTATATATATATATATATATATATATATAATATGAGAGAGGTAGGGAGTGATGTATTTACCGAAATTATACAAACATAGCTTGAGATGCTGAAGAGCAAATTTATTCAATAAAATCGACATTGGCTTCAACTACAGTCTTCCCGCGACTTCGGAATCGCTTGCATCTCTTTTGGATGGTCTCCTTGGTTAATGATGCCATAATCTTTGTCTTCAGTTCATCCTTGGTATTACAAGAAGTTCTATTGCTCATCTGCGCCCACACATAATAATAATAATAATAATAATAATAATAATAAAGGGTGTTACATTCAGGGGAGTTAGGTGGCCAGATCTAATAGGTGATGTGGTCATGGAAATTGTCTGAGAGCCATTCTCCTGCTTGTGTGTCATGGTGCAGACCCCTGTTGTCAGATATAGACTTATAGGTGCTACTCCCATGTCTCAGGGCAGTACCAACTGAAGGCAATTGATGTAGGTCTCCGGGTTGAGTTTGACACCCTTACCAACAAGTTCGGGTTTTCTTTTCTTATTAGAACGATCAGAGAGAGTGTTCCGAGCTGCCATACCTTTGTAATCCCCATTAGACTCATCCGAATCGTTAAGACTCTTCTGCACTCTCCTCAGATTGACACCCAAACATAGACCGTGCTCAACTGACCCTACTATATAAAAAAAACGTCATGCATGAGCGAAATTAAAAAATATAGAATGAGGACAATTCACCCATTTTATAATATATATATATATATATATATATATAGTCATCCACAGACAGATTCGCAGCTCATCAGTGTGGCTAGACCTCCGGTTGCCTCTAGCTAGGATCAAAACCCGACTGAATTAGGCATCAGTCGAGGCTTCTACCATTTAACCCGTTGCCGCACGGCAGGGATGAAGGTGTATTTACTTTTGGATAAACACGCAGTTACTGATCGAACTCAATTCGATTTACCAAAGAGTCTTGCATTATTAGTCTTAATAGTCACTGTTTACAAACCCACACTTCCTCCCCAGAGAACTCAACCGAAATAAATTTTTCAATAGCAAATATATTGTCACACACACATATGCATGTATTAGGTTGGTGCAAAAATAATGTCGTTTTCTCACATATGTTACTATGTGAGAAAACGACATTAGTTTTGCACAAACCTAATATATTAAAAAGAAGATAAACAGCAAACGTTTTTGAAAATGTGGACTTTTATTTTAATATATATATTAAACTCTATTTTCCATAATTTCAGCAGAAGTATGGAGAATATATATATATATATTTGAAAAGTAACGTCTGTTATTGCATTTTAGCTACATATCAAAATGGCCATAAACTTAGAAAACTTTCATGGAGTTATCTTCTCTTTTCTTTTCCGTACAACACTTCTGTAATGGGTGTCCCACTCGACCCAGGGAGAAAGCCTAGAATTTGTATTTTGATAAAAAGTATGGCAAACATTCAAAGAAGTGAATGAAAATTTTATAAAAAGACTGCACTTAATGTAAGTATCTGACGGAAATTGTTCAGCAGTCTTAATCCTAGAGAGAATGTGACCTGAGGGACAGTCCTGCTGTCAATGAGTATATTGTCAACTAGGCCCTGACAGTCTTATTGCATTTAAGAGAAGAATCATTATAGCAGACATACGTGAAAGACTTCATATGAGTTATGATGGCGTCTGCAGTTCAGTGCCCCATCATGTTTACTCAAAAGTCTTTACAAAGTGGGACCTCGAATGCTGGCAGTCTTTATGAAAGAACAGGATATGATGATTGCTCATCCTACTGTACTCCTAACCGTGCACAATAAAACTTTCAGCTGTTCAAGTCCATGAAGGAAAACCTGGAGAGGACAGTTTAAATACCACAATTAAAAGGAAACTAAATGTGCAGAGAAAGTGATTTGGAACCCTAGGACTTGTGTGTTTGTTTATTTGTGTATGCTTTGACTAAATCGATTTTAACTTTAACTTAAAGGCAAATGCATGTATTTTGCAATTACTCTTGTACATGTTTTTATTAATCCAATTGCTTATTGCATGAAAGTTAAATATTTTCCCAATAAAAAAAAAACATAAACATATGTTTATCTATAATAACGCTTTATTTAAAGGATTCTGAACAAAAATGCTTCCTTTTTAAAAACATTAAATTCTCAGTACATATTTTGTTCCTAAAAATGCATGATATGTTGTTATTTTCCAGGTCGAACCTACATGCAATTAACAATCAATGTCTTCATATCTTGTAGAATATATTCCGTGATGAAATGTCAATAATTTAGATACCGATAGTAATTTTTATAAATTAGCTTCGCTTGAAAATGCTGCCAAAGGACTTAGCATACCGTCGACGACGGCAAATTCTTGAACTGTTTATAATTGAGTTGTTTGGTGGGTTTCTGGTGTTCTTATATGGAATTTATTCTGGTATTCGACAGGTTGTGCATTTTTAATTAAATCTTTTAAGCTCGTGTGACAGTGGATTAACTAGGAATCGACACGTCAATAGAATGAGAGATTATCAGATAATAGTTTCTTTCTATCTACCGTGTCTCTTCAGGACGTAGGCGATTATTGTTTTCCCAACGTCCTGTCATTTTTAACTCATAGTATCGCTTATCTTTGCTATGACTCCTAAACCCTTTCCTACCAACCATTTGCTCAAATTCCTTGTAATTTGCTCGCTGTTTTCCAAAATGTTATTTCAATGTTAACTTCAGCGAGCCATATTTTCTCATTATGTGCTGTAAAGGATTTTATTGTCTCCTCATAGTTCTTAGTTTTTTTTGTTTGTTTGTTTCCATTTTCCCTAAAACCGCTGTAGCTCACATTTTCAGCATCCTTCTGTAGAACCACATTTCCTTAGCCTCAAGTCGCTCATTCAGATGACTTACCAGCATTCACTGCATACAGGGGTTAATGCTCTCGATAGTGTAGTTAAGTAAATGAAACCGATAGGTTTTTCTAAGTTCCGAGTCGGTTTGAATAATATTTTTATTGGAATGTTTGCAACAGTGGCAATTAGTTTTTCGCCTAAAATACATCAGACCTCCACCACATTGATATTTGGCTGTACATGTATCGATTAACAGCTTATATCTTACTCAAAACATTCGATCACTTGCAGAACGTCCATGAATATTTTATTTCATCTCATTCGACCCTTTCATGAAAACTCAAGGTCAACTGATTTTATTAAAATATTAACTCATACTCAAGAATCACTCATGATAGACGGTTACATAATGAGGTATGTGATAGAGAATGTAAGGTTAATAAGTGATGATTCTTAGGATAAAGATTATCGAGAGCGATTGACCATTGAATTGAATAAGTTATAAGAATTTGTTCCACTTCAACAAAAGAGCATAACTTATTTTTTGCGGCGGGGGGGGGGACGTTTGAGGAGAACTTCCTCCTTAAAATTATAATATGGAGAAAATACATGTGAATCAGCCCTGTAGATATGCCATGGCGAGTCATGACTATAACCTGATCGAACGGGAGAGAATAACGTTTTCTGAACTTTTCTCATGGAAATAGCTGTAAAGTTGTGACAGTCTTGAGATGTTCCATGTGGGAGAAAGAAGCAATCCTGTACAAAGGCGCATATATATTTTTGGTGTTATCAAGGGTAAAAATTTATTTAAATATTGAAATGTTAATTTTGAACCAACACACGTTACTAAAACTTTTTGTTTCAATACGTGTAAATACTCTTTCTCAGATTCTTGATCCAACAAATAAACAATTCTTTCTGCGGATTAATGCTTCAGAATTTTCTGGCTATTCTTGACGCTCAAATAAACCGATCGATATTTCTTGTGATAAATATATTAATCGAATTCACCCACAAGCATTAACCAATACGTCTATTCTGTAACTGAACGTATAGATTTAACATTTACAGAACACTCCTGGCCTTTTATCTTTAATTCATAGTTTGCCTGAGAGTTAGTATTCGTTTATGGCAAACACCGTGACCTTTGGCACACTTCTAATTTCAGCCATGACAGTGAGATTAAAGATACGATTTTAATACACCACTTAAACTAATATTCTTGCCGCCGAAGCTTTGTATCTAAACGTACTCAAGAAACACGTTATCTCTTTCATTGTATTCAGACAAGAC
Source organism: Acanthosepion lycidas (assembly GCA_963932145.1). NCBI lineage: Eukaryota > Metazoa > Mollusca > Cephalopoda > Sepiida > Sepiidae > Acanthosepion > Acanthosepion lycidas. The sequence continues at coordinate 120,967,174 of OZ010577.1, read as the reverse complement.
AGCAGTCAGATACACACACACACAGCGACGGAAGTCAAAACGAGGTTGTAAATGACCGTGACCTAAAACGAAGGTTAATGTCCATATTATTTAGCACACTTGAAACTGTGCCAAAAATAAGAAAATGGACAATCGATCAATCCGAAATGCAACTATCCGTTCAAATTTCTCTGACTATATAATGACGGGAACAGCAATGTTAATGCTAAAGGCGCAGGATATCAAAACGGACTGGTTTTCAAGCTGCATCCACCGGTAATAGCCAGTGTAACCGTGCTAAGATATTAGGTAATAATAGATATACAGAAAGAGTGAGAGATAATAAGCAATGACTAACAGAGACATGATAGAATGAGACACGATAGAATGAGACATGATAGAAACGGCAGTTGATATAAAGACACTGTTATGTGTTATTGCACATTTTTAGATACATGTCAGCGTGATAAAAAGATATAAGAAGCATATATGGCAAGAGAGTGGGATAAATCCAGAGGAGAACATCAAAGTATTCCACAAAGAAAGACCAAGATCGTAGAAAACGGACGTTGGGCACTGTCTGTAAGAAAGAGAACCCTGATGCAATTCACTCCGCCAGATATTTGGTAACGGCATTTTATACTACTTGGTATTCGCCCCGAAAGCTCCAGTATGAATATTTTAGCGTATTTGGGCGTCAATCTGAGAACAGTGCAGAGAGTTCGAAAAGATTTGAATGAGTCTAATGGTGATTACGAAGGTGTTTGAACTGATCAGAATGTTATACCTCAATTCATCTTCCCACGATACCTCAGATGTAACACGGATGCCTACATTGTACCTTGAGGAAGTAGTGCTGCCCTATGTCAAGCGGGTGGCCGTTATAAGACACTATATTTGGCAACAGGACTCTGCACCATGTCAGTCGTGGCTGTCAGAGAATTTCTGCGAACGCATCACCCTTTACATCTGGCCACCTGACTCCCCAGACTGCAACCAACTTGATTTATATGTGTAGGGCATAGTTGAGGGAAAGACCAACAAAACTCTTTGTAACACTGAAGGCAAGGATAATAGCAGCATTCACTAACTTAAACAAAGAGACTAAAGAAGAGATGCGAGCGATTCATACGTTGTCTGGAAACAGTGGTCAAACCACTGGCGATTTTATTGAATATATTTATTTCAAGATAGTTTTGTTTAAGTTTGGTGAATATATCTGTTAAAATCAGATGACAGTGATACTTTCATTTTGTCGCCAATTAGACGACAATTTATCGATCGCATCCTATATAATAAGTACGAAATTGAGTCTTAACAAGCAATATAAGAATGTATACCTAATATAGATTTAATATCACTAAAAAGTATTATTTTTATTACGTGTCCTAATACTAGTATTGGCGGAAAATGAAAAGGATAACAATAATACACAATTTAAAAGATCCTTATATATCTATCTATCTATCTATCTATATATATATATATATATATATATATATAATATACGATGGTTTAAATTTGGATAATTTGTAATCGTTTGCTTTTGAGAAATGAACGTCAGTCACAACAATAAACAAATGAAGGCGGCAGAAAAGGAATTAATTTCATAGACAGGTATATTGAATAGCTATCCCCTTAAATAAAAAGATCCTCCTCTAAAATTACGATGATTTTTTTTTGTTTTTGTTTTTTTTTTTTTTTTTTGTTGGTATTTGCTCAAATGTGAGTAGGTTCGAGAAGTTTTAGCCCACAAGTCGTCAATGGAAGCGTAAAATAATTGTAACTCGATATCGTGAAAGTAGATTATTCCGGGCCTAAAAAATGACAGTGAACCCGCGACCTTTTCTTGACTGAATTAAAACACTGATGCTTTAAAATCAGCGTGATCTTTTGAATTATGTAGACGGAGTTGTTCTTCTGTTGAGGTAGAGGTGTGTGGGCAACTGAATAGAAACATCCTCCGCTTTAATATCGATTACATGGGGTTAGCAGGTTTATAATCGATTGATTTCTATCTGCCACGCACAAATTTTCAGTAAGACTTCACTTTTAATTCAACCTTTTTTCTGTTTTTTTTTTTTTGTTAGCTTCTATAATATTAATACTTCCAATTTCTTCCCGCTCTCTCTCTCTACACATGCACAGACGCACACACACAGACTTCAGTCGATTGATTTAAACTCTAATTTATAACACTCTCCAACATTCCTAACAAAGTAGCGTATTAATGGGGCACACAGTGAGAATCCAACTTACTATTAAAAAATAAGTTTGGTTACAAGGTATCACTAGATGCAACCGTCTGTTATATCATAATAGTTGCTTTCTTGACTGTGGAACTCACTTCCGTTTTCTTACTTTCTTGCTACTTAAAAGCTTCAAGCATTTAAACACAACGCCAGTTCCGATCATTTTACTCTCTCACTTTTTCTTCTCACTTTTCTCATTCACTTTCACTCCCTGTCACCTACATACGCCTTAGGGGCATTATCATCTTGCTTGGTGTGAAATGATTATAAAAAGAAAAAAGTTTGAAACTTACTTGAAATACTCCATGCAACGGTAACCACGCCTGGAAAAAGAATACAATGTCACACAGTGAGGAAGAAACTAAATGCAGTGTGTGAAACAAGCCCGTGTGTTAGGATGAATCCGTATTTTTCCCTACCCTCCAAGAAGTGGTCATTATAATTGGTCCGAAATCCTCTCCAAGAAAAAGACGACTCTGAATTTAAAAGAGGATAGGGGATGGGATATATTTTTTGTAGTTTTTTCCTTTTCTTTTTTTCGTTTTTTTTTTTTTTTTTTTTTTTTTTTTTTTTGTGTATGTGTTTTTTCGCGTAAGGTTCTCCCTGTAAAATCCCGGCGGCCACTCGGGTTAAAACTTAAGATGCAAACTGTCTGGATAGGATAGGAAAATAAAGGTTAACTGTAAACTTGAACATATTAAGATTGTATTGATCGGGGGAACCTCTTCTTGGGAAGATGTGTAACAATTATTAGGTTGGTGCAAAATAATACGTAATAATGTCGTTTTTTGACGTTAAAAAATACGTGAAAAAACAACATTATTACGTCATTATTTTTGCACCAACCTAACAGTAATATTTGCAGCTTTTTAGTTTATAAAAATATGCTAAGATCCTCAATTTTCGCATTTGATAAGGAGATAATTTGTTTTAAAATGCTATTGTCACTAACAACGCTGGTACCCGCCGTAGAGGAATCACAGTGGGCCGCATCGGTTATCCTCAGGACAGTAACCCAAAGCCACACCGTCTCGACGTCTAAGGGAAAATCTAAAGTCCTCTTTTTACCATGTTGCCTGTCAAAATAAATGGTACAATGCGTCAGTGCAAAATTTTGCTGTTTCCAGCAGGGAAATATTGCCGACTACACGTCCGTGAATGAAAGAGGGAATGAGGAATAGAACCTTCGACCCTAAGCCGCCTTCTGCTCGCTAGCAAAACAAAAATCTCACCGAAGAAAGATGGATGCAAATCCAACTTATTTTTGTTACCTAGAAGTTCTTGTTTCTGGTTAATCAACTCAAGAACCAATGAAAAATTTTATTTTTATCGTTATTTTTCGCTGGACTTTAGGATCATCAACTGACCCTGTTAACCATATCGTATTTGAGTAATACGTTATAATTCAAATAACATGTGTGGCTGCTTATTTGTTAAGCGATGATTTTTTATTTCCTCATCCTTAACTTCAGTTTTACATTAATTTTGAACTCTAACTTCGAATAATTTTTTATATACAATATATATAACATTGTTTGTTCTTATAACATGTTAATCCTTGTTGAATTATGTAGATTTGAGTTTTTATTTGGCACGTGTGTGGATTGAACACTCGACTTAATAGAAATGGCCATTGGCTAACTATTACGACAGGCAGAGACTATGTAGTGTTAAAGATTTGACTTGTAACTTTAACAATATTTAAATGTGAATTATTATTTTCATATTTGCTGTTGCTATCAATATTTTGAGTGTTCTGGCCACTGGTCTACTTGGAATTTCCAGCTGACGCTGGATCGTCAAATATCTGAATAAGTCAAGATGATACCTTGTGGACGCCTGTTTACAAATTTCCAAAACAACTACGACAATGAAAAATTCTGTATCGTAAATCGAGTCTCAAAAATCCAAGACTAAAGAAAAAGATATTGAAAAATCATAATCACATATCCAAAGTCAACATTTCAAAAGGCAATTTTTTTTTAAATCCAGCTGGTCCTAATACTGCGAACTCTCTCCCGCTCACGAATGAGAAAAATACACGCTTTTATTCGACAATGAATACGCAATTTGTGGTATAAAGCCGAAAATAATATGGGCAAAACGCTAGTTTTGATTAAGCATCGTACTCCAAGATAATTCGTTTGCTGATCCATTTATTCTAACAACTGACACAAGCACCACAAGAACTTCTTATCCACATAATACGAACAAGTAGATAAATACCGCATTGTAACCGGTAACTTAATAATACACCCATGATGGTAAGAATGTTCATGTACAGAATAGTCTTCCTCATCAAGAAAAGCAACAGCTTTTATTAAGTAGACATTTTACGATAGTCGGAGAGGGTAAAAAATATATATGAGGTATGCTTAACGTAGTAATTATCTAGGGCTTTTATTTCTTTTGCTTCGGCAAACCGTTCACGGGATAATATTTGAAGTGGATGATTTATCTTTCCTCACATTATGATAAGTGATGACGACAATAGTCCAGAAGTAAATAACTAATCCTCAAATTAAAAATTAAGAACAGAAATTGTAGTTATGCCATCTATACAAATGCACGAATAAGATTAATTTACCCCATTTTTTTTATTCATAGTTAGGAAGTATGTAGTCGGATCTAAATATGATTGTTATTTTAACAATTAGCATATTGTCTATCTCAAAACTTGAATTGCAAACAATAAACATACATTCTGTGTACGAAGATTCTTTCGCAAAAGTATTAATGGGCCATGTTCATTTTAACTATTCATTTATAATTGTCCGTTGCTTTTATTTGAAACATAATTATTAGCTGAAGACTAAAATAATACCTAAAACTAATGACTTCACCGATCGGCTGTAACGATCCTCTAATGCTTTATCATTAATCGTAAATTCGAAACGAGATCGGCGTCCAGCATTCAACATCCGGCGTAGACAAAAACCTTTTTGTCCGTTTCTCGGTAGCAGTCAGAAATTAAAACTTTTACATCTCGATCTTTCGTCTTTTGTTTCTACTACTTTTCATTCTACGCCGATATGCGTTTCATTTGCATGAGTGCGTTTATCTAAGTCGATTATCCGTTCAATCGTACAGTTTCAGAAGACCTAAAATAAAACCCATGTCGTTAATTGTTCGAGTATTGTCCTATGTTCAAGTATTCTGTATTTCGGCTCTTAATGATTTCTATGTATGGAAACTTGGTAAAGAATCTAAAACGCGCCTGACGAGGTTGCAAACATATTTTCAATTTTATGTCTAAATTTCTGGAATGAAAAGATGTTATTTATATCATTTACAACTGGACTACTTTACTTATCTTAGTAGTTATCAAAACGTTTTACCCGTTGTAGTCTCCGACCCTCTTCAGATGGTTGTCGATCCGGTATCAGCATCAACTTATCTATAGGGATGCTATGGGAATCTCACTCCTCACATGAAGTGTGTTTCTATCCATCAATAGAGCACCCAATGAACACACTCGCTATATCCGAGTTTATCATCAGATCTTTATTGAGAGCAGATCCCCCGGATCAAAGCAACGAGTTCTTCGGAGCTCTTTAACATATGGCGTGTACTTTGAGGTTCCTTGATTGACTGCATCCAGCAGAAAGCTCCTCTGCGGATGACATGATCAGCCGCTGGAGATGATGGCTATATGTTTAATCAGAATACCATTTTGGCGAATCTTGAATAAACTATTCATACGAAACTGTTTGGTGTAATATTGAGTGAGAAATCTAGATTTACGAAGTGTGAAGTCGCCCTGCTTCTTATTTAGGTTCTTTGATAGATTTCTCACGATTTTTAGATTTAAATTCGTTGAATGTTTACGCGCTTTCTATGTTGAATAGTTATTAGGTTGGTGACGTAATAATGTCGTTTTTTGACGTAACGTCAAAAAACGACATTATTAGGTCATTATTTTTGCACCAACTTAATATAACGCTATATCGCTCGTCCTCCTCTCCACACGCATATACGATGATCGACACACTCAGAAACGATATTCCAGGTATTGCACACCAATTATTGGTTCGTTATTGGTTTCTTTAGTCATCACGTGTCCACATTCTGTGTTAAAGCACTTCGATCTAGTGTATGGTTACAATGTTGTCTTACAGACCCATTACAGCTGAATAATGAAACTGATCTTCGTTTGGAGCTCTATACGCGTGGTCTTATATCACATCTATCTCTATAATACCAACAGTCTGCCATTGCGTGCTTGTGTGGTGCGTCCGTCCGGCGCATCATGATTATAAAGTTAATCCGATTTAAGTGAATCGTATTTAAAAATACGAGTTATTTATACATTAATTATTGTCTATTTTAACATTCTTCAGACAATTTTTTAATAAAATATTTTTAAGTTAAAGACTGACACAAAGAGATTCCACTTTTTTTCTGTTTTGTCCAGTTGTTTGTAATTATCTAAATTTCAGCTTGCATTAAACAAACAATATATTAAATATTTAAAAAAAAAGTATTTTCTGGCATATTTAAAAAGTATTTTCAAGTGAATATGATTGAAAAATATTGTTTGGCATATTAAAATGTATTGTTAGGTCAATATTGTTAAGTCTCCAAGTTTATCCCGGAAATTCTATTCCTATTTTGTGCTGTAAACAATCAGTAAAACGTTAAACATAAACTTATAAACCAGACCAATAAGGGAAAAAAACAAATTGAAATATTTAACTGAATCGTAATAAAATTAACTTTCATTTCAATGGAATGTTGAAATCAACTTCAGGATTTTACAACCTGAACCATCAGTGACCCAACGGGTAGACTAGTAGTAAATAAAAGGCAAGTCGTGTGCGTAGTTTGTTTATCGTGCCAGTCTGGTTGACCATATCATTTGAGTAGTGGGTTCGATCCTCATTTTGTACTCCACACTTGTGATCTTCCAAGTTTACGCTTCGTTATATGGTGTGGGGAAATGATTATCGAGTTACTGTTGTTAAACATTACTAGTGTTTACTGTGGTCAATCCTCAAAAATTAACCTAAATGCTTGTCCTTGTGCCAAACTCTTTATTAATCGAGTCATCTTTAATGAATATAAATTTCATAAAACACAATTTTACGAGAGGTATTCACGTTTTAAACGTGCTGGAATGTTATTTGAAGATTAGCCACTATCTGGTCGAATTTAAACCTTAGTCTGAAATATGCAAATGTCACAGTGTTGGTCGGTTGGTTGATTGGTTTTGTTTAGCGGCATATAAACTAGTATGTACGAAATGGACAATGCCCGACAATTATTTCAATGTTATAAGTTGCTTTTATAGATACATATATGTAAATAAATGTTCTGTTTTATAATAAAGAGAATTAACATTTACCAACCTGAACGTCCGAGAAATTTTCATAGAAAATGTGTCCTTCGACAGGAATTAACCTGTATCCTATACGGAACCGCTTGACGTGCTATACCAGTTTAGCTACAGAGGAGCGTTTGGTTAGCAAGATCGATTGTACTGCTTAAGTGATATACTGTTTATTATAAACAGAGCATTCACTTAAATATTTATTCAGTGTAACCCGGTTATAAGAGAGTTGTCGGGACCGGAGAATGTCTCTTATATCCGGGTTTGGTCTATTTTGTTTAGGTAAGCATGGCTCTAATTTGGGACCAGAGAAAATATCTTATATCCGGGTTTCTCTTATATTTCTGGGTTTCTCTTATATCCGGGTTACACTGTATCTATAAAATTAACGTATATCAATAAAAATGTTGAAACTACTTTGTATTATTTAATTCCGGAATCTAAATTTTGAACATAATTTTATGGCTACTCTAAATATATTTTGAATATAATTGTATACTTTCAACTAGAGATAAAATCTAGTATTGGTAATTCTATTATAAAATTGTATTGCTGGTCATTTTTCTTTAAAATTATATTGTTTGTAAGATGTTTTATATAAAAAAAATTATTTCAGGTAATTTTACTATAAAAATGTATTTTATATTTTCCTAGTGTATATTTTTTTTTATTTTGGGCGTTCAATAAAATGAAGGATAAGAAAAGACTAAACATCAATTGCAAGAAGGCAGCATGCATGGTTGTCAGCAAATGTAAGATCCCAACATTCGTATTACAAATTGGAGACAGCAAAATAAAGCAAGTACAACAATTTAAATAGCTTAGAAATGTTTTAACATAGGACGGAAAATGCTGAACCGAAATCCGTAGGTGCATTGTGATATCATAGCGAAAGACGCCTTTTAGAATTTAAGCGAAGTATTACGAAACAAGGAAATGTCGTTAGAAACAAAGAAAAGAATACTTAAATGTGATGTAATAACTTTCCCCCAATATTGCAGTTAATGTTGAACATTTCCGCACAGAAGAAAGACGAGAGTTTGGACTTTAGAAATGTGATCGTAGATGCTTAGAATACAAAGATTTTATAGAAAATGGTGGGGAAAAAAAGGACACCGATATCTAACATCAGAAATATCCTTGACAATTCTAGGGCACAGAATGCAGAAAGGTCTTGGGGAAAATTGATACCTGAAAGGCATATTGAAGGCAAAGGGGTACATAGGAAAACAGCACTGAACCTACCTAACGTTACTAAGAGCTAAAATGGACCGGAAACTATGGAGACCAATGATTGTCAACGTCCTGAAGAGACACTGCACATAGTAGCCTTTGAAGTTTTATTTTCCGTCTACCACATCAACACCATATCTGAGATAACCTCTTTTTGATAGATGTAATAGCAACGAAAATTAACAGAGAATTTGAAAATAAAGCACGTTTCTACAAAATCAGTGCCGGGTTCAATTTCCAGGTTGTTTCACTTTGGCGCTAATGTGCGTGGGTAAAGCATTCATCCAGGTCTTATACTCGCCACCAAAAACAATATAGACATGTTATCTAGCTTTGGGTGTCAACTAATCTAAAAGATAAAAAAAATCTAAATTCGAAATCGTGTAGAAGTCAGCGAGAAATTACTCCAGTATCCATCCTAAGAATAAATGGCTATAGAGAAATAATAAAGAAATTTCATTATCATCAAATATCTTGAAGGGACAAAGCTATATAAAATGCTAGTTCATGCAAATATGTGCCATTTGATATCAGCCAAGAAGTTGCTAGCACTATATATTGTAAATTACCGTAATTCCACATGTATAATACGCATTTTTTTCTAAAAAATAATAATAAACAAATATAGGGGTACGTACTATGCAAAACTAAAAAATATTTTAAAAAATTGCCGTTTCATAGGTAGATTTCACTTGAGAAATGACTACTCACCACAAATGTACGACAATTTGACACTAAAATTCGGCTATTGCGACCTCATAACCATGTCAAGTACAATCATATGTACCTAACAATACTTACAAAAGTATAGTAAAATAAGACTTATCATGAAAGTAACTTAGAATAATATTATTGTATGTTTAAAACCATTTTTAATAAGAGTAGGAAAAGCTGGCCTTTATAAAATTGGAGATTTACAATTTAAAGGGTTTGATTACACAAAAAGTGCCTGTTATTCGTGACTAGAAGCATTTTCCCATACTTTCAGCACAATTTTAGAGATGCGTATCATGGATGAAGGCGTATCATATATGTTCAATTGCGATAAATAGAAAAAACAAATTTGAAGAGATTATTATTATTTGTATTAGTAGTCGGATAAGTATTATTATTTTTGGTGTAGTATATTATTTGTATTGTTAGTAGTATTATCTTAACACTTCTACTATTAATATTACTACTATAAGATGGCTCTACAGTAAACCCAGCAATAAATGGTTTGTAGCTTTTATGAAAAACTACAAATAATTATGTACAAAAGAAAGCAAGGACACTGGATCAAATATTTATTTAAATTATTTATTTTTTTTTTATTTTTTTTTTTTTTTTTTTTGTTAACGATTTTCTGCAGGAGAGAAAAATAATTTTATTATTTATAAACTAAGAGCGAATATGTTGCTTCGATTTGGTATCGATCTGCACATATAGTTCGATCTGCTTAATAAAAAACTATTGTATGTTTAATGATTAAATATATCCGAACTTTATTCTAGGAGGATGGATCTGAGAAATATTATAAATTATAGCACTTTAGGTTTAATTCATGACCATCGTAGAATCATTGCCGGGAAAAAATATATTTGTTTTACAAAAAAAAAAAAAAAATATTTGATGTTTTACAAAAAAAAAAAAAAAAAAAAGTGACAAACATTTCCTCGGTGAATACAATATCAACACGTGCGTGAGCACACACACACACACACACACACACACACACACACACACACACACACACACACACACATCTTCCGAAGTTTTTGTTAGCTGCACTTAGTCTGACATGTGAACTGACCTTCACCATGTATGCTGATCCCTATGTTCTCACACACACACACACACACACACACATTATATATATATATATATATAGAGAGAGAGAGAGAGAGAGATCGTGTGTGTGTGAGAGAGAAAAAGAGGACTGAAGTCAATGCCAGTTTGTGTCAGTCGATTTCATGTTTGCACACGATCTTCAAGTATTCAGTTGAGAAAAGGAATGAAACAGATTGTCGCCACTCTGTGTTGACGTTTATATTCGCATACGATCTATCACTGATATTGAACACTTTTTCCATGAATACGTTAAAACAACCATGTGTGTGCATATATATATATATATATATATATATAAGGTTAGGTTTAAAAATAGAAATTCCTACAACTCTTCCAAAGATAAATGTTACTTAAATATAAGATATATTTAAAAAATTAAAAATGTCATATTTAGATAATTTATATCAAATTTAAGTAAAACCATATATTTTTTTTATTAATTTAATAATTAACAAAAAATTTGTTATGATAAAGAATAAAAAATATATTTAAAAATAAGAATATAAGATAAAATAAATTGTACATTAAAAAATTTAACTTTAAAGATAAGTTAAATAAAAAACAAGTTATATTTTTAAAAAAGCAATACAAAGTTATATTTAAAGAAAAAGTTAAAAAAAAATTATAGTGGTGTAAGTGATGAGTTTTTATCATTAGGTTACGGATTTCAGGTGCACCTCAATATCTCTGAAATGACTAATTGGCATGACGAGAATTTGTTTGACTAATAGAAAGACGATAACTGCTGAAATCGATAGAAATAGACTGCTGTAGACAAATAGGCCGATAGATGTGAACAGAGATCGATAGAAACAAACTGGAATAGCCTGATCGATAGACATGATCGAATGTAAATTAGCATACAAAGAAATAAAGAGTCGGGTAGAAGAGAAATCAAATAGAATGAACGAAGGCTGTAAAAGACGATGGAGTAAAATAAAGGCTGAATGGAAAGAGGGCAGAATGAAAAAATGGAAAGAAAGCCGGGCCAGTAGCCAATGGATTTATCGATCTCCACCCGGTATTAATCGCAAATAACTGATATTTATAGCATTTTATTTTTGCCTCTTTTGTTATTATTAACGTTGTTACAACTACATATTTGAACTGGTAATAAATTATGACTTAATATTAGTAGGAATAACATTAGTCTTTCTTTCTTTTTTTTTTTTTTTTTTTTTTTTTTTTCAAATTGCCTTTTCGTTTTATGCTGTGTAATCGATACAATTATTTCTTTTAATCAATTATTATCTTATAATAGTTTTAATATTGACTTTTATTAATTTTGTGCTTGTTGGTTTTCTTGGTGAAGTAGCTTTTTTATCGTAGTATTAGGCTGATCAATGCTATCTGTTTTTTGTTGTTTTTTTTTTCAATCTATTTTGAATACTTTAGGGTGATTGAATTGAACTACATCGAGTCAATAAAATCCATTTTTAACAAATGCGTCACAGATTTAAAGAACACAATTGATGTATGTTGATTTTTAAGAAAATAAATCGCAGAACAGACTTTTCACAAGACAATGATATAAAATATAGTGCAAAAATAATCTCCCTTTAATAAACAATTGCAATTATTATATTTTCTCTTCTTTGTGTAAGCCGAGTTACTCTAAGTATGAACAGATGACATGCTTGGCAATTAGAAAAAATAAGTGTAGTCTTTGCATGAACAGAAATCTAAGCAACAAGTGAAAAATACCCATGGGTATAATTTTCTATAATTCACATATTTTATGGTTGCCAAGAATTTGATCCACATATTTGTTCCTTTTGGTATAATTCCAAGATTCCCAATAACAAGAGTTCATGTTCTTGTCTTCAGAAGAATTTTTTTTTTTCGTATTTTCTTTGCTTTTTCATCTTGTACTTTTTCTTTTCGTTTTCTTTTTTTAGCTTTCTTTGCGTTTTCTTTTAGCTTTCCTTTCTTTCCCTTTGCTTTCCTTTCTTTCCCTTTGCTTTCCTTTCTTTCCCTTTGCTTTCGTTTCGTTTCCTTTGCTTTCGTTTCGTTTCCTTTGCTTTCGTTTCGTTTCCTTTCCTTTCCTATTCTTTTGCCTTTCCTATTCTTTTGCCTTTCCTATTCTTTTTCCTATTCTTTTTCCTATTCTTTTTCCTATTCTTTTTCCTATTCTTTTTCCTATTCTTTTCCTTTTCCTATTCTTTTCCTTTTCGTTTCCTTTTCCTTTTCGTTTCCTTTTCCTTTTCGTTTCCTTTTCCTTTTCTTTTCCTTTTCGTTTCCTTTTCGTTTCCTTTTCGTTTCCTTTTCGTTTCCTTTTCGTTTCCTTTTCGTTTCCTTTTCGTTTCCTTTTCGTTTCCTTTTCGTTTCTTTTTCCTTTTCGTTTCTTTTTCCTTTTCGTTTCTTTTTCCTTTTCGTTTCTTTTTCCTTTTCGTTTCTTTTTCCTTTTCGTTTCGTTTTCCTTTTCGTTTCGTTTTCCTTTTCGTTTCGTTTTCCTTTTCGTTTCGTTTTCCTTTTCGTTTCGTTTTCCTTTTCGTTTCGTTTTCCTTTTCGTTTCGTTTTCCTTTTCGTTTCGTTTTCCTTTTCGTTTCGTTTTCCTTTTCGTTTCGTTTTCCTTTTCGTTTCGTTTTCCTTTTCGTTTCTTTTTCCTTTTCGTTTCTTTTTCCTTTTCGTTTCTTTTTCCTTTTCGTTTCTTTTTCCTTTTTGATTTCTTCCTTTGTTTTGCTTATCTTTTCTTATTTTTCGTTTCTTTTTTTTTTTTTTTTTTTTTTTGCTGTTTGTCTTTCATATTGCATCTCGCTTTTTCCTGTTATCTTCTTTTAATTGCCTTTCTAAATTTTGCTTTCCTCCTTCTGCTACTACTACCTCCTATTCTCCATCTAACTCATCTTTATCCACTTCCACTAATTTTATTTATTTAGTTTAGTTAGAAGTAAATAACCACTAAAGATTGCCAAAGCCGAAAAAAAATCTATCTAGACAGTAACAAAAGCTCGGTCAATGTCCCATTAGTCTGAATAAAAAGCGGCTCAAATCAACCGAAGTATATTTTGACTCAGAAGTAAATGGTACAGCCGTCAGGACTGATATATTTCTCGCGCGTATATAATCAGTACTATAACATTGCATCAAAGGAATTATAGGCATCATATATAACGGCTTCGTTTTGAACAAGGTTTTACTAGAGAAGCCGGATAAACCCTGTTGCAGACGCCTGCTCGGTCTAATTTGTGTTTCTTTAATACTCACTGAGCTAAACTGAACGAGCGAGATGAGATATCATAGGACCTCCTGTTAGCCACACATACAACGGCTGACAAACAGTCGCACTTATGCATATTCGTTACATAAGGATGGGTCAGCCTATGGTATTGAATGTGAGGTACTTTTCAACGCCACCGCTTGCTAAGATTCGAAAGTCTTCTGACTTAGTGTTCTGATTTGCAGCTCCCGACGCCCAGCACACATAGTTGAATTTAATCAACCTTATTTGAATTAATACTTGCCACGCATACATATATCGTGTGTAACAGCAAAATTGTCCAACTCGTGATACAGTATCCATCCCACAAAATGTTTAATATCTAAAAATCTACTAAACTAATTGTTACTTTTTCTGGGTTTTCAAATGAGACGTCTAGATTTATTGACACCATTTTGGTAAGAATACCTGAAATATTGTTTGATTATTCAGCTAAAGAGTACAGGCTAAAATAGTTTGTCAGACTCGTTGTCTGCCTAACTGAGCAATGCTGAAAGGAAAAAGATAATTGAGGCCTTCAGTAATGGTACCAACATTCATACTCTGACTTCCTTTGAAGAGCCATCAAGAGATCGGTGAATAAGTTTTAAAAAGTGGGAATATTAGAGAGGAGAACTGGATCAGGAGGTTACAACAGAAAGAGAGATCAACAATTCAACTCTGAGATAGTCATTAAAAAAAACATTCAAATCAATTCAGAAGACTTGACACGTGAGAGAGGAGTTTCAAGAATAGCAATGCAAAGAGAAGTATAAAAACAAAAAAAAGACTTAAAAATGAAATCGTAAGTGATACTTGTGAGACATCTTGTTACTCCAGGACAGATCATCTGGAATAAGTTGTAAAATGACCATAATAGTGTATATATATATATATATATATATATATATATATATATATGCTATATTTATGGGATAAACTGCTCAATATCAGACGTAGAGCGTGTGGAAATATAAAAGTGAACATAGAAGTCAACACTTAAAGGCGACAGTCTGTTTCATACTAGATTCAATCGTCAGACCACGAGTACTGTTATTTTTCTCGGCTATTTATAAATATGTGTTTGGAATGTCAAACTGGACCCTTTATTTCGCTCACAGGCACAGTGGATAAATGCGTTGGTTAGATCCAGTGACAGGACCCAAAGAGTGTGAGTTCAATATCCGGTTAAGGCAGTATATTCGACAGTCTCAGCTATTACAAAGAACTCAATTTATCGGTGTCCATGTGGTAAGCAAGATTGCCTTAGCTACATTCAGAGAGAGAGAGAGAGAGAAGGTTGGTGCAAAAATAATGTCGGTTTTTGATGTATTTTTAACGTCAAAAACCACATTATATATATATATATATATATATACCAACAACCCCATATTATGTATATTTATATTATATACCTACAACCCCACGATGTCTAGTGACTATCACCAGTTTAACACCAAAAGCGACCATCAGACCATCTCATCACAGTTGTATAAGGCGTGAAACTCCAAACGCATTGTGCATGATAACGATAATTTTTCCGTATGTATAGTTAAAACCCATTCACTCCAATTATTCGGAGAAAAACGTTTCATTTTCAGACGAAATTCTTGTCTTTGTTTTTAATATAGTAACTAAGAATCTGAGGTACTTTGAAGTAACCGAGCGATGGCTAACACCTGTATGAGTTGACAATTGGTCTAGTTTCAAGTTCAGAAGGGTATAAAAAAAATGAAGATCTACTTATAAACACGTTACTAGCTAGTTTTTTAACGTTATATTATGAACGTGTTTATTCGCCCATGTCTGAAAAAGACACTTTCTTACGAAATTTTCTTATTCCTTTATACCTTGCCTGTCTTTTGGAAAGTCCCAATGTCGCACTTTCCGTTCTCTGTTAAAACGTTCCTCAATTATTTAAACTTGCTTCATTTTGATATCTCGAATTTGTAATTTTCTTGTTTGGCTGTTCTTTCACTTCCGGATGTAGTTCAAAAATCCCCATTTAAATGATACTTTATAGCGTGTATCAAATAATAATGAAAAGTGTTTCCTATGACATCACTGTACACTGGAACCTAAAATAATTTATTTTACATTTTCTTTTCTGTATTTTTTTTGTCTTGAAATTTACTATAACGTTGCCTGTCCAAATATTACGAAATTTATTAAAACAAAACGTTATATTAAAAGTTGGTAAACTTCAGTTGCTGAAGGCATTGAACATACTTTCAATATTAATGCCTACGTAAGATGAATCTTTGTTTTTGTACTAGTGGTTCGACATAAACTGTTTATACGCCTGAAGCTAAGAGCTGTTAGAAACCATTTTCATTGTGCACTGATTCCAATATTACAAAATAATTGCAACAAAATCGTTTTAATAGTTTTAGGGAAGAGGATTAAAACAGATACTCTTATTCAACATAGTTTCGCAAACTCCATTCTCTTCATATACCATTTTTAAAGAGGGTGTTCCAAACAGACGGCTTTTTTTCTAAAAAAACAAACAAAACCCGCTTTTCTGTGGAAAAGACATTGTGTATATTTCAGCGAATTCTATACTTTTAACCTCTTCAATTCAAAGTTAGATCATTACCTTTCTTCTATATCCTCATACTCTTCTCCTTATACTCTTCCATACATTCAGAAATCTGAGTGCATCCTGAGACTTTTGAGGTGAACTTTAATATAAAAATACTGTCGTCACGAAAAACATAGACAGACGTGAGTAATCTTCAAAAAATGATGACCCCTTTATTTCATGATTATCTTCACTTATGGAATGCATTATTACCACCTAGATGTGATCATATCAAATATTTCTTGTCCTTAAAATTTCAGCGTACATTGATGGCTTTCAATGCGTGCAATTATTCCACATAGCACCTCTCCTATAAGTAAAAAGTTACAAATTATATATATATATATATATATTATATGTAAGGTTGGTGCAAAAATAATGACGTAATAATGTCGTTTTTAACGTATTTTTAACGTCAAAAAACGACATTATTACGTTATTATTTTTGCACCAACCTAATATGTATTATATATATATATATTGTAATCCACAAACAGGCTGTTTCCCTGTATCACAGCACTTCACTATGTCTAGACGTCCGATTGCTTCAAGCCTGGATCGAAACTCGACAGATTTCGTATCAGTCAGATATTCTACCCCTAGGCTATCATCGCAAACCAGAGAAGGGAGACTGTAACGATTTCTATGAGAAGAGCAATGCAGTATGAGCCACTGTTTTTAAAAATCACTCTTTTCTCAATACAGCTGAACTGGATTTTCCGAAAGCATATTTTTATATATATTCATATTCAGCTGTACGAATATTAGTTTGTTTCTCTGGGTTTTGCTCTCATAAGACAAACTAATTTTTTTTGTTTTATTGTTTTGTTTGTTTATTTTTGTTTTGTTTGTTTATTTTTGTTTTGTTTGTTTATTTTTGTTTTGTTTGTTTATTTTTGTTTTGTTTGTTTATTTTTGTTTTGTTTGTTTATTTTTGTTTTGTTTGTTTATTTTTGTTTTGTTTGTTTATTTTTGTTTTGTTTGTTTTGTTTTTTTTGTGTTTGTTTTGTTTGTTTGTTTTTGTTTTTTTTTGCTTGTTTGTTTTTTAAATAGATCTATTTATGCAGATTTGTGATTATGTTCGGTGGTGGGAGTGGGGATTTTCTTGTGTTTGTTTGGGGTGACATTCTCACACACTTAGGCACTCGTACATACATCAGTACGCATTTTAGTTCGCACAAACACACCCACATGTACAATCTGAAGCTAGGCGTAGATACATATCCATGCATTCTAGCCTACATATATACCCAACTCTAATTCTATTTCGGTGTCGAGACTAGCTTTTATATATGTAGTGATGTTCTCTCAACAAGGAATTGTGGGGGGTGCGCTTGACGCTTTTCAGATCGGCCACCTGCATCGTCAGACAAACTTAAATCCCCCCTACGCACACACGTACCCACATGTAGATACGCACATACACTCTTATTGGTCTGAGACTTCCACTACTACTTTCGTTAATTTGAGTTCTGTTTGTGGAAATATGGTGATGTGTATATTTCCCAGGGTCACAAGCTAATATCCATACAACTGAATATGTAAGCCTAGGTACCTCCTCTAGATCGCTAAAAAAGAGTATAGCATGATGAAAAAGACTCCAAACTTGACGAAAACAAAATTTTATCGTCTAAATGTTTGTTATTATTAAGAGGAAAGCTCAAAGTATTTTGGGGATATTTTTTCTATTTTCTTAATCGTTCCGAGCACGTCCGCAATTTTCGTTAAAAATCTTTTTTTTTTTTTTTTTTTTTTTTTTTCCATTTTATGAAAAAACTGGAAATCTCACTTTGAAATTCTTTTAAATATCAATTATCATTTTTTCAAAACTTATTTTAAGAAAATCAGAAATTATGTTTATTTAAAATATTTTGAACCAAGCTTAACTTAGCTTTTGCGCCAAAAAGATGTAATTTGAAAATAAAACAAAGCGTCATTTGAAAGGTGATGATTGACATATTGACGGATTCCGTGAGGCTAATTTGTTCTACGGAAGGAGAAATGTGAAACAATTTACATTTAATTTTAACAAATAATTTCCTTCATTATTTTTAAGGAAAACTTTCAGCGCTCTATTTTTTTCTTTTGTACTTAGCTTTCACCTTTATGTTTACGATGCTTTATGTAAAATATATTCTAAAGAAATTAAAATAAGACTGTTAAGAGTGACATTAAATTTCATATTTCATAAGAAAGGTATCTAATTGATTTATAGGTATCTTTCTTATGAAATTTTATCAGAAGTGTACATAAAATACTATAATATTATGCACATTTATTACATTTTACTCTGTTATTTGTATTTCCATTCATTTTATTATTAATTTTGATATTTCATTTATGGAAAAATGTCATAACTGAGATTAATATAAAAATAAAATCATATAAATTTCATAGTATGATACTGATACTTGTAGGTACCCTTCTCAGTTGAAATTGAAAAATCAAATTAAATTCTCCACACGTGTTTCTCAAAAGTAAAGGCCTTAACAGCGGAGGACAATGCTTAACTCAAATAACACAACTTAATTGTATTCCGGTTGGTCTTCCGTACTTTATAATTACCGCCCGATTATAAACACAAAATCACATTTTTTTAAATTATTGTGAATCTTCTGATTAGTCAAAATGATACAATTTACAACGGGCTAAGGACACTTACAAAAACCGATGCGGATTTTAATTAATTTTATATTTTAACAGATTTAAATGTAAAAATCAATTATAATTAAGAAATAAAAAATAATTGCATTAAAAATTCATTTTTCATCGAAAATTTTTTTGCTTTCAGAAAATATTGTCCATATTCATAAAAACAGCTTAAAGCAAACAAAAACATTTGAAATTAAATAATATCTTTGTTTTATTGAGTTTTGTATGTTACAATTCAGAGCTGATTTTCAGGTGGGGTGGGGGTCCAATTAAAAAAAAAACATTATTTGCATTCCTCAAAGTCTTGTGCTTTTAACTACTGCAATCACTAAACCCGATGCGACCGAATCTCTACCGTTTTCATAAAATTAGTTAGGCGGGGTAATAAATATTTTTAAAAATATTTCTGCCATGACTTTGATAAAATAAAAGAAATTTATAATAATTTCGATCATCTGTGATTAGTTTCTGAAAGTTTCATTAACATCCGACAATTATTTTTATTTTTGCAAGATTTTCAAAATTAATGCATGTCATACAAAAACAAAAAGGTGCTAAAAATTGACTGTTATTTTACTAGTTGCAGTGATACAAAGAGAAACAAGTTTTTTGTAATCAAAATTTAGAATGTTCTAAAATGGAATTTTTTAAAAATAATTTAAAAAAAACAAACAACTTTGGTCTTTCATCTTAATAACATAAGCATTTAGACGATAAAATTTTGTTTTCGGCAAGGTTGGCATCTTTTTCATCAAGCTATGCTCCTTTTTTTAGCGATTTCGTGGAGGTACCTATGTTAGCTCTGTCACTGATATTGAGCACTTTCCACTAAGTACCGCGTATATATATATATATATATATATATATATATATATATATCAAGTTTCTATTTGCTTTTAAAGAATAAAGTCATAACTGCTGAATTTCGTATTTGAAGCAAAACACTTTCTAAATAGTTAATGGATTTTCGACATACATTAGTGGGGGCGGTTCTTCTTTATATGTATATTTAAGTTAATGTTTATTTGTCTTTATTTTTTTCATTCTGGAAAAAACTAATCCGTTGCATACACGCTATCCTTTCATTTCACTTTATACTCTGGCTAGCGTGTTAAAAAACATCATTTGCTGGAATTCGCGGATAGCCTGTCACTTTTATTTCAATACCCGCTTTAAAATGACTGAGAGATGGTTAGATGATGTGTTAATGGACATTGTGGTATATACTTTTAGGGATATCAATGGTGGAAATTTCACATCTTTCAAAACTGTTTGAATTTATTTGTTAAAACCCAGCTCTTTAAAAACATCTATAATTATATACATTTTTGTAAATCATTTCACACCAAGCAGAGCAATAAAGCTACCAGGACGAGTGTTAAAGAATATGAAAAATCTTATATTAAAGAGAAAGGATAATAAAAGAATGATAATTAAAAAGACAAAATATAACGATTTACATAGCATTTAAATTGTTGAAGATCAAAGTTGCCTTGGAAGCTAACTGGATGATAGTCACTCAAGGGAGAAGCGAAAGAGAAAAAAAACTGTTATCATAGAACTTACGGTTACATCTACCCATTTAACTGCATAATGATTATACCTTGCCACCAGTTTAGCACCGCGCTTAAATTCATAAAGTGTTCCATAGCGGAACCTTTGTCAAAAAAAATTATCACAAAATTATTAGGTTGGTGCAAAAATATTGTCGTTTTCTCACATATGTTACTATGTGAGAAAACGACATTATTTTTGAATCCAACCTAACAGTAAAGCCACATGGAAACTACGTTAGAGCGGTAGGACAATGACTGAAGGCAAGATGCTAGGTCAGGACCAATAATATTGCATGGATTTTAGAATCTTTGGATTTTATCAAGAATATGTAAATATATAGCATGAGCACCTGACCAGATGTGGCAGCAATATTCAAAGCAAGTGTGACTGGTAAATTTATAAATATGTAAGATTCTGGCGAGAAAGCTTGTCTCGCACGACACAGGGAACCAACTTTATTAGATTCGCTGGGAGTAAGGAAGTTGAAAAGTTTCCATATTTTCCCAAGCGCTTCCGATCAATTTTTTAGTCATTTTCAAGGTGTTTTTTTTTTTTTTTTTTTTTTTTTTAGATGTTGTCAATTTCTGCTCATGTTTAAGAAGTATTTTTTGTATTGTTTTGAATACTAGTAGGAGAGAGAGAGAGAATATATATATATATATATATATATATATAATATTCTTGAGGAGGCGACTCCTAAAATAAGAGACCTGAATTA
Source organism: Acanthosepion lycidas (assembly GCA_963932145.1). NCBI lineage: Eukaryota > Metazoa > Mollusca > Cephalopoda > Sepiida > Sepiidae > Acanthosepion > Acanthosepion lycidas. The sequence continues at coordinate 120,945,841 of OZ010577.1, read as the reverse complement.
ACTTTTTATCTAATTCCAGACTTGGTTGCACACAACCAAGTTCTGGTATACGATTCCGTACCGCACTCAACGGAAACGTCGTCCTTACATGCTATGTGATGTCCGCGAGAGGCTGCCTACTCTTCTCATTGCGGGAGGTTAATATATTTGCGGGATTTATCTCAAATTATTCTTGCATTTGAGAACGTCATTCAGGTACAGTGTGACGTGCTTCTCCATTAGACATCCGGGAGTGACTACAGTCAGGTCAATCTCCCTTTTTCATTGTCTGACCTGAATTGCGTGTATTTTCGATTCTACCCTCATATGCAGAGTAACACATCGACGCACGAATGGGGTGCTGAAAAATGATCTATGCAGCTCCCCAAACATGGAGTTATTTTTCAAACTCAAGGCAACTATCTGAGACAATGTGTCAAGTGTTACCGAATATGTTGAATAGCAGAGATATTTCTTGGCTTTAGATGATTCCTCTTGGTCGGGATGAGAACTTTCAGCTCGGCCATTTCTGATGACTTTGTAACTCGGAGGGTGTATGTACAGATTCTGGCGTACTTTCCTTTAATTAGCGACATTGAAATGTTAGATTGCAGGAATATTCGCCGATCTTAGCTGAGAGTCTTTTAGCAAGATGAAAATGCTGCATTGTTCTTATTTTCTGAATTCTTTTCTCTATCTGCGCAATTATCGAACAACCTTAAGACTAACCATCGGGGAACAAGAATAATTGACTTTAATTTTAACTCAGATGTTTTGCCTTCAGAGCACAAGAAGCAAAATGTATCGCTTATAAAACCCAGAAATAAACCTTCGCTTAAATATACATATCTCCCTTATGTATATATATATATATATATATATATATATATATATATATATATATATAAAATGACAAAAGTTTTCGAGTTATGCGTTTCATCCTTCAGGACTTCATCTAAGTTCATGTTTACGTTGAATAGACTTCACATGCGCATGTATGATAGACACTGGCAATTTTAAAGACTGACCACAATTTGGATATAAGAAATGCTCACCTAACTAAAAAGGAAAACATTTCAACAAAACGAAAGTCTATAGAAAGTGCTTTATCGCTAGATCATCCACAGTAAATTTACTTCCAGTTTTTTTTTTTTTTTTTTGTTTTTTTAGAAAATGAAATTGTTCTTGACAGATCTTCTATTATCCCAACCTGGGATATTTAATGACTAAATAATGGAAATAAAACAAAATGAAATCCTCTGTATTATATATAAAAATACATATAAAAATCATCTATAAATTTAGAAGATATCAATATCTGAAATGATTTAAATGTGGACACTATACTCAACACCAAGTGGAAATAATCTTTCATGCTTTAATGCAATCTTCAGGCCATGTATTTGAGACATGACCTGGATTGTGTTCCAGCATGGAACAATTCCGCAACAAGGTGTTGCTTTCAGTGTTCGTTCTTTAAAAATGATTTATAATAGTAATTTAAAAATTATTTCAAACTCCATAGTGAATACTTTGTATTTGAAATTGACGCCTCATTTTTACTTATGATAGAATATAAATTGATTCTATCGGTCTGTACATTCGAGAAAACTTAGTGAAGAAAATGCGTTCGCCAGCATGGTTGGAACTTACATCACACTTTGTCGGGGAATCCACAAGGCTCTATTATGGTTTTAAAAAATATTGCTAATTTCTTACACTTGAAATTGTTTTAATTAGCAACAATTGAAATAGTCAAGCAGAAATATTCAATGCACATCCTTTTCAAACATTATTTTCTGTTTAGTTTCGGTTTGATTTGTTTTACGGCGTATCAACCTCAATGTGTTATTTAATGCCGACAAGATTTTATATCTGGTAATATATTTTTTCTTTTTTTGAAAAATATATTGCTGGAAATATTTTCTTTTTTTCAAAAATGTACTGTTGGTAATTTTTCCAAAAATATTGCTAGCATTAAAACGTGCTTTTTAACTTTCATAATGTTGCTACCCACTTTTTTAGGGTGGGATAACTGTTTACACATTATTATTTTTAATAATGAAAGAACGCTTGAAAATATGACACACAGCCTGTTAGTGTAAATCCCTCCCTCCCCCTTACTTGCTTGCCTGATAGCTATAACCGTCAATTATTCAAATGTAATGTCAATCGACATCTTCTGATGCCTTGATCGTGATCGCTGTCTTTCTGTGTGTCCTTGCATCAAATATACTATTTACTCTTGCTCTCACTTTCTGTAACCCCGTGCTAGTAACACTCCCGCCTTGCCAGGAGTGATATGCTTAAAAAAACATACTGAAGAGAGAAAGGAAGCGACATAATGAGCTTGTAGGAATAGATAGCAGAACTGTGTGGGGAGATATAGTTCGAAGACAAACATTACAAAGAGCAATAAAAAAGAGGAAATTGTGAAGAGCTATGATCGCCAACGTCTTGAAATGATACATAGAAGGTATTCGATCTCGTGAGTTAGGATAAAACAAAGCTGATAAAAATCTTGTTAAAAATGACTTATACACAGGTTTATATTTGAGTTCACTCTCTTAAAATGCATATTGGCTGGTCTCCAAAAGAATGCACTAAACTTTTGTTTACAGGATTTTTACTAACTTGTCCTTACGTATACCGAAAAGTGAACAAACGAATAAGGCGCCATGAAACGGGTGGGGGCTTTTTCTTGCGTAAATGTTTGTAACTGTAAGTAAACATTTAATTATGTAGAATCAATTTTCGTAAGCAACAGATTTCTCGATAGCTTTTGATTTCATGTTTTTTTTTTTTTTTTTTTTTGTTTTTTTTTTTTTTTTTAAGTGAAATTCGTTACTTCCTAAATTTATCGTCCCTAGTGGTGTTTGTTTTTTTGGGGTTTTTTTTTTAATTTCTGTTCTGTTTTCATGTATTCTTTATCTGATTTGATGGTCTATTTAATCAAATAATTGCTTGGAAAAATCAATAAAAAGTTTCTTCACTTGCAACGTGTTTCGCCATTCTGGTCACCAAGAATAACCGATTAAATCAGAACGAGGACGCGTAAAGAATGTTTAGGAAAAACCTAGCCTCAATTTTGATCTGTAATTATCAATGTCTATCGGTAATGATTATATTCGCCGTTTCCTTATAAGGAAACATTCGGCATTCATTGACAGAGCAGCCAGTTCTCTTGGCTGAAATTTATAAAATCTTTCTCTTAAACCTATTTTCTTGAAAAATAGGTATCTCAAATCCAGTAGCTGTTATCGCTCTTTCTAATATAGATGGAGTCTCCCACCATAACCTTTTGTTTGAATTAGTGTGGAACATCAATATATTGATTATGTTATTTGTTTATTATTTAGATTTACATGTAATATCAATTTTAGTTGTTGCTCTTGTTGAAAGTCCTCAAGTGAAGTGTTTCCTCTTATTTAGTGCAGTTTCTTGTATAATGATTCTATGGTGCCATTCTACAACATTCGAAGAAGTGGGGTCTTCGCCAAGACACAGGCTTCACTTGCTCAAAGACATTTTTAACCATTGATCTTAGAAAACGGTTGTATGCAAGTGAGATTTTAGAAATTTAGATCTTAATCGTTTCAACTGACACGCACTCTCATACGTTTAGCGGGGTACACAATATAGGCATTAATTTTCAAAGTTGCTAAAAACTAAAATAGCCTTCATTCTAATATATGGATGCTTATGATAAAGTGATGTACTTAATCTTAAGTCAAAATACTTGTCGTTTCATCGAGCACCGTTGTATCCCAATGACAGAATAGTATTTTCAGTTATATGGCAACGGGATACTTAAAGGTGCTGTATGTGAATGACGCCGAGAATTCACAGATGTTTTAAATCTAATTAGATGTCGGTAAGGAATTAATTATCCAAGATAAACTGATCTCCGAAGACCCTAATAAATATATATATATATATATATATATATATACTTAAGGACACATGGCACAGTGGTTAAAGGCTTTGGTTAGATGCAGTGACAGGACCCAAAGAGTGTTAGTTCAATGCCCGTTTAAGGCAGTGGAGAACTTTCAGCAGGAGATAACTAATAACTGACATCCATCAAACATGGCACGTGGAACTAGAACAGTCTACCCCAGTGAGAGAAATAAAGGGTTCAGTTCGAAATTCCAACCAACTGAAGAAGGCCGGAGCGTACAACGGCCGAAACGTTGTGATAAATATGGCGACAAAGATGAGGACAATAGTCCGAATAATTTAAATAATGTACAAGACCAGCTTGATAATCATTACGCCACGCTGAGGTGCCCAAGAATAATTGTATATCCAGAAATTAGAGTTAACACGATGTCTCGCAGTTTACATTAAGGCCCAACAACCATCCTTTCTACTTACCTGGTAATGTACAGAGCAACTTTTTGTTTTTCTTTCAGTTCTCGCTTCTCTCTATATATGTGCGTGTGAATTTATCTACCTACCTCCAGTTATATATATATATATATATATAAGTGGTAAACAGTGAAGAGAAAAAGTTTGAGCCAAAAGTGATCTAATTATTTTTTCCTAACATCAGACTTAAATTGTCATTCCTTACCCTACAGTCATGCCCTTGTGGTGGTGCACAAAGCTAAATATAAATCCATGCTTGGCCGTCTATAATTAGTCGTCTTTTCCCTCACTACTACATTATTCTTAAATTTTAACTGCCTTCTCTACTCTTATAACATTTCTTCTTACTAATCTACTCTTAGTAAACTGTAATGGAATACGATGTGAGGAAATATTTCTGCTTGGCTATTTCAAGTGTTGCTAATTAAAACAATTTCAAGAATAACAAATAAGCAATTTGTTTTAAAACCATAACATTTTCGGTTGATTGAAATAATGTCGCACATTGCTTGTTGGAGGGGGAGAAACGAATTACGATAAAAGTAATTCTTTCAAAGATTAAGAATACCATCATCGGATTGCATCATTAGTTGTTAGAATATTAGTAGCGTTGATATCGACCAGAGGGTGGAGATTCTACGTGAGGCATATAAGAACCTGTTTTACCAGATATAGAATCAGTCGGCATCGACGCCATTGTTTGTGGTTGTAAATACTCTAACGACAAACAACTTACTATAATATTCGGAAGCATATTATTTTCCTTTTTATGTTTCTTCTTTTTAGATATGACCATTAAATATAACTTCTCCTTCATCGAAACGTCGCCATGGTGATTGCGAAATTGTTCTCTCTTTCTCTCGCTCTCCTTTTATCAGCAAACGTTTATGCCTGCTCTCATCCAACCTGACTGGAAAAGAAAAGGAAACTTGTAAAATTTAAGATAAAAAGAAATGAAAGTGATAACTTAAAAAAAGGCATACATTTTTATTAATTCATTATGTGTTTTCATATTTGCCTAATGTGTTATTACTGAAGATAATGTGATTAGAAATCTCAGTACTCAAGCAGCTTTCTCCGTATCAATATGGGAATTCATTAACACCGTGACCTGGGCGTCCTATTTCTTATTTATTCATTCTCCGTTCAAGTCTACTCGGCAATGTTCCAAGTACTCTAATTATTATGAGTACAACATAAAAGAATTATATTCTAACAGTTTCTCATCTTCTGTCCTAGGTCATATTATTTCATTTTTTTTTCCATTTTTCCTCTTTCAAAACTCTTTGTCTTTGCTTATGGCTATCAAAGCTCTACATATATTTTGAATGGGCGGATCAGTACTGTTGTTATTGTGAGTATTTATTTCCATGCATTAGGAATGCCCTTACCTGGAGATGATGTATGACATTGTTTCCGTACAACTGTCGTACATTCCTTGGTATTCTATCTGGGTTTTGCAAACCTGTGATCTACTCAACATTTCGGAATTTCTGTTACGTATATTGATACACCTGGTGTGTAACAGCAAAAAAGTCATATTCATGTAACAACAAAATTGTCCAATTTTTCGATTAAGCGTTGAACCACTGTAACTAAAAAATGATTAAAGATATCTTACTGAAATCCTCCGATTTTTATAACGCTATTGGTCTCAACATTGAGCAATAAGAATCTATTTATATCTGAGTTGAAATATATGACCCCTCTTCCTGAGGTGGCCTCCTGATAGTTTTCCTTTCTACGGTAGCTTCTTTTTAAACTTGTTCACCGTTCTTTTGATGGTTTTTCAAATAGACTTTGATGATGGAAGCCAGAGTATAAATAGTGGTACCATTACTGAAGGCCTGAATGATCTTTTTCGTCTTACTATTGCTCAGTTGGGAAGATAGAGGGGCTAATACAAAATGATTTTAGCCGTTTCTCTTTCTAGCTGAATAATTCAGAAGCTTTTTTTTTTTTTTTTTTTTTTTTTCTGGGATTCTTACGAAAATTGGTGTCAAGATAGCTAAACGTCTTATCTGAAAAGCTGAAAAAAGAAACTCTAATAGTTTAGTGGTTTTCAGATATTAAACATTTTGTGGGATAGACAATTACCCTATGCTGTTGGCCAATTTGGCCAATTTTGTTGCTACTAATATAATATATATATATATATATATATATATATATATATATTAGGTTGGTGCAAAAATAATGACGTAATAATGTCGTTTTTGACGTTATAACGTCAAAAAACGAAATTATTACGTCATTATTTTTGCACCAACCTCATATATATATATATATATATATATATATATATATATATATATATAATGGTTAAATTTTATCCATTTAATTTTTCTGTGTAAGGAGTCGGTCTGAAGAGTTGAGATCTTTTTACCCTAATGGAATAAATATATCCATTGTCTTTTAAGTTTGTTTTCTTTGTAATAATACCTATTATTGGTCTGTTTTTTGGTTATTGAACTCCCTCTGGAACTATATACTTTTGAAATTATCCTATACATTACCAAATATTATCACATATATATATATATATATATATATATATATATGAGCATTAGTGCATCTAGGACTTACCTTTTCCACTGATATGACAAGCAATGATTATATTGAATTAAATGCTACGTCTACTGCTAGGAAAATTGGTTGACCGTATTGAGCCTGACAATTCTTCTCTTCAGAATCCGTCTTGCTTATTTATAAATCTACCATTTGTCTGTGTATTAAATATTGCCGCTATATCTGATCTGCTGCTCCCACTTTTTATCTGAAGATTCTTCACAAAATTCAAAAAAGGATCTGTAATATAATCTATCCTGATCTAGGATACCGTTTTCAGTCACTTTCTCATTGACGTGAGGTGGCTTCTCTGTCTTTTCTAGAAATGTTTTCATTTCAACTGTTTTAATGATCTGTTCCACTTGGTGCCCTATTTGCATGATTTTAAGCGTGTTATTTGATTGGTAAGTAGGTCTCACTGTTGAACTAGATGTCATCAGCCTATTTTAATTCTTTTCTCTCACTTCTCACCTGTGGAACTCCTTTCCGATATCTTACTTTCTACCACCTACAATTTTCAAAAATTTAAATACAATTTCAATCGTCATCTTCTGTATCCCTGAATCCTGTTCCATTGTTTTTTTTTAGCAACTGACTCAATATAATATCTCTACTTCATGTTAGCGAAACACATTTGCCCGAAAAGTAGCAAATTGTCATTCTTCTGAAGGTTAATAGCATCTTTTCTCAGACGCTTAATTTTTGTTTGGAATGCGTTCATCTTTATTTTTTATTAGGTTGGTGCAAAAATATTGTCGTTTTTTGACGTTAAAAATACGTCAAAAACGGCATTATTTTTGCACCAACCTAATAGCTTAAATTCCAAGTTGACCATATCGAACCGATCAGACTTTTAGTTCCTTTAGGATAATCTTGCTAAAGAGGGTTAAATATATCCAGGGGAAAAATGTATCCTTGTCTTGGTAATCTTTCTGTTTTCCTAACGTTACTGATTTTTCTCTGTCTGTATGCAGGCTACTTGCTCTTAATAATAAAGTTTAGGGATTACTCAAATATCTGTCGCGTATAAATAGTGCATTTCTAATATTTCAAGAAGATTTTTGTGTTGTACTTTATTAAATTGGTTCAAATACTATCAACAGCATAGACACCGATAACTGCTGATATCAGGAATATCGTTGATGGAAATTAGGAGCAAGGTAGGATGAGTCCCTAAAAATAGATGGTGACAATGTGTTATATTTCTTAAATAAATATGAGTAGAGAAATCTTGCTATGTTTGGTAGATTAATAGTAATTTTGCTGCGAAAATGTCGTACCTGACATAGTGTAGTTTCAGTAGTTTGCTGCCGGGCGTTTAGTCATTTCTAATGCCAGAAGATATTTTATTACATTTTACATGCAATATATTCATTTTAGACTGATGTGTTCCGTGCACATAGCACTTAGTTGAATATGACATTTTATTATATTTTAATAGAACCAGGAACATTAGCAGTTGAAGTTGTAAAATGGAATATTTTATGCGAGTTCCACGTAGTCTCGGTCAATATAGATTTTCTCAACCTAACTGTTGAGTCATCGCATGGCAACTACTATCAGTTCTACTGTGATCTTACCTCCTACCTACTTGTTCTAGTATGGCCCAAGGTGATTAAATAGTCAGTAGTTTAATTATGTCTGCAGAGTAATGGATTCATGATGTCAAGTCGAAGTTTTGAGTTACAGAGCATAGAAGACTGGTTTTACAGTTCAAGTGACGAGTCTCTTAGCGAATCATGCGAATAAAATCGAGTTCGTACGTAACACTCTGCATGTTTCCATCACGAGCAAGTTAAGGATTAGACTTCCGGCGACCATTTTGATCAAATTGACGACTGTGAAAACCTAGTTATAATTGACTGAAATTTAAGTGATTCGTCGAAGATATAGTTAGGTGTTTCCTGGCAAGAGTAATAGTAATGATGAAATTAGTCACTACATTAAAGGAAACAGTATTTCTTAACCAGACAAGAGGTATAGTTATTTGCCTTTAAAATATATAAAAATCATTTTTATTAAAACCTTTTTCTCAGTTAATTAAACTTTTCTATTTTCATTGGTTTTAGTTGTAGCGACAGAAGTTTTTTTTTTGTTTGTTTGTTTTCCAAGACTTTGACATTATGATTATATTATTTTCCTATGTGCCGTGTAACCCGGATATAAGAGAGTTGTCGGGACCGAAGAAGTCTCTTATATCCGGGTTTCTCTCATATCCTGGTTTGGTCTATACATTAACACAGGCTCTAATTTGGGACCAGAGAAAATCTCTCTTATATTCGGGTCTCTTATATCCGGGTTACACTGTATTATTATTTTCCTTTCTAGTTCTATCCATTTTAGTTGTTTCTGCCTTTGGTCATCAAGAGATATGGTTTTACTTTTTTTTTTTATAAAGCTCTTTGTGGTTGTGCAGTGCTAGACTAATGAAGGTCTATCCTTCAGACATAATTGAAACAGTTTTATACAGGTGATCGTTTAAAAATTTCTGAACGAGGCAGACGTCCAATCTGTTTAAAAAGGTGGTTCTTGTTTTAAATATTATATTCTGGTTTTTAACATCTTATGTCATTGAAGAAAAGTATTCCGTGCTCAAGCCATCCAGTGTTCAGTTTCCTTTTATCCTATAAACTATTTATAATAACATCTCCTTACATTGGTATATTTGAATACATGTTATGGCGGTGTATGCTTTTGCTCAAATACTATTGATTAAATTATTTCATTCAATGTTCCAAGCGTCACTACTCTTATTTGTTATTTCTCAATTGCTTGTTTGAAGTCTATCCTTTGTGTATAATAATCAACAAATTATGGTGGTTTAATATTTTTTTATCAAAAGACAAGTCACCACGTTTAAATAAATTTTAGACATTACGGTTAGATTTTAATTTTTTTTCCGTTTTCCGAATTCTTCCGAAAGCTTCGTCTTTCAGTTCCAGTTTATGGTAATTACTCATATTTTCCAGAATGTCAGTATTGTATCAACACGGGAAGCCTAAAACAAGACTAGTTCAAATCTAGATTTAACCGTTATCTTCCTCTCTTATCAATATAAAGTACTTCTTAACGGAGCCCTCTACCTCGAGTGGTTTCCAGACCTTCTATAGTGGGGACCTCACTGTAAAAAAAAAAAAAAATGTTAAAGTTGAATAATAATGATAGATTATATAATATAATAAAAATAATCTATTGGGATATTTATACGCAGGTAAGGTGGAGTAATGGATAGCGGCTCATTACCCTTTTCCCTCCATGTATACGTAAATAGCGGGACAGACTGGTCTGTGGCAGAAAGAAATGGCAACCTACTGCGGGAAAAATAATCTGCATCGTCAGTCATGTATCAAAATATACATGATGGCTTAAATGTGTATCCCGCATGGCACATAACAGAATTATGTGTACATGAAATTAACGCGAGAATAAATCCTTAAAAAGGAAATAATTTTTATGCACCATAATAGTGATAATAAGGATGTGTCCGGTGTTCAGAAATTCTTTTTTTTTTTCCTTTTTACTCATCGAAGAAAGGCCGGAGAGTACAGTGTCTGATATTTTAGGAGAAACGCAGTGATAACCACCATACGACGTTTGACAATATTTCCTCTTCAAATATCCAGATAAAAAATATAACCGATTTTATTCCATCTGCAATATTTAATGAAATATGACAAACGAACCACATTTCTGCTGATATAGAGTTATAGAAAGTCAGATTGACAGGATGATAAATTGTGATGATTTATAGACAGATCGTTAATAAATGTCCGTAAACAAATCAAATAGCTTCATTAATTCCTACCTTTTATCGATTGATTTTGATAGAAAAGCTGTTTAAAACTTACTGTTAATAGCTTTTTGATGCTAAGTCCAAAAGATGGTTGTCTCTGCTCACTCAGACGTGCAAAATTCTATTTTAGAACATGATTATCCATTTTTGTTGACATTCGTCCGAATAAAAACTAATTTTTGAATATACAATATATATATGGAATGATATATTCCATACTGAAGTGTAACAGTCCCTGTAAACAGATCAATTTACTGATTTATATCTTGTTCCCAGAAAAATAAGCTACTTCGACACTTGATAAGACTTCCGTTGCTGTAGGCGCAATTATACATCTTCAACAAACTTACATTACGTGCTGTGTTTTATATATATATATATATATATATATATAGATAGATAGATACTTAATTATATCTGTGTGTTACAGAGAGAGAGAGAGAGATAATGATATAAATTTTTATACATTTCGAACAGTGTTGAGGAAATTGTAAGACAAAATGGAAAGATTATTTGTCATGTGTTTCATCCGTTAGGACATCATTAGACTGGGTTTTTTGATATCTTTGTGACTACACATGCGCATGAGACGCAGGTAGCTTTTTTTTTCTTCTTTTAATTTCGCCAATTTCATCTATATTCTTTTTCTTTCCATCGTCTATGTTTTTAAATATGCCACATTGTGATAACAAAAAAATTTGCCAAGAATTGTGAAACGTTGTAAAAACCTGGACAATTCCTGGTAAATTCCATGTGACTGAAATAACTTTCTCCACATTTTCGTCTTTGTGAATTATTTTACCTTTTAATTAGAGAAACATTTTTTAATGTCAAAATTGTGGTTAGTTTCGTTACATTGAACAACCAATATGTTTTGTGTGTTGTTTTTGTAAAATGTCTCTTTTGTATTCATATAGTCTTTGTTTAAATTTATTGAGGTCTCTCCAATATATTATTTCTAGCAAACCTTACAGCTGATAGAGTAAATTGCTCCAAGTTTAGGCTTGATGTTTCTTGCTGTCTTTTATTGTATTATATGAAAAAATAGTTAACTTCTTTCTTCGATAGAAAATATTTAGCCAACATGGTTGTAGTCGATCTAAGAAGGTTGCGTGAATGTTTTAAATGTTTCACTGTAAATGAAACATGCAATATCAATAAATTTAAATAAAAATCAAATGATAACGATATTCAATGACGGCAAAAAGGATAGCTTTGGTACAGCATATTTTTTTATATGCAGAATATTACAATCTTGTTTTGTAAAGATGTGTGCAAAAGCTTGATCAGTGTATTTTTAAAGAGAAAAGTTCTTCTTGCTCGTTTGGAAATGTTTCGTATGTCTGTGAAGTAGTTTGGAAAATTTCGTACATACGTGCATGTGTGCGTGTTTGAATATTTTCATAAGGGTCTGAAATCATGTGGTCAAGACGCGAATCCTTTAAGGTCACACTTTCGTAGGCGAATGAAATCAAGAAAGAGAACGAACTCGTGTTTGACGTTTATAATTGACGTAACCATGTGACAGGCTCCTGGGAAAAGATCTGGAAAAATTGACTTGAACACGCGCTGGAAAAAGACCCGTACGGGGGTGGATTTCAACGTCCACTTTTGTGTTTATTGACCAATTGGAAGTTGAGATTTCCAGAAAATATATATGAAGCTGGGTAAGCGCTTTGATCCACTTTTTGCACAGATTTGTACAGAATTCAAGATTGATAACGAAGTGATAGCGGAATTCTAAATTCCTTCAGGTAGCATATTTGTTCATGGCTACAAAGAATGTAATCAACGAATCAGGTTCAAACTAGGTTCACTTCGTTCTAATTTAGTGGGATACTGAATCGGCTCTTCCCACCACTAGCTATGAGTAAATATTGAGTCGGTTCGAGCATTTGAGTCCTGCAAAAAAGACTTTGGTACCACTTTCGCAGATGGAACCCATCAAATTACGCAACTGTTACAAACATCGAATCGGCTATCATGGCTCGTTGAATCTTTAGGAAGCACAAGCAATTTCTCATTAGTCGTATATTACAGCAAATGACCTAGCGTTGTAATCGCTTTTTTTCTTTTTAGTCGTTGTTTTCCCTGTTCCGAATCCCATCGTGATATAGACGGTCATATGTATCCAAATCATCTGATTCCTTATGTCCTTTAGCAGTTTTTTCTATATTTGCTAAGCCTAGAACACCAACGTTCCGCCATCCATTTATACAACTAGCCAAGTTGATGACTCACTGCATACCGATATCTCTCTTGCCCTAAATATGCCCTGTGACGATTAAGTTTTTAAGTCCTTCCTTCCTCATTATTTCCGTTCTTTTTGTTGCCATTTTCTGTCTGACTTCCTCGTTTCTTACTCATTTCGTCCATAGAATATTCAGCATCGTCCTGCAGTACCACATTTCAGTTTCCTCCATTTTTTTTCATCATCCTTGGGGGAGATGGTCCAACATTCGCTGCCATATAAGTGGATGGATATCGCATAGAAATCCAGCACTCTCTTTGTTTCTAACGAACGTTTTTTTCTGTTTTTCAGCACTTAGATTTTGAAAAGTTTCGCTCAATTTTCTACGATTGAATATTCCTTAAAAGATTCTATTGGATAAAAAGAATATTTCTAAATTCTTTACTGGATTAGATTTTCGGGTCTTTTTAAATTCTTTCACTTTTTTTTTTCATTCTTTATTCACCAAATCTGTAAACCATTCTTTTAGTTTCCCCTCTTTTACTTCCTTTACACCATTCCTCATTTGTTTGCGTTCTTTCACTAATTCTACTCTTTAGAACTGACCTTCTCTTCATAGCACTCCTATAACACATACGTTTTTTCTTCTCTTTACAACACTTTCCTTTTCATCTTTCTTTATTTTAGGGTAAAACCTTTTATCTCTTCCACGCATTCTCCCACTGTCTTTATGCATATTTTTCTTTTCAGTTTTCTGTTTTAATGGCGTTCGTGCCTCTCACCTTCTTCTCCTTAGAACTTTTTATCATCGTCATCTTGTCACGTTCCTTCCCTCGACCTTTTCTTGATATCGTTCTTCCTCTCCCTCCTACCGCTGCTAGTTATGTTGCCCTTCCACCATTCTCACCATGGTGTTAACACCATCAGCAGCAGCCTCATTTTACAATCGGTGTAATTGGCCTCTTAACTACTCATTTCAGCGTTGATAACGAACTTTTAATGAGACCGATTTAACACTTGTATTTTAACTGGTGTTGCATAATTCGAAGCGGTCATGTCTCTCTGAGTGCGTGACCTTAATTGGCAGGTTTGCCTGGCTCTACTCTCATAATCGGATGCCTTTTTTGAGATGTGGAAAATTCAAGAAATTAATAATAAGCAAACAGCAAGATTCTTGAGGCTGAGGGTTGAAATTTTCTTGGAAAAGAATTTCAAAAGAAAACTGTTCAGTCATTTTTAAATGCTTATACGTCCTGGAACCCGTGAAAGAAAAGGATTCAATAATTTGTTATTACTAAAATAAAGGTGAAGTCGTAAGTTTTATACTGATATTCCAAGCGTAGCTAAGATGCGGCACAAATCCAAAAGCATGACGAACCCAGTGAGAATCGAACTCACTATTCAGTCGTAACCGTTTTAGCAAGACAAGCTTACTAAACATTACACCACGCCGAGGTGCCCGAGTTACAGTGTAACCCGGATATAAGAGAGGTGTCGGGACCGGAGAAGAAGTCTCTTATATACGGGTTTAGTCTATTTAGTTTAGGTAATTATGGTTCTAATTTGGGACCAGAGAAAATCTATCTTGTATCCGGGTTTCTATTGTATCCGGGTTTCTATTGTATCCGGGTTTCTATTGTATCCGGGTTTCTATTGTATCCGGGTTTCTATTGTATCCGGGTTTCTATTGTATCCGGGTTTCTATTGTATCCGGGTTTCTATTGTATCCGGGTTTCTATTGTATCCGGGTTTCTATTGTATCCGGGTTTCTATTGTATCCGGGTTTCTATTGTATCCGGGTTTCTATTGTATCCGGGTTTCTATTGTATCCGGGTTTCTATTGTATCCGGGTTTCTATTGTATCCGGGTTTCTATTGTATCCGGGTTTCTATTGTATCCGGGTTTCTATTGTATCCGGGTTTCTATTGTATCCGGGTTTCTATTGTATCCGGGTTTCTATTGTATCCGGGTTTCTATTGTATCCGGGTTTCTATTGTATCCGGGTTTCTATTGTATCCGGGTTTCTATTGTATCCGGGTTTCTATTGTATCCGGGTTTCTATTGTATCCGGGTTTCTATTGTATCCGGGTTTCTATTGTATCCGGGTTTCTATTGTATCCGGGTTTCTATTGTATCCGGGTTTCTATTGTATCCGGGTTTCTATTGTATCCGGGTTTCTATTGTATCCGGGTTTCTATTGTATCCGGGTTTCTATTGTATCCGGGTTTCTATTGTATCCGGGTTTCTATTACCTAATCTCCAGTTTAGTTTTGATTGGTTTAGTTTGTTATACGGCATATCAACCTCAATGGGTTATTTAATGCCGACAACATTTTTATTGCTAGTAATGTTTTTTTTTTAATGTATTGCTGGTAATTTTTTTTTTTTTTTTTTTTTCAAAAATCTATTTCTGAGAATATTTTTCCTTCAAAAAAGCTATAGCTGGTAATATTTTTTTTTTTAACTTATAGCTGTTTATATTGCTGGTATTTTTTAAAGTATTGCTGATAATCATCTTTTCTTCAAAAATTATTGCTGGCAATAGTTTTTTACAAAGTATTTCTTTAATTAAAACCCAATTTCACACTTCCACAGTATTCCGACTCAAGTTTGGGTGTTAACTATTTGCCCCCAGCTGGGACCCTAACAGGTGCCACCACCCCGGATCATGGAGGACCTGGGAACACCATCAACTAAGCGGTGGCTCCATGCTCCTCAAAACCTCCCGATCAGAGATCCAGCCGTCGGACGTAGTTCATCGTCTTACCCCAGACGTGGATGTAGTTTATCGTCATACCCAGGTCGGCTTAGTTTTGAAGGAGTATTAAAAGAAAAAAGCAATACACGTAGCTTGAGAGCAACTGAAACTAGAAAGTTACTCAATGAGGTTTATGATATGAATTAAAGGACGTAGCAGGAAGAAAGATTTAGGATCTTAGATAAAGACTGAAAATTTATTGAAGATGCCCAGAGTGTAGCCCATCCCACTCTCGGTCAAACCATAGGGGATGATATCCAATTTGAAGGCTCGTATTGGTCACGGGTACGTGATTCAATGGCAGGGAATATCGGTTCTTGCCGTTGAATTCAGCCTAGATGCTTTGGTAATAATTCTGTCCAAATAAATGCCTAGATTTTAATGCTGATTTCCAAGATTGCTATTCATTTCAGCTTAAATGACAGACGCATTAAAATCTTCCTATTTCTTATTGTGCACGAATATAGATATTTTATTATAAACTGTGACCAAGAGTATTATTTACACTGCTTAGCAAAAAGGTAGGTCTGCTTAAATAATGAGGTATTATTTAAACTGGCTTACGTTTTATTGCAATAAAATGTAAAGTTTTTATGTTTAACACACTGCGTTTGTGTGTGTGAAACAAACGATAATAATTTCAGGTTCAGGGGTTAAGCAAAAAAAAAAAAAGGAACTAACTAATAAAAAGCTACATTCCTGAAATACGATATATTTGACAGGGTCAGTTGCCAGTCACAGGTCTCGCAAGAATGGAAAAGAATCAGGGGATGGGGGTATTTTTATTGGTTCATGAATTGACTAATCGGCAACTATTGCAAGATTTCCTTATAAAAAATAATTTCTCCCTCCAAAATTCTTTTCACTTCATAGTGTAAAGCTGGTCTGCAAAAGGATGGGATACAAATGTCCCCTCGATGAATTTCACCGACAAGTAGTGGACCAAATTTCCCTGCAGATGATAATATAATTATCCAATACAAACAATGCATTGTGCTATTTATTACTACAAAAAATCTTTTTTCTAGGTAAACAAACGTTTGATTTGACGTTCAGTAAAATTAAAGACGTTGCAACTTAGTATTCACGGCTGTCTTTAGACAAATACAAACACACTGACGCAACCAATGAAGCCATTATAGAACAATGTCCGTAGTCGCCCAAACACCAGTTCGAGTTGTATATATCATTACATCGTCACAGTTTGGAAGCCATCTCTCGACGTCCAAATAGACGCGTATTTGACTTGAAGTTCGACAAAGGTCACAAGTATAGGGCACCCGGTGAGAATCGGTCTCACACAGGTTTAAAAGTCTTAAGTTGATAATCACTACTCCCATGTGAGGAGATTCGTACTGGTCTTGCATGTTCTCTTGCGTATAGCAACCAAGATGTATATGCTTCTCCAAATTGCAACGCATAAAATATTGATTCCTTAACTAAAAAAAAATTCCGTAAACATATTAGGTTGGTGCAAAATTTGACGTATTTTTAACGTCAAAAACGACATTACTACGTCATTATTTTTGCACCAACCTAATAATATTAGATAAATAGTATCAAATCCCATAAACGTGTTGCAATTGATGTTTATTTGTTTTTTTTATTTAACTGTAGTTAGAACGATTCTTCAAATACCAACACTAAGCAACATATTAAATATCAATTTTGCATTAAATAATTTTAGATGCGCTTTCAGTTTCTATTCTGAAAAATACACATTTAAAATAAAACAACATATGTTTGCAAATATGTATGATGTCCTTGTGATTGATAGTTGAAATAAGGTTTTCATTTTTAAATATTCTCTCTCTTTTAAGGTTTTAAACTAAAACGAAGTATCTACTTTGGATGGAAATGCCAAAAATATAACCACTTGCGAATTTCTATAAATAATCATTGTACATTTGGTTCAAGTTTGTTCCAAAACCAACAAAATCATTTTGTGATTAAAACACATACAATATGAATTCTATTGGAAATCTAATGAGATCACTACTATAAAACAAATACATGCAGTGCTAGAAATACCTCCTACATAATGACAATCGTATCTTCATCTAATGCCTCACCACTATGTGGGAGGTATTTCTGCCACAGCTTTTACTAATGAAATCATTTGTTCAGTAGTTGAATAGGTAGGCGTTTGCATCAGCGATCAAGACAATCAGAGAACAGTCGGATGAAATGAAAAAAAAGAATAGTTAGCATTACGTTTTTCGTTTATTAATGTGAATAAACTTTTCGAAAATGAAGTCTCAAAATCAAATATCTCTCGCGAATCAAAAGAGTAAAATGGCAAAAAAAGTGCTATAAATCGATGCAGATGAAAAATTAATTTAATATTAGTAACCAAACCAGGAAATAGTAAGTTAGGTTAATTACGAAACATAAGTGAGTGTTCTGATAATATATTAAATAATAAAAAATGCTCTAGTACCTTTCCGAATAATCAAAAAACCGTTACGCGTCTAAAAAAAAAATATTTTAAAGAAAAAAAGTTAACTAGTAGACATTGTGAACACTATTAATGAACTAATCAAAGTTCAGCGATTAGCATGAGACAGGACATTGAAAGGAATACATTCTTTTATTGTTATTTAGTAAGCTTAGGAAATACAGTGAGATTTTTAACCCAAACTCAATAGCAATTGTGCGCCCTGGGTATAACGATAGGCTACATCCGCGTCCAAGGTAAGACAACAAACTACACGCAACAGCAAGGCCCTCTGCTGAGAAGACTCTGGGGAGTGTGGAACCTTCTCTTGATTGCTGGGTGTTCCCAGGTTCACCCTGACTAAGGTAAAAAGCATTATAAAAGTATAAAAATAGGTTTTAATACCAGAAATACTTTGTAAAAAAAATATCAACAGAAATGAATTTTTGAAGAAAAATATTATCAGCAATACGTATTTGAAAAAAAAAAAAAAAAAAAAACTATTACCAGCAATAAGTTTTTGAAAAATATGACGAGCTATACGTTTTTGAAAAAATAATATTACCACATACACGTTTTTGTAGAAAAAAAATACTACCAGCTATATATTTTTGTAGAAAAAAAAATATTACTAGCTATACATTTTTGTGGAAAAAATATTACCAGAAAAAAAAGTTGTTGGCATTAAATGACCCATTGAGGTTGATATGCCGTAAAACAAAACAAACCAAACCAATAGTAAATGTAATCCAGACGATGCTCACTAAAACTGCCTACGCCAAAACGCAAAATTATTAATCGTCTCAGCTTGACATAAGGAAACTAGTATGGAGCAGTCCGTCAGGGGATCAAACGCACGACATAACCCTAATTGTCTACCAGATTAACTCATTAAATATTTTCTAACAACGAGGCACCGAATTTTGTCAGATTTTAATACAGTGTAACCCGGATATAAGAGAGTTGTCGGGACCGGATAAGTCGTCTCTTATATCCGGGTTTCTCTTATATCCGGGTTTGGTCTATTTTATTTAGGTAAGTATGGCTCTAATTTGGGGCCATAGAAAATCTCTTATATACAAGTTTCTCTTATATCCGTGTTATACTGTATTATTTTTTCACACAGACTCTTACGGTTGTTATTCAAATGCAAACGAAACGATTATTTTGAATGCTGTTTTTTTAACGAAAGTCAAAAAAGCTTAGCATACTTTGAAAACTTGTGCAATACAATACTCCTCTAAATTTTTACATTATGATCTAATGCAGAAATTAAAATAATCAATGCTTTGTATGTCTTCGTATTTCTAACCTAGTTAATGTGATTGGTATTTCAAATCCAGTAAAAGCAAAAATTCCGAATGTCGGTCTTCACACCAAGCTTGGAAGATGGATGCAACTCGGGCTCTGATTTCTCCATGCCTGCTCTCTTTACAAGAGTAAAATCAGAACAAAACAAATGTATTGGCTGAAGTTACATAATACTTATTTTCAAACCTCAACAGTTTAATAACGTTGACATGACTTTCTGAGACATAAATTATTTTCCATGCTAGATCCTCTTTCCCACAGACGAAAAGTTCCTAGCCTGTTTGTTTTTGGTTTCATAGCAAATGTCCTATGAACTGCCTTCCTTAATTCTACTATTTTAAACATTCACAGCTAGGACCAACTACACCGCGTAACCAGACTCGACTTATCCCCATCCTATTGTATTTCATTGATAAGAAAAAGTTTCAGTAATATACTTTCTTCTCCAGAATTTGCACTTTGTAGAACAGGCACCAGAATGAAGACTTCCCGATAAATCCGATCTTAACCATCTTCATCTCTAGGGATAATAATTATCTATCCTACATATGTTCATAATAAACACTTCTTCCTGCTTTTTATACTCGTACAAAAAAAGACTCGTTCAGTACCTCTCTAACATGAGTGGGTCGTGGGTCTTCTATTAGTGGAACAGTAATATAAAAAAAATGATCTTTAAACTTACGAATCTACGTTTGAATATAAGATTCCCCCTTTAATTTCAACCAGTACAAAACCGTGGTTAAATTTTTAAAATAAATGCAGTACTCATCAAAAATAACACTCTTCTCACTTAGATGATTAGCGCAACACACAATCTTCTTTCAAAATACTTGCCACATATTATATCCGTTACACTTAGTAGACATTAAAAATTAGTAGTAACAATCTTTCTTTCGATGTATTCCTTCATTCGTTCAACAGAGATGTACACATAAATATTAAAACGCCGGCTTTCTCAGGCTCCGACCGTCAGACCAACGAAGGAGAGTGTGTCCATTGTTTTTTTTTTTTGTTTTTGTTCTTTTTTCTTCTTCTTCTTAGTTTTATTGAGATGAGTTGTAGAGAGCAGAGACTTTAGATAAGGAAACTGGTGCATCTGATAAAACATTTCGTATAACTATTCACGAAACTGGCATGACTTTGTGGCCAGTAAGTTTGCTCTTACAATGCAGGTTTGTTTGAACAATGAGGAAATTACGTATGAAATTTGTTTATAAGAGATAATAATGAATCACTTATGGAATATTAAGAGGGGATTTTGGAAGAATTTTTTTCAAGAACCAGAATTTCTTTTAAATATAAAAATACACGTCGCAGAGTTAAAATGTAAAGTGTGTCTACGATACCGTCAAATAGAATAGGTTAAAACAGCAATTGAAACTAGGATTAAAAAAATAAAATTGAAAAATACTTGTGAAAATTTAAGTTTCCACTGCTACTTATAAGAAAAATTACTAAATATTATTATTATTCGTATCGATAAGCAAAGTAAAGATTGCACCTCTATCGGTCAGAGAGAAAAAAAATATCTGGCCAGAAATGTTTGAACAGCCATTTTATCCTGTAACCCTTATAGCATATGCCACAAGATAAGGCAAACAATGTATCTCGAGGAGTGTGTTTGCGAAAGGCATAGAATAACAATCTGAGTAGTTGAGATGAAAGCAATCCGAGTAAATATTAATAATGTTTGAGAATAGTTCATTTAATTAATAAAATAATAGTCCTACTCGGGGTCAGTGCAAGGATTTCCTGTCCTTCCTCCTGAATCTATGATACGGACCCCCAATTTGAAAGATATCTGAATTGGCATAAGGTCGTATTTAAATAAAATGCAAGTTTTATTGCAACCTAATATGTACAATGATGGGCAAATTGTAATTGACTGAATGGGTCGTGAATCGGATTAGCTAGGTGCAAGATAGTGAGGACCAGCCTCAACCCCCCCTTTTTGTCCTTGTGCCGTAATTGTGTATTTTGCACAATAAATAACAATATGTACAATAATGGATCACATCCAATATAGGCGAGCAATTGAACTAAAATAATAGAAAATAAATACAATGCGTCGCCATGATAGATTATTCAATCTTTAATAAATCAATAATGTTTTGCCGCAGTTTTCAACATCAACTTGGGATTGAGATTCTTGTTAAAAAGTTAAATAATTTAACACATGGATACAAAATAGTGAATGTTACGTAGTGTTTTACAAGACTTACCATGAGCAAAATAAATTCAGGCATTTAGATGAAAAATTAAAAAGACCCCATAATGACATCAAATCTGCGAAAATGTTCTTTAATAATCAGCTGTGTTTAGTTTAATTTGTAAGTTATATAAATGTAGGTAAAAAAACAAACAATTGTTGATGAGATAGAAAGGGTCGCAAAGCACTACCTGGGCCCCCAATCCAGCCTTTCCCCCATAGGATGTTCGACTGTAGTATGCGCCGGTCCTAGTCCTACTGATATCACTCCATTTGCTTTTATATAACCTGTTCATTAGTGACATGGGCGACAATCGCCAACTAGTTGTTCAACTAAGAATCTGTTAGACTTCTACCATCATAGTGTTTTTTTATTCCGTAATTTATTCCTTCCAAACACATTAAGTAGTTTTACGCACTGTTTTAGTTTGTTTTATTTGTCTTCACCATGCTTATTGCATGCTAGCTACTCCAAGCCATTTTTCTTCATATGTCTCACAATTTTGAACACACTTTTTTTCTGATTGTAAATATAATTTTCTTTGCAGTTCGTTTTATTATTCAAACGTCTTCGTTGATAATGTTCGCTTCGTTTTCTCAGACCTAATCAGCTGAATCACAATTTTCCCGCTTCCGTATAGGAGATTAAATATCATGTAGTAAAGCTTTTTTTTTTTTTTAATAGAAATCGCCTTGTACATGCTATAAAACACCAGAAATAGGAGTAGTAACACTTGCCAAAAATTAAAATAACAAAACAAAATATGGTATATGCATTTACAAAGCTTAGCTTAAATTGACAACCGGCCACAAATGTAGACTAATTTAATTCCGCTTGAACTTACTCTATAGCTGCAATAAACCGCTTGATGATTTTCGTTAATATTCCTTCACAGTCAGATTCTATAGATATTTTTATCATGCGTATCATAGTCGGATAAGTCAGCTAATACGAAACATCTAGCGAAAACCTCACAGACGACAGAACCGTAATAATCTCTTAGGCTAGCTCGTTAATCATTATTTATTACCTAAACTCATCTATATTAACTAAAGTTATTTCAGAACTGCAAAAGCCTGAATACAGTTCAGTAAGAATCGGTAAAAAATTTTCGAAATGAGAATTTTCTGACCTAAAAACCATCGTCAAACTTTCAAATGCACACGATCTCTCGCCCCCTTTGGAAAATATAAAAGTTATTTCAGCATTAAGGCACATAATTTTATATATAGATATATTCGTCAACAATATTTATGTGGCTGCGGAGCAAATCAGTATTCAAGATTCAGATTTTTACCAGATCTCGAACACCGACATCGAAAACTAGTAGGAATTACATAAAACATTTCAGCGGTGAAGCTGGTTACATACATTTACTAAGTATGGCTTATTCTGACACTTGTTGGGTGACTACTCGAAATCAGAACACAGTAATAATTGTACACTATTTACATTATTCGGACTATTGTCCTCATCTTTGTCGCCATATTTATTACGTCTCAGCCGTTCTACGCTTCGGCCTTTTTCAGGTGGTTGGAATGTCGAACTGAACCCTTTATTTCGCTCACTGGGTTAGACTGTTCAAGTTCCACGTGCCAGTTTAATGGATGCCAGTTATCAGTTATCTCCTGTTAATTCCCCTCTCCAAGGTCTACACTGCCTTAACCGGGTATTGAACTCACACTCTTTTGGGTCCTGTCACTGGATCTAACCAACGCCTTTATCCACTGTGCCATATGTCCTTGAGTTGATAACTGATAACTGACATCCATTAAACATGTCACATGCAACTAGAAGAGTCTATCCCAGTGAGCGAAATGGCGACAAAGATGAGGACAATAGTTCGAATAATATAGTGTACATAATAGTTCATCTCAGAAATATAGACAGATACAGTAGTAATTGTCTTCTGGATTAGCTCGTTAACCATCATTAAATGTCGAGTATCAAATAAAGCTCGGGTGAACCAGGAAAGAGAAACTAAAATACTCAAGATAATACAAACCTAAATAAATAAGCAGAAAATAGTAAGACACAATGTCAAACTGAAGGGGAAAGATTGTGTAGCAGCAATCTTTTAAATGAGTCTGTCATACATATTAGCATTTGAATTTCGAGTTATCAGCTAACTTTGAACATCGACATTCGAACATGGATAAAAATAATATTTACAACATGAGTTTTTTAAAAACATTTTTTTTTATGTTTATACGTTCTTTTTATGGATACAAATATTTAAGTAAATGCTCTGTTTATATTAAACAGTATTAACGACATTTACCGGCCTGAATGTCCGAGAAATTTTCATAGAAAATATACGTCCTTCGACAAGAAACGAACCTGTATCGTATACGGAACCGTTATATAGCCTGACGTACTTTTACCGATTGAGCCACAGAGGAGAGTTTCGGTTAGCAAGGTCGATTTTACTGTTTTTATACTTACATATTTTTATACTTACATATTTTCTATCAAAATTTCTCGAACATTCAGGCGGGTAAATGTCGTTAATACTGTTTATTATAAACATAGCATTTACTTAAATATTTGTATCTATAAAAAGAACGTATAAACATAAATGTCTTTAAAATAATTGTCGGATTTTGTCCATTTAATAATTGATTTTTTTTTATTTCAAGGCGAGCATGGATAATCAATTGAGAAGACTGTCACATCACAGTCTTTCTGCTTCACTTTTTGCATCTGTCATTGTAATAATCTACGCTTGCTTTCTACTAAATTTACCTAGAAAAATATATAGATGTTTAGACTGAAACAAGAAGACATCAGTAGATACAAATAGAGTATAATTTGACATCGTAGAGACATAAATATTTCAGTGTTCAATTTGGCATCAAATATTTCCCTCTGAGATTTTTCTCAATAATTTAATGAATGATAAATAGATAGATGAAACGTCAGAAGAAATTTAGAGAAAGCTCGCAAGATTGAATGAACCACAGGAAAAACTCGAAAACAAAGCATATTTGCAAAAATAACAAAATGGCGACCGATAGAGCAGACAGTTTGCTAAGTGAGACAGGGAAGAGATAGAATTAATAGACAACATGAGAAGGAGGAGGGTCAGAAATAAAGACTGAAGTAGAAAAAATATTGGGGCACTTTATGATATCGATTAGCTATCTTGAATTATTATATCAGTTGCTAGGCAACAAAATTACTACGCCGTAACAAATATTGTGGGTAAGCGACATGTCAATGAAGACAATGAGAGCGGTGGGGGATTTTTAGAAGCAAGAAGAAATATGAAAATTCTAAATCAAAGAACATGACAGGATTTTCTTCAGAAAAAAATAAATGTTCATCCTTATTTCAAGGCATGACACGGTTGCTTAAACAATGAAAATAATGACCCCCCTCTTTATTTTATTTGATGTTTTAACGCAACAGCCTTCAGGTTCCATTTGTAATGATTTTGAAAAACGTTCAGTCTTTCCTGCCGCGTATGATAAGAGACGAATGTCGTGCTGTTTTCTGCAAAGCAGAGGCGAATATCAAGATAATGGTTGATTTATTTAAGCCTCGACACTAAATCATTGAATGTCTTTTTGTTTTTTTTGTTGTCTTTTTTTTTTTTTTTTTTCCTGGAGAAAAAAGTTTATTCTGTCGTTTTTTCTTTTTTTAAAACAACCTTCGCACTTTTTGTTTTTGTTTTTTTTGTGTTTTTGTTTTTTTGTGATTTTGTTTTTTTGTTTTTTTGTGATTTTGTTTTTTTGTGTTTTTGTTTTTTTGTGTTTTTGTTTTTTTGTTTTTGTGTTGTTGTTTTTTGTTTTTGTGTTGTTGTTTTTTGTTTTTGTGTTGTTGTTTTTTGTTTTTGTGTTGTTGTTTTTTGTTTTTGTGTTGTTGTTTTTTGTTTTTGTGTTGTTTTTTATTTTGTTTTTGTGTTGTTTTTTATTTTGTTTTTGTGTTGTTTTTGTTTCTGTGTTTTTTTTTTTGTTTTTGTTGTTTTTTTGTTTTTGTGTTTTTTTGTGTTTTTTTTTTTTTTGTTTTTTTCACTATTTATTACAACGTTGGTAGTTGGAATGCCAAACTGAACCCTTTTTGCTCACTGGAGTAGACTGTCCTAGTTCCACCTGCCATGTTTAATGGATGTGAGTTATCAGTTATCGCCTGTTAATTCCCCTCTCCAAGTTCTCTACTGCCTTAACTGGGTATTGAAAGCATACTGTTTGGATCCAAAAGATAAAGAGTTCAGTTCGAAATTCCAACCACCTGAAAGTCAAGGACACATGGCACAGTGGATAAAGGCGTTGTTTGGATCCAGTGACAAGACACAAAGAGTGTGAGTTCAATATCGGGTTAAGGCAGTGGAGAAACTGGATAGGGGAATTAAGCAGGAGATTTTTGATAACGGATATCCATTAAACGTGGGACTAGAACAGTCTACTCCAGTGAGCGAAATAAAGGGCTCAGTTCGACATTCCAACCACCTGAAGAAGGCCGGAGCGTACAACGGCCGAACCGTTGTAATAAATATGGCGACAAAGATGAGGACAATATTCCGAATAATGTAAATAGTGTACATAATACCTCATTTCAGAAATATAGACAGATTTATTTTTCATATGTAGAAAGCATTTAATGTGTTTTCACAGTTATTGTCCATCAAATGTCATTGATTCAGCCAATTTAAAAAAATAAAAATGACCTCTTCCTATTTTCACCAGCTGGGAAAAATCTGACTAACGTTTTATGGTATTCGTATATATCAGTGCATTAATAAAGAAAGCATATTTCTTTTCATGTTTATAAGAAATTGTTTGATATTTATAAGACTGGATGCCTAGACACTGAGAAATTCAATAAGAATTGTTAGTAACATTAGAAAATATTTGAACATGCAGCTTCCTTGGATGTTACAGCCTCGGAGCCCGAGGGAGATCGTTTGATGAAGGTATTGTTGGTATCGAGGCAGTATGATAATCAGATTAAACAGATAAGTTATTGTCAAAAGTTAAAAAAGGTTGTAAGAAAAAGGAAAATTTAGGCTGGTAGGTCTATAGTACGTGTTCAGTCTCGGTATACGAATTCCTAATTTATAAACGGTCTTCAGAGGGGAATTATGCTCGAATGTGAGTGTATTATTTTATGTAAGGATATAACAGAACAGTTACTTTTCCGTGAAGTAAGGCTCTGGGGAATCTACTCCCAAGTGGGTATTTCCCCGATCACTATAATCACTGCATGTTACGTTCATCTCGTGTGATTCTCGGGCCTTGAATGGAGTAGCCCTCAGTGTAAAACTGGAATAACTGACCACAATGTCAACATTTTTTAAACACGCACACAAAAACAGACTATATATATATATATATATATATATATATATATATATATATATATATATATATTAAAAATGACGGGAGGCAATTAAAATACTCGACCATGGTTTCGACGTGGCGATCTCTTCAGTCGATACTTTAAAATGACCACTTTAACGCTTTATTTTAAAAACCCACAAAGAAATCTACATAATTTAAAAACAATAACACTCATGATGATTGACAGGCAGGACATTGAAAAAGAAGGGCAAAAGAAGGTTGAATAAAAATACTACTGTTTCCTCGTCTGATTCAACTCTGACCATTAACCTCGTGTGTGTGTGTGTGTATATATATATATATATATTGTCTGGTCGCTCTCATCAGAGTATGACTGTTTAATAAGCTAACTAAACAATCTCACGCGACTTGTGGTTTTAATGCAACTGTTACAGATCCTGATAAAGACTGCATTATCTGGCGTGATCAACTCTCTGAACAAGTTTAGTTCATTTCAAACAATCAATAACGATGCCGTCGGATTTTGTATTAACACAATTATCGAAGGCTCCTAAAGATTTTTTTTTTTTCTGCCCAATTTCCCTCATAAAGCTTGTCAACCTGTGGTATATTTTTTCAGTTATTTTCCAAAGTATTCGCCTTCCTATATCGATAACAAAAATCACCTTCCAGACTCATAAACCATGTTGAGATTGAAACCAGGCTCTCATAGTCGGAAAGTAAACAAACACACACACACACACATATATATATATATATATATATATATATGGTGGGGTGTTGAAGTTCGCAATATCAGATACAGAGCGTATATATGAAAATGTTAATATAAAAGTGGACACTGAAGTCAACACCCAGATGTGACAATGTTTCATGTTAAACGCAATCATATATATATATATATATATATATATATATAAACGAAAGGAAAACATTTCTCTGCCGAGTCTTTCATTATTTCAGAAGAGCTTTGAATGTCATTTTGATACATTTAATGTCTCATTGAACGAAATTCTTCCCTGAATTTTGGCGTGATTTTGATGTAAACTCATTAATATGCCCAAAATTGAACTACAGTTGAAAAATGAACTACAGTTAGCCATTCTAGTACAAAAGTGGTTTTAAACTGAAAATCGTTCAGAAACAACCAGAAATAAAACCGATATCCTTTCGAAGATTTAAATATAATAAAAAAGAAACCATGAAGACCCACCTTCACGTACGTTCTGGAGGGACATGTTATTAAAAAATACAATGTTTACCGTGTTTGCGGGCTTGTATTTTATCATCCAAACAATTCACAATTTTTATACTTGTATACAGAGGAAAATGGAAGCAAATTAAACGAGAGCTGTTAACAGAGCTGACAAGTATTACGAGCACTGGCGACAGCATAAAAGAGAATAGAATTAAGCGCCGCTTTTCGAAACGACTGGTGGGTAACAGGGCAAACATCATGGAGGACAATTTAAAGGGGCGGAGGTCGAGAATCAACATGTCCTAGCAATTGTAATGACTAGAGAAAAATCTGCAGACTTATCAAAGCCAGACACAAAGTATCCCTAGAGAGATTTCATAATGGCTTTCACTGATTATAGAACGTTAGAATTAAAACCTAACAAAAATCATTCAGGATAATAATTAAAAATAAATATAAGCACACACAAAAATAAAGAGTGGACGTCTCTGTTAATGGCGTTCTTAATATTTAAGTATGAATGAATGCTGTCAAATCGAATTTACAATCCAAATGGGATTGGGAAGATCTTGCTTTGTGCAATGTCTTCTCGTAACGGGATCATTTGTCATTTAAATGTGTCCTTATTTCGTTTATTTGCAACATCAAGGATTAATTCAAAGCCTGTCTTTAATTAAACCTGCATTATTGTTCTGATCGTCTTCCAATTATCAAACTAACAGCATTGGAGATTTTACTATTTTTGTTTCTCGCTTGTTTATTTCACTTTTGTCTTTCTTTCTTCTTAGGTCGCATTTGTCAAAACAGAATCGAAAGCGAACATTAACTTGCAGAACAAATATTATTCGGTAGGAACAAATTTACATAACTGTAAATCTTGATTATCGCTAGTAACAAACGTGATTAAGAAAGATTATTAAGCCAATACAACAGCCCACAGCCACATCGCGTTTAAATACTAGCTCCCGTACGATCAACAAAGTTAAGCAACATTGGTACCTAGATAGATGACCGCTGGGGCATACCAGGTTCTGTAAGATTCGATGTGCGGGTGGTGTAATGGATAATGTCTTGGAGTTGTTAATCGGAGAGCCCAGTTCAATTTCTATTTGGGTTATATTCACTTACGCGCAAATACTCCATGGTAACGGTGTAAATCCACCTCTTCTCCTTCCATATATGGGTTAATTAGTAAGACTTGCATAATAGAACACTATTTACATTATCCTTCATCTCATATGTATCACAACGTTTCGGCCGTTGTACGCTCTTGCCTTCTTCAGATAGTTGGAATGTCGAACCGAACACTTTATTCCGCACACTCTGGTAGTCTGTTCTAGTTCCACGTGCCATGTCTAATGGATGTCAGTTATTAGTTATCTCCTTTTAATTCTCTTCTCAAAGTTCTCCACCGCCTTAACCAGGTATTGAACTCACACTCCTTGGGTCCTGTCTCTGGATCTAACTAACGCATCTATCCATGTGTCCTTGAGGGCATGAATTTCTGGGTATTATAAACCTAATGTCTTCAGCAATCTTTTTTTCCCCAGTGCTCATATTGCATATTAAGAAGTTTTCAAATCCTACGATGTGAAATGAGTCTTTCAATTATTACATACTCGCGACAAAAGGGCAAAGCGGACTATAGAAAATTAACAGATATAAGATAACTCCTAAGCCCGGACAGCGAAATTAGAAAATATTATCTTCATGTATTGAGTTAAGGAATCATTTCCATATTTCTCAGAGGATTTCTGATTATGACAAATTCTATAAAGAAACTGTACGTAACCACGATGAGAATGTTCTTTTTTTTCTATGTGCTTTCTGGACGTAGACAGTCACGACTCTCGACGACTTCGTAGCCTTTGATAGCTGTCTATACCTCTGAGACAAGCTTTTATGATTATTTACATAATTTGAGCTGTTCTCCTCCCATATATGGGTTAATTAGTAAGACTTGTATCATTAAACAATTATCTCCCCCCCCTTCCCACAAAAAATGTTCTTAAAACTAAAATTATTTTCTGGGTTTAAATAGCCTACAAGCGTCGGTAAACCATATAAAACTAATCAAAGAAAAAATATACATATAATTACATACTTTTTTTTTTTTTAACCGACATAATTTTTCCTGTTGTAGAATGTAAAAATAGGAATGTTTTGTAGAACATTGTTAATGTGTTTTGTACACAGTTTCCTTTGATATATTTTGTCTTTTTCATGTCAGTACTGCAAACGATGTTTTAGGGTTATACAATAATTTATTTGTTTGTTATTCTTAAAATAAAAACAATTTCAAACACAAACCCGCCATTTAATTCTAACGTTTCTGTTCTCGCATAACCTCAGCTAATACGAGATTTTAATATTTCTTTACCTTTTGTCAAGGAACTAGGCTTATTTTATTTTTATACTGACTCCGACAACAGAAGTAAAAGTCCATATTCATAATGACGGGAATAGCCGTATCATTACGGGAATTGCTCGGTATTCACTGATCAAACAGAATTAATGCTGGTTGCAATTTATAAGATATTTTTCTTATAACATTTTTTCAAGAAACTCAAGCGTTATCGTTCTTTCTTACACTAATAGGAATTCTCTTTCTAATCATTTTTTAAGGTAGTGTGGAAAGTCATCTTGATTATATTATTTTTTTTCTTTTCTAGGCACGTATGTTAACCCTTTTCTTTTGTTTTTCCTGTTGGAAATATTTAAGTAAACTGGGTTCTGTTATTTGTAAAATCTTTTTGTAACTTTTTGGTGCCATTTTGTAGGGACTAATGAGAGATTATCTTCTTTAAGACCTAAATTATTCATTTATTGAAAGCCATTTGTAATTATCAATTGGATAAATTGTTGTATGCTATAGCATAATTATTTCAAATGGTCTTAACAGAACACTGGTTTATATAAAATATTAACATCTGTGCTTGACTTGCATATTTATGCAAGTCTTACACATATTATTTCAAATTCGTATCTTTGTTATCTTACCAAATTCATTAATTTGGTCTCATTGTACGTTTTGATTTTTGACTAGGTTTCATTAGGTTTATCTGACATTTTTACAAGACCAAAAAAACACTCAGGTTAGAGGATCATTGAACAATGTTCTATGAGCGTAAGATGAGCTAAGAAGTACGGTTTATGAGGTTATGTACGAGAGATAACGGTTAACTCTAGACATGAACAGTTTAAGACTGTAATGATCGAAAAAACATCCTATTAGGAGTTTTTACCACAACATAGTAGTTCTAAGATATAAAAAAAAAGTATCCAGATGGAACATGTTTCTTACTAATGGAATACGAAGAGAATTAGGCTGCTGCAAAGATGGAAGTAATAAAGATCATCCTTGCAAACCATGGATGTAAAAAAAAATGAGTTAAAGCCAACATACGTTAAAAGAATACAAGTTTTTAGGCTCGTATTTCTTTCATTTTTTTTTTTTAATTCAGTGTTTTTTTTTTTTTTTTTTTTTTTTTTTTTTTTCTCACAATAATCTTTCAGATCGCCAATCTACGAAGGCTCGGAAACAAATTAAAATGGAAGTTAAGAAAATGAATCATATTCCTTTAACGCAGGAAAACAAGTCTAAATGCGACATCTTCCTTAGCGTCGCAGCAATCACTTAAACTGAACCATAAAATAATACCCCAACATCCCGTACCGCCTGACACATCGGCATCTTTTCTTTTCTTTTTTTTTTTTTTTTTTTTTTAATACACGTGTAGGATTATATGGAATATTTCTTATGTACATTGTAACCCGGATATAAGAGAGTTGTCGGGACCGGAGAAGTCTCTTATATCCGTGTTTAGCTTATATCCGGCTTTGGTCTAATTTATATACATTAACACAGGCTCTAATTTGGGACCAGATAAAATCTCTCTTATATCCGGGTTTCTCTTATATATGGGTCTCATATATCCGGGTTACACTGTATTAGAGAAACCATATTCTGTCATTATTTTTTTTCTGTTATAAATTCTTTCCATTTTCATTTTCTTCTTAATCTATTTCTCTGGTACCATTCTTCAGTTTCATTCGCATTAAGTCAAACATTTCTAACGAAAGATAAGCTAGTTCGAATCCCGTCACATGCAGATTCTTTCTCTACCAGCTGTTTTGCTCATGGTTTGTGGCATTTCTTAATCAAAACCTGCGATTAAAAGCGAATAAAATTAAAATAAAATTTCCCCCTCGAAAACTGATAAAACCTGACAATGCTTGAACTTTCTATATAGTGATTTTCTAAGCGTAGCATAGATATAGCACAAGGCCGAAAGTATGAGGCACCCAGTGAGGATCCTCTTTCAAGTATATCGCATTTGTGTCGCTTGTTGGTTTCTTCGATTGAAACAGAAATACGTTCCCAATCCACAAACTGAACACGTCATTACGAGAAAATCGTGGCCGGATATTTTGCCGACGAACTTTTCACCGAAGTAAAAATAGTAACAAGCAATTTCTCTCTAGCGCTATTATTTTTGTCTAGTTAGGTTAATCGCTGTTTCTCTCTTGCCTTCATTATATCTTGTGAGTGTCAAATTCTCTAGTCCCTCTTTCCTCTTATGTCATATGTCAAAAAATTCCTATCAGTTTGTCCATTTCAGACAGCTCTTTCTATGCATGACCAGACATTTGGCTGACGGACATTTCGCCGAAAAAGTACAGGAAAAATAGTAACAAGCACTACTTTAAGCATTTTAATTAGCAGCATTGTAAGGTATAAAATGCCTAATAATTTCCACTGATTTCAAGTGATTAAATTACTAAATCTAAACTTAAAGTTAAAAAAGTTTTGTTATTTCAATATTTGTTTATTGAAATTAGTATTTTTCAAAATATTTGAGTGTATTTGGTTAAAAAGTAGGACCTAATTATTTAAATTCGTATTTAACAGTAAAATAAAAGCTAGTTCATCCCTTTAAGATAATGATCATTAAAAGCGAAATTGTAAGATCTTTCATATCGTAAAAGCTTAAGATTTTTGCTGTAGTAAAATGTGCTTTTTCTCAAAATACTTATCATATTACAGTAATATTTAAAGTAATATATATATATATATATATATATATATATATATATATATACAGAATAGATTAGATTTTTAAAAACCCTGTCAAAAATAATGAAAAGTCATAAATTAATACAGTAAATAAATATAGATATATGCAGTACTTTACGATAAATAGTGTGACATATATGTAAGTACGCCACTACATTTTCAGCTACATGTCCATTCGGTTAAATTTCTGCCGGCCAAATGTCCGTGTACCGAGAAAATTATATTTTGTTATAAACAAAAGATACGTTCACTAGTTCATTAATTTCCGAGGAGTAAATCTAATGTTTGTCCTCAGTTTGTGCAAGTTTAGTACCTTTTGTTTCTTAATCAATACCCCAGATTGTATTCACTTCTTGGTCGGGTACGCTAACGTAGAATTTGGTTGTATATCCTATGGTATTTAAGGTTGGGTGTAATTGTGTGCAGGTTCACATATACAACATTCCCAATGTCTCTTCTGTGTATTTATTTTATTTTTCTGTTCCGGGTCCAATTAAGGATAAGAATGGGTAAAAGTGGTAGAGCCCAACTCGGCGTTGTGCTAAGTTGGAACGACCAAATTATTATGTGTGAACTTAAGAAAACAGTGAAAAAGAAAGGTACTGCGTTTTTTTCCAGATGTGGGGGTCATAAAATTGTACAGATGACTAAGAAACCGTTCTGCTTCCTTTACTACGGGCATCATTCTTTTTTTTTCTTTTTTAAATTCTTTTTTACATGACTGTATTTCATTTTCCCACAATTCAAATCT
The DNA here is from genome assembly GCA_963932145.1 of Acanthosepion lycidas. Classification (NCBI taxonomy): domain Eukaryota; kingdom Metazoa; phylum Mollusca; class Cephalopoda; order Sepiida; family Sepiidae; genus Acanthosepion; species Acanthosepion lycidas. The sequence goes on along the minus strand of OZ010577.1, from coordinate 120,911,891 downwards.
ACTACATAGGTTCAGGAAATGCGTTTTGGAGTCATGGTTTATAAAAAAATGATAATAGTTTTGATACACTCTGGTAGTAAATGTTGATGCGAATTTAAATGAAGCAAAATAAATGTTGACTGAAATCGTTTCATGCAAACCCATTAACATTTTAAAATTATTACGATCAAGATATATCATTTTTTAAAACGAAATGTGTACGGAAGAGGGAATGAATTAAAAACTATTTCTCCGGGCCATTTTTAGTGCTAGATTCTTAGAAAATAAAATAAAAATATTGGAAATTCATTTGTGAATATAACCATCTTGCCTTTTTTCTTTCTTTCATATTTTCTGTGCCAAAACTGCATAAATTTAATTAGTATGCAGAAGCCATTTTTTTGTCTCCAAAGAGGAAAAGATTCGATTCAAAATGGCGGATCTGTAGGTTTTCAAAAAGAAAGCAAAGTGAATACAAATAAGTTTTTTTTCTGCACAGAAAAAAAACAAAAGAAACAAAAATCAATATTTAAATTTTAAAAGTACACGAATAATATTCTATGCTGTTGTCGCCTGCATTGTGTATTGAAAAAGGTTACCTCCCCTTAGCAACTCCTGTCATATTCTGATTTTTTTTTCTCATAGCAAACTTGGTAATTTTAACGATTTTTTAAAAATATATTCTTTAATGAATTATCGATAATTTTCACTATATTTATCCCAAGGATAAGATCCAATGCCATTTTTATGGAAATTATAACGATTTTGAAAGGAATAAATGTTTCTCTCTCTCTCTCACACACACTGACAGATATAGTTTTAGGCAATTTCAGGATTTTAATAGACAAGAAAAAGAGCCGTGTACGCGTAGAATTAAATTAAGTTGTTGCCGTTTAGGATTTTATATAAACAAATGACCCGCCTCCTCCTATTAATTTACAAAGCTACAGATTTACCCACTCAGTGACTGTCTTGAATAACTCAGCTTTTAAGTAACTCGATTCTTGATGAATTATGTTGTACGGATTCCTAGATTTGTTTTCAAAATTTTCTGTAATTTCAATCTAATTGTTATGTAGAAAAAGCAGAGAAGTATTAGTGTTGTGTTGAATGGCAGGTATTTTGTTCTGTTGTTCACTTCGTCCTTAAAGCTTGTCATTTATTGATAGGAGTATAAAAAAGCGTCGTTATCCAGTAAACAGGAGTATCAGCTGCATATATCTTTACTAAAATTTAGAAGATCTTCCTTGGCAGATCATTAATATAAAACGGGAAGACGAAAGGACGGGGTAGTGAGCATTAGCGAGGACCTCCGTGGGCCTACACAACTTGAAGAACTTGATAACTGCGAAGACTCTTTCAGAGATACCATAGATGGAGTATTGCTACCCCGTATACCATCCTTTGAAATATCTAAGTCGATCACACACGTAATGAATTTATCAAGTACTTTACTGATTTGTGTAGCTTATGACAAGTTTTAATTATATATTGAGAATAAAACGAAATTATTTTTGCGTATTTTAAAATTTGGAATTAGATTTTTAATACTGGCATCTTATTTCGAATATTTTCAAAACCTAAAGAACTTTTAAGACTATATATTAAAAGAAAATTAAGAATTCGAGATACCCTTAATATTTGAAAAGTGGTATTTAAAAGCCCTGATGTACGTTGATGTATAATGGATAACGGCTCGGGATGAGAAATCGGAGAGCCGAGTTCGAATTCCAGTCGGGTTCGTTACTTTTGTCGGAGTTAGCTCCTCCTTAGTTCCTTAATCCTTCACAAGGGGTCTCTCTCCCCTTGCTATAAATACTGGGGGACCTTTTTGCCTCGATCTCTCTTTTCTCCTCAGGCATTGGGCCGTATCCCACCTCGCGTGGAGGTGAGGTAATTCTTTGTCTTTTTTCTTCATTTCTGCTAATACCAATATGTGAATTCTCACCAATACAGCGTTTCCCAAATTCTGGGAACACGTTAAGAACAAAACCAATACACGTAAATACGAACACTCACCACAATACACACACATAATATTCACCACACAAATTCAATGTAATTGTCCATGTGCTTGTAACTTGTTGTTAATACATATATTTGTTTGTATATAATTATCTGTATTGTTTTTGTTTTCTTTGTCTTAATTAAATTCCAACATTTTAATGTAGCTGGACCGGCTAGAAGGAAATTTTAACCCACGTGTGTTCTTTACATTTTCAACCCACGGTCCTCTACACTTTCATTTTCGCGCAAATACCCCTAGGAAAGGTAAGAAATCATCACTTCTCCGCCACTCCGCTATGGTTTGGGTAACAGACTGGGTCCCATAGCCTTGGTTGTCAATCAGTTTACTGCAGAAAGTAACGGCAATTTTATGCGGGAAAATCTACCTCGTTAGCCATGAATTGGAAGAGACATGATAGCCTAAATGTGCATTACGTATGACACTTGTGACTTTAAAAACCAAACGCTACTCAATGTTTATTTCACTTTTTCGCAACCGTAAAGGAAATCTATAAAGAAAAATCTGATGAGATAGTTTGTTGAGTGATTATTATTTTTTTTGTTTTTTTTTTTGTTTACAATCTTGTTCTTTTTGAGAAGCGGTTGGCGTAGCAAATTTGAAATCGAAAAATACCGTTTATGTCATAAAATAATTAGGGCTGACACTTGAAAAAAATGAACTTAAAATTTACATGTGAATAAAAGCAAAATTGAAATCAATTTAGAATATAATGAAATGACAGTTTTAAATTGATAGATCTGTTTTAATCATTTAAACAGAAGAAATAATTTGATAATGAATTGGAATTAAATATTTAAGATAAATTATTCTTCAAAACAATAGTTTAATAAAAAAAGTTTAATAATTTTTTTTTAAAAACTTGAAATAAAATTTTGCAATGTAAATCTGACATTTAAATGAAATATTCATAAACAAAATGACAGTGAATTAATTAAACGGGAATTTTAATGGTTCAATTTCACTCCAAGCAAAACGATAGCACCACTGAAACGCAAGGAGTTTACTGAGTATGAGAAAATCTTAGAAGAAATTACAATAAAAGAACAGGCTCTAGAAAGACAGCAAATAGACTGATGTTGCACATAAAATATCAAATATCGTTTGTGAATGAGCAGTTTGCAATTATCATCAATGCAAAAATATATTTAGACACGTGTGTGCAATCTAATAAAATTACAATGTTACCAAACTGCATCCTCATTTTTTTATGCATAAGAAAATATTTTGAAAATAAACTATAAATGTGTGAACGTTTTCGATGTTGACTTAAAAGGATTAAAACTGTCAAGTTTAAAGCGGAAGAATTGGCAAACGTTAATCAGAATATAAGTGACCCTCAAAAAAGTAAATGAACATACACATCTTATAAAAAAATTACACATCTAAAACTGATACTTCAATTGTGGATGCTATCATGCATATTCATTGAACACTTAGGACTGAATAGTGAGTTCGATCCTCAGTGGGTGCCCTATAATTTTGGCCTTGTGCCATATCTAACCTGCGCTTAGAAAATCACCATGCGCATTCATTCATATTGACGCCCTTTCACGAGTACTACCGTCAAAATGCACTACTTTTCATTATATAACGGGTACGTTTCCTATTTCATCACCTGTGAAATTATTAGAAAAATATTTGCGATGTATAAAAAAGATTAATGGAGAATGGTTGTCATTCATTTCATTTTGAAGAACTTGTTTGATGTGTGATTAGCGTAATGGTGATCAGTGCAGAAAATTGAATTGGCGAACCAGGTTCGAAATTTCGTCCAGTTTCACACTTTCACTTTCGTACTGATGACTATGAAAAATACATCAGTTGAATGACAATTTTAAATAAGGTAGACTGGATTCTTTAAATTTAGGTAGCAGCAAGTTTAAGTAAAGGACAACTCTGAATATAACATAAGTGGAGAATTCAACACAAAACATTCTGCAGTGCTCCGCAACAAATTCTATCAATTCACTGATTATGAGAAAACGAAATATCTAGGAAATTGTTGTAGCTCATGCCTTGAAAGGATATCATATTGGCATCAATTCTTGGATAACTATAGGACGGAGATTATTATGGTTATCGCTATCTAAATTATACCGAGGTTTCTAAGTATGCCTACACTAAATAGACATTAAACTTCTACACACATTTACATTGCTCACAATGTCACTGTTGCGAAAACAGCCGGAAATAGGCCCAGTTTGATGAATCAGTAAGTTTTGATATTCCATAATGATAATGTATGGTCCCGTATAGCAAAACTTCTACCTGAAATTATTGTAAAAAGGATTTTAGGAAGAAATGCATTTTTTTTTGTTCAGTTTTTGCCACATGATACTACGACATATTACTAAATGACTAAAATCATCTTGATAGTCCTATTCTTACGACAGATGAACGGCTGGAAAGGAGCATATTTCAAGCTAAGAGGCTTCCACAAAAATAATTTTATGAAACTTTTGAAGTAATGAACATACATTTTTAATAATAACAATGTGACCGATAATAAGACAATAGTCATTAATTTGAAATATTTTTCTGTTTGTTGACCTAACTCTGAAAAGTACATTTTGCTACTAGTCTTCTTTGTAAGTTATGATAGGCACATTATTCATGGTCAAACCTTTTCGAAATTTTGCGTAGCTTCTCACACACACACACACATATATATATATATATATATATATATATATATATATATTGTGCGTGTGGTCCGAAAGTATTGTCACTCCATACCAAAAGTTATTGATAACAATAGAACAAGAAGAAATACAATGTACATGTAGCAGATTCAGTTTATTCTTTCATTGCTGCGGTCACATGTAGAGGAGGTGTGTATGAACACCATTTTCGTGTCAGCCGTCTGAAATGGAAAATTATATTGCGTAGGAGTGATGACACTTTCGGACCACCCTGTAGGTATATTTCATTGAATCTGACAGACAAGGAAAATTTATTTATTTATTACATTTTTGGTTTCATGAGAACTGAAAGGGTAGAGAAGATGTACATATTTGCCCTGCAATATTTTCCTTATTCCGGTGAACGCCGAGATAATTAAATTAAGCGTATATTTATAAAATTGTACATAAAGGCGATCAAACGGAAACTGATCTTATGTACACTATTTACATTGCTCGGACTGTCATCCTCATCTTTGATGCCATATTTATCATAATGTTTCGGCCGTTGTACGCTCCAGCTTTCTTCATGTCGAACTGAACCCTTTATTTTGCTTGCTGGGGTAGCCATGTGCCATGTCAGTTATCAGTTATCTCCTGTTAATTCCCCTCTCAAATTTCACTGGATCTAACTAACGGCTTTAACCACTGTCCCATGAGGACATCTGTGTATGAATTTCTGGGTATTATAAACCTAATGTCTTCAGCAACCGTTTTTTACCAGTGTTCATATTGCAATTTTTGCTGTTTTCATTTGTTAGTTTGATCCAGTGACAGGACCCTAAGATCGCGTGAAACTGGAACAGTCTACCCTAGCGAGCGAAATAAAAGGTTCAGTTCAACATTCCAACCACCTGAAGAAGGCTGGAGATAAGATAGGTGGGGAAACTATAAAGATAGGCCGGTATGACCAAATAGTCCGAGAGATATTCGCTTTAATTATGCCTATAATAAAAATAGAGAATCTATTGAGACAAAATTGTAAAAAAGATGGCATCAATATACTTCTGTTAGATATAGTTGGAGAGTTCCTTGTGATATTTCTCATATGATTACGTAAATTTATAAACACCATTTTTCACTCTTCTGGTTATTCAGTTTCATTCAGATATTGGCCATATTTTAGTTTTTACACCGGCTTCTAATTATTCTCCTGAAGTTTGTGAATGTAGATGTGAGAGAGGGAAAAATCTGGTTTCATCAACTGAACTTTTTCTTAAAGTATCCGAATTTAAGCTAAGGTGTAAAATTCGACTCTTTCCTTGGGACTTAAATATGGATTTAGAGAGAAATACATAAATATATCCAAACCATGCAGATAAATATGAAGGCATAGTCTAAAATAACAAATTCAAACAAAAGTTTTTCAATGAACGCCCGTTTTTATATAATGATCGGGTTTTAGGTGGACGTGGATTTATAAAATTTTAATTGCAACTTCAACACTTTCTTTTTTATATGTGATTATGTCCATTTTGATAGTTTCGATTTAAAATTAAAAAAAAAAACAAACTTAAAAGACAGTACTTTGAAATCAATTTCTCTTTTATTTATTCTGTTATATTTTTATGTTCTCAATCTATTTTTGGTAGAGTTGGACAATAAACATTGCAAGCAAAAATAGTCATTCCTTTTCCTGGAGTTTCAAAATAGGTGCCATTTATAACAATCTTATTAATAGAGAAAATATATATATATTTCTATCGATAGAGGTATTAAAATCATTGACATTAAAAAAGATGTACTTGTCGAGTCGAGACCGTATTCTGTCTGAGAGAATTTGCTGGTTTCATAATTTTAGTCCGAGAAAGCCCGTTAATCTCGCAGTTTGTAATTGTTAAAGTGACCGTATCAGTCAGTGTTCAATACTATTTTTTATATTAATTTTTTAACCTGAACGATATCTTTCTTTCTTCACCCTTCCCCTATTGTTTCTAACTTCATTTTCTTTTCCTCTATTTCCCTCCACTCCCTTTCCCCCTCTATGTCCCTCCATCTCTTTTCGCCTGCACGATGCATGTCCCTCCACTCTCTTTTCGCTCGCACGATGCATGTCCCTCCACTCTCTTTTCGCCCGCACGATGCATGTCCCTCCACTCTCTTTTCGCCCGCACGATGCATGTCCCTCCACTCTCTTTTCGCCCGCACGATGCATGTCCCTCCACTCTCTTTTCGCCCGCACAATGCATGTCCCTCCACTCTCTTTTCGCCCGCACAATGTATGAGAGACACGGTTGCAAAGTTTCAATGGCTAAAATCAATAATTATTCTACGTTATCTTGTTTATACACCCATCAAAATATTTTGCCCATATTTTCGTATGTGTATATAGAATGAAAATAGATTTATATCACCCCATCCCCAATAATATACCTGAATCTGCTTGTAGATTATAATTCCATTGTACAACATAAGATTACCCTCTACATTTATTCGCTTTTTCGTTCTTCGAGCTGGAAAGGAGAGATATCACGCTCTCTAAACTGGTTGAAACATTTCCCAGAGGCTTGTTGTGATTTGATTCAAGAGCAATCGTCCATTTAAGCCACACCATTCTACACTGAATTTGCATTGAGTCTCGCGGAGAATCATCATCTCTTTGTTCCCTATAAGGGAAAGTCATCTTATTTCATTCGGTATAAATTGCATTTGTATTATTCGCAAATGTGTTAACAATATTTAGAAATGTTTCACTCAGTACTGCATTAATAGTGTTTTGTTTTTTGTGGGTTTTTTTTTCATCATTTTTAGCCAGTCCGTTTAAGCACGGCGTTCCATTTATCTTCATTCTCTAAAGAGTTACACAGCAAAACTCAGTTCGGAACAAATGTGAAAAATAGAAAGATTTATCTCCATTAAATTCTCCAAATAAGGAATGTTTACATACTTTGAAGATTAGTAATCGAGATACTGACTTTGTACCTACACTTGGATTTAATATGGACGACGTAGCTGGAATTTTCTGGTATATTTTTGTTATAATTTACAGTTAGGAAATTCTTATCTGAGAATGTATGAGGCCTCAATTAAGTGGGATGATATTTTGGGAATATTTAATATTACCATGAGCAATAAAGTATAGAGAGTTGTGGCGAGGCGCTATCGCTAACATTCCTAAGGGGCACGTGGCATAAAATATGATGATATAATACAAATTGGGATGGACTTGAAAATTCGCATCCAATGTCTCTCAACGAGTAAACAGCATCAAAATATTCATATCTGCTCAATGCGTATCTAAATGTAAACAAATGACGTCACACATAATGAAATGAACAAAATCCGCCAATTATTTTTTACGACATTTTATGTTAATAAATAATTAAAAAATAATTGAACTTTGTCCATTTCATAATGTGTGATGTCTTTGTTTACATTTGGATACGCATTGAGCAGATATGAATGTACGTGAGAGAATCACGGAAGATTGTAGTTTAAAATCAGTAAAATCAACCTTGACAATCGAACGATCCTCTGTGGCCCAATCGGTTAAGGCACGTCAGGCCATATTTCCGTATAGGATAGAGGTTCGATTCCTGTCGGAGGACGAATATTTCCTATGAAAATTTCTCGGAGATTCAGGCCGATAAATGTTGTTTAATATTGTTTATTATAAACAGAGCATTTACTTAAATATTTGTATCTATAAAAAGAATACCCGCCCGGCCCGGTGGCTAGGATCAAAGTGTAGTATCTGTGCTTTGTGAGCTGCCGGGTCGGGTGTCTTTCGAACTCTCTGCTTGCAGAGAGGAACCCGGACGAAGCTCCGCCGAAGGGTAGGGTTTCGTTGGGGGAGGTTGACGGAACTGGCCCCCCTCGGGGGGTTTGGATGGTTATTTATTTTTGGCTGGGCCTACGGGCTCGGAGATACCCACATTAAAAAGGCCTTGTGCCACATTCAATCCTCGTGGGTGGATTGATAAATACCATCTATAAAAAGAAGGTATAAACATAAAAATATCTTTTTAAAAAAAAAAAAAAATATATATACATATATATATATATATATATATATATATATATATATTAGTACCAGTAGTAGTAATCTTACAAGTATAAGAAACTATGCTCGTTCGGAAAAAACTTTGGTGTCTTGATTTGCAAATAATCAAACCAATACCAAAGGGAAAAAAAGGTATAAAAAAAGAAAGAACCAAGAACATGTACGTTAGCCGAAAATAAACCTCTTGTATACAAGGCCTTCACTGACGATCCGCTAAGGTGAAACCGTGGTACGTTGTCTGGCTCTCTAGGTTTAACTTATATATATATATGTATATGGATTCTCAGGCCTTCCAGTAGAGAAAAAGAAAGAATACATTTCTCTTTCTGTGGGTACAATTCAATGCATATTACCTCTTAAGTGTGCAGATGTTTTTTGTCCCATTTTTTAATATTAAATCGCATTTTAATCGTACTTCCTCGTTTCCTTCTAGTTTGTCTAGTATCTCTCGATTCTTGTTAACATTATACTAGTCGCCAACAGTTCTTCTGATGAGGTGTTAGCGAAAAACGGTTAAATTTGTAGGTTATCATAACTTTTGTGGGATAAGACAGTTACTTAAATATAGAGTACAGGTAATTAATTCGTTGGTATATGATCCAAGGCGATTCTAGTAATATCAAATATTAAAACTGAAATTATAATTGTCTCCTGTTCTAAGAACTCTTCTGTTGTTGCTTACACCTCTTTATCTATATATTTTTAATGATTTTTTTAGGTTTTTTTTTTTTTATAAAAATTGATTTAACTCACCTTTTAAAGTTAAAAATATAAAATTATTTTATCTCGTATTTTTTTATTCTTTAATATAGATATTTTAAAATATATTCTTACTATTAAATAAATCATATTTAGAAAATGTATATTAAATACAATTTAATAATTTAGCTAAATATGACTTTTTAATATACCTCATTTTTAAGCATAACTCATTATTTTTAAAAATAGGAACCTAACTTATATATATATATATATATATATATATATATAATTTTTTCTATAAAACTCCATTTTCGGCCCTCTTTAATTTTAAATTAACACCTGATTTTTCATATAACCCCAGTTTAATACCCATAAGGTTAATGTACGGGTTAATTTTATAAAACATCTTCTCTTTAAGGCATCTTCCACTCTCCCCTAATCACGGACTCGGGCATTTCGTCAGACTGAAACATCGAAATGGATAAATTCTCTGCCAATTTTTCTACTGTCAAAGTTAAATTTGAAATTGCTAATGCCGATACGAACACAGTCTATAAAAGGTATAAAAAAAAAGAAAGAACCAAGAACATGTACGTTAGCCGAAAATAATCGTCTAGTATGGAAGGCCTTCACTGACGATCCGCTAAGGTGAAACCGTCGTAGGTTGTCAACCGGGGTTTGAATAAGACTGACCTACTTTTCATCAGTTGAAAAAGATCCCTATTTGAGGTAATTTTGGATTTTTTTGTGTAATGATATACATGTATAAGTGTGTTTATAATATTACTTTATTTATTTTTGATATGCGATATTCACAAAATACACATATCTATTTCAATTATGTTTAGAAAACAATACATTTCTATAGCTGTGACAATTTAATTAATTTTCACAGCTGTTTTGTTTATCCTTGTGTTTTTACGCGCGCCTCTTTTTCATTGTCATTCTGAGTAAGCGCTTGCACATTGGATTGGAAAATTAAAACTTGATTATAACAATGGGATTTGTTTTATCGCGCGTTTTTGACCAATTAACAAAAGCAGAATCTCTTCAGCTCGGCAGCTTATCTCCCTTCTCTGGTTTCAAACAAAAATAGAGGAACGAAATTTAAAACATTATTCTCTAACTTGAAGTGTGACGCTTACACCACGAATTATTCAAAATTCTTTCCTTATTATTGTTTTAGTTCATCCTGCAACCTTTCTTATTAGTTTTTGATATTGAGATTATTTTATGAATAAATTTTAAATAATTGTGTATATTTATCATCAATCGCCTTTTCATTGAAGATCATCAGTTATCATCAACTGATGTAAAGTTTGTCTAACGATAGGAGCTTCTATTGATTTCTGAATTGATTCTTAATGTCTAATTAGCAACTATAGGATTCATTAAGTTAAGTCATGAGTATTTGCCTGCAAATGAGACTGAAAGAACAAGCCAAGGACATTGCTATGTCTGCATCCATACGTCTCGAAGAGAAAAAGACGAAAAAAAGATAATGTGAAATGATTCCAAAAAGGAGCCGTGAATGGAATGCTTAAAGCAAGATTATATCGTTTAAATATTTAATTTATGAATTCATAATCAAGATTCTAAAAGTTATTATCATTCGACAGATAAAGATAACATCAAATAAGTTTTTTTCACCATTGATGAATGCAGCTTCAACTGCATATGAAATATTTAATATTCGTACTATATAATAAAACGTATTATATTTGATACATACTTTTCCGGTGTGGTCTAGTTCCATATATGCACTTCATTCATGGCATCATTTCGGACGAATTCGAATATCAGCGATCCAAAGAAAATGAATGTCCGTAGGTAAAAAGAAAAATGTAATAAACAGCTTGAACAAAATATGAACTTCAGATATGTCATCTATAGAGTTGATTCCGATGTCGAATATAATATTCGAAAATAGACAAAAAAATCAAACAGCTTTTTTTTTTTTTTTTTTTTTTTTTAAAGCATTTCAACCCAAGCAAGCAAGGCAGGCCACTATCTCGCAAGGGTTTACAGAGAGGGGGATTAAGTGTAAAATATGGTGTTTGAGGAAAGGATAAACAGAAAAACTGGGATCAAGATCAAGTCATAAGATATCAAGTGACATTACACTTGAATATTTGAAGATTGATAGCTATGAGGAAAGCAAATAAGAATCTGTTGGAGAAGAGGCGGTTACATTTAAATGTTTCGATAGTGAAAAGGTGGGACCAAGCTGCCAATCTTGTAGCGCACTACAGGCAGTTGGTGTACCAGTGAAAGTAGCTCGTCTGAGCAGGTGCCATAAAATATTTTTAGAATAGACAGAGGGTAGCTACATCAGGTCTATGAGAAAGTGACCTATCCATACACAAATCACCTGCATACACACAAATCTCTCTCTCTCTATCTCTTTCTATATATATATATATATATATATATAGTAACAATAAAAATTACGCCTTGTAAGTACGGCTATGTTTTTCACGTTTAGTCTGACATCAGGTACATAGTAACAGGTTTAAACGCGAAGAAAATATATTTTTGTACGCTCGGGTAAACTATTCACCTAGAATTACTTTTTCATGTAGGTAGTATCAATAACTAAAAGTAATTACAATTAATATCACCTTTTCACTGATATCATTTATATAAATATTGATATATATATATATATATACACACACGTAGGGATATCAGTATTTCCTTATCCTAATGATAACTAAAAGCGTTCATTTCACAAAAATACTATTTTCCCACATAATCCCTTTTATTATGCATGCCTTTTAAGTTAATCATCATATTAGACTGAATATTATACAATATAAATTTCGGTTAAAATTCAATTTATAATACCGTCTTAGACTGTGAGCCTACTGATGCGTGCTTATATATATATATATATATATATATATATATATATATATATATATATATATATATATATATATATATGCACTTATCAATATATTTAAGTTTGTATCGTGGAGAATAGAGTAGCAGTCTACCTAGTCGAAAAAATTGATGCGGCCTCATGTAACTTCTTCATATTTTTTTTCTCCACCGGGTGCCATATTGGCGGGAGTGCAAACGCTGATACAAGTGCTATGGCGAAATTTCACGCAAGTTACAATAAAAACGCTGACATCGAGAGACCGGCCGACAGGGAATAATCAACTCGATGCTGTCAGGATATGCCAATCTGCGATACGAAAGCGTGAGGACTGGGACTTACTGATCGCCATGACAAGCAGCGTTTGTTCTGAACTGTTTCTTCGTCTTCGTATTTTCGTTTTATTAAAACATGAAATTCCCCACGACAATCACACCAGTTGCTCAGGAACAGAGGAGTCTGTTTGTGAGATACCTCGTCAACTGAGACATATATATATATATATATATATATATATATATATATAGATATATAGATATATGCTCAAACATTAATATTCCATTCTTATAATTTATTACATTGGAATCGTAATCACGATCCAGATTTGTAGGTCTGATGAATTAGATCGTGATTACGATTCCAATGTAATAAATTATAACCATGGAATATTAGTGTTTGAGGCTTTTATATTATATTCTTGCTCTGTCCTGGACATTGAGCTCTACCTGTATTCTATCCTCTTGTAAATTTAAGTATATATATATATATATATATATATATATATATATATATATATATATAAGGTTAGTGCAAAAATAATGTCGGTTTTTGATGTATTTTTAACGTCAAAAACCGACATTATTTTTGCACCAAACTAATATATATATATATATATATATATATATATAATTAATCACTTTTGGCATAATTTTGAAAAAATTTTACAACACCGTTCAACAAAACTATATGCTCTCACTTAAGTGCGAAAGTATCAGCAGGTAGGATAACGGTTGTCGGTGTGAAAACTTTGGTCATCGTGCCGAAATTCCGGTCTAGCATACTGAGCTCAATTTCATATGAATACTGCTGGGAAAGGCATGAATAGATCACTTCTCCCGCCAATTATCCCTCCAAATAGGGGTTAAATAGGTGGGGAGAACTGATCAATTTGCAGCCAGTCTACAGCCTGACTAACAAAACCGTAAAAATGCCACAATACCCTGTATCTTTTCCAAGAGAACTGAAGTATTATTGCCATGTCTGAGCTGGAGGACCCAAACTTCACTTTCCATCCGTGGTAGAGGAGCGTGTGATGATTTACTTTAAAGTTTACGGACTCTTTTTCACAGAATCGAGAATGAAAATCTGTCGCTTCTCTATAGCTATTTCAATGGCAAATGTTCAGATTATCTTCACTTTTTAGTTCCACTCCTTCAGACATTCCCAGCTAGAAATCTTCATGGTACTTGCACGTAATAGCATTACCTCCATTTCTCTCTTATTCTATTTGTAAGGAAGTTTTACACATGCGATCATTTCCCGAGAACTGCTAAATTATAGTTAAAACTCCGAATGCTTTACTGAACACTAGAAAATTAACGTGTTCATTTCAAGGGTCCAATTGCTATCTGTCTTCCTTAGCATAGTATTCCCTTCTTTCTACCGACTCGTACATTATAATAGCGTGTAAGTACTTAAATATCCTAGTCAGATCGACTTTCAAATGAATTATGTGTGTCACCAACTCCGCTCGGAATTTTAGAAGCTGTCTACTGTATACAATCCCTTTATATGAGCAACTGTTCAAATGGCTTAGAGCGAGTGGATCTTGGCTAAGATCATCCTAATGGAATATTGAGGACTGGCGTTACAGATTTCCGAATAAAGAACGTTAGCAGATAACAGAAACCACATCACTTAGTATTATCAACGGCAGCGACCGCTAAAATTGATACCACATGTAACTGGAAGAGAAATTAATGACACTACTTAAATAAAAGGTTAGAAAGGACACCTCACCATTAATGGTGGAAAGAGCGATAACAGCTACTAGAAGATTATTCTTCTGAAAAATTGTTTTCAGAGAAAGGTTTTGTAAGTTTCGACTGACAGCAACAGTGTCTGCTTGGTCAGTGAATGTCAAATGTTTTGTTAGAGAATACGGAGGCCAGTGGTAGAATGGGCGTGCTATTCCGACAGTGATGGACTGGCTGTGTCTGTGTTTGGGATATAAATAAAAAAACGGTGTCAATTCAAGAGAGGACCGCAAGGACTTTGAAGGGTCTATACGCTTCCCACATCCAGGTTGAGAGACCGACTAAGAGCACCCGCTGACAGTCGTTGAGAAAACGTGTGACACGCTTTCCCGTGACGTCATTCCTCATGCTGCCTCTTAGAATCCAAACTGCCTGGTCTCCCCACCTCTTCTAAGAAAATCGCCCTTATCATTGATACCATTTTATATGTATAGCGTGAGGACCAAGAAAAGACACAGAACACAACAGTTTCCTTATAAGTAAACGGCTACTATCACCATTCCTATCCAGTAAGCCTTTACTATGAACGGCTTTCGTTCCTTGTATTTGGTGAACGTTATTATCTTAAAAAGATGTATCAATTCTCAGAGGGAGGAATCTGATGCGAGCAAGTATACTTTACGTTCCGAACTGAGATGGTAGTTAAAAAGAAAGGTTCAATAAATATTTTAATAAAATTACCTACTGTTTAGCTATACGGTACGGATACACTGACGGTGAATATTTTTTGTAACGGAATGGTGGAAATGAAAAGAATCGGTTATTCGGAACCTGACAAAATGATTTTCCAGATTTATCTAAGTTGAGACAGTCATGAGACAAAAGGAAGAAGATAAGGTGTCGAAAGAAGATAAATAAAAAAATTCCCAAGTAGAAAGTAAATGCATATGCGTCAAATAAATTTACGTTTAGCACGGATTCATTGCGGAGAACAAAAGAAATAAAGAACGAGGATTTGGGGACGCGTTGTTAATGGAGCGGCATTCCATTTACTTTTATTTGTTAGACGAACGACCGGACATTTAGAGGACCCCTCTCAGGACAATGACAGATTAATGGCTCTTTCAAGCTGGATATCGTTTTGGAAACCCCATTTGTTGATTTTCCCAGCGGACGTTGCTTTCTCTTGTGATTGCTTTCGAAGAAGTGAATATAGGCGATGGCATGTAAGATATCAGAAAAAAAATAGATAGAAAGCGATGAAGAAAAATAATCGTAAATGAGATGAAAAGATAAAAGTGAAAAAGCGAGAATTTACAGTAGGGAAAAAAAAACAAAATCATCTGATGTATTTTTTTTTTTTTTATCAAATTAAGATAAAAAGAAAGGAAAATAGAATATGCTGATAAAAAATAAAAAAAAAAACGAAATCTTTCCAAAGTGAAAAACGTTTGCGGAATTTGTGAGAATATAAACATGGATTAAAAGAAAGGAAGTTGTTTAATAAAAATGTTAAAGAAAAAGACGAGTTAATGTCATAAACAATGACACGAAAATACATGAAATTTGAAGAAAAGACGATCGCAAGAAATATAAAAGAAAGAAAGACTTCAAAAGGAAAGTAGAAGAATGTAAATCAGATGAAGAAAAGGGACGTATGAAGGAAATGAAGGAATCAAAAGAGGAAATGAAGGAAGGATAAAATCAAAAGGAAGAAGGAAGGATAAAATCAAAAGGAAGAAGGAAGGATAAAATCAAAAGGAAGAAGGAAGAGACGGTGAAATCAAAAGAGAAAATGAAGGAAAAAAGCAAGGAATCAAAAGAGGAAATGAAAGGAAGGAAGGGTGAAATCGAAAGAGGGAAGGAAAAGAGGAAAGGAAGGAATGAAGGATGAAATCAAAAGAGTGGAGGAAGAAGGAAACGAAGGAAGGATGAAATCAAAAGAGTGGAGGAAGAAGGAAACGAAGGAAGGGTGAAATCAAAAGAGGGAAGGAAAGAAGGAAGGAGGAAACGAAGGAAGGGTGAAATCAAAATTGAGAAGGAAGGAGGAAAAAAACGAAGGAAGGGTGAAATCAAAAGAGGGAAGGAAGGAGGAAAGTGAGAAATCAAGAGGGAGGGAGGAAATTAAGGAAGGGTGAAATCAAAAGAGGAAGGAAGAAAAGAGAAATCAGGTAAGGAAGCGAGAAAAATCATGAGGAAAGGATGCGAAGTGAGGGAGAATCTAAAGAAAATATTCAAGATAAGGGTGTAAATAGACTCAAATAAATAAGGAACAACAATGTGAGCAAAGAACCAAATGTAATAAAAGAAACGAACTTAACTTGTGTATTAGAAACAAAAAAAATATTCACAGAGAATTACTCAAACCAAAAATCGTGAATTGAAAAAAATGCTTAGATTTTTGCTGTTTTTATTTACTTTTTTATTTTTGGGAATAAATCGTATCAGTGAATAGATGAAGAATATTAATGTGCTATGGTAAAATAAGATAACCCTGAATTCTCACCAACCTGGGGAACGCAAAGGAAGAATGAGGAAAAAAAAAATGATATATTTTTCTATCTTAGCACATACGATGGCTAATGGAGAATTAAATGATAAAAAGAAGTCTAAAATCAAAGAAAAAATCATGAGTCCGCTCGATATTAACTTTAAGTGAAACGAAATATTTATAAAATGTATAAATGGAAAGAGACATTTAGTGGCTTCTGTTTCATATTTTCTGTTTTACTTTTTATGCTGACAAATCAAAAGAAAGGCTTTTGTTATATCTTTTGAAAGTATTTAGAATTCTGGAAATGAAAGTCAGTTAAAAAAATGTCATTAGCGAAACATGGTTGATTTCTTTTAGAAATTTATATTAGTCATAAAAAGAAAAAAGACGAAAATACGCACAGGGCGAGATCTCTCACACACACACACACACACACACACATACATATATATGGTGGACTCTCCTGTCGTATTCGACGTATGAGGGTCGAGCAGCCCTGTTCCTAGGAACCAACAGCCCAGACACCAGCACATAAAATTTGTGCAAAACCAAACAAATTTATATATATATATATATATATATATATACACACACACACATGTAGGTGTGTGTATGTATGTATATATGTGTGTGTATGCATGTACATGTAGGTGTATGTACGTGTATGCATATATACATACATATAGGCTGCAACCTTTATTTTAGACACTTTTCATTAAATACAGCAGATAGATATATATACCAAAAGATTGACCGACAGAGAAGTTAGATCATCGTTTGGCAGAATTATCTGGATTTTTGCCATGCATAATATTCCTAATTAATGGACTGACATTGGGTTAAGTGCATTGACTGAGGAATTGATTATGTGGAGAGATAAATATTTATAGAGTAAAAACTTTTCTCAGACTTAGGCTAAAGAATTATTAATCCATCTAAAATTAAACGAACTATGTACAGGAAGCTGTTGACGGTTTCATCATTGAAATCGTTGCTCATTTTCGACCAATGCAAGAGATCAACGCTGAAACTTAAATAACAGCAAAAATATCAAATGCTTATTTTTCATGACTGGGTTGCTTTTCCCACTTTTAGGAAAGTCTAACTACATTTTTCTAAAAGCTAATTTGTCCTATTTGTCCTTTTGCAAATTAAACTTTTAAATGAACTGAATGCTTTGTTATGAACAGAAGAATATTTCTGCTCAAACCACTTGTAATTCACATTCATTTTAGTTCGTTTTTTTTTTATTTTTTATTTATGTATTATCTTACTATACTTAAATCTTTTTATATATATATATATATATATATATATATATATATATATATATATATATAGCCGAAGGGGTAAATATAGGTAGTTATACGAGTGAGCGATTGTATACAAAAAGATATAAATACTCTATAGTGTAGGAAAAAAAACAGTGCTCAATGTTTAATAACAGAGCTATTTAATATCTATCTATCTATCTATATATATATATATATATATATATATATATATATGCATTATCTTACATTAATTGCACAAAACTGATTTTCAACAATTTTCAAATGCTGGAATCATAATTGCGAGTATTGAAAATTGCTTCAGGAACACACACACACACACACATTATATATATATATTTATTATTATTATTAAATAGGTCTCTTATTAAAAAGTGACCACTCACCAATCACCTGAAGAAGGTCCAGCGTACAACGGCCGAAACATCGTGAATATGTCAATAAAGATGAGGACAACAGTCCGAGCAATGTAAATATTATAAATAAAGACCTTCAAAGTTTGGGTGGAGGCTGCTTCTCTATAGAACTTTCGTTCGCACACTTTGGTTGCGGGAACGAACCTATTAAACCGTGGATATTGGTGGCGCTGCCTGAAATACTGATGATGTTTTGTCCTCCAAATCCTACTTCAATGGTTAGCAATGTGAAGGTTTTATTGGATGCATTTTCCACGCAAACATAATATTCGTTAAACTTTGTGTATATAATGAGTAAATTTTGAAAATTATTACAAGATTTTTACAGCACAAAATGTAAGTTAATTTTGTTTAGTGCACCACAACGATAAACGACGGTAGGGAAGTCGGAAAAATATCGACACAAATCGCTCTAATCTTCCAATTTCAAACCGCTCCTGTCCCTTTTGAGAGGATTGAAGCTTAAAATCCTTGATAATCATTTGGCCTCAAACACCGATTTCTAGCAGGCATCAGGACTACGAAACAATCACATGTACATAGACCAGACATTTGCTACGATTAAAGGAGATTAACATAAAATCAGAGGATGTAAGTATATTGTGTGCAATTAAGTGTGCCTAGGAAATCAGCATTCAATATCCTAGATTTCAACTGGGCTGGAAAACAAGGTACTCGCTGAAGATCAAATGTCATGCGTTCACATTGATTCAGAAGAAAGGAAAATATTCAAACGTCTATCAGTTATAATCCAGTTATTTCTTGTCAGATCGCTTTGCTAATTGGGATTATTGTGAAACAGTTCCGACAAAAAGTTCAGATTCAAAAACAATTTGTGTTATGTTGTTGGCATCTGTAAGATATTTTGATGTTAAACTGAAAGTATTCGTGCCTTGTTTGTTGGGGCGAATGGATTATGCATGAAAAATCCACCTATTGACCGCCAATACTAACGAGAGCAAAACCAACATACATAAATGATTCCTTCTTAAAATTTTGGCATTGTGTAACAGAGCTAGTCACGACCTCTGCATAAACAATACATACACGTATAATGCACTTTTTTTCGTGACTGAGGATACTGAACATATAAAGTGCCGATAAAAACTTATATAGAATTAAATTCAAATATTTGGCTACATTTTGAGAAATAATTTGGCACATCATCTTGTACGCGTATGTTATATAATACTTTCATCGTTACTGAATTTATAGGGGAAGTGTGCTCAATAGCTTCGATGTCGATGTACATAAATTGTATATATATATTATATATATTTCTCTTTTAATTAAAGTAGAATTTTTAAGTCAGAATTATGGTCAGATTCATTACGGTGAGCAATTATTGAATTCAGTATGTTTTGTAAAATGCTTCAATTGTATTCATATAAACTTTTTTTTAATTTTTCGGATTTTTTTTCTATGTATTCCTCATGGCAAATATTACAGATGAGAGTAAATTCTTCCTTTACGTTGTAGTTTTTTGTTTTAAAAGCAGATAAAACAATGTATGTTAATCTAAGATGAATTCTTTCCAGTTATAGTTGTGATCGTAGGTAGAATGAAAAAGTTTGATTTGTTGGGTATATCAGTATGGCCAACTCTTTTTTGAAATGCTTCTGTTTCAGGTTCAGTATAAAATAATTAGTGTAAATAAGATAGCTTAAAATTATAAATTCCTATTCTGGCATATAAAAAAATACATATCAGCTTTTCCCATACATACATACATATATATATATATATATATATATATATATATATATATATATATGTATGTATAATATGGCAGCAATAAAGTCCGTATACAGTTTTTAAAATATAAAAAGCAAATCCGTGAAGCAAGTGGCTTGTAGTTTCAACAGTATTGGTAATTAATTTACTATTGTTAACCATAGCATTTTCATATTAGCTACAATTATTTAGAACTATTTTAATAATAAATTTCTGGATTTTTTATTAATGGCTTTGTCATAATTATTGTAAGTAACTGACTAGTGACTTTACTGCCACCCTATATATATACACACACACACACACACACACATATATATATATATATATATATATATATATGTGTGTGTGTGCAATTTAAAAGTAACTCCCTATTTGATGTACGAGTGACTAGCCAGGAGTCCTGTCTTAACATCCTGTGATTTTTTTTTTTTTTTTTCCTTTGAGTTGGTTAAAGGAACAAGTCTACTATACCAAACCTTGACTTTGGAAGAACTTAAAGTGCAAATAAGAGAAGTTTTCCCTTAGATCTAATAAGAGTTCCTGGGGAAATCATTCGACGCATTTCCTGGGCGGCTCGTGAAGCTGATAGCGAAATCTGGTTCTCATATCGAACTTTAAATAAAACCTCATCCTAAATGCTTTCCTCTTATATCCATTTCTTCCATAAATTTTTGTTAATAAATGAATTATAAGTATTTTAAAATATAGAGTTATATTTCAATCACCCTGTTTGTGTTTATTTATATATATATATATATATATATATATATATATATATATATATATATATATATATATATATAGTCGATACATAAGTACACGTTTCATTGATAGGAATAACGGACAAAAACAGAACCACGGTTGAATCATAGGAAGCGACTTCTAAAATTAGTTTATATTCTATTCTATACGACAGTCTGTCGATTATCGTGCACTTAACAGTTTATTCGGAATAATTTACAAAATAGTTATTTGTGTCCTTCATTTCCCTGGGAATTTCAACTTTTCATTTTTACATCAGATTGTAAGAGGTGATAAAAAATGTGATTTGCACGTCAACAGAAACAGAAAAACTTACCAGTTAACCCAAACTCTCATCTTCCACAGTTTTCACATTTTCACTATGTATTGGTATATAAAAAAAACTTTAATTGGCTTCTGTGTCTTTTCTACACACGTTGTAGTCAACTGAAACACGTACGTTTCTTATTGGACACACTTTTAAAACTAGAACATTACATCTGATATGAATGTTTTTGTGAGGCCAGCAAACACTGGTTTGCCACTTTTGTTATGTCAACGAATACTCGTTGTCACTTTCGTTAGTCTCGTTTTAGTAGAGACTTTGTAATCGCAGATAAAACTTATAGTAATGCAGTTGAACAACATTGATGTTAGACGCTTTCGAATATCACTCGCACGAATAGTACTTGCTCGATAATAACACGTATTGTGATCTGAATATAGAAATAGTGTAGTGAAGAGAATAAAGAAAAGCGGTCCGTATAGTATAGAGGATAGACTATGAATAGCGATCGTTGGTCGTCAGCTACTTCCTACATATATGCGTTTCCTCTATGGTCACGTGGTCTACTTAATTCAATAATGGGATCGCCTGTTTTTGCTCACTGGCTATCTATGTTCAAACCCAAATGCCGGCAGTGATACTTTATTGCTATATAACAAATATAAAGTAAGATAGCTTTCAGCTTCGCGATATTTTTTTTTTCCTTTTTATTCTCGAGCTTATTATTGATATTCTCTGGAGATTTATACTGTCGATTTTTGTTCTATGTTGGTTTGGGTTGAATCTACGGCATTTCAAATATATCTGGACCATTCAATGTCGGAATTCTACTTTGATTTGTAGATAACCATTAATCATATTTATAATTATCTTCTCTAGGCAAACATATCTTTTTGTATACAATCGCTCACTCACTTATTTTATAATAGTTTTCAAACACTCGGTAGATTGCTCCCTTTTGTGCTCGATTCGTATCCTTCTGCAGAAGATGCAGCTGGTCGGCATTTGTCGTATCTGTGGGCTTTCAGTGGAGATCGAATGATAACAAGTCATTTAAGTATTTTGGTTAAAGTTTCAGTATTTAAACTGGATATAATCATGAAGTTAGGAATGGTTATTAACTAAGACAGCTGTACACCAACACAAATGACCCTCAGTTACAAAGACCCCAATATGCCAATCGTGTTAAAGTTAATGTGTATACCAGGCAAATCTATCACAGCCAAATATACGCGATAAGATTATTGTTTTTGATTTAAAAAAAAAAAAAAAAAAAACGGCGCAAAATCTTACAAGTAGGTTCCCAATTTCGCAAATATCTACTTGTGATTCCGTTAAAAATAACCCGCTCGTGACCCGGTTAAGATACACCCCACCTACTCCCGATGAAAAATGATGCACATTGCGTAACCCACAAGTGGACAATCGCAACTGGTTAATGTTGTACTGAACGGAAGAGTTGCTCTCGACCTTTATTCACTAAGGCAAATCAGGTATATCATTTCACCACCCCCAAAGTAAGGCAATAAAGCTACTAAGATAATAGGGATTACTAAATGTTAGAGAATATGAGGAAAAATACTAAGACGAGAGGACAATAAAAGAAGAATTACGAAGCCAGAAGATAACAATTGACATCGTATTTAAATCTTTAAAGATCAAAGTTGACCAGGGAACAAGTAATCGGAAGCGAGTTCCAAAAGCGATAACTGCAATAGAAGAAATGATAGTATAGAAGTTAGGGTTGCATCTCGCCAATAATACTTTAACATATTAATATTTTCAATTCATTTTGGTAGGATACCATGAGAGACATGTCCGGTGTTCCTTATTCTTTTCACATATAAGGAATCAGATGGTCACCCCGGGTCATTTCTGGTACAGATAATCAACACATTTATCAGGATTCCTCCAGCCACGGATACTACTATGAACTGAATTGTTTCAATGTTTTTTTGGGATATGCAATTCATTAGCATAGCTTACAAGAATATTTGAGACCGTTCTCTTTACTCAAGGGATTGTGAACACTACACCTATTTCAGTGATGCAGTGTTTCATTTTTCTAGAAAAATTGCGTGATAGTTCAAAATTTCTTTCACTCACCGTTTCCAGTAACCAACTCTGCTTTCGTGTCTTGCCCTAATCTAAAGAATGCCAGCTTGTCTAGAAAATATCTCCAAATTTACGCAGTATTCAATAACTTTGCTGATTTTTGTTTTTCATTTTGAGTTGTTTTCATTTTAATTCTTCTTCACTAGGAATTAACTAAAAACTTATTTTTTTAGTTGTTTATAATTACTTAAACGCAAATAGATTAAAAAAAAAATGACCTTTATGTCAAAAACTAGATTAGTAAGAAATAAAAGCAATCTGACAAATTTTTTAATCTATACTATTATCCGATTTATTTTTGTTAGTTTGTTCATACAGAAAAAGCGGCACCCTCTAGCGAAAGTTTTGTGTGCATAATGTTAACGAGTAAATCAATTTCTACTTCAATTTTCCACTATGTGGGGCTCTTCTTTCACGCTCACCACTATAAGCATTCAGTTTTGTAAGTCTATTAGTGTCCTTGTTAAAAAAAAAAAAGCGTAAAGAAAATCATATTAAAATTGAAAGTATTAAACGTTTAGCCTACTGAGTTGCTCAACTTCCCTGGGATAACATTGGTCTTGATCGATATTAATCATCCCTATCATGATTTTGGCACATCAGCATATGTAGAACCATACATAGAGGATAAAACCGTTCTCATTAAATTGCATGTAGTTTGAGAGATTGGAATTTGTCTTGGATTTAGATACAAATTTATACGTTCTAGCTACAAGAAAGGAAGAATTGAGAAAGTGTTAATTCTGAAAGAAGATATAATGTCCAGTAGTTAACAAAAGCAATTAACCCTTTTTTATTCCCGACGTCTTTGTTGTCGTTATCAAAACGTTTCAGCCGTCCGGCCTTTCTCAAGTGTAAGCCGGCTCGGGCAATCTACAGAGAATTTCGACCTTAACTTTTTATTTAAACTAAGAGGATAGATTGTTCTCGTTCTGCTGTCCACATTTAGAGATATCTCATCTAGTTCTAGTTTTTTTTTTTTTTTTTTTTTTTTTTTTTTTTGTACTATTCAGTTATTGCTCATCCTGTTTCCACTGAGAAGTAAACACTGTCTTGTTCAGGAATCGTACTCACAATTATCATAACCCTGAATTCCCGAATCGACGCTTTAATCCACTAGTCTATTTATTGTCCCGTATCGAGACAATACATGTTGGGCACATCCTCCTTTCCATCATATTCCATTGTTTGAGGAAGATGTTTCCATCAGACATTCTTCGCTAGAACTACTACATTATAGAACGTAATTCCGAGAATTTGCTTCCACAATGACTAAAATATTAACATCGAGCATCAACCATTATCATTTCTACATACGTTCATAATATGCCCCACTTACTCTTTCCCTATAGTCTCTCACAACAACAACTTTGAATAAATCTCTATCTAGATTGCCTCTTGGATAAAGAATATTAAAAAGAAAGGTGATTAGTTCAATAACAAGCGACAGGGACTGTGGCACCGAAATCCGAAGGCAAATAACAAAATATGCGTTCTAGAAATGCTTCGTTTGCTAGGAAAGTTGGTCTTGTTAAAGATTTTTTTTCTTGCCAAAATCTATATTTGACATAAGTCTGCTATACGTCCATGGATTGAATATTAATGTAACATCTGGTTTGGTTTTTGATATACCTCAAATAATAATCTGCAATGTTATTGGTCCTGACCTAACATTTTGGTTTCAATTACTTTCCTGCCATCGTAACATATATTCCCTGTGCCTTTTATATAAATATTGTCTTGGTAATTTATCTAATATACTTTCCTCATTGGTATGTAGACGTTATGGATTTAAGCGCAGTACTAGATTGGTCTCATCATTTTACAGTTGAAATAGTGAAATATAACAGCAAGGTCTATTCTAATAGTTTTTTTTTTCACTCAAACCTCTTGCTTGTGGAACTCTCTTTTGGGTTCCAGTTAACTTTGACTTTTAGAAATTCAAAATGCAATCTCAATCTTTACCTTGTCTTCGTAATTTCTATTGTTTTGTTCTTTTTCTAATACTGTTTTCTTTTTCTTATATTCTCTCAAATTCAGTAATCCCGTGCGTCTTAGTGGCTTTATTGCCTTGCTTCTGGTAAAATGATTAAAACATAAAAAAGCAAAGTAGTAAATTTAGAAGATAACAACAAAGTTTTAAAAATAAGAGACAAAACAAGTCGTAGAATTTCGTGGAATAATGACTCTACATATTAAATGCAATGTCTAAACATAGTGAACATATCTTTAGCCAACAATAAAATTATGTTGAACTGCAATATATCTACATTTCCCTTTTAAAATGGGGAAGTCGTTGATTTGGGATGCGACCTGTGCCGATACATTTCCGGCCTGCAATTTGATCCGTTCCGCTCTTGAGCCGGAGTTTATCGCTCGGATCCCGGAGTTTATCGCTCGGATCCCGGAGATAAAAAAAAATAGTTAAATATTCTTCTCTTGATGATAGATTTTTCTTTAATCCTGTGGCAGTGGAGATTTCTGGTTTATTAGCCCTCGTTCGATGGCGTTCCTTTGGAGGATTGGTGCGATAGCGTCTCGATTAAGGGACCAGCTTCGCGAAACAGAGTGGCTCTTGCAGCGTGTCTCACTGCCGATGGTTCGAGGTAATACTTTCTCCATCATTGCGGCTGGCAGAGGATAGCAAAAAAATGTTTATAGTTACATTGTTCAAACTTTTTTTTCAATAAATAAATTTCTCGTGACTTAAAAAAAAATTTACATTTTTGCAGAGCAGTGAATGCTGGACAATTTCTTCACATCTGACAAAAGGACGTGAAAATACAGAAATTTGATTCTACAGACGGACTTTGTCTTATTTTATGTCCATGGTATTCTCTATCAAGTAAATTATAACAATATAAATCACGAAAGGTGTTGTTAGCAATCACAGCTGAAATTGTTTTCACTCATGAGAAAAGCGGGTTTCGAGAATATAACAAGTCATGGAAAATAAGGGAATCATGGCGGAAACAGCGCCTAACAAACTTGACGATTCTGAATCGAAGAATGAATACGATATACATAAAGCGTTCGTAACTGGGGAAAGTCACCTAGAGTAACAAGGCAGTAATTTCTCTCAGAATTCTGGGATGAGGAGTTATCATTATTTACAGTGTCTGTATTCGGACTACTGTCTTCATCTTAGTTTTTGTTATCACAACGTTTTAACCCTTGTATCCCCGGCCTTTCTCAGTTGTATATCGATCTGGATAACCAAGAGGGAATTCTGAAACGAACCCTTTATTTAATCTACGGAGGTAGACTGTTCTCGTTCCACTGGCCATATCCAAGGATATCTCGTCTAGTTCTTATTTTTAGTACTGCTTAGGTATTACTCATCCAGTTACACACCGCCCGGTGCAGAGATTGAACTCACACTCACTATGAACCAAAATTCATGCACCAACGATTTAATGCACTAGGCTATTTCTTTGTAGGATTATCTAGTGGATTAAAGGGTTGCTTTGTTATATTGGCGATAGTGATTGTAAGATCAATCTCTGCACCGGGCAGTATGTACTTAGACTCTGTGGAAATAACTGCGGATTAAATAAAGAGGTTCAGTTCAGAATTTTCTGTAGGTTACCCAGATCGATGCAAACCTGAGGAAGGCTGGAGAGTACAACGATTGTAAAGTTGTGAAAACAAAAAAATTCGGACAATAATCCGAATATAAATAGTGTAAATAAGACTGAGATATTTGGAGAGCTGTGACCACACACATCCTTCATACATACAAGAAGGACGAATTGATTCATCACTGACAGTGACGAGTTGGCCCAAAATAATTTTTATATCAAGTAAATAGAGAATCTGTCTATATTTCTGAGATGAGGTATTGTGCACACTATTTACATTATTCGGATATTTACATTATTGATATATTTTAAGCGATCCAGTCACAGGAGCCAAAGACTTGTGAGTTTAATAACGGGTTACGGCAGTGGAGAGCTTGGATAACTGATAACTAACATTCATTAGATATGGCACGTGAAACTAGAACAATCTACACCAGCGAGCGAAAGAAAGGGTTCAGTTCGACATTCCAATCACCTGAAGAAGGCCGGAGAGTAAAAACGGCCTAAACGATGTGATAAATATGGCAACAAAGATGAGGACAATACTCCAAATAATTTAAATAGTGTAAATAGAGAATATTGTTTTTAATCATTTGATGCCACGTAAGGCGGTAATGCCACTATTCGCTACTACGCAGGTGGTTACAGGCAGTGACAGTGAGAGAAAAGACTCTGTATAGGGAGGACTGAGGAAATAACAAAAGATGAAGAATATAGAAGATAACAATTGACATTGCATTTAAATTTTTGAAGATTGTAGTTATCAGAGAAGCAAGTAAACAGGAGTAAGTTCCACAGGCTGAAAGTGTAAGAAAGGAAACTTCGAGAAAAAGTAGAGGTTGCAGCTAGCTATTTCACCATTAAAATGGTGGGACCTAGTTGCCAATCTAGTAGCACGCTTAAACTCAGGTAGTCTGAGTACCAGGGGAAAAGATTTCCATAGAACAGTTACCATGAAAATATTTATAGAAAAGACAGTGAACCTACGCCACGCTGGTAAGAAATTGACGGAAGTCAAAATCCCAGGTCAGGATCGATTGCATTACAGATCGTTTATTTCGATTTTGTCAAAAATCACGAGATTAATAGGGAGGGGCACCAGACCAGATGAGGGAACGGTATTTAGTACACGAATGAATTGTAAATGTGCATTATGGACTCTAACGAGAAAAATACACGTATTTATAGACTACAGATTTGCTTTCCAGACATTCTAATGGCATTTTTTATACGTTGACAAAATACTTCGTCCTGCAGTTGCCTGACTGGATAGTCCAGCGGTAAATAAATCGCTGAGCAAACATCATCTTTGAAATTTCCCAGATTTATATCATAGAGATTAAGTTTGCATCCGTCAAATTTAATTCTTTGAAGGATAATTAATTTTCTTCACTGCTTTCTTGTTTTTATTGCTTAAGTTTTCGTGCGATCTTCTGTGTGCCATGTCTATTTAGGACATGGACAATCAGGGTTCTCTCTAACTTCCTATTAGACTTACTGCCATATCACATTTAAACACCAGTTCCAATACAATCATCGAAGTTAAGCAACGTCAAACTTGGTTAGTACCTAGATGGGTAACTGCTTAGGAATTCCCGTTACTGTAACCTTGGATGTGCGAGTGCTGTAATGGATAATGGCTCAGAATTGTCAATCGGTCATCTTGTTCCAATTCCTGTTGTGTTCGTTATATTCATTTACAAGCATATAACCTTTAGAAATGTATGAATCCGCCTCTTATACCCCATGCTATGGGTTAATTAGTAGGACTTGTACCACTAAAACATTATTGCTGCCTAAAAAAAATTCTTATGGTCTAAAAATATTTTCATGCTTTAAACATATGCAATGGGTTGATAAGACATTGAAAATGAATCAACTGAAACCAACTTCACATTCGTATTATTTTTTTAGTAAAACTTTCGCTGTCCACACGATGTTCTGATATTTATTTGCACAAGCTCGGAAAATTTCGACGTGGTGTAATGGTTAACAAGCTTGTATCGCTGAATCAATTACCACTGAGTAGTAAGTTCGATTCTCACTGAGTGCTCCACAACTTCTGCCTTGTACCATATCTAAGCTATTCTTAGAAAATCAAGGGCATCTCGAGGCGGTGTAATGGTTAGTAAGCTTGTCTCGCTAGAACAATTACGACTGAGTAGTGAGTTCGATCCTCACTGGATACCCCCTATTTCGGCCTTGTGCCACATCTAAACCACGCTTAGAAAATCACTATTTATTTACACAAACTCGTTAGACAGGTTACGTGCTGCTTCCTCCTGTCTCTCTTGACTTCACTTTATACGGTGAGTGTCAAATTCTCCAAGCATTCTTCCCTCATTATTTTTCCTAGTAACTTCAATTCTCTCTTTCTGGTTCTAAGTATAAGTGTCCGTTCTGTTTCGATTTTCCTTAAAACTTACTCGTTACTGATAGTGGGATCATAGCGGCTTTAAAAACAGTTTATGATTTAGAAATTTAACTCATGCTAAAATGTCTCTCAATTTATGCGCTATTTTTGGTTCAGTTATTCTAAACAGTCATGCCAGTTGATAGCGTTTTCTCATTCATATTCAATCATTATTGAATGAAAAAAATAACGTTTTTTCTTATCTTGTTTCAGAAGGTTTTTTAGTTTTAATCTTTCAAATATCACTGAAATTTCAGAAAATACAACTTTTTTACGTAATAAACTTCAACACAACCGGAAGAAAAATATCATTTATTTTCAGAGATGATTATAACTGAATAATTCGAGGAATGCCTTATTGTTTTTCTTGGACAAGATGCGTACGCTGAAAATACCGCTTCTCATTCGATCACCGAAGTCACGCCGCGTCTAACCCGATCAGTACATAGATGGGAAAGTCTTGGGAACTACGGGTAGAGTAAGTAACCTTCTAGAAACCGAAATCGCTTTAAATAAACTAATAAGTGTTGATAAGCCGTAAAAAATAAATCAATCAACAGTATGTATGCCATTAAATCGGATGTAGATTTCTAGTTTTAAAGTGAGCATCATCTAAAATGAAAAAAGCATCTTCCAAAAATGCTTGGGAATGTTCAGCTTCCCAGAACAAAGAAAATCCGTGTAGGAAGATTATGTGTCTTTAATCATTCAAATGGGATGGGTTTGATTGTTTAAAACGCAGCATTGAATGCTTTGAAGAAGCAACAAATTTATTCAGTGTAATGTTTTTTTTTTTTGTTGTTGTTTTTTGTTTTTTGTGAATAAGTATGCACAAAAACACTTACACATATGTGCGCGCGAGTAATCGTTCTAAGCTTAAGTCAATATAACATGGTGATGAATTTACAAATAGATTGTCTAGCGACAATATCCTAAATGAGTAATCCCTGACTTAATATATCATCATTCGATATGCTATAATTACATGGGTTCAGACATCAACGATATTTGGCAATTGAAAATAGAAACTACGTCTCAACCAAATACTTTATTCGGAGATATCTTATTTGGCTTCAATTGATTTATTCATTACTCGTGTATCATCAAATATAGTTCGTGAGTGTATACTAAGCTTAATTGAATCAGGTACAAGGTTAAATATGGAACAACTTCAAGAAAGGACATTTTGTCCTGCCAACCTTAACTCACCCTGCATGCCTAGAACACCACCATTCAAAATAATGTTTAAGCATAGTAGTTTGGCCCCAGAAGAAAATATTTATCTGAAAGATAGGCTCCTGCTGACATTGATACGTGTTTGACATTTATAATATTATTCTCTTTGTCTTTATATCTTTGTGCAAAGTTATTATCCTAGAATGTGTAGAATCAATCCCGATTAAGTAGAATCTCTATTGCAAGAAATAACCACTTCGTAGGACTACTTTAGCATAATCAAATAAAAGTAATATTTTAGTATTTTGTAAAAAAAAAAAAAAAAAAAAAATAATGTATAATTCTCATTTGTCTTGATTCCTTAAAACACCATCGCAGTGAACAATTCTACTATAGAAAAGCCCGAAAGAAATGATATTATTGCAATTTTAGCCACAAAGGAATATTCGACATTTATTTACTGAGCTACCAGTGTTATATTCAGTTTTAATTTATAAATTCTTGTTATTAAAACAAATTTTCTAGAAAATAATCTTCTCAAATCCGTTATCCCCCCACTGTTTCTCTACTTCTCTCTTTTACTCCCTGTATCTCTCTTTTACTCCCTGTATCTCTCTTTTACTCCCTCTATCTCTCTTTTACTCCCTCTATCTCTCTTTTACTCCCTCTATCTCTCTTTTACTCCCTCTATCTCTCTTTTACTCCCTCTATCTCTCTTTTACTCCCTCTATCTCTCTTTTACTCCCTCTATCTCTCTTTTACTCCCTCTATCTCTCTTTTACTCCCTCTATCTCTCTTTTACTCCCTCTATCTCTCTTTTACTCCCTCTATCTCTCTTTTACTCCCTCTATCTCTCTTTTACTCCCTCTATCTCTCTTTTACTCCCTCTATCTCTCTGATGGGAGCTTCCTCCCTAAACTTTAGTTTTTATTCATGCGGAATGTCAACATCTAGATCAATGTAATGATTTAGAAATAACTAAGTACACTTTAATCAGTTAAATTCCAAATCAATATTTTAAATTAGAATTACTTCTATTTCTGTTAATCTCTAATCAGATGGAGTCTGTTAAACTATTTTGGTAGTATGATAACCCGTTTTTAAACAGGAAACATTCAGTATTCATTGACCAAACTGTTATTGCAATATTCTAAAAAATCAGGTTACCAGGAAAATAAACTCTTCAAGCCCTCTGTTATTCCTCGTTCCCTCCCAATCTTTTGTTTAAAGTAGTATGGGAGGGAAACATATTTGTTATCACATTATTTTCTCTTCTCATTTTATGTGCTATTTATTTGATTTGTTGGATAAGAGAAGTCTTCAATTGATATCGTTTTTGCGATTTAGTAAAGTTCTTTGTCCATAATTCTTTAGCGCTAAAATATTTGTTAGTAATTGATCTGCAATTTCCAAATCAATATAACTTTTTCATATATACGCTGTAAATTTAGGGAAATATTGCTTCTGTTTATCACCCACCCTCTTCCCAACAAGAAGGGGGAAATGTTCATTAAGAGGCGGAAAACTTCCACATTTTTTAAGTGCAGCGCAATACATGCTGATTGGGCTGAAATCAATAATTCTTCAGCATACACCTTATTCCAAAGATTTGGCACGTTCTGACAATTGTTTTACTCAACATATTTTATCTTTTAAAAATTCATGTTATCGGGAAATTCCTCGAAGAATACTTCTCTTCAATATCGAAACCATTTTTAGACAATTTATCACCAAGGCAATTAATATAATGACTAAATAACGATACGATTAATTTACGTGAATAAGTGATATACTGACCGACATTAACATAATGCAATGAATATTTTGAAACCGATCTTGATTTTGTTTCTCTTAGAAGATTTCGCCTCTTGTTTCCAGAATCAGTTCTTAGGTGTCTGCCGTATCCGATAACATAGGCTATATAGCATAATCGATAAAAGAGTCCTCTTGAAGTCATAACCTTTTAATGAAGAAGAAAAGGAGCAACACAGTTGATAAAAGCATCCAACAAAAGGAGAAATAATCGAATTTCGAAGTCAGATGTCTCTAAGGAATACACCTTTCGTGACAGAAAAGACAAACGTCTTAAAAATATCGACTCAGACGAAATAAACCCAAGCCTCCTTTGAATACTGTTTTCTGCTTACAAAACATCCCTGATCCCTGAGGAATGCTTGAGTTCGCACTGGCCGAAACGTTTTTACAGCCAAAAGAAACATGCAAGTCTGATTGAAATAATATCTACAGTTAATAGCAAAACAATCGGTTGAAAACTTGAAATATTTTTGACAACACACTTAAAATGAGATCAAACTGCTTTAAAGAGATCAGAAGAAAACATGTTACCAGGAAATCTTTGAACGAAGAATGAAATAAAATTATTCAGCATGAAGAGGAAAGGTGTTTGCCTCAAGTAGCACTTCTCCATTGTCCTTGTGAACTTTAGGCAGATACACTCAGACGTCTACAGTTAAGACTGAGCTACCTAATTGCAATTGGATAGTTATTCACTAACAAAATATCCTTTTGCTGTGTTTGATATTCTAAAAAAATGTACATGAAAGAGATAACTGAAATATCTAGGACCTTTAATGAATAAAAAGTTAATTTAGCCGCCCTCAGGATGCACTGAGGATAAACGAAACAAGTCGAAGTACCAAATAACATACGTGACGAAGTTTTATGAAAAGACAGAAGGACAAGGGTAAAGAATCAGAAATTACCAATAGTAGCAAAATAGCGAAAAATTCTGAAGAGTTTTTATGGCCCCCGTCCTGAAAGGATTTGATGCGTCAAAGAATAAAGGTTGTGTCTTAGTTGCTTTAATGCTTTGCTTGGGATGAAATGATTATAAAAATATTTTAATTCTGAGAGATGTTTAATTCAATGTCTCACAAAATAGACATTATATTAAAAAAAAAAAAGATCCTGAAATTTAGAAACATGTATATGACTAAAATGAAAAGGATCTTTTCTTTTCGCTTTAACAAATATCTATCTTATTCTTTCACGCACACTTATATAGACTGCTATATATTTAGTAAGTTTAAATTCATCAGCAAAGGCCTCGTCTTTGAAATGTAGATATGGAAGAATGACTAACGGGAGACTTTTATACAGAACAACTTCTGGAATGTGCATTTTTTTTATTCATTTCTAATTTTTTTCATTGTCCTTTAGATCATATTTTTTCTACCATTTTGACAATTCCTTGTGACCTTTGCAAAAGTCGCTTTGATTTCTCGGAAAATATTACATATAAATGAACTTTGGACTGATTTAGGTTTCATCTCGGATAGAAGAAATATCGGTCACCGAATTATCATCAGCATTTCTAGTTGTCAATAAATCCCTTCAGTTTTATGTTCGTTGAAATGTCGTCGTTCCACGTTTGTCTCTATATTTGAACTCCCCCAAGCTAAGTAAGTAAGTGTAAAAAAACAATAATACATACAGCTAAAATGGAACGTTCGTGCAACTTTGCAAATAAGTTGTATTTTTATTGGGGTGTGACCTTCTAGTGACATTATTATAACGTTGTAATCAACAATATTAGTGACCCCCACCCCAGACTAGCTCTCCATCCGCAAGGTTTTCGCATTATAGTGATTTTGCAACGTATTGTTGCTGTAGTTTTCCACACTGGTCAAATAACATCAGAATATCCTTGTTATTTACTAAAAAATATGTTTTAAATCACCCTTTCCATTTTTAATTTAGAATAACTAATTTAAGCGATAAATTAACGTTTTAAAATCTTCCTGTTATTTAGTATCCTTTTTGTTATTGTTAAATAACCTTACAAGTCTGCAAGCCCGTTGTAAAAGAATTCCACAAACAACTTTTTTGCAACCTGCATGTAACATTGCAGGAAATTCATTTTTGTTATCTGGGTGGTGATATAAAGTTTCTAAAGATTATTAGGGAGAATAATTATAAGCTAATACTCTTAGAAATTATTTATTATTTAAATTATTTTTAATATTTGTAATTTTCTAATTTTTAAAATAATTGAGCTATGATTATCATTTGTATTATTTAGTAAACAATAATATTAAATGTTTACATAGAAACGTGGGAATGGCCCGTAATGCGTGCAATAAACAGTTTAAATTAGTGTTATTGTTGTTGGAGGTTTGTTCTCTCTCTAGTCATAGGCTTCTAATCGTGTATTTGAGTTGTGATATATACGATAGTCGGCTGGAAATTCCATATGCTTACCAAGATATAAATATAAGTAGACACACCAGTTGGCAAACTAAATGACATGCAAGTGTACCAGAATTCAATTATGGAATCCTCCACATTTGCCTGTCACCCCCTATGGGAAGAGTGTATCTTCCCCAAATAAACCTTTAACCAATCATCACTTTACTTTTCCAAACACAATTCCCCATTTGTTAAAAGGACACTAAAATATAGCAAAATTGTGACAAACCTTTTTCCCGCGCAGGTCCCTGGAGCCTATTTGGAAACTCAAAAATCTATAAAAAGAATCGCTCGACTTAATTCAAGTTAGTCAGACACTGCGTTTCGAGAAATAACAGCAGACCCCACGCGTGTCAACACACTGACTCAATAACCACTAACAACCTCTCAACACAACTCGCACAACTATTGCCGCGTGAAGAAACACTTTACTAAAAAGTGACATTATCACTACAAAACAGTAATTGTACATTCAATCAAATTTAGCCTATCAGTTAAAGGCGAATAATTCTTCATAACTTAAATCAACAATAGCAGTTGTCACACACATACACACTTTCACTTGAACTTACACAATTGGCAATTTTCCTTGCAGGTTATCAAGCTATTTTAATTCTACAGACAAACTTAATCAATCTTTACACACTAAATTTCTGCATGGACAATCTTTGTACCTTATCTCAATTGCCACATTTAACAATCAACTTATCACTTATCACATACGAAAGGGAATGTAAAGGACCTCATCACCCCCAGCTATGGATTAAATATTTTCTCCCACCTATGAATTAAATAGCAAGATATGTTGAGCTCTCACGCTGTGATTAGCGAGAAATTTAGCTAGAATGTTGTTGACATTGTTGAATATTTTGCTCGAGAAAACGGTCTGTTTCACCGGTTTCTTTTCTCGTCTGTGAAACTCCCTTTAGTTTCCTTGCTTCCATGGTAACTACAATCTTCAAAAATATAAATGCAACGTCAGCCGCCATCTTTTTTCTTGAATCCCGTTCATTTCTTATCGTTTCTTCAATCTCTCTATACTCATCTTTTCTCTCACTTTCACTCTCTGTAACCCCCTACGTACTAGTGGCATTCCCGCCTTGCTTGAGGTGAAATGTTTAAAAATATATTATTATTGATATGTTTGTATCATCTATACATTTCCAACTTTATTACTGTATAACTACTTTTGCATCCCCCCGTACCTAGTTTGAAAAGCAAAAGGACATTTTAACCGTTAAGTAAATCAGGAATATATACGATATTTAGCTTTGAATTTTCACTGTAAGAACAACAGAAAGAATTCAAAAAGAAAGAACTCTCTAGATAGTTTTGTATATTTTTTATTTTTCATTTTCTCGCCTTGACCCTGCTGTCAAAGCAGATGACGCATTAAAATCGAAAGGTTTATCGAGTTAGGGATCATTTCTCTCGATGTTATCTTGTGTAAATATCAGCAGTGATCGAATATTTCAGTTTCCTTTACCCGGCAGCCACAAGTGCTGAGGGCCATATTCTATCTCCTTAATCGTAAGAATTAATCCGATATGAAGCATTGTAGATATTCCTGGGCTTTAATAAAGTCCCGGGGACTGCACCTAATTTACATCTATATATTTATTAAATTATTCCAAGTACTTTATTCATATTTAAATGTATCATATAACCTGGAAAAGATTTTGTAACTTGAGTGTGTGTAGGCAACAGTAAAAGAAAATTTCAATTCCCCATTTATAAACAAAGATATGTGTAATATAATTGGAACAGGTAATTTCTCTTGAGACTATGTATTACTTGGTACATTGCTAATTATGTGAGATGCAGTGAGGTTGGAAGTCATTGGAAAATAACCCAGTTATAAGAGCAACTATAGTTAGGCATTATGCTAAAAATATAAGGCACCTACTGGATATCAAAGGTTGCATTGTAACATTGTATTGAAACATTAGCTTGTAAACAGCTACGCTGTACTTGAAATCCATATTTTAGGATGAGTAATTAGTAAATTCTAAGCACTTCATCTCAGTGTATAACAAATTAAGTTTAGCGGATCAGTAAATTGAACATAGAATAGGTTGCGCTAGAGATAGTTTCGCCAATTGCTACATAACCAAAATATTAACCTAAAAACTCAAGTTATATTTAAATATCATCATCAGATCGAAACGTTCATACGAATGGTATGCATAAAAATATTTAAACTTTTAGCTGTGTACAATCGCTTCCGCAAATGATTTGGTTAAAAATTGCTTTAAGCGATTGAAGCCAGTTAGTCACAGAGAAAACCTACTTTTTTCGAAGTTTGTGGATTGACACTACAGAATCACATGAGACTACAGAAAACAAATCACTTGAAGACTTTTAACAACTAAAATGGGTATAACATGAGAATGTAAGAAAATAACATATTCAAGATATTGGTATTTCACACGAGTTCAAATAAAAGGTTACGAAGGAAACGCCTATCATTACTAAAAAAGAACGATAAACAGCTACTGGACTTGAGAAACCTGTTTTCTTGAAAAATTATTCTAAGAGAAAGATTTTCACAAATTTCAACCTATAGTAATACTGTCTGCTCTCTTAATGAATGACAACACTTTCTGATCAGGACACAACTAATATTACCATTTCTATGACAAATGTTAGAAACATACGATAACTTTGAGATTATTAATACAAAACGGCATTGAAAACCTCATAGTATTATTAGGTTGGTGCAAAAATAATGTCGTTTTCTCACATAGTAACATATGTGGTAAAACGACATTATTTTTGCACCAACCTAATAGCTTGAAACTGTTTTAGAGTTGTCACAGTAATGTTTTTTTGTTATTGTTGTTGTTTTTTTATTACTGTATTGGTCTGAGAAATTGCGTAGAAGGCAAGCAAATATATTTATGTTAGCGTAATAATACAATTATACAATCTGAGGAAATTATTGTTATGAATTCTAACAAGTATTGTCTAACATCTTCATCGTTTTATATACCTTCGTGGCATCTTCACTGAAGCCATGAGTCACTTGCCGTCTGGAGGAGACAAATCGGATTGAAAATCAAGAATACGCTGTCAGAGAACATACCTCCGTATACTACACAACGGCTTGCAGAAAAAAAAAACAAACTATCACGCATTACATGTTCTCTCAACTCCATATCTGTTGTTGTTTTTACACTTTGTAGTACCGTTGTTTTTATTACATGAATAAACATCCAATATTATTATCATTATAAATTTAAAGGCAAATACTGGTCAAAACTACTACTAACAATAAAACTACATTTAATAAAAATTAATTCTACTTCTATGGAATTTATACTCTGGATAATGCGGAAACAAGGCATCTTTGTGATTTCCCTTCGGCTACAAAAATTCTGAACGATAAAAATAGTGGTGACAACGCGAAATATATGTTTACAAAAATACATTTACCGCCTTTCAGTTCGACGGTTAAGATAAAAGCAGTGGTTATTTTCAAAGATGATTAAAAATGAATGATTCTTCAAAAGCATCCGGTTTAATCAGATACAAATAGATAATCAAGTTCAAATGAATAGAAATCTAAAAGGAAGGCTATAGTGCTCAAAATTATCACAAACTGTGCTTTGTTCGAATGGTTAAGTACAACTTACGACAAATGCAAGAAAAACTCTGTGTAGGAATATTACGCATCTCTAAGTATTCAAATCTAATAGGCTTGATTGTTTTAAAAATCTTCATTGAAAAATGTGATAATACAATCTATTTATTCAATGTAATAAAGACTTTGTATTTGGGAATAGGTATTCTCCAAACACCCACACAAGTACATATTGTTAAAATATTTAAAGAATATATTAAACTTAGCTTAATAGAGCACAAACCGAAATATATAAAAAATATTTTGTTTAGTCATTCAAAATAAGCAAGTCGGTTTTACTAACATTATCAACAATGTCCTATATTTATCTGGGCTCGGACACCAACGATTGTCGGCAGAGAAAA
Source organism: Acanthosepion lycidas (assembly GCA_963932145.1). Classification (NCBI taxonomy): domain Eukaryota; kingdom Metazoa; phylum Mollusca; class Cephalopoda; order Sepiida; family Sepiidae; genus Acanthosepion; species Acanthosepion lycidas. The sequence continues at coordinate 120,873,190 of OZ010577.1, read as the reverse complement.
ATAGAAAATGCGTAACATCGAAATAGTTTCTTTTGCGTAGGTCCTGCCTCCTTTCAATGAATTGATTTATTCTTTACTTAAGTTTCGGCAAATATAGGCGAGTGATTGGATATTAAGCTAATTTAGTATCTGTCTATATTTCTAAGATGAGCTATTATGAACACTATTTACATTTTTCGGACTATAGTCCTCATCTTTGTCGACATATTTATTACAACGTTTCGGCCGTTGTATGGCCTTCTTCAAGTGGTTGAAATGTCGAACTGAACCCTTTATTTCGCTCACTGGGGTAGACTGTTCCACGTGCCATGTTTTAATGGATATCAGTTATCTCCTGTTGTTTACTCTCTGAAAGTTCTGCACTGCCTTAACTGTGTATTGAAGTCACACTCTTTTGGGTCCTGTCAGTGGATAAATGCATTAGTTAGATCCAGTGACAAGACCCAAGGAGTGTGAGTTCAATACCCAGTTAAGGCTGTGCAGAGGGGAATTAACTGGATATAACTGACAACTGACATCCATTAAAACATGGCAAGTGGAACTAGAACAGTCTACCCCAGTGAACGAAATAAAGTGTTCAGTTCGACATTCCAAACCACTTGAAGAAGGCCGCAGCGTACAACGGCTGAAATGTTGTAATAAATATGGCGACAAAGAATAGGACAATAATCCGAATAATGTAAATAGTGTAAGCTAATTTACTAAGGTGCAATGCTTAAATGGGTAAATTCAGATGGGATGATCGTGTTATTCAATCTGGAATCATTTTGAATGCTTAGAATTCTCAAGTTGTGGACAGGGAAACTCTTGGTAAAAACACTTCACTTTGCCAAAAGATGAAAATATTGGTAGCAGATACACGTTATTGTTGATATTGATACGGATTTAATATTGTAAATTCAGGCCCGTCGTGTGATGGGAGAACGCCTTTAGCAAAAAAGATTCTTGTTCGTTCCCTTTGGTAATTATGATCACCGTCATCAGTTCCATTTGTTATGTGGTCGTACGGATGCTGAGCACACGAGCTGCTGTCTTCATACGTTTCGATTATGTGTAAATGACTGAGTCACTCTTCAGAGTCTTGCTGTCCAACCAGTAACATTGTCAGCCCATTTTCTTTTTACTCTGTCTACCTCTTCTTCTTTTGACGAAAGTAGTACTTTATAGCAAGGTAGTGGAAAATTGTTACCTCCTTACGACGTGTCAATATTATCTGAACTAATTTTAGTGCTGTTATTCTTACGTAGGACTCCAGATATAAAGGCTGACCCCTCACCAAAAAAAAAAAAAAAAAAAAAAACGCTTACCTGTGTAAATCTCTCTTCACTGTGGCTTTGTACAAAGTTAAAAAAATTTATAAACTTTGTGCAAGTTTTTAAGATAAAATGTTTTACAAATTGTTGTCATTGTAAATATTTTTTTTACAAATGGTTAAGATATTTCCTTAAACAATTGATATAAATTGGTCTTGGGTCTGATTATGGCCATTAGGTTACCACATGTAATGCAACCGTAGCAATAGTGAATTTGTGTTAGGCAAGTTAGTCCAACCACCTTCAAGTTGGTTTTCAAATCTGTCCGGCTATTAATGCCTAACCGAGACAGATATGGTGTCATACGTTTCCAAGGGTATTTATGCGAAAATGAACGCAATATTCTAGGTCGAAATTTGAGCTGGATATGACAATGCCATTTTCAGCACCGATAGCCGCCATGAAATGAGAACATCTATGCTTTTGTGCAAATTTGTTAACTTTTGTCTTTAAAATATGTAGAAAAAGATTCCGTTGAAAAGGAACATCTATTACAAGGAAAGATGGATAAAAATGAGAAGATCAAACTAAATTAATATTTTTTAGAGAAATCCCTTTTAAATGAACCGCCATTTTCAGAGATCGTTCTTTAATGTTTCGATGTTGTCTTCCTTAATTGCTTTATTGCCTTCCGACCAAAATAAATAAGTAAATAAATAAATAAATTACTTCTAAAACGTGGTACTAAATTCTCTCCTCCAGGCAAAAGAATCTGGTGACACAAAGAACTACTTGAACTTTCAGGAAAACTAGATCTACTTCTCATACAACCAGGATATCCTCAGAGAGCTGGAGACTCTGCCAAAAGTCATGAAACAGGAAACATGCATTCGAAACAAAGAAAAGAATGCCGAACTGGTAGATAATATCGATCATTTTGTATAGTCGTGAATCCTGGAAAAACTCCTCACAGATAAAGAGGAAACTGGAGGCAACGCAAACGAGGATCTACAGAAGGATACTGAGAATAACATCAAGCGTTAAAAATGAACATTTTTAAGGAAAATGAAAAGCAAATACATAAACTCAGTAAGAAAGGAAAAGCTGAAATTTCTTGGCCATATAGTGAGGAAGGAGGGCTTGGAGAATTTGACATATCGAAGAAAAAAAGGATCAGGGTTACATACCTGACAAGGTCTTGTAAATGGATGACTGAACGGGATATGCGAGGGATAGACATTGATTAGGAGTAAAATGCCCAAGCGGTTACGGAGAGCTATGCCAGACCACGCTCTGAAGAAACACGGTGTACGAAAGAATTATTAGTATTACCGTAGACTGTGTCATAGCGGCAAATGCTGAATGTGACTAGGAGACATCGACACAGAGTAGAGAGAAATGAATTTACTTTATGACCTCTGAGTTGTTCACAAGCACGAAACAAAAGGATTAAACCTAATTAAAATACTTTTCTTCATTTCTCTTTCTCTCTCTCGGCAGAGGATGTCATTCAAAAGAGAAATTGGTCTGAATCCTGTAATTTACTCAGTTAATTAATTGCATATTGTACTTCTAGAGGCAGAAAATGAAATGATCCAAGCAAATGTAATTAAAATTTCATATTGAAGAACTGGATTGTTGCAAGGATCCCTCTTCTTTCACTAAAATGAATCTCTTAAAGATATTCTCCCATTTTCCGCGTCTTTGAAAATGATCAGCTTTATTCAACTGTATTCTACGCTTTGGTAAAAGGAACTGTTGTTTAACTCAGAGATGACTGCATTTAGGTTCCTTTCTTTTTAATCGATTTTCTTTTTTTTTCCTTTTTTTTTCCTTTTTTTTTTTTCTTTTTTTTTCTTTTTTTTTCTTTTTTTTTCTTTTTTTTTCTTTTTTTTTCTTTTTTTTTCTTTTTTTTTCTTTTTTTTTCTTTTTTTTTCTTTTTTTTTCTTTTTTTTTCTTTTTTTTTCTTTTTTTTTTTTTGAGGGAGAAAATATTGATTTTTGACATGCGGAATTGTATCAAGAAGATCAATTATGAATTTTATTCTCATTCATGTCGTTCCTTTACGACCGGTGCATGTATTTCATGTAACTCTAATCAATTCATACATAATCATTGCAAATATCTTACCTCTTTGTATTTGCCAGGTTATTTGAAGATTTTGGTGATTATGACTCTCCCCAAATTCCTTGTTACCCCACAATTTTGCAATTTAGTGCTCTTTCTGCAATCCATTCACAAGAAACAAAACTTTAATCCTGCGTGAGTCAGCTGGGATTTCCAAAAATGAATAGTCCCCTGAAGTCTTTTTTCCACAAAACAACTGCACCATATTGCATGCTACACACCCTTAATGAGTCAGGGGACAAAAGAAACAAGTTGTCAACTAATAATTACTAGTACTCTTAAGATTTGAGAGTAACAAACACTCGATATGATTAAAACAGGGTTAAGTAGGTTACTGGATGTTTCCCTTTCCTTTTTTGCCTTTAGTATGTTCTGTGAGTGTTAATTTCTATAAGCCTTTTTTCATTATTGTGCCCTTAGAATTTCAACTCGTTCCGATTGTAGGTATACTTTTATTGTCTGTCTTATTTTCATATTTGCTCGAACGTTCTATTAGGTTGGTTCAAAAATAATATTCATGATATTGTCACCATTCGTTAATAGAACCACATATCTTTCCCTTTTCAGCCGAGAAGAAATTATCCAGCCATATAGTGAATTAGTATTTACATAGCAGTTTAGAATTCTCTTCTTTGTTTTTAACATTTTTTTTATCTCTTAATAATTTGCTTAATTTGTGCGTCCTGGGTAATACGATAAACTACGTCCATCAGCAAAGCCTATGATCAGTAGGTTTTGAGGAGCGTGGAACCACGTGTTAATTGCTGGTGTTCTCAGGTTCACTCTGACCCGGGGTGGTAGCACCTGTTAGGGTTCCAGCTATGGACAAATCGTCAAGCCCGAAACTGGGGTAAAAAAAAAGTATCAAAATGCAAAAACAGGTTTTAATATCAGGACTACTTTTCAAAACATTATTTCCAGCAATAAATTTTTGAAGAAAAAAAAACTATTACCAGCAATACATGTTTGAAAAAAAAATATTACCAACCAATGTTTTTTTAAAAATAAATATTACTAACAGTACATTTTTTTACCAGCTATACCTTTTTGAAGAATAAATATTATCAGCAACAGTTTTTTGGAAAAAAATTATTAATAGCAATACATTTTTCAAGGAAAAATATTACCAGAAATACATTTTTTGACAAAACGAAATATTACCAGCAATAAAAATTTTGTTGGCATTAAATAACCCATTGATTTTGATATGCCGTAAAACAAACCAAACTAAACCAAACCAAATTTGCTTGTGAAAGGCACAAAAAAATGTCCAGTACTCATTGTCATATAGAGAAGCCATTATATTGCAGTTCAGCATGATTTTTTTTTTTTTGTTTGTTTGTTTTTTGTTTATTTTTTTTTAGCATTTTCCTATCTCTTAAAACTTTACTTGTGAACAAGATTGTCCCGCATTCACTGTCATAGAGGACATTAGACAATACATAATAGGTCAGCATTCTTTTCTTTTTTTATAAAGATACATTACTAATGCTTAGCTTAAATACTGGAAGGCATCTTTTTCTCTTCCTAATCGTTTTTGGATTTGTATGTCACATTTGCTGTTGTTACCATCTACTATCTTATTCAATCCAATATATCAATTTAACGCATATTCTCATAATTTTTAAGAATTCACTGACATGCTAGTGGATCGAATGTTGATATATTCATGAAATATACGATTTATTTTAATTTATCACCTGTATATTGGTTAGATCGAAGCGTTTTCCATGCTGTTAGTATTACATATGCTGTCACGAGGTACATGGAAAGGCAAGTATGAAAATACACTATACAGTCTTCGGTCATAATAACTTTTCAAAACTTGATCAAATCACAAACATCAGCTTTTGTTAATTCTTTCTTTGCCCTCCGAAGGATTTTTAGCACCCCGAGAGTTTTGACAGGTATTAAAGAGAGCAAGAGGATAGGTTAGTGACTTAAAGCGTTGGCTTGTGAATTTGGTAAAAGTATTAGGTTGGTGCAAAAATAATGACGTAATAATGTCGTTTTTGACGTATTTTTTTACGTAAAAAAACGACATTATTAGGTCATTATTTTTGCACCAACCTAATAATTGTCAGTTCAATCCCTTGGCTAGGCTGGATGTACTTGGACTCAGAGAGAGTAGTATTATTAGGTTGGTGCAAAAATAATGTCGGTTTTTGACGTATTTTTAACGTCAAAAACCGACATTATTTTTGCACCAACCTAATAAATAAGAAATAGACAGTATATCCTAAGACATGGGTAGCTGAAGGAAAACAATGTTACCCAAGGTAGATTAAATAAGTGTTCATTTCGAAATTCGCTGTAGATTACCCGGATGAATATAGACCTGATGCAGCCAGTTATGGCCGAAACATTGTAATAACACGAACAAAGATGAGGAGAATATAGTCTGCTTGTAAATAATGTAAAGCAGTTCATTTTAGAAATTCAGTGATTATTTACTTTTTTTTTTTTTACCCATCGGCAAACGTTGGGGTGCTCCGAATCTTTATCAATAATTATCTAAATGTATGTATGTATGTATGTATGTATGTATGTATGCATGCATGTACGTGTGTATGTTTGATAGGATGTTGTTTATGAGTTTCCACAGTTTTCATTCGAATTCGATGATTTTTTTTTTTTTTTTTTTCATAGATAATTCTTCAATGGTGGATTTGAGTCCAAACTGGTTGGAAAAAATTACAACCTTGAAGGTGAAAAATCGAAAAAAACTTGCAAAAGGCAACATTTGATGTCTGTAAGAAAACAGCGTACACTCAATTTAGACAGTTGAAATCTAACGCAAAAGATTATTAGAATTATAAAAAAGAATATATATATCCTAAATAGAAATTATCGTATATTATTGTTATGATGGTCCATTGAAGCTTTTCCTTCCTTGCAAGATTGAGAACGCGAAAACGACCATTTTCAGTATCCCACCATTCAAATTGTTAACCTCCCATTAGGGGATATGCCTCAATTGTTGTTGTTATATTGATTTTCGGGTGGGCTGACTTTAAACTTAAACTGCGCCAACTGAACACAAATATTCCCAGTAATGAAACACCTGTGAGAAGACTGGTTATACTGCTAGTAAATAAATAAAATTCATTTGAAAAATAAACGCAAATATGAGCAATCACTGGTTTGGAGAAAAAAAGAAATGATTAAGATTTACTGCATGGTGACGTCCAATGCTAAAATAATTAATTTCTTGCAGATTCGGGCCTGATTAGCCACAAACCATTCACGCGTCTTCATTTTCATGGATTACCATTTTTCAAATGTCTAGACACTTGATTCCAAAACAGAAACCATCCAGCCAAGAGAAAAACTAAACACTGAATTTTTGGTATATTGAATAACGAATTCATCGGTAAAGTTATTCATGATTTACCGCCAATGTCGAACAAAATAGCGGACGATGAAGGTAAATAATTGACTGGGAAAATCGTTTTTAAATATCATTCTTATTTCATCAAAACATCATCCTCACAAGTGACTTTCAGTGACATATCGTAGATTTAATATGCTCATATACATAAGCAGTACAAATTGGTGGATGTACTATAAGCTTAAAAGTTAATAATATAATTACCGAAACGTTTTCAAAGTCAGGTTTAGACAATAATCGACTTGAGTAATGGCTTCAACTCTCCTAGTTGTGGTTAAAATATCAGTATATAAAAGGCTATACGAAACGAGAAGCTATTTGATCTACTAGGAAATCTCGATTTATTTGTAAAGGATGTTATAATAATCCAGAACTTATATCTGGAAGCACATCGCCTGTATAATTTACAGAAAATAAATTGTATAGCTGCAACAGTGGCGGCATACCAGAGTTTCTCACTAAATCCAGCTTTGTATCATTACCTAAGAAACCAGGAGCAAATGAATACTATCTCCATCGGACAATCAGTTTATTGAAGGTTTGACAATGTACAACACAAGGATCTCTGTGAACTGCTAGGAAAATTAAATCTACTTGCAGAGGAAGTTAGAATAACCAAGAACTTATAATAAGACAAAACCACCTGCAAATGGATGAAAAATGAATTCAGTAGCTACTTAAAAACAGAAAAGGGAGTAAGACATGGATGTGTCTTCTCCCCAGATTTATTCAACCTCAACAGTGAGGTTATTCCAAGAGAGATGGAAACCCTATAAGGATTTATTATCGGTGGGCGTAATCTTAATAATATAAGATACGCAGATGATACATTATAGGATACACAGATGACTCATTCGGTAATTAAACTATAATGCCCCCTCTAGACAAGATAGCTGAAAAAAAACAAGAAAAAAAAGGACTAACTCTCAACTACAGGAAAACAATTATTGTCTTCAGCAAGAGGAAAATAGAAGTTACAAATTGGGAATGTCAACATCAAGCAAGTTCAGAATTATAATTATCTGGGAAGTGTTTTAACACAGGATGTAAAATATGGCGCCGAAATCCGAAGATTCATTAATATATTGAAAGAGGCATTACAATAGCCATGCAAACTGATGAGAAACGGATAAGTTTCGCTAGAAACACAGAAAAAAAACTGTTGGGTTGCTATGGTATAACTATTCTCTTATATGGTAGTGAATGCCGGACATTCTGTTCACGGATGAAGTGAAAATTGGACGCATTAGAAATGTGTTTCTACCGAAGGATACTGAGAATTCTATGCAGTGAGTAAGCAAAGAAAATGGCAATAAAGATACCGCTTATAATCAGAACAAGAAAGAGGCACCTAAAATTCCTTGGACACACAGGTCATACTGAGAGCAAAGCAAGTAAGGGAAGGAGCGAGTTACCTACTTGAAGACCTTGTCGGCATTGATGGCGGAATGCGTGTAGAAGCCTTAGCAAAATTTTTAAAATTGCGACAAGTAACAAGGAATAGTAAGTTTGGGAGAGTCATGATCGCCTATGTTCTGAAGTGACGAGGCACATAAAACAAGAAATCTTATTTTATAATCAGCCGATGAGAAAAAAAATTCAGAACAAGAGTGGAGTCCCTTAAGTCATAAAGCAAATGTTGGCATCCTTTTGTCAATTCCTGTAGCCAAATTAATGCCAGTCCTTATCAGTTGCCGAAATTTACTGCTAATGAAACTAGTCAGCGGAAAATGTATTCGATAAAATACTCAAGTAAAACATTCGGAAAAATCTCACACGACACTTTGTAGTTTTATGTAACTCAGAAGATTATTTGGAGTATTTATTAAACGCATGCAGAAAAAGGTGTTGGTGTTTTAACCGTTAACGACGCAAAAATTGAAATCGGTGAGTCGAGTTCAAATTGCAGCTTAGTCTGTTATATTCATTTTCGCAAAAATGTCTTTGAGAAAACTCGCAAGGTAGATTGATTTGTCCAACATTGGGAGATAACTGTCTTAGAGGAGATAAAGTCTGAAATACAAACCGATGATAAAGCAACGGGAAAACACTATCTTTCCTAAGAACTGCTGTAAATTCACAAATAATAAAGAAAAGCAAACTATGGAGGGCCATGTTCAACTATGTTTTGTATGGACCTGGTGTCTAAAAATGACTAAAAAATCACAAGAAAGGGATGTTTGCAGTATCTTGTCGTGACTCTTCAGAAAGTAGAGGATTATGGCTCTCCACATCGTCTTTTTTTTAATATACTTCCAAAAGATATTGGAGATGTTTCCAGTAACTTTTCCACTGTTTTGAATCCATATTTGTCTTTCTCCAAGACTGGCGCCAGCCTAAGACTCGAGAGGCCGGTTTATCTTACTATATGTCCCATAGATTGTGCGGGGTACAGACATGTATTTCCCAAGAGTATTAATACGAAGGGAGTGCAAAAGACATACATGGAATTTGAATTTTACTTTCAAATACTGACGCACGATTTTAATGCCCACTGAATTTAAACAGCAAATACCGCATTGGTTCTACTTCTTTCTGTACACGGTCTTTAGCGCTACTAAATCACTACTCTACTTTGCTTCCAAATATTCCTGCAATAGCGAACAAAATATTTCTGAGAGCAAGATAAAAAAAGTGATTATTTTACACTTCATTTTGACATCTTTTTTTTTTTTTACCGAAAATTTGGGTAAGAAATTAATGTAATCGTTACTGAAAGAACAGTGTTATTAATGGATTTTACTATAAAAAATGATTTGCATTATTTACATTATTCGGACTGTTAGGCTCATTGCCATTGCCATATTCACAACGTTTCGGTCATCGTACGCTCCGGCCTTCTTCAGGTGATTGGAATTTCGAACCGAACCCTTTATTTCGTCCACCGGAGTAATTTGTTCTAGTTCCAGGTGTCATGCCTCTTTCTGATGTCTCAGTTATTTCGCTTTAACTCAACACTTCAAGTTCGAAATTACAATCACCTGAAGACCGAAGCTTGCAACGACCGAAACGCTGTGAATATGGCAATGAAGATAATGATAACAACTCGAATAATGTAAATAATCATATATCTCATCTCAGAGATATAGACAGATTTGCAAATTACTTAATAAAATGTACGATGAAAATCAGGAAAAAAAAATTCGTTACAATCAGAAAAGCATTCATGACAGAATATGATCATTATTATTATTATTATTATTATTATTATTATTATTGGCGGCACGTGGCTGAGTGGCTAGAACGTTTGCATTCTGATTATCATAACTGGGTTCGAATCTCACCATGGTCGAGAATTCCTTATATTATCGAATTTGGAGGTTCAATCCCAATTGATCCAGTTGGAAATTGTCTGAAAAACTATACCACGGGTTGACCAAGACATGTGAGTGAAATTGGGTAGACGGGACCTTAAACGTGCTGGCACTGTTCAAATTGTTGATCACGCTAGATAACACGCTATTTCCCAGAAACTCTATGGTCTGCTCAGCATCGTTACAGTATAAATCGCAGGGTGGTCTCTGTGGATGTTGAATTAAAAAAAATGCGTCTGAGCGAGCGTCTGCAATAGGGATTGGCTAGCCTTCTTAGTAGATGGGTATCCTCTAATACGAGTGACCAGCTATACATTAATAATAATACTATTTATTATTACCTATTTAAGCCTACACAAATAAGCAAATGCAGCTACGGTAAAGTTTATCGGTGTGATAGGTTTGCGATTTTGCGCTTGTAGGAAAAAGGTTACAGTGCAGAGAGCATGTTTTTCCCTACAAATCGTTTCTCTAACATCGATGTGGTTGCAATACTCCATCTTATTTTTATTTAAATCGTTCATAGAAAAGATAGTCATGGAATTCTGGAGCGATAGAAAGATTTAACCACTTTTTTCAGCATTATTAGCAATAGATTGTATGTATGCGTGTCCCCCGCCCCCAACACTACTGAATTTTGAAGAGTACCGAGATCCAATAAATGTTCAAAGATTCATTGAGAGGGGAACCGTTAAATATGACTAGAGAAAAACCCAGTTTTTGAGTAGTACTTACGGACATATCACCGGTCCACAACGATCAAGGTCGAACCTGGTCAGTATTTTGATGGATGACCGCTTGGGAATACCAAATGCTATAAGCTTGGATATGCGGGTGTCGTAATAAATAATGGCTTGGAATTGTTGTTCGGAGAGACGAGTTCCCATTCCAGTAGGGTTCCTTATATTCTGTTACACGCAAATACCCTTGGGAAAGATATGAAGCCATCTCCTCCTCCCCCAGGGGTTAATAAATAAAACTTGTATCACTAAATCATTACATTCCCCATTAAATACTCTTACAATCTAAAAATATTTTCTGACTTCAAATAATCAGCAATGGGTTGAGGAACCGTAGAAAATGAATCAATAAGTCAAATACTGATTAGCTACACAAGAATGTCTTTTAGATTTTATAATCTCTGGAATATAAATGTATAGAAACTATCGTTACCTTAAAGTGATGAGTTTATATATTGATTTTAATATAGAATTGGTACCCCACTTTATATTCACATTATAATTTCGTGTTTATCAAATACTGATTAGGTATGAATGCGCCTTTTCTTTTTTCAACTATGGGTTAATTAGTAAGACTTCCCCCACTAAATCATTATCCCCCAAAAATAGATTCTTACAATGTAAAAATATTTTCTGGTTTTTGATAACGTTCAAAGGGTCGATAAGCCGTAAAAAACGAATCAATCAATCCGTGTTTGACAATAAAAAAAACTATTTTACTTACACGAAATTAAAAAAGCTTAATATTTTATTAATGATACATGCAAATTAAAGTACAATATAGAATTAAAAATTATCAAGTTTTTTTAGCTGTATGATCATCACCCCCATGAGAGCTGAGTTCCGAGCGATTATACTCTACATATATTTTCTTTCTTGAATAATTTCACCCCCCAAAAAGGTGATAATGTCACTACCATGCAATGGGTTACTGCGAGTGAAAGAGAATGAGACGGCTTTAGGTGAGGAACCCTAAATACAGTTTTAAACTAGGACAAAAAGAAACCTTCAGCGTGTATTCGTTCATGTGTCCTGTGTATTTGACAAGTAGACCAGGAAGATATATATATATATATATATATATATATATACACATACAACCGACCCCCTCAAATTAGAAATTTTGCCATGGTCACACTTGGCCGTTGATTCCATCACACTACTTGCTGTTGACTTCATTCTAGGAAGGCCTCAGTTCAGCGATGCCTTCATATAGTATGCTTTATGTCCGAACATCGTTATACTGAGGATCCTTAAATCAAGGGTATAGTGCATGTATATTTGTGCTTGGAAGTGTATATATTGCATGATTAGATTCTTAATCTTAAATGTGCGGTCGTCTGATCATCTCTCTCAATTAGTTCAGGATGTGCAGGTGAAGTAATTTATAGCGGCTGACGCGAAATCAAAGAACAGTGTTCGAATGCGAGTTAGAGTTCGTTACATTGCGAGTAGTATGAATCCATTAGAAGGATTTGTATCTGGAAAAATATGTTTTACTTACTCTAAAAAAAATGATATAATTTTTCATAAAGAAAAATAATTATTCTATAATCCAAATATATTTCGGATATAAATAACCAAAAAAGGGTTGATAACCTGTAAAAAAAATAAACAAATTAATCAGTTAAAATTCTTACTGTTCGTAGGTTTTTATGATTGCTCTTTTCAATTTCTTTTACATTTTTCTCACGACGAAAAACTTCTTCGTTTGGTGATATTCTCCTTAGTCTGACAATAATATTGATAAAATGCACCTGAATTGTCGTCGCCATATAAGACAGGCAAGGACATTTGAATGAGAATTCTATTCCAAGAGTAATAAATGTAATTCAGACCTGCATGTTAATTAATTAGGATAATAAAAATCCTTGACACTATCTCAAACGAAGAATTATATTAATTTCTCTTTATAAAATTTTCTTTTCAATAGAGATTTTTTTTTCACTTATCTAATATAAATGTAAAAGCCTTGAATCGAAGACATTTATTTTTTTCATATTTTTAAATTAATATAAAAAAAATATTGAGTATAAAACTAATTAATTATGTTATATGCGATGGATTCTTTTTTTCTGTGTGATTTATTCGATCTGTCAAAATTTTTTGCAATATTTCATCAAATAACTAGCACCATTAAAACCTAAAATTTTACAAATTCGGTTGCTGATTGCGGAATTGATTTGATAATACTTTCAAAATCACAGAATTTATTTTCAAAAGTTTGGCTTTTCCCCCGAGAGCTGCTGCTTTGTGGTAGAAACTCCCAATAGGATGTTTTCTCGATCACTATAATCTTGACCTTTCAAACGTTATCTATCCTACATAACTTCACAAATTGCACTTCCAGCCCCCTTCACATACTACTACTATTACGCTCATACATTCTACCTTGTTTTCGTTATATTCACTTACTCAAAAATACCCTTGTTAAAGGTATGAATCCATTCTCCCCACCTATGGATTAAATATTAAGACGTATAACGAAATCATTATCAACTACATAAATATTTTTTTTCAATCTAAAAATATTGCCTGGCTTTAAATAATATGAAGAACGTTGATAACCCGTAGAAAACAGATCAATCGTATCAATTGAAAGGTCGCCTATCTGTTGATTTCATCGGGGACCTCTTTGGCCTAGCGTTCATCACCTTACTGATTGTATGCATAACTATGGAGCACAATATATTCCCATTGTGCTATATGGTTTTGACCCCTACATGAATGTTTTTCCGACCTTTGAAAGATTTTGATTTTAATCCTGCTGAGTACGTAGTCACCTAACTCACAAGAAAAATCTGGTTTAGTCTCCGAAGTCCCGCTAAATGTTGTATGCAGTATTGGGTCAGATTTTAATCGTAGAACTAATACAGTGCCCTGACATCTCAACTTAGAACTCGAAGAAGAGAAAAGAAAGCGAATGGCTGAGCAGATCGAGTGAGTAGCATCACCTCGCGGCAAATCCTCCGCTTTTACACAAAAAAACGATATTATAAACGGCTACAGCATAAGCAAAACCAAAGACAAAAAGAGAAAAGGCCCAGATAAAAACACATCGAATGTAAGATTTGACGTCGACTCATTGGCTGTTCAGTACTAGGAAATAAGTTTTATATCTCCAGTGAACAAAAAAAAATCACTAAAACTATTTCCATAATAGAAATAATGACAGTCATTTTTATACTGTTTGTGTGCGTTGGAATCCTAGAGAATGGCCTGGACTGAATAGCAAATATCAGAAGTCCTGCAGTATCTTTTACTTTGAAATTACAGAATCTTTTGTGATGCACTACATTTACTCGGTAGTATTTTGTTTTTATTCCTATCAATATCAGTAAAGAGAATGATGTTAGCGAATGAGAATACTGTAAATGTACATATTACTTTGAGAGATATATGTGTGTGTTTCTGTCGTCAGATTGATTCGAACAAGATTTGAAGAAACGTTTGATTTGTAAGTGAATATCAGAGAAGTGAATAAGATAGGTGGGGGCTAAAAAATAAATAAAATGGAAGGGGAGAAATTCTTGGTCAAGTGATGGTTGACCCCCCCTACATACACACACACACACACACCAAAAAAAATGAGGATTATGTCAGTATGAGTAAAATAGTGTTACAAAGGAAGGAAAAAAGGAGAAGAGGAGGGAAAGATTAGGAGAGACATGAATAAAGAATTCTTATGTAGAAAATGGAAATGAAGAGGGAAAAAGTTTGTTTGTTTTTTTTAATTACGTAATGGAACGAAATCTTAAGAAAAATATAGTAAAACAAAAGAAGAAAAAAGAAAAAAAAACGGATAGGGCTAAACATTATTGAATAAATTTCCATAATGCTTAATTGCAATGCTTCATTGAATGGGCGAACGAATAAAGTCAAAGATGGCTGAAAGAAAGAAAATACAGAAAAAGAAACTGGCTAATGTAAGAAAAAAAATCGAAAGAATGTATTATATATGAATATATAAAATGATTAGAAGAATCGAAGCGAGTAAAAGGTGCTTATTGAAATTAAACGTGAGTGAATGAGAGGGGGAGTGATAAAAGAAATACTAGGATAAAAATAGCTGGAGGTCCGAGAGAAAAGTTGAAGGAAATGCGAACAAAGACGCTTATAGAGGGGCGAGGGAGACGAGTAAAATAACAGTCGTAGTAAATAAAATAAAAAATGAAAAATGAAGGTAAATGGTCAAAGCAAAACGACTTTTTTTTCAGTTAAGTACACAGTCGGTGGCACAAAGTACTTGTCCGGATGCCGGGATTTGAAGAAAAAGTCGATAGGGAAAAAAAAAAAAAAAAAAAAAAAAAATGAAGCTTACTTATCAATGGAAGCAATTTTCTTTCTCTTCACATTTCTCTGTCTTCTTTGACTTCAGATCGATTTTGAGAAAGGAAGCGCCCTAGCATCGAGGCATGAATCATTTTCAGAGAAAACCGCTACCTTCCAACTCATCCTTCCCAACCCCCTTCCCCCCGCACTGATCTCAAATACGAGGACATTTTTCTGTCATGTATTTCCACCTTTCTGATTCATTTACTTACATCCACAGAGTTACATACAGATTTTGATTTCTGACGAAATCTGTTATTAAACACCGCTGAGGTTAGACCACAAGAATCAGAAGCCATTTTGATAATTACGTTTAATTCTATATAAACTCATCCCCAGTTACTGGTTTTACTTTCCCATCATCCTTTGACATTATCGAATCGTATTGATTATGAAAGAAAACGCTGACCTTTTCAAAACCGAAGAGTTTTTTTTATGTATATATATATATTATTTTATACATCGCTGTTGAGAATGAATTTATCTATGGTCTGCTTCCAAACTGATAAACCCTCAATGACAATTCCAACGCGGTGGATACTTAGTTATTAACTGAAACAGCTCTCTACGTCGTGTAATGTTGGAAATAACGGCTTCCTTCGCGTCCTGGGTATGACGATAAATTACGTCCAACAGCAAGGCCTCTGATCAGGTGGTTTTGAGGAGCATGGAACTACGTCTTAATTGCTGGTGTTCCCAGATCCTCACTAACCCAGAATGGTAGAACCTCCCAGCTATGGGCAAATAGTTAACCCCTAAACTGGTGGGTCAAAACATGTAAAAATAGGTTTTATTATCAGCAATATATTTCTGAGAAAAATATTACCAGCAATAAAAATCTTGCCGGTATTAAATAATCCATTGAGGTTGATATGCCGTAAAACAAACCAAATCAAAGGGCTTCCTTATAAGGAAACATTCGTCATTTATTGACCGACGAGTTAGCGTTACTGTCCATTGAAATTTATAAAATGTTTTTCTTAAAATATCGATCTATGAAATGAGATTTCTTTAACTCACTGTTATCACACTTTCTAGTGTCGATAGAAACTTCCTTCTAGACCTTTCGTTTAATGTCGTGTGGAAGGTAAACATATTAATTATATAATTATTTTATCTTCTATTTACATGTGTTATACATTTTAGTTTCTATTACTGGTGAAAGTCTTCAAGTGGTGTCATGTTAAATGATAAACTATCTTGTATGTTTTTTCCTAATAGCCTTAATGAAGGATTGCCACTTTTAAACCAAAAGGATTAATTCGTCTGAAGGCATTTTTAATAATTGATCATAAAGATCTTTTTTGTGTTTATATATATATATATATAAGCACAATATGAAATCGCGACATAAAAGCCTTCATGTTTCAATACTAAGATTATACTACTTCAGTCGATGGCAAGTAACTAGTGATTTAAATGATTTTAAAGAAATTTCAAAACAAAGTGTTACCTCTTTTCCGAAAGTTAAAAAGGTAGATATGGTCAGAATTTAAAATAAACTTGTGGGTATATCTTCATTAAACAATTAAATGTCAGATCTAGACTGAGCACAAAAGGTGAGTTAGTTATTTTTTCATGTCATGATAAGGCGGGACAGGCCATCATTCATGATTGTGCGTACATATATATTTTTTAAATGCAACATATCATTAAATAAAAAACTGTAATCACCATATAATATGAACTGCCCCAGGATTGCGTTAATCAGATACTTTTATGAAAACTTTAATTATATAACCTTCAGTATCTTTCTTTGTGCATGAAACACCAATCGTGCTACCTTTTAAGGAATAATATGTATATTTATTTATATATACTTAATAGTTTTTTTTTTTTTATATCATCGTGTACTGTTTATTAAAACCACCTTTTTATGAGCCAGATATGTAGCCCATTTCTAATAAGCTTAATTTTTCTTTTACGTTCAGTTTGAATTGAACGTAAGTTATATTCGATTTGTTGATCAAAGTTAAGCCCTCAGTTCTTATAATCTATTTCGAAAATTTGATTTTGAAACCAAATTAATCGTTCACTCGTCAGTATTTTACAATCGCCTGAGAAGACGCATTGGTGTGCCTCGAAACTCGACTGCAATTATGTAGCGATTTTTACATGTTTTAATATCCTAAAATAAAAAATATTCCTCTATTCTGTATTGAGCTCTTTTAAATTAAATGAACATTGGAATTTTGCTATATTCGTTCTCATCTTAACTGCATATATATATGTATATATATATATATATATATATATATATATTAGAAATTTCTGAACAAGCTGAATGCCATGCATAACATCCATATGAATGTGTAGATCGGACGATGCTATCTAAGAAAATGAAAAAAGTTGATGCTGGTTAAGACATTAAAACGATTCCTTTGTCCTGAAACGTCGTCCAATTTTACTTCGTGAAAAATAAAATCTATCAAAAATTAAATTACTCTGTTATTTTCTTGCCTATTAAAATGTCTTATTGATATTATTCAATTTATTTTAAGTTAAACTAGTTTCGGATATGGAAAATGCATTTGCGTTTACAACAGCAACCAAAATATTAAACAAAATAGAATTCATAATCGTTTATTGACGTAAAATTTCGAGATAGCTCTAATTAACGGATATATATTTAATTTTTTCTTCGAATTATCTAGGAATAGATTACATATCTTAATTTTGAAAAGTTTTCTTCTATAATGAATTTTCTAAACTGCACAGGTATCTTTTATTATAAACGTAAAATCAGTTCAAGTATATTAGGAATGGCTCTAGGTTGAGTTTCATGAATTAGATCCACACTTCAGAAGACTTTATTGCATATTCGATTCTTTTCAGATATGCACCCTTGTGCAAATTAATTGAAGCAAACGTTTTATTTTCCTTTCTTTCACCATACAGTCAGTTTTAGACCCACTGGAGTGACAGGGTGTAATAGATTTCTAATTTTTTCCTCAGATTAGGCAATTTGAGTTGGTGTGCAGTAATATGTATCTATTTTCGTGGTGTATAATGAGATTTGTTTAGCCTTGAAAATATTGCGTCATCCGTAATTGCCTCAGATTTTTATCACGCCCAGACACTATTGTCTCAGCTGTCGATTAATTGTCCTGCTTCCATTGTCTACGATGGACGTTACTCTAAGAAACCGTACGAAAATTGTAACGCTTCTCGAACACACTGGCAAGCCTTACCAGTGAGAAAATCAAAGTACTATAGACTGCAAATAATGATTTGGTAGAATGGACATACGAACTAGTAACTAATGCACTGGGTGATGTTTCACTGGAAAAATACGAAAACAGTAAATAATAATGGTATTATTTGTTTAGTTTCGATATTTCCCCGAGTAGACGTTAATTTACGACGCGAACATATTTAAATTTGTTCAGTTATGTTTCTATATCATCGGCGCATTTATTTAGTTTTTAGGAAGTATATATGATCGAGAACGTTTTGGCGCAACTTCGTAAATATGACATCATTTTTTTACGGATATGTCAGATTGATCATATAAAAGGACATTATTCAATATAAGGAGATTAAAAACAGTAAGGATAGAGATTACATTTTGTCCTCTCTAATCTTTGCATCGTTTGAATTGCCAAAAAATATTTTGAGGGATTCACAAGAAATAAAATAACATAATTCATTTCTTGCTGGCGGCGGAGTGGGACACTGTTGTGAGTTTCAAAGTTATTAGGTTTCAAGTAAAGGTTACCTCCTACCGACTCCATCCGACAATGAAATCTGATCACCCTTTTTTATAGCATGAAAGAAAGATAAACAATGAAAGGGAGATCGATTCACTGAAGCAGTTTTTTTTGTATTTTTTGTTTGTTTTTTGTTTTTTCCTTTTGGCTCGGGTTGTGGTATGCTTCTAGAAGAAATGGCAAAGAAAACGGTGGAGATGAGTTATGGATTCCATTTCTGCATCAAAGACATACGGTTTTCATTTGTTTACAAAAATAGGGCTTATTTTCCAAGAATACTTCAGTGAGAAAAATGCACCGGTTGTCATGTACAAAGAATTAAAGATGAAAACGATGTATATCGAGGATGATTCTACCCAAGTTTTCGTTTCAACAAGTCATAATAAATATAGAAAAATGAAATTGGTTCTGTGGTGTTTTAACGTTTTTTATAATTGATCTCCGGATTTCTGTCTCATTTAGTCTCATTTACATTCTGACTATATTCCCTTCGGAAGTATATGCTAGTGGATTAGTGTGTGTTCGTACATTTGCTCATATAATAATGGAATAATTCAATCCTTGGGCGGAGTAGTGAAAACTTGGACTAAGTAAAAATGAAGAGTTATAAATGTGCATTACTAAATCAGAACTAGCCAAGGGTAATATTCTACCCACTATAGATTAGATAAATGGTTCAAATTGAAATTCCCTGAAGATGACCTTAACAACGACTGAAACAGTTGTAATAATAATATTAATAATAATAAAAGAAAAGGAGACCGTCCATTGTCAGGATAATAGTCAACGTGAATTCAACGATTTTTTCCTTTAATGCTTACTATGTGCTTTGCCAGAACTACTCGTGTATTTGAATTTAGAGATGTCCTTCTTTTAAACTGTTTGTCAACAGAATTAAGAGTCTTACTATTTAACCCTAGCTCGGGGGAAAATGCATTTATACATTTTCCAACGAAGTGAAAGTAGCGGACTAGACAGGAATTCGAACTCGGCTCTCATTCTGAATTCAGCACCCACCTATCTATAATAATGAAAGAGATGAGCACAACAGACCACATGTAAATAATGATTTCCGTATATTGGTCTTAAACGTAGTGTATTTGTGATGATATCCATCGAAGAGATATTTATACCATCGCAATTGTTTTCAACAAAGGATAAGCAAATAAATAAATATTTATTCCATAAAATAAACCAAAACTGTTACAGGAAAACGAACTCCTTTGCTAACAATATTATCCAAGTTTAGGCCCCAGTATGACCAAAACAAATAACCTACAGCAAGTAGCGGAGTCAAAGGTTTGAAACACAAATTGCAGATATCAGAATCGAGCAGATACAGAAGTTTAAAGGATGTTGTCTTAATAGACAACAGAAAGTCTCGTTGCATCAGTGACGAATATCTTCCAATGATGAAACAAAGGGAAAAGTGATGAACTGTTATGTAACATCTATTCTCCGATATGCCAGTAAATACTGAAAAGTTTCCCTGCAGATGCAGAGGAGATTTCAAACGACAGATGTAGTTCTACAGGTGGATGCTAAGAATGCCATAGACAGAACATGTGAGCAAGAAATTAAAGAAAATTTGAACGAAATGATACTCACATTTACAATCAGAAACAAATATCTTGTGCACATTTTAGGGAGGAGGGTTTAAACAATTTATCCTTTACAGAGTAGAGGCAAGAGTAACATACGGAAAAAGCATTCCCTGGTATGGAGGGCGAGATATAATACGGTTCTCTTGTCAATGTTTCTGCAATAATTTGTTTAGGTTTTGGAAGGCATTTTACGATATTCCAGCGAGACTTCTAATTTCTATATCGCATTTTCTGTCATGTTATAACCATTCCCAATGGACTTACTGTAGTATAATGATTCCTAATTGTTATATAGGAATACAGTGTCGTTGCCGAGTTTGAACATAGATCGCCAGCAAGCAAACATAAAAAATCATATTATTGAATTAAGTAGACCACGTGACAATATAGGAAACGCATATATGTAAGAAGTAGACGATCTCTTTATCCTAATCTATCCTCTATACTATTCGGATCTCCATTTCTAACCTATCCTCTATTACTATACGGACCCCTATTCTCTACTCTATTCACTATACTATTTCTCTATACATTTTACTATACTGGTTACTTGTCGAAGAATTATCATTAGTGCGATTGCTATTCAAAGCGTCTGAGACCAGCATTGTTCAACAGCGTATTATAGTTGTATCTGAGATTACAAAGTCTCTACTACACCGAGCATTATGAAAGTGACAACGAGTATTCGTTGATATCACAAAACTAATACATTTGTTCAGTTTGGCTATTAATTATATTTCATTTTCTTCTTCACGATTCATTTGCATAAGCATGTCATTTCGTCTTTTATTGTTCTCCTGTAGTCACTGGGAACGTATTTAACGATGACATCCATTTTGTTTCTGGTTGTCGTAAACATATGTTTTATTTTATCATCTGTAGTCCATGGTGTCAGTCCTTTGTCGACTCTCCATTTTATTGAAACACGCTTCTAGATTTTTCTTTGTACCATCTCCAGTGCTTAAAATATTTTTATGGGCACACGGCCCAAAACATCATGGTCTACAGCGTCTTGGGTTATGTAAGATCCAAGAAATATTTTATTTATTTTCCGTTTTCTTCCGCAAATTGCCTGCACAACCAGGATTTACTTTCTCTTCAGTACAATTTCATAACAGATCGTTATCCGAGTAAGATAAGACGGTAAATAGAAATTCTGATGTTTACTAATACTTAATACGTGCAGTTTTACATTTTCTTTACGTTGATAATACTCTATCAAGTAGATGAAGAGTTCCACAAATTGGTTCTAAAAAGGGGTTGTCACAGCGTTTAATTCTCGAGTCTCTATTTACCATTTAATATCATACGCAGCACTTTTGTTATCATAAGCATAAAACTAATTTTGGTGCAGTGGTTAATAATCTTGTTTTCGCTAGAACAATTGCGACTGAGTAGTGATTTCTATCTTTATCCCTTGTGCCGCAAATAAAATACGCTTAGAAAATCATTTTGGGCACCTTGACGTTAGCAAGCTTGTCTTGGCAGAACAACTGCGACTTAGTAATAAGTCCGATCCTGATCGGATGCACCATACTTTCGGCCTTCTGACACATTTAAGTTGCGCTATCATAACGGTAGTTTTAATTTGCAACGGGTTTTCCCTATCCTTATTTTGTCAATTTTTAATAGATATATTTTATTCTGAGCAGCAAAAGTGATTTCTTTGCGAAGACATTTTTTGTTTGTAATCTTTAATTACCTTTGGTCAATTTATTATTATTTTACTTTCCTGGTAAATACATTTAGTATCCAATGGCGTCAAATTTGATTTTGAACTCCTAGTTTTATCCTAATAACATTTCCATATTTAGCATTACCATTTCAAAACTGCTTTATTAAAATCTGATATTAAATATTTTTTCATTATTTCATTTTTTTTCTGACTCTTATTCTTTTAATATAAATGAATTTGCACATACGATTTTCGATAAAATTGTATAGAGAAAAAAAACCGTTATCAGCATAGAATTTGAAATCAACGTGACCAGAATGGCTGACAAAAGGATGGATGATAAAGAACAGAGATAAAATTTACTATTTAAGAGGGGAAAACAAGGCTAACCAAATTCCGTGAGATGCTTCGGTTTATCAAAAATACTGTAACATTCAAACATTAGTCGAATGAGCGATACCATTAATGGTATTACTGATTCCGACCGATTAGATATTATTAGATTACACATTCTGTCAGAAAATAATTCTTATATTAAGTAATTATAGTAATTCATTATCAATAAAATACTTGCGTTTTCTTGATATTTAATATTCCGTCATTTGAACAAAAGCAAATAACATTCTGTTTACTATTTAATATGCATGATTTTTCACATCATCAGCAGAATACTGATGGAAATTTTTTGACATAAAAAGTACGTTGTATATATGCGAATTTAACTGAGGTGCAAAATTAACTATTTCAGTTCTGTCCAAGTAGAACTCCAGGCAATATCTCTCCCTCGGATGGGTGTTCAAATCATTACCTGTCGCCTGGATCATCACTAAGAGGAGACGTATCTTGGAGGCTGGACCATTTCTAGTCTGAGATAAGCGTGAGAGTCACACGTCAAGCTCGGTCTCTTGGAGATTCTGTTCGAGTGGGTAACTTTCAGGCATAAAATTAATTAAATCCGGCGACGGAATGCCAGCCGGATTAGGGAGCACATCTCACGTGGAAGAGTGCTAGTTAAGAGTGCGAGTTAGTGCCTGAGGCGTCTTGTAAAGAAGAAATGACGAGCGTCGGAATTATTTTTTTGACCTCTCTTCCCATAAAGATGTGATAATCTCACCTCAAACTCATACTTGTCCCACATCCCGATACTGATTTAGATAAATAATGGGCATTTGGATAAATATCATCGCTTCCCGACCCTTTCAAGTGTCGAGGAGCGTCAAACCTTTTACGCCCAAGCCCTAAGGAATTCCTCCATCCACTCAGGCAGTGCCTCTTTTATCGTTAAGGAGCTGAGTTTATTGCCCATCACATAAGTTGTCCTCAATATGGAAAGTGACGGTGTAGCTTAGACGATTTTATACAATATTTCCGGTAAACCCACTCTAAATTTCGACTTTGTCATATTCACTGAAAAAAAGAATCGTTTTGCGGCCTTTTGGATTCAGGCATAAATTGTCTCGTCACTAAAAGTTGCCAGCCTACTCAGGGTATAACCCTCTCTTAAGAGAGGACTACATGACACTTAAACAGTTACAAATGCTGAAATTCTGTGAAGTTTTCACTATTCTGGTCCCATGTACGCGTGGGACCCAATTAAAACCGGGCCTTTTGCCATATTCTGTTAGAGTCATCGTTTATTATTATTATAAATGCTGAATTTATTTATCAATTTTGAGGTCTTCTATATGGAGTAAAGTTTAGTAAGCTTGTCTCACTTTAGCCCACTAATTAGTGAGTCAATTTATAGTGGGTCGTTAGTTTCAGGTTCTTTGAGTGATGCCAGCCGTGCAACTGTGATTTGAAATAGAGAAATTTCCACCAATGTTAATCAGCCCTGGGGTGATTTAAGAGAACTGAGTTTGATTATCATTCCTGCGCCCTCTTCCCGTTTTTTCATCACAACTCTTTAGCGAATTAAATACACTGACCACAAACAAAGTATGGTTTAAAATGAAATAGTTGTGATGCAAAATAAATCTTTATTCATCATTATATTGCAGACTTGTACCCACAGACAGGAAAACAGGGTTAGACAGATAAATAATCCTATTTAATATATATATATATATATATATATATATATATATATATAATTTAATTTAAAGAACAACAGACCACTTTAATGCTCCGTTGTAATAATTTATTTTACCAGAGACTTTAATTTTTTCCTGGATCTTTAGACATCACTTTCAAAAGGTGAAACGAAAAATGAAATTAAAATTTACACTTTTGACGAGCGGTATTAAGCTTATATCAGTTAACATAGAAGGTAGTGAGAGATGGTGTGAGAGACATGGTTGAGTTTAGAGAGGGATGGGAGAGGTTTAACATTTTTATATTTCTTTTTATTATAATACTTAATATGAGGAAGGATGCGGTAAGGATCAGACATTGACCAATTTAATCGGTCAACTTAACGGAAATGATATGGGGAAAGGGGAAAAGAAAGGGGAAAAGTAAAAAGGCGGAAGTAAAGATAAAAGACATGTATTAGGTTGGTGCAAAAATAATGTCGTTTTCTCACATAGTAACATATGTGAGAAAATGACATTATTTTTGCACCAACCTAATACTTAGTTTTCGGAGGAAGAACATATATAAGTAACGGAATAAAAAAATATATACTTGCGTCTGTATGCCCAAAGACAGGTGATTTGGATAAGTCTGATTCAAAGGCACTCGGACTTATAATTATTGCTAAGATTATATAGCTCCAATCCAGTTGATCTTAACCATGAAATTCCATATTACTCAGAGAAAAATAAAATAAAGGCTTCAAATTAAAAAAAAAATATTAGGTATTTGCATTAATGTTCCCAGAAACATATCAATTTATAAGTATTTTCTTTTATTCTTGGCATATAGACAACGAAAAGGAAGTGAATAAACATGAAAGAAAATACAACATCAAAGTATGAAGAGGCATTGGAATAGCCTCTTGCCTCCCAAATATTAAGAAACAAGGAAATAATACAATCAAAGAAAACGGTACTGGACTGTTATGTAATAGCAGGTCTCCGCTGACGTAGTAAATATTCGTCAATCTCATCACAGATGAAGAGATAGGCCATAGAAACGGGGTTTTACAGAAGATTTGTCTTGTTTTACGACATATCAACCTTACTGGGTTATTTAATGCCGACAATTTTTTATTGCTGGTAATATTTTTGCTTTAAAAACTATTAATAATGTATTGCCGGCAATGATTTTTAACAAAAAATATTTCTGGTATTAAAACCTATTTTTACACATTCATGTTGTTTTTAAATCCAGTTTAGAGGTTAACTATTTGCCGATAGCTGGGACCCTAACAAGTGGTACCACCCAGGGCCATTGTGAACCATGTAAACACCAGCAATTAAGAGGTTGTTCTACGCTCCTCAAACACTCCTGATCAAAGGTCTTGCTGTCGGACGTAGTTTATCGTCTTACCCAGAACGCGGACGTGATTTATCGCTAAAATAAAGGGTTCAGTTCGACATTCCAACCACCTGAAGAAGGCCGGTGCGTACAACGACCGAAACGTTTTAATAAATATGGCGACAAAGATGAGGACAATAGTCCGAATAATGTAAATGGTGTACATAATACCTCATCTCAGAAATATAGACAGGTATTTATTTCTAGCGTAAATATATAATATTTTGCCACATAACCCCCTTCTTGGAATCCTCTCAATCAAGTACAATCGATTTAAGATTTCAGATTCTTCTTGTATATATACATCAGGCTAGGGATTTATTGATCTCCCTTAGAAATTCATTACTTGGGTTAGATTAATTTCAGGTAAGACTATATAGATTGAAGCCGTGAATAGGAATAATGGTCTGTGAGTATTGTTTGTTAAACACCGCTACACTGAGGCAATTTTAGATTAAATATCTTCACTGTTAAAATTTAACAGATTTATGCTACCTTCTTTTTCTTCACATTACTTCCATTTTTCTATATACCGTATCCCTTCAGGACGTGGGAGATCATGGTTCTTCACAGCTTCCTGTCCTTTGTAGTTCTATGTAAGATTTTTCTATTTACTATCCTTCCTAGTCCGTTCGAACACTCATTTACATAAGTTGCTTTGGTATGTTTTTCGCTGCTTTCATCGGTCCCTATTGCCTTCACTAGGTCATTTGAGTGTCAAGTTCTGTAGGCTCTTTTTTTCAGTATGTGCCCAATAAATGTCAACTATTTCTGAGTGTAAAAATAAATATCTTTTAACTTTCATTTTTCCTCAATTTCTCATAGCCAATAGTATTCTTAGGACCCATCTTAGAATTACGTATCTTTTCTCTCGAGTTTCCCTTTCCTCTGTAAAGAGATTTTCCAGCATTCTTTATCATGTAGGCGGGGCGGTATTCTGTGATATTTCAGTATTCTTTTCTTTGTTTCTAATGAGTTATATTTAGAAATTACTTTCTACCGTAATGAATTGTTATAAATTTGAATTTATTGTTCTAGCTTCATCTCACCCCGCCACGGCGAACCGAGTTAAAATTGGATTTTAATATATTAATTTTAATTTGATATATCTATATATATATATATATATATATATATATATATATATATATATATATATATATTTGTTTAATTTCAGTTTTCTGAAAATAGTCGCCAATATTTTGACTCTTCGTATCTGAATATTTTTTTCTTTCTTGTCTCACTATAAACGCGAATACTTAGAGGTATGAGAAGACTTTGTATTTATGAAAATGTTTAAATTGCTTCCATTGATAAAGCAAAATTTAATAAAGTAGAGTTCAGTAAGATTGGAATCCTCATTCTGACTAAGCACGTATATATCAATGCCGTTAACTTATATTCTGTTGTAACACCAACAATAGCTGTTTTTTCTTTTTCAATAATTCACATGATATATAATCAAGGGAGACCAAAAAAAATCAATTTGACAGATTTGGCTAATTATTAGGTTGGTGCAAAAAAATAATGACGTAATAATGACGTTTTTTGACGTATTTTTTAACGTCAAAAAACGACATTATTACGTCTTTATTTTTGCACCAACCTAATAATTGAGAACAGTGACACCAAGTAGTGGCGAAGAAGAAATAATTAAGAATTCGAGAAATATAAATGTTTTTTTAATCAATGACGAGTGAGCTTGTCGAATTATATTTCTTCCACCTTAATTGTTATTTAGCTTCAAGCAGTAGGTGACCATGTCTCTCGACAACTTTCTTTTCACTCATGTATTTAAAATGATTATTCTTAAGATAAAGCTTGGGTTTTAAATTTAAAATCGTTGTTCACCTTGTTGGTTGCTATCTAAGGCAGGAAAATATCACACACCAAAAACGGGGAAAAAATCATATTTTAAAACTATTTATGGTTACTTTCGATTTAATTACGTATCAAAAATGATTAAAATAAAGAAAAAAAAATGTAAATTTAATATTTAAGAGTGTAACGATACTCCTTGAAGCATTTTATGTACAAAGGAGTTGTGTAGGTTTTACAAAATCCTAGAGTTGCCAGTCATTTAGATTCTAATGAAGAATAAATGAATGCTCGTATTGTAAAAAAAAAGTTTAAATCATACACTGCTGATCGGTAATAAAACATCAACTTCGGATTTCTGCCGTTGAAAGGTTAAGAATTACGTCATGGCGCTAACATGACGTCATAACAAAACGAAGACAGCGCTTACTGCAAGTTTGATTATTAGCAGATGAGTTTGATCTGGAGATTTTAATCCTAATTTTGTTATCAGTCATTATGGCTTCACGTCAAAAAAAAAAACTTAGAAAATTTCAATGATTCTCTCCAAACAGTAAGAATCGTGTGCCTACCATAGCGCGATGATGTCTTAGCTGCGCTGACAAACGATTTCGCTAACATAGTAATTTTCAAAATTGGAGGCTTCATTAATATTGAGAAATTCTTTATTAAATAAAATGTTGCCTGCTAGCTGTGATGGTTGGATGTTTCAGGTTAGAACTATAACAAGAATTCAACTCCAATTTTCAAGCATGTAAACTATTCCCACTTTAGATTTTGGCATAAAATAAGCTTCCTTGATTCGTATACACCTATTTGGTATTCCACTTAACGAATTTAAGAAAGTTAGATAATTCTTTTTAGAATGGAAAGAAATTAATAACGAAATTTGAATTCGCCGATTATCAGGAAGTAATAAATAAAAAAAATAATATGTGGAAACTCATTAAAAATTATAGAAAAATTCAACAGATTTAAGTAATATGGCTAAATATCTCAATACTGTGCACTAATAGGATCACGCGGAAATCGACGCATTTTTTGTGAAAAATAGGCTCTTTCGAGCCACAAATTTAAATTTCTACATTAGCATTTATTAACCAAATAACGAGGTTAAATCAAACGCCATTCAAGCCTTTCAAAAAGCAGACAATCTTCTTATCATTTGCTACAAAATCTGATACTTCACTCCATAAATATTTTCGCTCCTAAGAATAGATATTAAAAAATTGTGAAATATATTTATTAACCAATAAACTTCTGAGTTTAATAAATTTAACATTTAGTTTCCTGTGATCCAATGATTCCTTATAAATACTGTAGCATAAATGAACAAGTTAATTTTCCGTTTGTCTATAAACCATTGTCTATGTAGCCAATTCTGATTACACACCATTACTATAATTATTGAGTTATATAAGTCTCTTTTTACAAATATATTCTCGCTTGTTAGGCAAATTAGATAACGCGAAAACATGCGCGCGATATATATGTAAACAAATCGAGTTGTAGCAGTACCATATAGCACCCTTGGCTAACTAATGAAAAATATACGCATGCGAAACAGCGTAAATACGTGATTCTCGAATAGGTAGTTAGAATACATTTTTTTTTTCATTCATACTAACTTAATTTATTTTATGTTGTAATAAAAAAAGAAAAATATATTTTTCGTTCAACTTCGTTTGCGAGGAACTTTCTAACTTGTTTCTTTCAACTTGAAAGTAAGCAAAAATTGTTCCTATACTCAGTAATAAAATTATGTAAATGTGTGGAGCTGAGGTTGAAGATTATTTAATACGTTTTATTCTGCGTATATGACGTGAAAGATTTTAGTTAGCAAAGTGCCAATATGAGTGTAGGTTTTTTTTTCTTGTCTGGCTATATGAAGCCTTGACCAACTTGGTTAAAGCGTCGGCAGAAAACGACAAACTTACGGTATATGGTATGTTAAATTATATGTTAGCTATTTCTACACTGCTTCACGATACTTTAACGGTATGAGTGTATGTGAACGTAAACATTGTGATGAAGATAAGCGCTGAAATAAAAAAATATCGAAAATTATTATCTTAATTAGATGAAAGGTTGAACTTAAAATTATATCTGTCTATATTTTAAGGACACATGGCACAGTGGATAAAGGCATTTGTTAGACCCAGTAACAGGACGCAAAGAGTGTGAGTTCAATACACGGTTAAGGCAGTGGAGAACTTAGAGAGGGGAGATAACTGATAACTGACATCCATTAAATCATTGCACGTGGAACTAGAACAGTCTACCCCAGTGAGCCAAATAAAGTGTTCAGTTCGACATTCAAAACACCTGAAGCCGAAACGTTGTAATAAATATGGCGACAAAGATGACAATAGTCCGAATAATGTAAATAGTGTTAAAAATATATTTTTTAGTTTCTAAAGTTTAACATGTGAAATAAAACAGTTCTCATAGATCTCTTTATTACAGAATCGGTTAATGAAAGTCTGTGAAATGTTGCGATAGTCGTACTTATCTCAGCTTTCTACTTTAAATAAAAATAACTTGAGTATTGAAAAGATGATTAGTGTTGAGCGGAGATAAAGAACGGATTATTTATATTTAATTATTTAAATGGCAAGTGAGGAAGATGTCCGAATTAAAATAGACGTTCATAACAGAATACAAATAATCGGCAGCCATAAGACGACTAGCCAGCATTAATTGTTTTCTCTAATTGCTTCTAATGCAGCTGCTGCACATTGCAATCAATATTAAGAGTGGAATATAAACAATTTGTGAATACGATAGAAACCATATTAACTAATGGAAGCTATATTAAATAAGCAGACTTATGTAGGAGTCTAGTCTTTCATGGTTTTCTTTTTCATTTCTAAACTGGAATGATTTATAATTTATTCTTTTTTATTTATATTTTACTCTTATTTCCTTCATTGCGTTTCTATTCGCCTTGAAGGCATTTTTTTACGAAACAATGAATTAATTTATATCAATAAGTCATATTTATTTATAGAGCCATGATTCTCAGGAGGATACAAGTGTATGGAAATATTTTAGCCAAGGTGTCAGCACTTGAATTGAAAGTTTGGAAAAGCTTATCACGAGTAAAATGTTTGCAGTTAGTAAGAATATTTAAACTTTCAAGGTTTACAAACACACGCTTACACACACAAACACACACACACATATATATATATATATATATATATATATATATATATATATATATACAGTGACTTATCTTATCCTTTGAATTTAGCTAAACTTTCGTTTCATCGGAGAACAGAACATTCTTCCAGTCTTCTACGGTGAAATCTTTTTAATAGTGAGCCCATTCAAGTCTCTTGGCTTTGTTTATTAGTGGCTTAAACCTTCGTGTATAATATTTGTAGCCTTGTTCTAACAAGATTTGTAACCTTGTTCTGACGGACTGTTGAAGAGGCAAGACTAACACCTTGCTCTTCGCTTAGACTGACTGCAAATTCTTGGCTAGTTATAGTCCTATTCTTCGCAACTTCTCTTGATTACCCTGCCAGTTCTCTCATCAATCTTTTTCTTTCGTCCCCTTGTTTCCTTCATTGGAGCAGGAGGTGCATCATTATGTGCCTAAGCACTCGAGAGACAGTTGATTGACAGGTTATAGCAATTTCTGCAATTTCTCTCGTAGACTTGCAGCAGAGGGCAATAATAGATGCCTTAAATGTTTCTGATGAGTGTTTGTTCCATTTCATCTG
>OZ010577.1:120762075-120837075 GCA_963932145.1 Acanthosepion lycidas | reverse complement strand
CTATTTAAACTGGCTGCGCTTGTTAGTTATCAGGTTGACATGGCAACATCTAGCATCGGTTGTTTAAGAACACAAAGCTATCGTTTTCAACCGTCTTTGTCGTCTGTCATTACTTTGGAAAGGTCAAGTGGGTGAACAGCAGGTCTGCCAATCGAAGAGAGACACTGCCATTGTCTGAGATCCTCCATAATAGTGGACTTTGATCAAAGAGTGTTGAATCAAGAGTGGCAGTCATATGATTTGGGGATTATTTTTATTGTTCCGCTTAGATATTTGCTGCAATTTATTAGCCTTCTTTCTAGACACTCGTGCGAGAAATAACTTCAAATAACACCTAAGTAATACTGTTTATATTTAAGCACACAATGTAATGATAACATCCATGGAATAAAAATAGCTTAAATCTACAAAATAATTAAACATTTCATCAAAACATAATTAAATACTTCGCACTATTTACATTATTCGGACTGTTTTAAAATATTAAAGATGTTTCAGCTGTTGTACGCCCCGGTCTCCTCCAGGTGGTATACATTGGAATCTCGAATCAAGCCATTTATTTCGTCCACGGGGGTAGATTGTTCTAGTTCCACATCACATCTGGATATTTCAGTTTCAGCTACATACAGTTCTCTGTCTATTATTTCACCCTCGTCTCATGGATGAGCCATTGTGTATGAATTCGATTTTTTTTTAACTATAAGATAAATATATATATATATATATATATATATATAGACAGATTGTTTCGCTATATCACAGCTCTTCATATATATATATATCTACAGACAGTTTCGCTATATCACAGCTCTTCAGTGTGACTAGACGTTCACGTGGTGCAAGCCGGAATCGAAACACAATATATATATATATATATATATATATATATATATATATATATATATATATATAGGTCAATAGATTTAACACGCACTGATTAAAATAAAAACTTACCTATTTTAAATTCATAGGACATCCAATAAAATTATGTTTGATGTAGTAAAACTGACTAAAAATATAGATGTTATTTAACAGTTCAGTGCCCTTTTCTTTATTTCTAAACAAATTTTACTGTTTAAAATAATTTGCTTAGCTTTTGAAAGGAATCTCTCGCTATCTTCGGATTACAGTATCCCACTTTCCGTCCTCTGTTAAAAGATATTGCAAATATTTAAATTATTGCACTTTTTTAGCTTTGATATTTTGTAATTTGCATGTTAGACTGTTTCTTTTGCTAACAACCACGCCTTCTGACTTCTTTCGTTTTATGTTTAATCCTTTTGTTATGAATAATCAAGAGAGGTCTCCAGTAGTTTTGTTACTCTTCTCTTTGAGAGCAATTTATGTTTACTGGGACTATAAAAGGACACTATACACCAATCTTCTATACTCATTTGAATAAAGCTTTCTTATAGCCTACACCTGCGTACTTTTGTCATTACACCTTTCTTCTTGCTTCCTTCACGACTCTCTGTATCTATTATCAATACGTGAGTTCTGCATATATTGTTAGGATATCCTACTAGGACACAATAATGGATATAGTAGGAACTTTAATTCTTTCGAAGTTGCTTCACTGTATAGGGGTGGTAGGGTGAAGTAATGGATAAACGGCTCGGATTGAGGAATCGGAATGCAAAGTTCGAATTCCAGTCGAATTCATTACTTTCATATACAATACCATTGGAAAACGTATAAATCCTCTCCTTCTCCCCCTACCTATGGGTAAATAGTAAGACAGACCGGATAGCAACTGGTCTACGACCGGAAGAAATGGCGACCTACTAAAATCTGTCTCGTCAGTCATGTTTCGAAATATACATAATTGCCTAAGCGTGTATCACGCATAGCACATCATTGACTGATATTTACATACGCGCAAATACTCTTGAGAAACATATGAACCCTCTTCTTCTCTCCCCCACACAGCTATCGGTAAATAGCAGGACACACCAGATTCTATAGCCTTAGATAGCAACTTGCCTACCGCAGAAAGAAATGGCAACCTAATGCAGAAAAAAAATCTGCCTCGTCAGTCATGTATCGAAAGATACATGATCATCTACGCGTGTATCACGCATGGCAAATAACTGACTGTATAGGTTGAATAAGTCTTGTGAGAAACCATATCCATATTGTACACCTCTTTCTATTTTTGTATGTTTATTGAAATCATTTTCTACGGTAGCAAAAAGTTTTACTGTTACATAGAATGATATCATCATTTTTATCAGTTTTCGTTCATCAAGATTCCCTACTTAATATTTGTTAATTTCTAAAATACATACTATATATATATATATATATATATATATAGGAATAATTTAGATTTTCATATCTGTGATATATTTTATGTATTATGAACAGTAGGTTATTACATGCATAATGTTAGTTGATTTGTAAAGAGGAGTATAATATAGTTTAATATCAAATAGCATTTGAAATAATTTGGCTATAGAAGAGTATTGAAGATCTTTATACGAGAAAAACATTTTGAAAATTGCTATAGAAATGTATTGCATATTGTTTTAGAATATTATAGCTGTAATAATGTGAATATAGGCATCGGGGCGCCGAAAATTTGAAGGAAATGTGGAACCGACCGAGAAAAGATAGAAAAAGAATTAATAATTAAAGGATAAGCGGCGTTGTTAAAGATGCGCAAAGAATCTAAAAGATGGAAAGAAAAACGAAAAGACTAGGAAAAAGAAAGGAAAAGACCTGACTTCAAAAGGAATCAAAATCTCGTCAGAGAAGTTGAGACGACGAGAATTGTCTGCGAGAGAAGATTTTTGCGCTTTGTTAATGGCCTCCACAAGTGATGGTGTCGCAGTGGTATCAAACAAACGGCAAAAACAGTTGAAGAATAAATCCGCATGTCAAAGACATAATGATAAGCAGGAGACTCAATTCCAGCATTTCTTCGTTTTTAAGAGGTTAACGTGCTGAAAAGTTCTGAACTCGACCAGTGAACCGTTCAGAAATGTTAGGTCTTCTGAAGTAGATCATGTTAGGATTTTTTTCTGAAACCACTCATTTCTATCGTTTGCCCTACTATCAATTCAGTGTTTACATTTCCCTATATCTCTTCATATATACGTAAATATCTACATTATCAATAGCATAATAGAGGTAACAAAGATACTGTGAATCCAGAAAGGCTGTCATTCAGTTCAGGTGCTGGATATGACATCAATCAGCTAAGAGGTAAATTTTAGATTTGTATTAATCCTAATCAATACTATGTAAAAACTTACGCAGACTTTGTATGAATAGTTTTGTACGTACCGATTAAAAAAAGTATTTTGGTGCATTTGATTCAAAATAAATTATATATATATATATATATATATATATATATATATATATATATATATATAGGGTGCGGCAGGAATAGCTCCCATATATATCTCTTACTGTCTTACCTTATGCAGGAGGTATTCCTGCCGCACACACACACACACACACACACACTAATATATATATATATATATATATATATATATATATATATATATATATATATATAGTGGATACTGAAATCAACACCAATCAGTTTCATGTTTTAACGTAATTTTCAAGTTTGAAGATTGCATTCAGGTATGACATAAACTGTCCCCGCTTGGTGTTGACCAGAGTGTCCACTTTTATATGTGCTCTGTCTCTGATATTGAGCACTTTAAAACATAGACATGCCATTACTTGAAACTATATTTTCTCATGTGTGTGTGTGTATATATATATATATATATATATATATATATATCACTGAGACCTGATTTCGAGTAATGCCATCTCTTAATGCATTCTCATATATGACTAGCACTAATGTGTTTCACTCCTGTTAGGGTCTTACGTCATCTTGCAGATGCGCACATTTACAAAATCATTGCGTTTATGGAAAATATACAGAAAAAGTCGTAAATTGACTTTTTATATAACAATGTTCTCAATCCAACACCCTTTAATATTTTCAATTAATTTCAGGTACGATAATTCTATATCATGTCATCATAATCTACATTTCTTACCCCATATCTAATATTCTTACAACAACCTCATTCAGTAACCTTCATCATTGAGTGGCTCTTGGGCCTTGTATTGTGTATAAAAAATCCCTGAAAACTAGTAAATATATCCAAACAAATATTCATTTCTTTATTTTGTGCTTTTCGAAGTAATTTATGATTCATTATTTTTGTTTTTTGTTAAATATGTGATAGTTTGTATTCTACAATTTGGTGCTTTATAGATGCATTTAAGATGATAATTGTTGTAATGGAATGTCCCACACTCCTTATCGCCTATGTGGACTGACTATATCAGTAGCTATATATAGTGAGCACAGGATATACCTGGGGGTTGCATTCGGCAATGATATATGCTGTGCTGATCGAACTCTCTGCCTCCAGGCAGAGAGGAACCCAGACGAGGCTATGCCAAAAAACACAGTCTCGTTTGGGGTGGCAGACAGCTCCCCAACCCCGTGTATACAGGGTCTACGGGGAATTTTTGCCCAAGTCTACGGGCTCGGATTTACCCCGCATTATAAAAAGCCTTGTGCTACATCCTACCTCGCGGGGTGGTAAGATAAATAACCTTGCTTCGGCAATTACCCGGAGATTCGTCTCCGGCTGTGCTGGTTGAACTCTGTGCCTTCAGACAGAGAGGAACCCAGAAGTGGCTATGCAGAAGGGCAGTCTCTCGTCTGGGATGATAGACAGCTACCAGACCCCGTTTTTTACGGGGTTTACTGGTGAATTTTTGTCCGAGGCTATGGGCTCGGTTGTGGCCCGCATTAAAAACGGCCTTGTGCCACGTTCTGCCACGCCGGGGGAGGGGGTAAGGTAACCTTGATTCGGGAATTATGAGCCTGCCACCCGATTCCCTGTCTTTCAGTACTGTGTTCTCTTTTAAAATAAACCTTCATTCTTTCATCATTTTGTCTGTAACCTCTTAAGAATACAACAGAAACAGAAGTCCTTATAGCCGTACTTTTCTGTGGTCGTGTTGATATGTCATAGCGCTCGATACTGGGTTTTGATTGAATATTTATATTATTAGGTTGGTGCAAAAATAATGACGTAATAATGTCGTTTTTTGACGTAAAATACGTCAAAAAACAACATTATTACGTCATTATTTTTGCACCAACCTAATACTTTCTCGGAACGAGGAGTAATCAAATATGGCCTCTGCCTGATTTTGTTGACAGACTGAAAGATGAGTTTCTTAAATATTTTGTTTCAGCATTTACAGGCTTAGAATACTTATCTATAATTTATCTCTTGTTAGTTTTGACGGTATGCGATGTAAACGTGCGTTATTTATTTATTGCAGTGAGTAAAATACGCTATTTCATTACTGCAGTTTTTTAAGCTAAACCTGGCCTGCCACGCTGGAAGCTTTAACATCAACAATCACGTGTTGAATGGTAGAATTCTTTACAAGAGCTTATACAATAGCGTGCCTTAATAACTGGCAGGTTCTTTTTTTTTTTTTTTTTTTTTTTCAATAAGTAAAAGCACTTGAAGAAGTCTTAATAAGAGTCGGGTTGGAAAACCCTTTTAAGGGTCAAAAAGTGCGAAATAAATGATGTACTCTTAATGCACTCAGGGTGGAGGTCGGAATATTTCCTCACAAAAGATTTGCTTACCGTCTATTTCCGTTAGACACCTAAAAATAATCGGCGGTTTTAATACGTAATATGTTCAGTTGACTATTTATAGTTTAACCGAGTTCTCTCCCTTGGAATTTTTTATCTTTCTATGATCGTGTAAGTTACTCTGCCCCTACCCTGTCTTTCTCACTCTCACTTTCTCTCCCTTCTCAGCTTTTTTTTTCTTTTTGTTTCTTTCCTCTTCATTTTTCTTTACTTTAAACATTCTTTCTTTTTATACGTTTCAGAAAATTTCTTCTCTGATTTAATTCGACTTTTTCTGTTGATAATTTTTCCCGCTTAAATACCCCTAATTATTTCGCGAACAGTTTCTTTTCTTTCTTTCAAGGAATTCTTTCTTTCCCTTAAGCGTTTCTTGATATTTTCACGTGTTTATTGATTGCGATTTACTGTTAAAAAGAAAATCATATCCGTCTTGATATTTTCTTTACTCGTTCCCGCTGACATCAAAATCATAATGCCTCTTATTTCTTACCTTTCATTTTTTTTTATATTAATACCGCGTTCCCACTTTAACAAGCGATTTCACGCCTGTTCATATATAAGCTTAAATTGAATAACTCTAAGTATAGAGATGCCTAAATTTCACGTCACTGCAATGATACAATAGAATAATCCTTTGATATTAAGTTTTACGTACGAAATGAAAAAGAACTGCAATTTATATTCGAAAATCAATGCAAAAACTTGCATATTGTTTACTTGAACTATTCGAAATTCACATGCTGCTATAAGATTAAAAGCCTGATGCTGAGAATACCATAGACCGAACAATGTGGGCAACGATGAAGTTTTAGGGAAAATAGAAATTAAAACGAATCTTATATTAACACCAGCAAAGAGACCTTTAAGGATTCTGGGGCACATATTAAGGAAGATGGGATTGGAAAAAACTGATACTCACAGGACGTATATAGGATAAGGGCGAAAGGAAAACAACGAATAACATACTCAGGGAACCTGAGTAAATGGATGGCAGAACAGGTTTTAAATAATAAAAAGACAAGCTTTATTAGAGCTATATGGGAATGGAAGTTGGAGAGAGCCATGATCACCTATGTTCTCAGGTGACACTACATATTAATAGTAGTTCATTGGATGAGCTTAAAATCCGTCTAGAGCGAAATGTATATATTTTATTTACTTCGCTTAGATAAGCTACGACTGGTACAAGGCCTAATGAATCCAATACAATTCGTTGTCTTGGCATTATCATGTGAGTTCTCAAATCGATCTGTCGAATCATCCGACAGCGGTGTTTCACGGCAAAATATGCATCCCTGTGAATGTGAATTTAATGAGATAATAATCCTGAAAAACTAAATAGTTTAAAAGATTCAGCGGAAGTAAAAAAAAAAAAAAAAAATGCCCCGTGTTTCCAGTAACCAATTAGATCAGTAAGGGATCTACACATGCGGCACCAGTGGTGTGTCTAAAGCAAGATGATCTGGCGGAGCCTATCTCTCTTCAAACTGGTTTTGAATTCATACTTTTCTTTCTTCTTGAATTGTTGCCACCTCATAGCAAGGGAACTTAGTCTTGTTATTTTAAACGATAGCTGGGGTAGACATTTGGGGGTTTATTTATAAACGTAACGAACTCGATCGAAATTTGAACTCGGCTCGACGATGTCATTCTAAGTTATTAGCTGTTACACTGCTCAAACATAAAATTTAAATTCAACAGTAACAAATCTGTCTCTTTCCGATTACAGGGTTTCTTGTATTTTATTAATGGGTGAGTATCGATTTTACTTTATGCAGATTCATAATACGTTTCACCTCCCCACCCCAGCACTCTTCTAGTCATTGATTATCCGACAGTTCTTAATGTCACGGTAATCTCGCCCTTAACTGTGTGCCCTGGGGGTATAACCTCTTAACCCATGTTACCTAGTAAGTACCGAATAACTTCAAAATATTTCAATTAGTTCCAATGATAAGGTAACGTTATCGCTGTAAAGAAATAATTTTGCCTCATACTCTACGTTAGACGATAAGGATCACACCATCCCTGATTTCCCCCCTCTTCGTAGAGCACAGACTTTGTAATACGTCTCTTACGGTGTAGGAAGTTACCAGACTTATCAAAAGCATCGACTCTAAGAAGGACATCGGCCCGGAAAAAAATCTCAGTGGTTCTTCTTAATAATATAATCCTGGAGTTAATTCTAGTTCTGGAAAATCTGTTCAAGCTCTGTCTGGTGGGGAGTAGTAAACTTCGTGCCCTGTTTTTAAGAATGCAGTTGGGCACTCATGCCTATTACAATATTGAATCATTAGTCTTAGTGTCGTCAGCAAACTCTTCGAATCTATAATCAATAAGAATGTTGTTGAATACATCAACAGGGCTAAATTCAGAGCAGTAACCAATATGGATTTCGCCTAGTTGATGTCTTGTCATGGCTCACAGAATTAGCGAGACACTAGACAATAAATTCTTCACGAGGATGATTGTCCTCTATATAACAAAGGTCTTTGATAAGGTGTGGCATCAGAGACTGCTACATAAACTCACTAGCTATGTATTATATAGAATGGCTCTTTCAATTATCAAGTCCTTTCTAACATGATTGAAGGTCGTTGTCAACAGCCAGTTTTTCGAAGCCCATAAGACCAGAGCCAAAGTTCCTCAGGGTTCCCTCATCGGCACTACCCTCTTTCTACTGTACATTAATGATCTGACTAAAACCATACTCCGATGATTAATGAAAATATAGATATATACGGATGATACAATAATTTATAGATGCACATTCAAAAATCTGGAAGACCATAACACAGTTGCTCATCTCTCATTCGATCTAATTCGAGTGGCTTAAAAAAAATTCGCTATGGCCAAAGCCAAATAAGTAATATCCACCAACATCGAACAGACACATGAACCTTCACCTATCATGATAAATGTGTCTTTGCTCTTGATTGTTTAGTGGGCCTGAAGCATATCGACAAACCACAGGTTGAAGTATATACGATCTATTGTTGGTTCATTATACCGCTCTCCGGTAAGTATCTTTCCCTATTATACTTCTATCATTACAAGAACCAAATAAGACCAAAAATGGAATATTAATGCCATATATGGGCTGGACCTCCCCAGTTCTCGCTTGACTGCCTTGTCCAAATGCGTCTACGCGGCCTTGTCGGTGATGGATTATTTCCACCCTACAACCCCTTTCCCGCAGACGAAACATCACGAGTCTCTTACTGCACTATCAGTATTTATATGGCATGATTTCTGATCCCATTGTCACCATCACTTTCCACAGCATTATACCACCTACGAATCTTCATAAAGCTCAGTTAGTTGCTAATGTAGACACTTTCCTCAATTCTTCAATTCTTCATCACCATCACAATAACTGCTTCTCAGTTCTTCTTTCATTGGACCAAAAAGATGGAAGTCTCCAGGTGCTAAGTTAGGTGATGTTGAAGAATTGAAAACTTTTGTGAGGAATTAACTGTATCAACAGTCAGCTGTTTCACGACATTGGATTAGATCCCCTCAATCGTAGGTGGAATGCTGCCATTGAAAGAGGTGGTAATTGCCGTGTATAGCTATAACTTCCTGTACAATATGTTTGATTTTGTTTCTGTCTATTATATAATAAAACAAATTCCATTTTTTTTTTCTTTACTGAAGCCCGTAATAAAATACACATGTATCTAAGTCCTGTAAACTTTGCTGTAAGTGTTGAATTCTCTAGACCCGGAGAATTCAAATATCTCCTTCCGATTTAATGTATACGTTTCCATTTAGTTCCTATTTTCCATAAGACTTCTAGATTCTGGGCTTTTGTTGTTACATTCGCACCTCGATCACTGGTCGTATTTCTTACTCACTTGTAAGAAAATTGTCCAGGAAATTCAGTTATTGTAAGATTTAGCGGATGGCCAGGGTACCGTTCTAGATCCTTCCAAGTATTAAGCGTGAGATGAGGCGGTTATCACCTATCCAAATCACGTAATAATGATTAATATGCTACCGGTATTAAAACATGGGAAAATATTGTTAGAAAAATGATGAGCTACCATGTTATATCACGCTTGCTATATGGCAAAGAATGCTGAACAAATGGTTCAGTGGATAAAAGCGTTGGTAGGATCTAGTGACTTGACCCAAAGAGTTGTGAGTTCAGTACTTGGCTACGGCAGTGGTGAACAAATACTTGGAGAGTTGAGTTAAAAGAGAGATAACTGAGACTACCAGATGAGACATGGCATGTGGAACTAGAACAATCTACCCTGATGGACGAAATAAATGTTTCAGTTCAAATTTCCAATCACCTGAAGAATGCTGGAACGTACAACGGCCGACACACCGTGAATACGGCAATAAAGAAAAATGTAAATAATATAAATAATTACAATACCTCATCTAAGGAATATAGACAGATATTTTCCTTGGTTTTACTTGTTAGATCAATCTCACATCTTCCTCTGAATATGATTCTTAAAAGACACATCATGGTGACCTATTGTACGCATGCGTATTGATACATCACACTGAGGTCTGATTATCTTCGCTGATTGATATAATTAAAAGGTTGGCATTGTTTAATGAGCTGTGCTATAAATGAACGATGGAGAAAGATTCTTTTTGTTTTCAATTTTGATTATTTTGTTTTTTTTGGGTTTTTTTTTTTGCATTTGTGTTAATGCTTCAGTCTTTCTAATTTTTGTGGCCTCGTCTTGAGGAATTTTAAAGAGATTTTCATTTTGTTGGAGATTCTGGGCAGTTTATCTTAGAGTTTTATTTTATTTCCTTTTCATGAAACGTTTGTTTTTAATGTAAAAGTAATTTAGATAACTTTCTCATGTAGTTCCATTGGTTGCCTAGCATTTATTAATTGAATTATCGATTGCCGATTATTGTTTAATTTAACACTTTCAAAGTGATTTGCCTAAAGAGATAAGATTTAATATCCTGCCTGGCGCATAGAATAATCTACATTTGCATACATACGTTCGTATATAGATTTTGAGTGGAGGTAGCATTTTCAAATGCCTTTTAATAACTTTGCTGCATTTTATTTATATTAATGTTCACGGAAAGGGTTTCCGATGCGAAATTTCGAATCATGAAGTTGAGTTTAAATTCAAACAATAAATAATATTTGTCGATAATTCTACTGTGAAATACAGTTGAAATCGAACACAATCGGTTCTACAATCTACCTGCCAACCAAAGCAAGTAGACTAAGAGGAGGAATACACTAAAATCAAAATAGAGAAGGTAACCACTGTCTTTTCCAATAAATTATGGCGATTCGCTAATAATAAAGAAAAGGAACCTCTGCAGAGCCATGATCTTTAACGTCCTGGCGGGGCATGAAATTAAATGACAAAGCAAACTATTCTGATACGAAACTAAATGAACAACGTATAATCTCTATCTATAAAAGGCAGGGTGTGTGTGTGTGTGTGTGTGTGTGTGTGTGTGTAACGAATGCACGGCCGCAATTTTCGACGGATTTGCATTAAAATTTACATGCTCATGCTACAAGTTAGCGGGAAGAGCAAGACCAACATTGCATTTCCCAACTTCCATCGAGAGTGGAAATAATCGATTTTTTCATGCTTCTACGACAGTTTTCATGTAGTTTGAGGCCATTTTCTACTGGCCAGAGAGAGAGCCTATAGCTGGCTGC
The DNA here is from genome assembly GCA_963932145.1 of Acanthosepion lycidas. Classification (NCBI taxonomy): domain Eukaryota; kingdom Metazoa; phylum Mollusca; class Cephalopoda; order Sepiida; family Sepiidae; genus Acanthosepion; species Acanthosepion lycidas. The sequence goes on along the minus strand of OZ010577.1, from coordinate 120,825,745 downwards.
CACGAATAGGCAGGAAGATTCTATTGGCCAGCGTGAGAGCTAAAAGCTGACTGGCTCGAATATTAACTAGCATGCTAACATGCAAAAAAAAAATCGATGGCTGCATTCGTCACAAGTGGGAAAAATTTAAATCTGCATGGCACTTTACTCCAATTGACTCATTCGCTTGCTTCAACTCAACGTTGATTCTGATTCCGCAGAACTGGGTTAGGTGTGAAAAAGTATTTAACATTCTTTTTTCATTCAGTTTTTCCAGTTACGATTCCTTTTTTTAAAGCTGATCGTTTTGTGTTCATTTTGTTTAGTTCTTTTTTCGTAACAGATCTAATGTTTAGTATAGAGCTTAGAAACAATTCGCAGTGTGAGATAGGCAAGAAGTAAAGGATGTAGCAACATCAGCATGGCAAAGGGCACTCCTTTAAAAGCAAGGAAGGGCAAAATATTTTAAGTGATAGCGATTGCTGTATGAGTCATACAATTTTTGAATCAAGCACGGGCAACGCCGGGCCATGCTGCTAGTAGAGAGTAATATTGGTATCTGTTTCTTAGTCTGTTGTGGCGGCAGTTTTCATCGTATGGACTTATTCTCAACTCTCCAAATCCGGTTTCATTTAAATTTTACTAGTAGGATAAAGTTTTTATTGTCTTAAACACATATTCTCCTGGGGTCAGGTAAAACTGACACATTTTTAACATATATATAGTGTTAATTTCGCTCAAAATTGGTACATTCTTATTCTTTGTCAATTGGTTAACACGTGCGCTACACCCTTCCAGTATCCCATAAATATTGTACTACTGTGTGTCGAGGAAAGACGAAAAAGACATATCAGAGACGTTGTTTGCTTTCAGCGAGAACGAAAAAGATAGAATCAGTTCATAACAATCTAATGTATATTACGTCTCCTTAAATGACGTGGAAAATCATTTGTACGCATTGACTTTTTTAAATAATGACCGTTATCTTTTTTAGCAGCTGTTAAGCCTAAATATTTAAAGATGGAATGGAGCAATTTCTATCACCTTATAATTATCATGGATTTCGCTAGGAGCTTATTTCTTCATGGACTAACGGGAATTAAGATTTATCAAAAAATTCAAAAAGAAATTAATTTCTTTAATTCAGATGTAAACCTGTAAACATATTTCACAGGAATATGTTCTAGAATGTATAGTATTTTTTTCATATAGATTTTATATTTTATTATAGGCTCTTATATTGTAAAAGTTAAAAGGTTACCTTATTTCTGGGCGAATTTTTTAATTGATTCAGTCTCTTTCTTTTTCTTGTGTTCTTTCACACACAGTAATACCTTGCCTCTTAGTGCATTTATTGCCTTGCTTGGGATGTAATTATTAAAATATATATGTACATGTGAAAAAAGTGGCGCAAATTTAATATCCCCAAGATGATATGGGTTGAGTCCAAAATTAAACAGCATTCTCCATTTGTGTGGCCTGAGAATGTCTTTAATCTTAAACAGAGGTAAATTGTGGAATAAACCACCAGTTGCTACACATGACTACGCCAAATCATATTTACAAAGTGCCACATGTCTTGGTAAATACGACAATTTTTCCAACATTGGAGATAGTGCTAAAAAAAAACATTAAAAGAACTTTAACAATTACCAGAAACCATAGCACTTGAAGACTTTCAGTAGCAGAAGCAGTTAATATAGTTATCACATGTATCTCTTAGAGATAGTAATGTCATAATCAATATGGTGATATCACCCATTACTTAAAATAAAAGGTTAGGAAGGAAATACTCACCAATACTGTAAAGTATAATATCAGCAACTGGATTTGACAAAAATATTTTCCTGGAAAATTGTTTCAAGGGAAAGATTTTTATACATTTCAGCCAGTAGAAGAAGGGAGTAATAGGTCAATGAATGTCGAACGTTTTCTTATAAGGAAATGGCTAATAATGCCATTACATGAAAAAGTTCTTTTACTCTCAGAAATCAATATTGCTATCTCATCAGAAAATGACAATGCATATAAAACATCAATTTCTTCACAATGCTTAAATTTCAGTTTCATTATTTCTGCTCATTACAATATATATGGCTTAATGTGCGTAAATGGACGACAGAGGAGATAAACCAGGAATAAAATTTGATTTGTGTAATGGAGCTGAAAACGTTTTGGGAAACACACAAAGAAAAACAACAAAGTACAAGTAACGTTATGTTTCTTTGTTACAGTATCAACCGAATAGACACATGTTGACGGGAAACAAATGGTGGTAGCATCTTTTACTGTCCCAGATATGGGCAAATAGGGAAACCCCAAAACAAAAGACTATCACAGTGTAGAAATACATTTTACAGTAAAAATACCAGGAAAAAAGACTCTTAAAAATTAATTATTAATAGAAAAATTAGTTTTTTTTTTTTCTTAAGACAGTAGTCTCTTTAATAAATCTTATTCATAAATGCAATAAAACTGACATTATTTAATTAAAAAATGTCAGTTTTATTTCATTTTTTTTTTTTTTTTGTTTTACGATTCGAAGCAGATTTTCGAGAAATGAGTAGTAATTTAAAAAAATATTGATTTACAATTGTCCTGTTTTAACTAATAAAACAAACTATCGGAATGAAAAGTTAATTACTCGAAATTTCATGAAATTAAGTGGTGGGTACCATATATATATATATATATATATATATATATATATATATATATATATATATATAATTTTACAAAAAAAAATATCAAAATGAATTTCATTTTTTTTTTTTTTTTTTTTAATAAGTCCTGAAAGTGTCATTTAAATCCGACAATTATTTCCAAATCAATGTGTTTTCGTTCTGGTAATGCAATCTGATACAGTCGTGCAGCATCGTGTCTATTACCTTTCGAGAGGCCATATGTAAATATTATATCTGCCTGCTCAAAATATGAATATCCTGCCATTCTTAAATGGAACACTTCTCAGTTAACTCTGTTTAAAACACGTTAAATGTTGAAGACAGACTAATTACAAATGTGTACAAATTACAAATTTCGTCTACATGCCAATACAGCGCTGTCTACTATAATCTTTCTTTAAAATTAATAGCTAAAAGGACGTAGAATTTGTGGACATATGGACTTCCATCGTTGTTTTACAGCGAGGAACTCGTCCACAATGTTTGTAAATGTATTTTTGATATAGCGTATTATGCGAGAGAAGCATTTACCCACACTTTCAGCATAATTTTAGGGCTGTGTATTATAGATGAAGGCGTACTATACATGGGAATTTACGGTAATTTTCTAACGAATAGATTTTACTTATTAATCCGACAGATTTTTATGACATTAAACGTTATTTTTAGTCGATACTCATATTTGAATAGAAGAACCGTATATTTAGTAGACATATATATTTATCATTTCTCGTCTACCTACCTGAATAAAAGAAATATACTGTTCCAAAAAATAACCTTTTGTAGGAAACCTTCTACTCGGTTTTTGATTAAATGTTAAAATTCGGAGCGTAGGGATTCGATACAATAGCAAAACATATTTGCGGGACTGCTCGTAATTCGGTCGTTTTGAATAATACCAAGCTTTTCATTGAGAGAATAAAATCCAGTAGCAAAAGACAGCGTAATTTCAATAAATAAACATTAATTTAATATAACAAGAATACAAGCAGCAATGTCTTTGTTTTGGAATAGAATAGAAATTGTATTTGTGTACGTCTGTGAGAAACAACGAAATGTTATGTGTGTGTTTGTGTGAAAGTTAGCGCGTGTGTGCGTGGTTAATAGTAAAAGAGATACCAGAGATACTTAGAATTTTGTTCTTACTGTGAAATGTGGTGACACAGTCTGAAGCGGTCTCTGTGTATTTCGTCAGCGCTGTCGCGTTTTGCATGTAGACGTGAATGAGGCCTTGAAGACCATCGGCGAGAGTGACGTGGACCTTGGTAACATCTGTGCGTATCCCGTTTGGGTCCAGATTTCGTGTTTTTACACACTTTTTCGTAAGAACATCAGCTCCAGAATTAAATTATTTATTTCTTCCTAAATGACCCTAAAATGCCACGTGGTATGTTTTCTACTACGTTCACACGATATTTTGGCAGTATCAATCTAAATCATGATGACTAATAAAACAACTTTTGTGATTTGCATTCCATGGTTTTATTGGTGTGTTTGAAGATGTAAGCGCTTTATTGAGTGTGATTGGTTTATAAATATTGTATTTGATATTTTAGTGGACACGACAGTTTAAAGTGAGATACTTATAGCTATAGATGAGTTTGGCGCTGAAAAAGACTCAAGCTCAGCCTCTTTCTGAAATCTGAGCAGATGACAAAATAAGAGCTCTCTTTTTTATTTTATATATATATATATATATATATATATATATATATATATATGGAATCCTTCTTGGTCGGGATTGTAATTCGCAGCCCTGTTTCCAATATGTGTGTGCGTTGGCGCGTATGATAAACATTTCTAAATGATACGTGAATTTTCATCCAGTCATCGATGCTGAATAATTTTCATCTAATCATCGATGCTGAATATTTAATCATGAGCATTTTTGCTGAGTGATAAATTTCAGTTTAAAGTCACTCACGCCCACCAGTATTTCCGATTTCCTATCATATCCAAAGCATTGTTTGTACAGTCAATTGCTGAGGCGTTTATACAAGTGTTTCAGTCTGTTGATGTCAGAAAGATTAATCAACGCAACAGATTTATCTGAATACTGAAATCGGTTATTTGTTATCAGAATTTTACCCCGATGTTTTCTTTCATCCTATTATTGCCTGGTTCTTTTTTCTATATCTTTTTATTACAAACACGATATATTTTACCACTGTCAAAGTTGAAAAATAACCACGTAGGCCATGATTTAAACGCTTTCTCTATATTTTGGAAACACATATTTTATGATTGTCACCTAAATTGATTCGGACGTTGTTTAAACATTTTGTCGGAGTTCTCTCCTCCTAAATTTTGAAACCACTATTTGGTGGCGCTTTCGAATGCTATATATTATTCGGCGAGTTCCTGTTTCGTTCTCTCTTTCCCTTCTCATTTTCAGCGGACGCTACAACAATGTAAAGCTCTCGTAGAAGAAAGCCTTCCCGCTTGTGGCACGCGAATGAACATTATATACACAGACACATTCACTCATGCTTACTTCGAAGCACACACTCTCCACATTAATTTGTTACACACACATCATTGTCTATGTCATTTTTGTAAACGGTTTGTTGTTTAGTACATTATTATATGTCTGTATATATGAATTGGTTCTTGTTGATTCTTTATATTTCTTTTTACTGGACTCATACTCAGAGTTGGCCATATTTTGTTGTGGGCCATTTCAGGAGACGCGTGTTCATCTCACAACGCGTACACACAGGCCCGCAACAATTTAATCCAAAGCAAGATACCAGATGTGAGTTCCACAAGCGAAAAGTACGATAGAAAAACTGTTATCATAGAACTTTGGGTTACATCTAGCCATTACAACTGTAAAATGATGAGACTTTGTCGCCAATCTACTGCACTTAAATTTATAAATTCCATGTAGCATAGCGGGAATATTGCTCAGAACAATTACCATGAAAGTATTTAAAGAAAATATACAGAGAAGCGACGTTACGGCGGTGGGAAGGATTGGAGTCGAGATGCCAAGCCAAAAACCAATAACATTGCAGATTCTTTTTTGGATTTTATCAAGAATCTCTAAATATATAAGCTATCAACGAGATTCGAACACGTAACCTACGTCTTATACAAACGTCGATGATAACGAATCGAACAAAGTGAATTAAATCGGGGATCCGTTAATATCATCGAGAAACACTTCGGTATTTGAGATTTCACATCTTATTATTTACCTTTTATTTGTAAGTAGAAATTCTTTAATAAGATTGGCTTCATTTAACACGTCGCGAATCGAAGTAACTGCTCAATCGCTAACACCACATGGAAACACCCACACAATCTCTTAACCTACTTGAATTCCGATTGATTGATATTTTTTACGGTTAATCACTGATTTACAGGTTATTTAAAGTCATAAAATATGTTTAGATTGTAAGAACTTTGGTTTGGTTTGTTTTACGGCATATCAACCTCAATAGGTCATTTAATGTCGACAACTTTTTTCTTGGTAATATTTTTGTTTTGTCAAAAATCTTTTTCTGCTAATATTTTATCCTCAAAAATGTATTGCTGGTAATATTATTTTAAAAAATGTATTGCTGGTAATATTTTTTTTCAAAAACGTATTGCTGGTAATAGTTTTTCTTCTTCAAAAATTTATTTCTGGTAATAATGATTTTACAAAGTATTTCTGGTATTAAAACCTATTTTTGCACTTTCATTATACTTTACCTCAGTTTTGGGGTTAACTATTTGCCCATAGCTGGGACTCTAACAGGTGCTATCACCCCGGGTAAGGGTGGACCTGAGAACAGCAGCAATTAAAAGGTGGTTCCATGCTCCTCAAAGCCTCCTGATCAGAGGCCTTTCTGTTGGACATAGTTTATCGTCTTACCCTGTAAAGGGATGTAGACTATCGTTATAACCAGGACGGTGAAAACTTTGGAGAGATAATTAGTAATACCTTCATCAGTAAATCATTAACTCATAGATGGGGGAGAAGAGATAGATTAACACATTTCACAAGAGTATTTGCGCGTAAGTGAATATAAAGGAGCCGACTGGAATTCGAACCTGACTTTCCAATTTTTTTTCATTATTCCAAGCCAATATCTATAACAGCACTCTCACATCACTCGTCTATAGCACCTGGTACCCACAAGCGGTTGGTCGTACAAAGTCCAATAGCTGTAAGCCTCCTGAATTCTGAGATTAAATATTATTTTTTTTACACTTTCCTCAACTTTATTAATCATATCTCTAATCGTTTTATCGCGTGGGAAGAAAAACAAGCTAGACGCCAACGATATTTGAACGCACAATTGGGATTCTGTATACTCCTCCACAATTTAATGACTGATCTGGAGCGTCCTATAAAAAAAGAAGAAAAGAAAGACGACCTTGTAAAAATAATGCTGAATCACGGCATTCGTTGCGTGAATATATTGTTCCATTTGATGAGAAACTCAATGATATTAATAGCATAATTAAAAGCGTCAAAATTAGTATGAAAAGAGGAAGTCCGTATGAATGATGACTAAGACCAGGGAATTGTGGGAGGGGAACCTTTGCGTTGTACTTACAAGATGAGAGAGTCCAACTACCTCATCTCTCATCCTCCTTATTAATGTGTTCTTCATAATTAGTTTGACTTATTGTAGGAAGCGCGCCAAATGTAATTAAGAAAAGCGAGTTGAGCTAGAGTTTGTTCCTCAAAAAAAAAAACGAAGACAGAAAAAATAGCTGGAATGTAGACGAGGAAATTAATTTTTCACGTAATTACATATTAAATGATCACAGGCCACGCCATATATATATATATATATATATATATATATATGTAAACTATGAGCATAAAGAGCTAGGCAAACCTACCTAGGTTTCACCTACACGGATTTTCAGGGTACACTGGCCTAAGAGGTTTTGGTGTATGTGTTGGGGGGGTTACTGTTTATTTCATTTTTGGCGGGGGTGTCACATGGTCATTTTTTATGTTGTAGGCTATTTATATTCTGTTCAAATGTTACCTCTTTGGCCAGCGTACCCTGACGATCTGCGTAGGTGAAAACTAGGTAGATTTGCCTGGCTCTTTAGGTTCATAGTTTGATTTGCTCTACTTAGCGTATTGAGCACTTTGCTTAGTTATTTTTATTTTACTCGTGTCAGTTTTGTTTTTTCTTTGGAGTCTGAGCTTGGATTCTGGTCCATTGTTTTCTCCTGAATTACATGTTCTTAGTTCTTTCTTTCTTTATTCCTTGTTTTTTCCTTGAGTATTGGTTTCTTCATTTACAAGCCAATACACCTAAGGTTTTTCCGGACGAGTATACTTACTTCTATTTATAAGATTATAATATATATATATATATATATATATATATAATGAGAGAGAGAGTGGAAACATAGTCGACATGTACAACTGATGTCTATCGTTTCATGCTTCAAGCTACTGTCTGTGTTACAATTCCTTGTGTGGGTTCTAACATAATCCACTAGGGGCCTATGAGAAATGGAAGAATGGGGATATAGTCAGTTTTTTGCTCACGGTTAAAGTTTTATGGAATTTATATTTTGTTTGCATATTTTCTTTATTTTTTTTTATTTGTGGATATTTCATTGCTTTCTTTTTGTCTATTGTATATTTTCATCGATCGTGAAGTTCGCTTTTTGAAATAATTGTTTTACCTTGAAGGTATGGGAGTTCCTTTATTTCTTTTAAGGATGAATGTGGATATGGGTAGTTTAATAGGATTTCGTTTTCGTTTGTTACAATTGAAAATGTAGTCTGATATATATTTTAATCTATATCATAAAATTCCCCATTTCTCATCTTGGGCCCTCATCGATGATTGATTCGTGTTAATTCCAACATCCCTACTTTCTCTCTCTCATATATATATATATATACACTAGCAGTAGCGCCCGTCGTTGCCTGGGGATGTAACAGTAAGAGATCGATCAAGTATCGACCATTGTAAAGACTGAAAAATAAAATTGACAAAGATTATTGTTTAAGGTTGACGGACACGCATTTCTTAATTAGTTTTTTTTTTTTTTTAAGAATTGGTCAAACTCAAACAAAAACATTGTTTTCACTCGCTATGAGTCTACTGATTGAACAGAATTTTATTATAAACAATTGTCTTGCTATTATATATATATATATATATATATATATATATATATATATATATATATATATATATATATAATAGCAGCTGGCCACTCGAATACCCAATCCCTATTTCAGTCTCTCACTCACATTTGCGTTTGTGCAAAACCCATAGATCCAACCTGAGCCGATGTTAGTTACAGTTTCTAGGAGAGTGCTTGTTATCTAGTATGATCAACACTATGAACAACGCGATTTCTTGTGACTTCGTGCTAGCACAACTATCGACGTGGTAGGATTTACAGGCACTTTCCAAAGGATCGTCCCCCACAAGACAGATTACATCAGGAAGTCTCCTTCCTGGCAACTTAACCGTGATGATGTTCGGACAGGTGTCTCATGGTCAGAAAGTGAACGTTCTAACTTCCGGGCCACACACAAACACACACGTATTCTCCACCTTCCGGCCAAGACTTGAGGCGTGAAACCGAGGATCACACTGTCACAACGTCTCTCTATCTCACTATCCATGTAAATGGAAAAAGAGATATATAAGTGAATCTTGTAAAAAATACCTATCCAATGCCAGTACGGTGCACAATGTTTCGGAGTATTTGTAAACACTCATCGGTAGCTTCGACAGGAATAACTGTATATATTGCAATAAAGGTATTTTAATGAGTGATTCAAATATTACGAAACATTTTATTGATATTCGATATTTATTGAATGCTTTTATTTAAATTTAATTATACGTCTAGATTTATATTGAACAAGTTATTAGCCGAATTTCTTTTAAATTGAATATACGCTGTATTATATAATTTTACGTATATTATTTACTATTATTTGAAAGTAGCATTTTTATGGGAAAAATATATAATATTAGTGGTCAATATATATATATATATATATATATATATATATATTCCCAAGTGGATAGAATCCAGGTAGAAATCAATGTCCAGGAAAGAGTAAGAATATAATATAAAAGGCTCAAACACTAATATTCCAAGGTTATAATTTATTACATTGAAATCGTAATCACGATCTGATTCATCAGACCTGATTTGTAGGTCTGATGAATTGGATCCTGATTACGATTCCAATGTAATAAATTATAACCTTGGAATATTAGTGTTTGAGCCTTTTATTCATATATATATATATATATATATATATATGTGTGTGTGTATAAAAAGTAACAAAAGAAAACTTTATCGTCATCACTACTGCAAATTCTCTCCATGACAAACGGAACAAGTATTTTCTGTCTTTTATTACCAGTGTTCTCTTCTATGTTTCTTCTCGTTTTTCCTACAAGTTTTGATTTTTTGCCCTGTCCAACTCTACATTTGCTGTTATATCACTTTCATTATATCTATTACGCTCGGCTATCGCTTTATATATGTCAACCCCATTGTACCTCTTGGAATTGTCTTTGCCAGTTCTCATTCGACCGTTCTATCTTCTTTTCTGGACTCCTTTTCTGGTGACTTTGTTAACGCTTCGCAACTGTACGTCAGTTCTGAATTTCAAATCAAATTGAGATAAGCTTATTAAAATATAGACGTATAGCTTGTTTTAGTTTAATGACGGTTCGATCTATCACAGCTTTTCCATTTGGTTTCTAATCAGAAAATCATGTGAACGGACAGAAGAGTTAATGTCACTTAACGTTATTAGTTTTTCATCAACTTGACAAGAATTGTGTGAAAATATTTAAGTATCTTGGGAAACATGAAATGAAATATTCATGAGGAAGGAAACATTATCGTCTAAAAAAAAATAGCAACTTTTCGCGCATTCTAGTTATTGTAATTTCATCGCGTCTCTTGTTATCCGACATATTAACAAAACTTTTCTTTCTCTTGTTGTTCATTGTTTTCTCCCTTCTCCCAGTTACGTTTCCTTTTCTTCTTTTCTCTTTGCGTTTTTCTTTGTTTTCGGGTTTTTATGATATCCCACTTTTTTTTCTCTTTTTTTTTTTCTTCACGTTTTTTCCTTATGTCTCTCACCCTCTCTCCTTTTCTCCCACTCTTTCTTTCTTTCTTCCTCTCTTTCATTCTTTCTTTCTTTCTTTCCCTGTCTTTTTTCTTCCCCTCTCTTTTTCTTTTTCTTCCCCTCTCTTTCTTTTTCTTCCCCTCTCTTTTTCTTTTTCTTCCCCTCTCTTTTTCTTTTTCTTCCCCTCTCTTTTTCTCTTTCTTCCCCTCTCTTTTTCTCTTTCTTCCCCTCTCTTTCTCTTTCTTCCCCTCTCTTTCTCTTTCTTCCCCTCTCTTTCTCTTTCTTCCCCTCTCTCTCTCTTTCTTCACCTCTCTCTTTCTTCACCTCTCTCTTTCTTCACCTCTCTCTTTCTTCACCTCTCTCTTTCTTCACCTCTCTTTCTTCCCCTCTCTCTTTCTTTCTCTCTCTCATCTGCTCTCTTTCTCTTTTTTCTCTTTCTCCCTTTCCCACGCACCTTCTCTCCTTCTCTGTCACTCACATTCTTTCTTTCTTACTTTGTATCTCTTTCTGTCTTTCTATCTTCCTCTTTCTCTCTTTCTATCTTCCTCTTTCTCTCTTTCTATCTTCCTCTTTCTCTCTTTCTATCTTCCTCTTTCTCTCTTTCTATCTTCCTCTTTCTCTCTTTCTATCTTCCTCTTTCTCTCTTTCTATCTTCCTCTTTCTCTCACTCTCTTCCTCTTTCTCTCACTCTCTTCCTCTTTCTCTCACTCTCTTCCTCTTTCTCTCACTCTCTTCCTCTTTCTCTCACTCTCTTCCTCTTTCTCTCACTCTCTTCCTCTTTCTCTCACTCTCTTCCTCTTTCTCTCACTCTCTTCCTCTTTCTCTCACTCTCTTCCTCTTTCTCTCACTCTCTTCCTCTTTCTCTCACTCTCTTCCTCTTTCTCTCACTCTCTTCCTCTCACTCTCTTCCTCTCACTCTCTTCCTCTCACTCTCTTCCTCTTTCTCTCACTCTCTTCCTCTTTCTCTCACTCTCTTCCTCTTTCTCTCACTCTCTTCCTCTTTCTCTCACTCTCTTCCTCTTTCTCTCACTCTCTTCCTCTTTCTCTCACTCTCTTCCTCTTTCTCTCTTCCTCTTTCTCTCACTCTCTTTCTCTCACTCTCTTTCTCTCACTCTCTTTCTCTCACTCTCTTTCTCTCACTCTCTTTCTCTTTCTCTCACTCTCTTTCTCTCACTCTCTTTCTCTCACTCTCTTTCTCTCACTCTCTTTCTCTCACTCTCTTTCTCTCACTCTCTTTCTCTCACTCTCTATCTTTCTCTTTCTCTCACTCTCTATCTTTCTCTTTCTCTTACTCTCTATCTTTCTCGCCCTCTCACTCTCTATCTTTCTCGCCCTCTCACTCTCTATCTTTCTCGCCCTCTCACTCTCTATCTTTCTCGCCCTCTCACTCTCTATCTTTCTCGCCCTCTCACTCTCTATCTTTCTCGCCCTCTCACTCTCTATCTTTCTCGCCCTCTCACTCTCTATCTTTCTCGCCCTCTCACTCTCCTCTGTACTATGCCTCTTAATATTTAGTTTTTTTTTCCTTTCTCTCATTTCAATTATTTTTTTTTCTCCTTCCTTTATTATCTCCACCAGTCTAACGAGTTTCCCCTCTCTGCCATCTAATTCATCTAAATTTCTTTTTTCATAATTCTTTATTTTCACCTTTTTCTTTTCTTTAATAGTATTTTCTGCTATTTTCACTTTTCTTTTTTATCTCATGAGTTTTCTTCTTTTTTTACTTTATCTTACTTCTCTTTCCGTTCGTTCTATCTTTTTTTTTCTTGATTTTCTCGCATTTTCTTCTTTGTTTTTATCTTTTTTTCTTTTCCCTTCCTTTCGTTACCACAAAATATCTTTTTCTTCTTCATTTGCAACAATTGCGTACAATTAATCTTTATAACTGCATTTAAAATGGTCGTCAATGGGCATCAAGTTAAAACAAATCTCATCAATAATACAACAAAAACTTCAGCGTATGTTGTATATGCATATCATCAAAATTCATCTTCTGCTTTTCCTGATTCTGATTAGATCTTCAGCTTACGCTGATCATAAAGGGTGTAGAAATATTCCCACATATACCTCACAGAAATATCTCCCAAGTAATTGTAAAGCATTAGAAGCAATGGTGACTTCATGTAACTAATGTTTTACCATTATGTTGGAGGTATTTCTGGCGAAGATATTTCTACCGCCCCCTGTATTTTAGCAAGGAGTTTATTACGGAAAGAAAATACTGTATAACTTATACTTTATCCAGATAGATGGATTAGGAATGGATTTTACCATTTTTTAATTCAGAATTTACTTAGTATATTTTAGTATGATACTTTTAATTAGAATATTAACACATATGTCTCTATTATGTGATATTTCCCTTCAAAGCAGTGATTCTTAACGTAAATCCTTAACGTTGACTTGATAAATATTTTAAACGGGCTTGGAGAAACCAGGAGCAATGTAGTCATTAACCAGCTTTTATATTTTATAGTAGAGTTTTCTTCTTCTTTTTTTTAAATAAAAGTTATTTCCTATTACAAAGTATTTATATTTGGCCGTATGAATACCTGAATGTTTTGACACCAAAAATGGGCCACAAGGAAGAAAAAGTTGAGAAACACTGCTTTAGAATTTAGACTATTATGGTCCTCCACAACTTCTTACCCTCCATACTTCTGTTTGTTAGGCCACCCATTTCAACAAATTCGTTAGGTAACTGACTTACTATCTCTCTCTGTTCACCTTGTCTTGACAACGTCATGTCAGTTTTCGAAGCTTTGAAACTCTCTTCGCTTGTGTTGGGAAATGCCAAATGACATTTTCTGATTATGCTTTCCTAAGTATATTAGTGTCAAGTGAATAGAAGCTACCTTGACTGAAATTCAGCCAAAAATATTTCATTTTTTTTCCTACAGTTCACTGTTTATTTTCCGCACCTCCTTTGTTGGTAGGCGCTGGCAAACAGTCCTCTACTTAGATATCGCGCTGACTTCACTTGTGTTCTTACCTGACGTTTCTTCAAGTCTTACATTGATTTTCATATCGTCCTGTATTTTACTAAGTGTCGTCCAGATTGTCTCAAGAGGCTCGTCGTCATCTTTATAGTGCAATAATTTTCTTAGTTCTCTTGTAAGAATGTTTTATTTAGTCAAAATATTATTTATTTATACTTTGTTTAATTCTTTCAATTTTGCCAACGTCCGTTATCCGAAAATGTTTCCTGTCTTTAATTACAACAGTTCTACGATGTGATATATTGTAATATTGTTATAGAATGCGTAGGCGAGACGAAAATAGCAAAATGATAATTGTTGAGAAGTTGATTCCAAATTCTCCTAAACTGATCTGAAGGTTGACTACTCGAAATGAGTTGGATTGGTTTAAACCCTGTAGGCGTGGAATCTTGATTGTCTTTAGATTTTGTCATATAAGAAGAAAATGAGTAACAACCGACACCAAGTTTCGAGCGTGACACTCTGAACTTATGAATATATGCTTTCCGCCATGTATATAAATAGAGGTGTCAGGCTACTGACTGGAGTGACTATTGAGTGGAACTATCCAGTCGAATTTGTGTGAATTATTGTGCGTCGATGATTTCGGTTTTGATTTAGGAATAACCGGACGTTAAGCCGAGCCGAGCTATTATTAACAAGATATTCACTGAAGTGGTTGATTTTTTCTTCTTTATTCTTGTTAAGTATTTGCGGTTGCAAATAAATATTGTTTTATCTTAATATTGAAGTCTTGATTTATATTAATTATTAACGGCCACCGTACGTCACAAAACATTTTAATATATGATCGACGAACGTGCAAAAGCTAGAAGTTTGGTTAAGGCACTAATAAACTCAAAACCTTCGATGCCTTCTCCTCCACAATTTCTATGTGTTCTTGTGGCTTCATCAAGAATCTAAGCCAGCATGGGGATATGACATGTATCTTGTTGCTTTATTAAGATCAGTTTTTTTTTTTTATCTTCTCCGTCTCACCTTCTCAAAGAAACAAGGACTTCTACATGCGTCCCTATTAAAGCGAGTAAGAAAATGTTCTATACTTAATAGTATGTTGATGCTGCGTTGGGGTCGTTACTGAGGAACTGCGGATAGATCACTAGAATCCAGAGACGGCACGCAATGCAACAATGCATTATTAAAATCAGCCTCTTTGGTGCATTTATACCAATACATGTTTCCTGAGATTTTTATTTTATTTTTTGTTAATTCTCCGAGAAAAGCGTTTCTACAAATCGTTCAGTCTGATGATTTCAGAAAGATTAATCAACGCATGAGCTTTATCTGTATACTGAAATCTATTATTGTTTATCAGTAATTTTACGCATATTTTCTTTCATTTTATTCTTATTTTATTTCAAGCTCGACACATTCTAAGACAGAATTGAAAATGACTAATCAGTTTAAACCATGATTTAAATGCTTCCTCTATATCTTTGAAATACGTTTTTCATGGATGTCGCATATACGGATTCGGACATGGAAGCTGAAATATTACACATGGCTCATATTTATATTATTATTATTACGTTTTCATTCAATTATTCAAAAACTTATTTGCATATAATCTGGTACTAAGAGCAGCAGTGTCCGTAGTTTATCCTAATTATTTACCATAATGGTTAGCATATATGAACCATGGACAAAATATTGTTGGCTCTTGAATCAAATATTGCTTATTCTCATTTGCTAGGCCCAGTTCAAAACATGTATTTTAACTGTCTTTATTTCTGGTATGAGGGGTTACCATTTTTTGTAGTTGGACGAATGTTTCCATCTTTGTTATTATTATAATAAACATGCGGCCTTTAGGACCTCTGGCCTTATTAAGGGATCTAACAAGTAAAGCGGGATTTTAAATGCATTTGCATATTTAATTCTTGGGACGGGTGTTACAGACTCGATGCGATAAAAAAAGAACAAGACGTGTCATACCAAGACGTAATAATCGAAATGAAAGCAATCTAATATAGATTAAACAAAAGGTTAATTTCGAAATTCCTTGAAGGTTAATCGGATCAACAGACAACTCCAGAATATTTT
Source organism: Acanthosepion lycidas (assembly GCA_963932145.1). Classification (NCBI taxonomy): domain Eukaryota; kingdom Metazoa; phylum Mollusca; class Cephalopoda; order Sepiida; family Sepiidae; genus Acanthosepion; species Acanthosepion lycidas. Next base: position 120,809,960 of record OZ010577.1, on the reverse strand, counting down.
TTTGTTTTTATTAATGTTGTATGAACTCTGATGGGAATCTGAACATTTACTCACTTACGGCTATATCACGTTGAAACACCGGTTTCCGTAAAATAACTGGTTAAACAACGTTGAGCCTGGTCAGCACCTAGATGAGTGACCGCTTGGAAACACCAATTGTTACAAGGCTTGATGTGCAGCTTATGTAATGGATAATGATTCGGAAATTTTCATCAGACAACTGAGTTCGATCCCCAGTTGCTTTTGATATATTCATTTACGCGCAATTATTTTTGGGGAAAGTCGGAATCCACTCCTCCTCACTATGGATTAATTAGCAGGACTTGTCTCAGTAAATCATTACCTAAAAAATTCTTACGGTCTAAGAAATACTTCCTTGGCTTTAAATAATCAAAGGGTTTAGGCGGAGAATATCAATAAATCAATCAATCAATCAACATTTCTTCTATGGATATAATATCCCAATTTGTGAGCGTATTATTATAGTAGTCTAATACGCAATCTTTATTTCCTTCACTCCTCCATTATACAAATATTATTTATCGTCAAGATGTTCTCCACTCAGTTTGATCTTTTACAAAGTTCAGCGCAATGTCGATGCCGTTTCTAAAGAAATTACTTAACTGTTTAGACTGTTATTTTGGAGATGAAAGAAAACTGCATTACATTTTTTCCAGTAAAAAATGAATTTGAAAGGTGATCAGGGCATTTAACGGACTTGAGACTTGTTGAGAATCCTGGAGTCATCACAAAAGAACACTTTAAAATATCCTCTTCGTTTTGAAACATTCAACACAGCGTTTTACACAGGCGATTTGTAAAGTTTGGAACGAATTCAAAATGTTCGCTAGTTTAAAACTAGGTTGGATTCTGTCTAGTTGGAAAGAGATTAAAGAATATATGATGTCGATTGAGAGCTGCTTGCCAACACTAAGTCGGTTTCAATTTCAGATAATTTTTGTTAAAACGCAAAAAAAGGTGTAAGAACGAGAAATTAAAAACAGCATAGCAACTGAACTGGAAATGGTGGATGATCGACATTGTCATTATCATCAGCAAACCGATATCCCTTTCTGATCGTAGGGTCACCTCAACACCTGACCAACTCCCTATATATTTTCCTATCGCCTGTCAATATCTGAGACTCTGTGAATGATCTTCCAGTTCACAGGGTGACATTGTTTGAACATTTTTTTCTGTTTACCTCGTCTTTTGCCTAAGGTGTACCTTGTACAGTGGAAATATATTTCGTTTTTTTCTGATGTTTCTATACTATTTTCTTCTTGACAGTTGCTATTAGGTCTTCCAATGGACCTGGTTTCTTGTTTGAGGCTGTCCCACACTGTGTCATTTGCGATGCGGTTTGCGTAGGAGATGCTGAGGATGGTACTGTAGCCTCTCGTTTCTAAAGCTTCGATACTCAGCTTTAATTCTGCTCTTAGTGCCCAGGATTGATAGGCTTACATAAAGCTTGAAACGGAAAATGCAAACAATAGACTTAGTTTTTATTTAAGGCAAATGTTCTTGTCTTTCCTGCTGTTTCTTAGTTTTACAAGAACGATCATTGTATGTTCTTGAAATTATTTCTATTCTGGTTCTCTCTTCGCTGGTAATCGATCCAACATTTTGGATTTGTCTTACTACTTTAAGTTGTTAATTACTGATGTGTTTCTTGCATGAACGCCCTTTCACATTAATTGTCAATGGGTTAGGTTTTTTTTCGGCCTTAATCACCATGCAATATCTGTAGGATGTTTTATCCAGGTTCGTCACCAGACTAATGAGTTCCTCCTCTTTGCTAGCTATGTCATCAGAAAGCTGATAATGAATTTGATGAAGAATAAAATGATTTGTTTAGGAGAAGGGATTTGCAATCAGTGGAAAATTAAATGAAAGAACGAGGCAATGCCACTCGTTCTCTTCTGGCTGATGTACCCTTTTATTAATTGTTGTTATATTATCTGACAGTTCGTACAGAGAAGTAAATTCTTTTCTAACCTTATTAACGAGAAATGAAACTAAGCAACATCGGTCGAAATTCGCTTCGAGTTTTTCAATCCGCCTTTCCATTTCAATATCCGTTGAGGTAGATTACACCAAACCATCCGCTACTGAAATTTTACCAAACATTCAACAAATCGTTTTCAAGTGATTTCATGCAGCACTAGGCCAAATGGTGAGCATATGGAGGCATGGAGATTGTATTGAAGAAATCTTTCATGGGTGATACGTTTATCTCAAAAATCAGCTTTTGAAAACCTAACTTTTATCAGAACTCAAATGAGAGATAGAACGAGATTTCAATTCAGTTCGTCAAATCAGTTTTCCGCTTTTGTAAAATTATGCCACTACAACATTACAATCAAATCTGTTGTATTTTTTAAAACAATCATCGTTATCTATCTAGTTATTGTATAAAACTTTAAACCTTATTACCATTATTAGATTTCTATTGCAAAAGAAAAACACAAAAATCATGCATTTCTAAATATGACCAAAGATATATAAACAGCGTTTATACTGGAAAGGTTGATTGATTTGATTTATTTTTTTAACGGCACATCAACTACTCATGGGTCATTTAATGCCGAAATTTTATTTTCTTGGGGGCTTGGAAATATTAAAAATGTTATTCTGTTTTCACAACTGAATACATTGTAGAGGATACTCAGATTTTCTGCGTATACATGTTCGTGTGGACATAATTATTAGAGGCAGTGATGTGTTTTATGTTGTGCCTTTGTTGACGTTATATTTTGGAATACACTTTGATTTAAGAAATGTTAGGATATTAAATGGCTAAAGTGTTCTTTCAAGTTGTTTGTTTGCTAGCATTTTAGACGGATTTGCCTACAGTTTGTTAGTATGTGCGTATTGTTGGTAATTTCACTATAAATGTTATTGTTGGTATTTTTATACAACAATGTAACGATGCTGTTTTTATAGTTCCATCGAGTTTTGTTTGGTGGGTTCATTATTTACCCATAGTTGGGACCCTAACTGGTGCTGCTACCCCGCGTCAGTATGTACCTGAGAACAACAACAACAAATAAGAGGTGGTTTAATGCTTCAAAACCTCCAGTCTCCCGATCAGGATCAGATATCGTTTATCTTCAAACACGGGACGATATACTGGAAAGTACATTTATCTAAAAGATAATGCAATATTATCAATGATGTTTTGTCTTTATTCACCTCGATGTTACGACGAGTATTTCTTCGGCGGAAGTATCCCAAAATTCCCTAACGGTACGTAATATTCAGTGAAGACGCACTCGCAGCTAATGCCCATGTGTCCCACCCGACCGAGACATAATCGTGCTCCCAACTTGTGTTCGATTGTTACAGGAGATTTTATAATCTTATGTTGGAAATGCTCTACGATTTGTAAGGTGGCTGACAAATTCGAGCAATATGACTGCATCAAATTTTATTTGAAGCGCGACGAATCTGCTAGCAAGACGCACAAAATGTTCGACACACCTTCATTGATCATTCTACAGGGTTATGGGCGACAAATACCCAGCTAAACGACAGTTGTCTTAGTAGGCTCCAAGACAAGTCTTAGACTAATTGAGAGGATTGACCTCAACACACAAGTTCGAATTTACTAACATTCGTACAACAGTATGTATTCCAAATTACGACACAAGCAAGGATAAAATGTATGCGCCAACTTAATATATAGTAGTTGGCTGTCAATATTATTTTCTAAGTTTATATTCGTTTCTTACATGGCCACATAAGAAAAGCTTGTACCGGTTAAAATCAAAGGCAAACGAGCAGACTCTATATTTACTCGAGTCATGATGAAGGTTTAAGCTCTCAATAAAGTGCCTTGCTCTAAACGTTTATTGGGTTTCAAGCTAAAGCAAGTCTTCAAGCGGAACTCGTATATACGATTCATCATAATTTATTGATAAGAATGAACTTTCTTCCCAAGATCTTCAGGTGTTTTCAACCGTTATGTACATAGAACCAATTCATTTAGTAACACTCTGCCTTGAGTGGCTTTTGGCCGTTGTATTTGCTGACAAACCCTTTTTACGATTTAGTCGTAAGAATGTGATAATATCTCATTTGTGCCTCTGATTTGAAGTTTTTGGAAATCAGGAAGAATGATTTTATTTTTTAAAGTTGCCTAAATCTTTATTTATTAACCAAATGCCGACTCTCAGCTTCAGATCTTGAAATAATAATAATATTTATGTTGAAAATAGATCTTTCGTTGTGCTTCTCTGTAAACTAGGTATTTTATTCCATAGTTTAGTCATTTTTCGGTAAAATATTTTCCTTTGTGTGTTTTCATTCTTCTTTGCCAATCTTTTCCAGCCACCATCACATCATCCACCAAGACAACAAAGATAACTAATGCTTACCTCCTAATTATTACAAAGTCTCTACATTCAACGCTTTCGTGAACATTCACTCCATTAATTATGATGTTCATTTTTAGCATTCGATATTAGTTATTTTTTCTTTGTGATTTGGTTCTGGCCTTTCCCTTGTTCTATTAAAATGATTTTTTTTTTTTTGCTCATTATTATCGTCATCAGATCTTTTGCGATGCTGCTTTTCAAATTCTATTCTTCCATTGATTGATTCTCGTAGTTTGTTTTACTGCCGGTGTTCGTCATCGGTGCAACTCGGTTTGCATATTCAGTAAACTAATCAATATCGTCAGTGTTTCTCTCAATTGCGTCTCTGCTCTTTTTCGTTCTCTGCGTTTGAATTGGGACGTAGACGATTTATAGCGTCTTCATTATGCAAGGAAAATAAACACCGTCCTCTTTATGTCTGATGTATGTTCAACCGATTTATTGAAGAGACATCTTTCTGAATGTTTGTTAAAAAAAAACAAAAAAAAAAATCGGTTGCCATCCAAGATCAGTTTGATTATCTCCGGAGAAAATTTTCACAAAATCATAAAAAAAAATCATTGTTACTTATTGTCATTCCAATGTCTATCTCTGTGTATGTTCACACAGAGGAATTGGTTCGATCCTCACTATTACAGAATTGAGATTCTTATATATGTTTCATCCTCATTATTGGTGAAGTAGGATCCAGAGATATGTTCCGAAACTCCTGTAGGGTTCCTAATGAAGAAATGCAGGTACAGTGTAACCCGGATATAAGAGTTTTCGGAACCAGAGAAGAAGTCTCTTATATCTGGGTTTGGTCTAATTTATATACATTAACACAGGCTCTAATTTGGGACCAGAGAAAATCTCTCTTATATCCGGGTTGCTCTTATATCCGCGTCTCTTATATCCGGGTTACACTGTACTGCCATTAGAACTATAAAGCGTGCGTCTCCAGTAATATGGCCTGGCGGAGATCAACTCTTAGCATTACTTGTTGAATTCAAATTAGCTGTTTTCCAAAGAGAGGAAAATTAGGGAAATTGACCAAGCGGTCAAATTTGCTAATTATTTATCAATAGTAATTTGCTATATTTTGTCTTTATCGGTTGGCAAATAAACAAAATTAACAGAATAGAAGTATATTTGTTTTCAAAACCTAAGAGTTGTAATTTAGGTGAAAGTTGCTTGTTCCCAGAGTGCGTGAGCTACTAGATTGATATCTTGGTTCCATTCTTTCACTGTCGAAACGGTTAAATGTTAAAGTCTCTTCTATTCAGATAGCTTCTTTCGAACATCACGTCTGTAGAATTCTCTTCCTCTTACTTGCTTCCCTGATAACTATAATCTTCAAATATTCAAGTGTAATGTCAATCGATATTTAAATTTAAATTTATCCTCTCCCCTAGCTCGCCTCTTTACTCTTGTCCTCTACTCTTTGTAAACCCTTGCGTCTTAGCGGCACTTCCCCTTGCTTGGAGGGAAAAGGAATTGTTTTAAAAAAAATGTTATTTTTTTTAAAGATTTCTGCAACTTTGAAATATTTGGTGGTTTATTGATTCGTGTGTTATCCCATTGCTACATGTGTTCGAGCTGGAATAAAAAAATTTCGGATGATGATTTTCAAAGAGGCACTCTCAACATATGTTTGTATCATTTCACCCCAAACAATTTATTAGGTTGATGCAAAAATAATGACGTAAAAATGTCATTTTTTGACGTTAAAAATACGTCAAAAAACGACATTATTACGTCATTATTTTTGCACCAACCTAATAATAAAGCCACTAAGATGCAACGGATTTTACTGGTGATAAAAGTCAGTGGAATGAAGGAAACTGAGAAAACGTTACTGGTGAGAAAGGGCAATAAAAAGACGATTCAATTAGGCAGATGACGTTGCATTTTATTTTTCTAGATTGTAATTGACAGGCAATCAAGAAACCGGTTATGATTTCCATGGGAGAGAAGTGCAAGATAATGTGACACCATTTAGGGGCGCACAAAGAAAAAAAGAAAGAAAAAGAGAGACGAGAGTTAAACTTAGATGTTAAAGGAAAGCCACTCACGAGAAGGGACATTTGGCGATGTTATTTTGATAATGAAAAAAGTGGTGAAAATTCTGACGGCCATTGTCGTAGGGCTAGGTGACAAAGTCCAGGTTGATACACAGTTTTTTTTTAAATAGATAAAAAATTAACTGTGTCATGGTGGCAAACAATATTATCAGAAAATGGTGAAAATTCCCTGCGAGGAAAAAGAAAGGAAAAGAGAGGCGAGACTTAAACTTAGATGATAAAGGAAAGCCACCCACGACAGGGACATTTGGCGATGTTATTTTGATAAATGAAGAATGGTGAAAATTCTTATGGCCATTGTCATAAAGCTAATTGACGAACACCAGGTGGTACAGAGTTTTAAATAGATAAAAAATTAACTGTGTCATGGTGGCAAACAATATTATCGGGAAAGGATTTAATAGGTCTTCTGTTAACCGTACACTAAGCCCAACCCTGGGTTAAGTCTTTGTCGTTTGGACAAGACATCTGTGTTGTGTTGTGTTGAAATTCGGCTATGATAATAAAACTATTTTATCAGAAATTGGCACCAAGAATGCAAATACGGCTAGGATAGTGAAACTGCTTTATCGGGACGAAAAGTTGGCTGTGTTTCGCTAGATGACCACCCACTTGATAATTGGCGAAAATCGCATTGATAGATCCCAGGTCACATTGAGGATAAGAGCTGCGATTAAGGAAAAGAAAAAGATAATTTTTTTTGAGCAAGATATATTTTTTCTTAAAACAAGGCTAGCCTGGTCACACCCTCACTGTTGGACGCCCATTGGCCGCATGTTAACGAGAGCCAGGCGGAGGTGATCATGTGACGCAGGGTGGGGGGACGCCGCCACCCATTGAGAGGATAGGTATGAGAAGTTACTGCGAAGAAGTGGGAAAACTGTTGACGCCCCTCTGAAGTATGGTGAGATATCCATATGAGAACAAGACAAAGTGGGGGTAAGAGAAGACTTCCAAAAATGGAAAGAAGTGGAAAATTGGACTATGGATTTAGAATTATCAAGGAACCTCAAACCCCGACGAGCCCATCCCGGTTTGGGTCGGCGTCCATATAAGCAAAGTCGCAGCGAGCGAAAATCAGTTCGAGTTGGAGTTAGTTCGAGTTGGAGTTCCAGAGAGTTCGAGTGAGTTCCTGTTGAGAGCTCTGAAGACCCACCACGAAGAGCTGACCAAGATTCGCCCAAATTCCGAACTCATCTTCTAATCAAGAACAATTTATTTTTGAAGAACGACTTACTCACACAACCAAAACAAGTTTTACGGATTTCGCCCGAAGACACACCAAGAACCAGTTTCTTAAAGGATAGACAACTTTGATGTTAAGACTCGCCTAACAAAAACAACGTGTCACGAATCCACTTAGCGGGTTGGGAGATAGACGTGGCCCTGTATCCAGCAACCAGATATAAAGTATTGTTATCCTTTTTTTTTTTAATAACTTTGAACTTTTCGAGTTTTTATTTTATTTTCTCTTACATCTATTTGTGCGATACCACCCTCATTCGAACTCAGCTTGCATTACGGCCCCGACGACTGATTGATTTCGTCTGCCTAAGATCAATTCACAACGTGGGTAGGCAGACTGGAAATCAAAGTAGTTACTTCGGTAACCAGGCGTTGGAGGCGAGTTGGGAACGACGAGGCTGTTATCGGATCTAACCCGATTCCCATCCGAATCACCAAAAGGTTAGAACGTCACACTTCGGTGCCGCGACCAATACCAAGCCAGTTGGTCTTCACAGGACGGGATAGCACGACTGACGCAGACAGGTAGACATCACGTTTGGAGCGACACCCACCCGAACGAACGAACGGGAGTGGCCGACGTCACAATTGGCGCCGTGACCAGGACAAGACCCTGGATCGGCTGATGTCACAATAAGAAACTGTTTGAAAATTTGGGTTTTTTCAATTAGGTCTCTTTTTATTTTTTGAAATTGCTAACAGCCAATCCGGTATTACGCTTCAATTCATGAAGTCGAGATCCCAATGAAGAAAATGCATCAGAATAATTGCTACGAAAATATTTACAGAAAAGGCACAGAGAATGTACGTTATTTGCGAGTTGAATGTAATTGAACCTTAGATAATATTAACAGATAATATTGCAGATTAATTATTGGATTTTTGAAGAAATAATCAGTGTGTACGTGAAATTCACCCAGTTTCCTAAACTGACCTTATACCAGACTTGTCTAAACATAGTATATATTAATTTCGTCTTTCCTCCCCTCCTGTCATTATTTCCTGTTTTGGTCTCTCATTTTTCTGTTCATTCTCATTGATGAATTTCATTGTTGATTTTGATTAATAATTTATAAAAACAATTAAATGAAGACTGTATTGCGTCATTCTTGTTTAATAATGGCGAGGATCTTCCAGACATGAAAATCAGGAGTCGAGCTCATTTATTTATTTCTGCAGTTTGAATATTGTCTGTTTGCATTAGTCGGGAGAAATGAGCTTATCTAAGCTGACAAGCAGCTATGTTGGAAAGCTGGTCATTATCGAAATTCTTCATTGACGACTTTTCTAAGAACGTTACAATTAACGTAATCTGATTATAAACATTGGTTGCGTTTCCCGACTGCCAATTTACGTCAATTCTTGCCACTAATTGTTAGAATTGTTTGTTTGGGTTATTCAACATCATCTGTTGAATAATACAGGATGCGATGAGTAAATTGTTGCCAATTTTATTTTTAATTTCGCGCATGCGCGTTGCTTGCTTTTGATTTTTGCCAATTTCATTTATAGTGGGGTCAGTTGGGTACCGTCTCTGAGAATAAGAGCACCATTTGGAAACGGACTCATTCTTGGTATTCGCGCCGGAAGCTCCAATCCGAATTTTTTCGAATTTGGGTGTCAATCTGAGGAGAGTGCGGAGGATTTGGAAGGAATTGGGTGATTCTAATAGTGATTATGAAGGCAAGGCAGCTCGGAAAACTCTATCTGTTCTGATAAAAAAAACCCTTCTGGGTGTGTTGGTGAGATCCAGGCAATGATTTAAAACTATCACTCCAATTCACTCAGGTCCATAGAGCAACCCAAGCCAAGAGGGTGACTGATCGAAGACCCTGTCTTTGACAGCAGAAGAAACAACTCATGACTGTCAGATAATTTCTGCAACCACATCACCCCTTAGATCTGTCCATCTAACTCCCCAGACTGCAACCCTCTTGATTCTTATGCATGGGGCGCAGTTGAGCGAGAGACCAACAAAACTCTTTGTAGCACCAAAGATGATTGAAGGCAAGAATTATGGCAGCAATCACATGCTTAAACAAGGAGACCGTCCAGAAGAGATGCAGAAGATTCTGAAGTCAAGTGGTGGCCGTGGTGATTTTATTGAATAAATTTACTTTTTAGTATTTTAAGATATGTTTGTATAATTTTGGTGAATATATGTTAAAATGAGATGTCTAGGTTATATACATTTTTGCATCATTTAGACGACAATATTTCCATCGCACCGTGTGTGCAGTTGCCAAAATTTGAACTGCCTAAGTGATAGTTATATTTATACATACAGTAAATACTAAACAGAAAACTGATTTTTAATAAAGAAACGTACGAATGATTTACACGACACTAATAGTAATTGTATTTTTTATACTTTTAAACCTTAGGTTCATATCCATAACAGCTTTATCCTTTCATGTTTAAATATGATCATTTTATTGAACATAACTTTCTCTCTATCGTTATTCTGGAAAAGACTTTGCAAAATATAGATTGGTATTTTAACTGTGATGTAAACTTTTGGGGCTTAGTTCGAATATTAAACGCATATATTAAGCATGGCAACATGGAAATTTTATATATAAATTATGCTAATAATTCTTCGAGAAAGAGTCATTTGAGCCAGAATCCTACTTTTAAGAACATTCAGTGTTGTGCATTAGCCTTCATCTTCCTTATTTGTCCGCTTCACTTTTCAGGAGTCGAACGTGAAACTTTCGGTGAAATATAATTACTCATTTTTCTTTGCTTACTTTTTTCAAGATGGCAGATGTAAAGCGAAATCGTCGTGTGCTGAACTTTTGTCACTAAGACCTATTTGATTAGCGAGAAATTATTAGCTGCAAGAAGAAAAAAACTGACAGCTATCATCGGACTTTTAATTAAATCGCATTTATTTGCAACTTCATCATGCCAAGACAAGCGATTCCAATTTTGTCGTGTTGATTACTTGTCGTTCCAACGACGATCTCTTCAGATTTCTTGCATTTTGGAAATATAGCTTACGTCACACCTGGAACACGTCAGCATTGGTGGTCGAAATAATGTGGAATTAACCTACCTAAGCAATGGTTTTGCATACGAGGTTACTGGTCACCGCTTTACAAGATTTCACATTTTATGAAGCAGTTAGCTTACGTTGACGAACAAAAGTCATGAGAAAAGTGCCTAGAATTGTGCAGGGTAAACCTCTGTTCCAGCAACAAGATATTTCTAGGCGCAGAAAATTCCATGTGAATAGAGCGATCCACTAGATTCCCTACATATCCATTTGAGCTCAAGTTTAATGAACTGAGTGGGTCACATATTTCATCAAAAGTCTCCAGAATACCCGTCAAGCTTGAAGCACATGACATGGTATTAGGTTGGTGCAAAAATAAAGTCGGTTTTAAGGTTAAAAGTACGTCAAAAACCGACATTATTTTTGCACTAACCTAATACATTAACTTGGTTGAATAAACTATCTATTTGGGTTTAAACGGCGTCAACGAAGAGTTTCATATGGATATGAAACATGGCAACGTAGAGGTCATCATTCGCTGTTTTTTTTTTAGCTCTCTAGTGGATAATACTGAGGCCACATCTCTACACAATTACTGAATCCCTACCAGCTTACACATCTTGTTGGCCACTGTGGTGTATGCCCCCAACCATGTGTTTTGAACCACACCCAGAAAATAGTCAGCCCGATGCGACTACAACGTGACTCACTGGACAGCAATCGGCGTTGGGGAGTCGCTCAAGGTTCAATTATCGATGTCATAATCCCGGGTATGGTACTGAAATGTTAAGAAGGAACTCCAATATCTAATAGATACTAAATAATGCTGAACTGATTGCCACACTTATAAAACCTTTTCTATTAAAACAATTTTTTTCAGGAAAATAAATTTCTCATTATTTAGAGGAATTCCGTGCTCACATTTTGATTGAAATTGTGCAGAAAATGAACATTTTGATTATTACATTGTTTTCTCTTTGAGTTAAATACATTTTCGTTTTTGCTGCGGTTGAAAGTTTTGTGCATTCTCTTATTTGGTACCGTTTTTTGTGATTCTCTAGCGTCAGTCTACGAGGTTCGACGAAAGGTGCCCCTCTTCATACTCGTCTCATTCACTTGACATTATTTTCATTCACTGAAATGCGGAAACGGGTGTGTACACTGCGCGGATGCCATACATGATAGCAGTATGATCTAATGAGGTTATTTTAAGAGCATCACTTGAATTATAAGTTTAATGTTTTGAATTTATAGTATTTAATGGTTTAGATCAATACTTCTTCAATTTACTTATCCTCTGTAGTAAATTTAAAACTAATCCGTAAACCAAACCGATAAAGTCAATGAAGTTAGAGCTGACAAGGCTAGAAAACTAGTCTACATTTCGACTTTGCTGATAATTATTTTATGGTTAGAATGTTTGTCACGAAGGTATGCTGAAAGGTTCTCATCCTCACCAGGGAAGTCAGATTTGGAAATTCAAAATAATTCTTTTCCTCCTATGATCTACATGTCATTATCTTTAGTAGTTGCGTCACCATCAATAAAAATAGGGAAACAGTGAATAAAAATTGTTGTCCATATTTTTGCAGTTGATGAATCAGCTAAAGCAAATTAATTAAATCAAAGTCATCAGTGGTTTCTCTTCAAGATTTTTTATGCTCTTTTTTCAGTCTTTGTGGTACTTACTGAACGGTTCATTTATTGAGAATTGTAGACAAGTAGGTCCCCTGCTGCATTTCTTTGACTCAATTCACCTTGATAGTATTAAGTTCTCTAAGCCTTCCTTCCTCATTACATGATCCCAAAAGCATAGCTACATTGTTTTGGCAAACGTTTCCATGACTCGATTGTAATCCACATCTGAATATATATTTTAAACGTTCGAATATCCAATGCGGGGCCTTATTAATTAGGAATAATGCGCAATAGATTATATCATGTTACTGCTTTCTAAAACAGTGATTCAGAATTTGTAATTTATATTACATTTCAAATTTAATTTAAAAAACGCTCTTAAGAAGGTTTCACATTAAACTCGCTGCGTTGATTTAATTAAAATTAAGATAGAAATTCTAAGATCACTGTCGTTGTAAAACTCATTTTATTAGCCGCTAAATGTCTTTTCAATAAAAATGGCCGAATATTGAGATTTAACTCAGATGATACCAACTTATTTACTTGTGTATGAATGGCAGAAGATTAGAAGGGGGAAGAAAATCATCGTTAGTTGTGGAAAACCATGAAGTACCACATCCTAAAGGGATATTTCATATAGAAGAAAAACCTTTTCTGTGTTGGTTCTTTTATTTTTTTCCCAGTTACTTAAATGCAAATGGAAAAAGGTATATTGGATAATTTAAAATGGCTCACTGTTCTCAGTTTACGTGATATAGGAATTTTGAAAGATTAATAATGATTATGCTCCGAGAATAGTTTATTTCGATTTTCTAATTTCTCAAAGATCATAGTGTAGAAAGTGTTTATTTAAAATTGAACAGTAGATGAATTCATTGAAATCAGATTTCGAAAAGAAACCTTAAAAAAAGTTAAAGAATAAACCTTTTTCTCTGTGCCATGTCTTTTCAGGAAGTAGACGATCATGGCTTTCCACTATTTCCTATCCTTTGGAGCTCTTAATAAATTTTGTCTTTTTGTTATCACTCTAAATCTATCTAGCACCCTAGATTTACTCAACCTCACTAAGTCAGTCATGTTTTTTCCCAATGTCCCCTTTAAACTATCCTGTGTTTATCTAATTTTCTAAACACTCTTTCTTCATTATATGCCCTTGATTCTGCTTGAGGTTAAGTATAAGTTAGCTTTTTGTTTCCATTTTCTCTACACCTTCATCGATGCACACACGCTCGGTCAATGGTTTCCTCAGTATCCTTCTGTAGAACCAATTTTCTTTTCTCAGGATTTTGTGGTCGAAAATTAAGCATTGTTATTAAACAGTACGGCTTCTACTGCTACAATTTACAGACAAGTCTTACGACTATATCAGGTTGGAGACCAGTTATTGTAACCAAGTTAAGCAACGTCGAGCTTGGTCAGTACTTGGGTGACTGCTCGGAAATATAACAGATAATGGCTCGGAATTGGTAATCAGGGAGCCGAGTTCCAATATTCATTGGAGTTCGTTATATTCTCTTACGCGCAAATCTTCGGAATTGTATGACTCAACATCCACTTTCACTTTCTCCCAGTTATGGGTTAATTAGTAAAACTTGTATCACTAAAGCATTATTATCTCCCCACTTTGCACCTGACAAAATATTCTGATAATCTCAAGTAATATTTTCTGACTTTAAATAACCTGAAATGGATTGATAAATCATAAAAAGCGAACCAATCAATCCTATTCGTACTTCCTTCATTGTCACAAAAATAACCTTCCTCCTTGCTTATGCGGTCCTTGCATGGTATTCTCAGTATCCTTCTGTAAAACCATATTTCTGTTGCATCAAGTCTTCTCTTCATCTGTAAGAAAACTGTCCAACATTTACTGTCATATAATTTCTGAATTTGTTTGATTTTGACCTCTCCAATTCTTAGCTCACTAGAAGCCGGCTTGCGGAGTGTGTGTCCGATCCATCTCCATTTTAGTATTTTTGATATCAATCTCGACTGGGGCTTGTCTTGTCCTATCTTACCTTTGATAGGTGGACACGATTTCCGGCAACCTAATATTGAGTATGTTCCCGAAACATAGCTTGGTAAATGTCTGAAGTTTATCGGTGCTGTTCTTGGTTACTCGCCGCAATTCTGAGCTGTAAATTAGGATCGACTTGACGTTGGTTTTGAAGATCCGGATCTTATTATAAAGTGTTGATGCCTTGTGTCACCAGACAGGCCCTTGACAGAAATCTACACGAGAAGCGACCAAAACAGACTTAGCGCAGAACTGTTGACGCAGAGATGTATTGGATGAGTTTTCATTAAAAGACTATTTTTACGGAATTCAAAGCAACTCAAAAAGTAAAGATGATAAATTTTCAATAAAATAGTTTAATTCGGCACTAATGAAACAAGAGATTGTATGACTGTGGTCTATCGACGCTTAAGTAGAGAGGGACAACCTTACTTGAAAATCTAGTCATGTCAAGTCGGTTAGAAAGTTATTGTAGTTAAGATGACAGGTCAGGACCGATCACATTACAGACACTTTGGATGTTATCGAAAATTTCGATCTATATAACCGCAGCACAATAACAAACATGGCAACAATATTCAGTGCACGGGCGAATAGCAGATTTATAAATATGCAATATGTATTCTGACGAGAATTGACTGAGCCAAGCTTCTTAACAGCAGGCCTAGCTATTTTCAATATAATTGTTGTTTCGTCAGCAGAAAACGTGAGCCTATAAGCGCAATATTTTCTCTCCTGGAGGTTAGCATCAGCCGTGGTGATTGAGGAGAAAAATCGTTCTCTATAAAAATTAAAGGATAGGAGTTTCCTTTCAGAGTCGTTAAAATATACAAATCATTTCTTACCCCAGTTAACAACTTGGATTTCATTTTCCACCGCCCACTTTAGATTTGTCAGACCCATCGGAATATGGGGCCCAACTTTTTAATTTTCCGGGTGTTATCTAAGCGTGTGTTTCACGATTCTGAACATAAATTGTGAAAATAGGCTAGACACATATTTGTTAGCAAGGCTGCAAAATTGTACCGTCAGTGATTTCAAGACGTCGATAGCGTCAAGATAAGGAAATTGTACGTGAGGTATATTATCAGCGGCGTCAAAACGAGAAAATGCGTCGCAGGATATCTCGTTAGCCGCATAGGACCAAAGAAATGATACTTGTGATTTAGCCGCAAGTAGTTAAACTATAAACCTTTACCGAATCAGTACAATTAACGGTTCTGCTTTGGCTCGGTCTAATGCAGATTTATTTTGGCTTCAAGTCTTTTGTCATTGTTATTAAATCTATTTCCTTTTGCTCGGAAACGCATCTACAATTATTGAAAGAGTTTCTGCGGATATCCGTTCCTTCTTTCAAAACTGCTCGCACAGTATAAAAAAAAGAAGCACTCAAACAATATGTATTAATTTCTCAAAGTATTAATATCCATTCTTTCGAATAAAGCAAAATATATACCGTATTCATATCCTGAAGATGACCAGTAATTATAACCAATGCTTACAATCAAAATGAACAAGAAAATAATAAAATCAATAGATCAAAGACAAATTGATTTCTTTTCCTTATCACTGTGATAATTGTTCTACATTCAGCCATCTTTAATATAATCTTGATAATAACTTACCTGACAAAAATTATTACCGTTTTCGTTTCGATTAAGGTAATTGATACTTTGTCTAAATATCGATACAAAATTTCGTTCGCGCATTTTTAGGATAATAAATTGTTTTGAAGCTTATTCAATTTTGCTTTGCTTACGCAATCACTAAATTGTAAACACAAAAGTGAAATAAGATTCAGAGGAACTTGTTGAAACGAATATCGGTCATCCTTTAAATTCGTAGTTCTGAAACCGAGGGCCCATATGCACCCTGGGGCTCCATGTAATGTTACTGCGGACCACACAAAAAATAGTAAATTGAGTGTCCACGGTAATATTCTAGTGGTCCATAGAGCAATTTTCACCTCGAAACGTTCATTTGATAGAATTGGAATTTCTGCAGTAATCACCGCCATATTAACATACTAAAAATAAAAAAAATCACTAAATCTAGCAGAAAATGACATGAAGCGATGTAAGTTAGCGTCCATTTTATTCTACGGGATATTTTGACTGTAAATGGTGAATAAAAACTGATTAGGATATATAGTGAACATAAATATGCCAAGGAATTTAGTTGTTAAATTCAATTTATACAAATTTTCATTAAATTAGTTTTACTTCAAAATAAAGCAGATACATTATTTCTATAATAAAAATTACTAAACTTATCAAATTAAAAACAAAATTATGTTTGTTCTACCGAATGAAAATTAAGAGTAAAAATGGTCTATAAATAAAAAAAAGAGTTTGAGAACGTCTGGTGTAAATAATAGTAGGCATTTTAACCTGATGTAATGGTTAACTTGTATAGCATTACTGTGGATTAGGGAGTTCGAGGTTCGAGCCTCCATGATTGTAGCTATAGGCCAAAGTTTATTCTAAGCTTAGGAGAAAAGTTATCTCGACATAGCTTAATGGGCAGACTGCAGAACTTGTAAATTTTGAGTTCGATCTTTACTGGATAAACGATACTAAGAGTCTTGTGCCAAGTCAAGCTGCAGTGTCTATGCGTCGTATTTATTTAGGATGCGTACAATTATGAATCTACACAACTTCACCTGTAGATCTTAGTAAAGTTTCTTTTTAGTATCCACCCCAGTGCCTGTTCTGGCAATCATTTACACAAGATCATTACCATTCCTTACTCACTATTTCACCATGATCCCTCTGCCTTCGATATACGCCTATGGATATCAAATTTCCTTTTCCTTATCATCTCTATGTGAAATTTCCACGGTCTCTTTCGGAATCTAAATATAAATAATTCTTTCTTTTCGTTTTTCTTAGCCTTTCTTCATTGCTTATCTCGTCTGTGCATGGTATTCTCAGTATCCTTCTGTAAAACCATATTTCTATTGCATCAAGTCTTCTCTCCATCTCTGAGAAAATTGTCCAACATTTACCGTCATATAATTTCTGAATTTGTTTGATTTTGATCTCTCCAATTATTAGCTCACTAGAAGCCGGCTTGCGGAGTGTGTGTCTGATCCATCTCCATTTTAGTTTTTTTGATATCAATCTCGACTGGGGCTTGTCTTGTCCTATCCTACCTTTGATAGGTGGACACGATTTCCGGCCACCTAATATTGAGAATGTTCTTGAGACGTAGGTTGATAAATGTCTGAAGTTTATGGGTGTTGGTCTTGGTTGCTCGCCGGGATTCTGAGCCATAAAGTAAGATCGACTTGACGTTGGTGTTGAAGAACCGGATTTTATAAAGTGTTGATGTCTTGTTTAATAGATGTTTATATCTTATTCGTTTCAAAAACCATTGCTTCTGTATAAGATAACCACTTGCGATGAAGAATTAATTGAAAGCAACCTAATTACCACGGAAGGTTATTGCAACGTTGCAGTCGCGTTATGTTGAGTTTGAATATGTGACCTTACGGCGACGTTACTGTAACGGATTAGAGAGTTCAACGTGTTTATGTTGATCTTGGGAAATGTTGCAGATAAAAACATTCCTCATTTGTCAAATAATATCAAAATACTTGTCTTCGCTTGTATGCATAGAAAGTATAACATTTCTTTTCGTAATTGTTTTAATTGTTAATCACTAATTAAGAGGATGAGTGCACGATTTAATATCTTCCTGGAATTTAATGTAACGTATTATAGCATGGTTTCGGGCACCTTGTGGGTGGTCTACCAAAAAAATTTTGGAGGCTTTAGGTAAAGTTGTAGCAACGCCATTTTTTTTCTGAGAAATATTCAAATGCATGTAAGTTGCGACTAGATTCCTGACACATTAACCTGGAATTGTAAGTCAAACCACATGTTGCTTATAGCTCAGTTACAGTCAGTATGTCAGTCGGTTGGCTTCATGCAGTTCTGTCTCGTCAAAGATTTCAACAGGAATTCTCTGAGACCTTTTTTGTCTATCAATTTATTTTATTTAATCTTCCAAATTGCCGAATAAGTTGTTTTATCTTCTTGGCCAGTTAAGCAATAAAACATAATAGTTTATTCCGAAACGTAAAGATTTAATTATATATATATATATATATTTTCAAACCTGGTGAAAACACGTATAACCATGTTTGAAGTAATAGAAATGCCGAATTAAGAAGAAACCATTTCATATATATATATATATATGTGTGTGTGTGGACACTAAGGTCGACACCAAGTGGTGACTGTTCGTTTTATGCTTGAAAATGAAATATGACGTGAAGATTGCGTTAAAGACTAAAACAGTCTATTGCCGCTTGACTTTGACCTCAATGTCCACTTTTATATTTACATACTACTTTTCTGTGATATTGAGCAATTTCTCCCATAAATATAGTATACCTTAAAACTCTTTATTAATTATATATATATATATATATATAAAGAAATATAGTCTTAAGGTGTGCTATATTTATGGAATAAAGTGCTCAATATCAGAGATAGAGCGTGTGTAAATAGAAAGTGAACATAGAAGTCAACACTTAGAGGCGACAGTCTGTTTCATGCTATATGCAATCGTCAAGCCACGTGTGCTTGACGATTGCATATAGCATGAAACAGACTGTCGCCTCTAAGTGTTGACTTCTATGTTCACTTTCTATATATATATATATATATATATATATATATATAATGCAAACTGTTGTATCAAAATAATGGTTACAGCAGAGAAATTCACTGTAAGAATTGGATACCTAACATACTGGAGCAAGTAAAGAATGTTGTCATCTATTGCTGATAATAAACAGAACGGCTAAGGATCGCCAGGAAAATCTCAACTCTACAGTTTCCCCAACATTGCGTCATCTTTTGAAACCTGGTATTTTTTCTTTGCTGTTACTATTTTTTTAAATTTTTTATTGAATGTAGAATGACGTCCAAGACAACCTTTTGTAAATTTAGTTTAAGCATCAGCCAGTTGCTTAACAAGTTATTGATTTTGCATTCCTGCAAATCAGAAAATCAACCGACATTTAGATGGACTGACATGCGAACGAGCAAAGTACAATTATTTCTTTTGCTGAGATTAAAATATATGAAGGAAAGATTTTTCCATTAAAATGAATTTCATAGAAAACGAAAAAAGTAAAGTAAAACAACTTTATGAATTTCTAGCATTGGCAACAAAAATTGAGACAAGTTAAGTGCTATGCAATATCGCCCCAGTTATCAAACCGGAGAAGACGAATGCATACATTGTCAAATGTGGACATTTTACTTTTGTTTGTTTATGTTATCGATTAGTTCAGTCTTGCGCAAACAGCGTCCAGCGTTTCGCGTGCGGCTCGTTTGGTCGTTTTGAATGGCACAATTAATTTAATAAGAAAAATATATTTTTTTTTATTAAAATGGAGTTTTGTTTCGTTCGCAATTGTTCATTCTCACTTTGTCATACATAATCATGATTAATTCCAAGTTTTCTTGCATTTTGTAACTTTTTGCTGAATATAACATTTTCATCTTTTAAAACCATTGGCGATTTTCACTACAGAAGATCGTAAGTGTAAACATATTTTGCTTTGGAAAGAGGAACCATTAATAATTATTTGCTTCTCTGGATAAGAAATATACTTTGTTTTTTCAAATGAAATAATTAGAAATAAATAAGCGATATGTGTTAATCACACGTATCATTAGTTATAATATTTTATCAAGACTTCAATATTTTTATTAACGTAATTCTCCATGTATAATATGCCTTCATCTATAATACGCACACCTAAAATTGTGCCGAAAGTCTAAGAAAATGCTTCTACTCGCGTATAATACATACACTTTGTTTGGTAACCAAACACTATAAATTGTACCTGTACAATTTCATTCGGGCCATCGTTTCTCACTCCTATTTAAGAAAAATAGTTTAAATATAGAATAACATTATTCTAATTGAGTTTTATGATAATTCTTTTTTTTTACGGCAATTTTTAAACTTTTTTGTGCATTAAAGATTTATTGTGCATAATACGCACCTCTGATTTTGCTTATTATTTTTTCGAAAAAATCCGTACTATACATGGGGAAATACGGTATATGAAAATCTGTCCTCGAAAAAAATTTTAAAATGTTGTCCCCATTTCTAAGGTATATGCTTACATATAGTCTTCTATAGTAAAATTAGCTGAGTTATGAAAGGTTACCTTGAATCTTAGTCAAACGGTTTTCTTTGTGTTAAGCCATAGATCATACGACTTACTGCTAAAAAAACGATGCGGATGGATTAGTTGATATTCACATTGCGTGGAAATCTTAAAAATGTATTTTACCATTCAGATTGAGAATGTGCGATACTGTCGGCGCACAAATTGGAATCGGGAAGCTGATTTCAGATTCAGGGATAGTCTGTTGAGATCACTTTCACAAAAATGGATGAAATATAACGTAAACTGGCTTCTCTAACTTTGTGGCAATCAATGTAAGAGAAGGAAAAACTGTATTTCCAACTGTGGAGAAAACAACAAGGAACGACTTCACAATCTTTCCTAAAGAAATAAGGCAATCCGCAGATAATCAAGAAAATAATTTATGGAGAGCTGTGATCGCCTACATCCTGAGTCGATACGGCATGACATAACTACAGCAGCTCAAAAGAGCCGACGTTCTGACACCGCACTGTTCTTAAGTAGCAAAACGTAATTGTTTCATATCAAAACGACCAGAATTATAATACAGACATTCATTCACCTGAGATCAATCTTACACATGAACATATTGCCGGAAGTAAGTACTTTTCTCCGATCATTCCATTGAGAATGATTAGCAAGAATTACTAGTATTCGAAACTTTACCTTTCACAGCGACGGGGACACTAACCATGGACATAGATAGAACCTTTTTTCTAATATTATCTTGAAATGTTCTACGCTTTTAATCTATATTTTATTTAACATTAGTTTAGACAAGGGATCGTTGCATGTACTTAAGAGAATACGGGTCCCATTCACAGAGTGGTATTGTTTTGAGATAAGATCCAGGTGTTAATAGGATCATCGCGCAAAAATTTGTGCAAGATTATTTTCCCGGCAAAATTATCGCTTGGGTCTTTCCTCACATTAATTTCTCCCTATCTTTATATATAAAACAGGGGACGCCTCTTTGTGTCTGCCTGTCTGTTTGATAACTTTTCACCGCCGATAGATCCAACCGATTTTGACCAGACACTTGGAACATACATTTTACGATCTAAGAGATAGGTTCTTAGCCTAAAAAAATCGATAATTTAAAAAATTCAATAATCAATATATCAGATCAAAATCAATAAATGCAACATTTTTCCTTCGATTTCGTGCAAACTCGTTACCTAGGTTACTTACATTATGATGAGCTCATCGATACCTCATTTTTATTTCTACATCACTGCGTTTAGCGAAAAACCTGCGAGAAACGAAAAATAGATTTCAACACAAATTTTTAACTGAAACTCCTTAAATTTTCACGCAATCTAATATAATCTTCACTCATTTGTTTAATAGTCATTTAGCTTAATGAGTCCACCCATATAGAGCAAAACATGCGTAAACAGGCAAAAATGGCGATTTTTACTAGTTTCTTTTTTTATTTTAAGTTGATCTTTCAATCAATTTTCATCAAACTTAACAATTGCTTTAAAAATGTATCGCATTTTAAATCCACTGACAAAATGAATTTCAAAAACTCCAAAATAATTGTAGCCTGAAGTGGGTCTTCATGTTGCCTGTTTTACCCCTTCATGACCTTGGCTAACTTCGATTGAATAAATACAGACTACTTCTGTTATATCAGTAACTGCATTAATTCAAAATAATTTTTTTAACGAAAGTACTTTAAAGTAATTGAAAAAGATAGACTGTTACATCTAAACATGGTGCTGTTTTTGCTCCATTCTAATTGAACGTTTCTTCTGATCGACCAGCTTGGTATGGCTGCTAGTCATATATATAAGCTATAGGCCAAAATTTTGGTGGCCAGCCTATTGATTTAATAATTTGTAAGTTTCATAACATTTTTGGTTATTTAACTCCTACTATGCTAATATCCGAAACTGTATAACTCACTAGGCCATTGGCTTTCATGATCGCCAAGGTTGATTTTTCAAGGTACACTTCTCACTTTAAAAATTGACGCGAAGCCATTGATTTATTTTCATTTTCTCGGTAGACTCTGTTCAGTTTGTAAATATATCTCTGGCCTGGTTGGTGGCTGATATAATTTCTTCTTTCTTGGGTCAGTATCCAAGTGCACACCAATAGGATATCAAAATATTTTTTTTAATGGCCCGGTGAATAAGGGCTTTGGTATAGTAATCCAGATAGTGATTTGACACAAAGAGTTGTGAGTTCAATACCTGTTCACAGCAGACGGAACAAAACTTGAAGAGTTGACTTAGTAAAGTGAAATAACTGAAACTATGATATCTAACAAAAAAAGCATGACACGTTTAATTAAAAAAAAAATCTACCCCCGTGGACTAAAAGTGTTCCGTTCGAAATTCGAACGTATACCACCTGAAGAAGGTCGGAACATAAAACGACCGAAACGTCGTTAATATGGCAAAACTTGAGGACAACAGTCCGACCGATGTAAATAGTTACAATACCTCATCTCAGAAATAGAGAAATGTTATTTTTTTATGTAATCAATTCTCCTTTTTTCCTTAATTTGGAAAGTAAATATATCTTTTAAGAATAAGGAAAATATTTACTCAGTTCAAAGATTTACCAAAATTTAATAAGAAATTAGAGTGGTCTGGTCCTTTTTGATGAGTCAGATGTTTACATATTTCTCGGCAGTGATAGATGTTGGGGTTCAAATTCACATAAAAGCTTAGAGTTTAAAATGTTGATTTCAAATTAAACTGGGCATACTGCAGAGAGGAAGAACTGTTAAAATGTTTTCAGCTCAAGCTGCATCCAAAAGTTTGAAGAAATAACAAATCATAAGCTTTATTTTCTGACAAGGATTTTCCGACGGACCAAAAACATTCACCACGTCATTGAATTGTCTTACTAAACAGTCTAAAACTACACTTGTTATGAGGGGAAGGAAGACTATAACGCACGCTATTATTTTCTGAATCAGAGAAACAAGCAGAATTCCCAGACAAGGATCAGTTATTTCCCTTAGCATGAAAAGCGTAATGATAGTAAGTCATTCCTGTCGATTGAATTGTTTAGTTCGAAATTTTGAGATTACCAAAAAAATTAGTTAGCCGAATTGTAAACATAACATCTTTAGAAACATTTTTTTAAAATTTAAATGCATAGTCAATCGTCATCTTTGGTCTCCTTGAATCTTGTTCTTTTTTATTGTCTCCTCTCTGTAATCTTTTCTAGGTCATATTCACTCTATTCAATTTTCTCTTAAGTAAACCTTTGCGTCTTTGTGACGTTTCGTCCTGATTGGCGTGAAATGATAAAAAAGTCTAGTATGACTTCACTTTGAATAAATCAATTTATAAGAATGATAATTCCCCATCTCAGACTCCGAAGTCATGGAAACGTCACGCACACTTGTAAAAAAGAAAATAATTTAAACTACTTCTTCCATTAGAGAAATTTCAAGAATCCTTGCCAAAAATATGAGAAAACTCATAAAACTTGAATTGACTATTATCTGTAAACTTTCAAATGTCATCACTGTTTGCAATTTACCGTCGGGAAAACAGATTGCAAGTATCCTGGCAACTGAGACGCCCATCAGAAACAAAAATTGATGATTCGTCGAAGTGAAATGAACTGATCAATAAATGCAGTACAAAGTTAGTCTTTTTCTGTCGACCTCTTGACGGATGGAATAAGTCGACGTGCAAGCGTCCGACCAGGAAATGAAGAAATGCAGAGCGGTCCTTGACACAAACACATCTCAGTTACAACGTCCGTGCTAATCATTCATATTTTTTTATAAAAAAAAAAACGTGCTTAACAGTCAGTGGATAATTTTTATTACACTGGCAATATTTTCTAAAATGTGTAATATTTAGTTTTATAGTATATAGATTCATAGATATGTTCAATATACCTGCACGCATATTTTTTCAAATACGTGTGTATGTATGTATGTATATATATATATATATATATATATATATAGAGAGAGAGAGATTATTATAAAAATTTTATTATATTATTTTACATCGCTACACAAAAAATTTCATGTTTCGGAACTTTAAATTGTCCCTCGTCGGGCGATGGTAGATAACTTATGATAAAAATGATTTATTTGGATAACTAGAACACAAGAGGTTAGCTCATTTGAAAGTGAAAAATGAAGGGGAAAAATCCTAATTTCAAAGTTAAAAAAAAATCACACATGCCCACAAGTATATTTTTGAATATATATATATATATATATATATAATATGTGTGTGTGTATGTATATGTGTATATATGTATATGTTAATAGTTGATATTATTAAGTGTTTTTTTTTAGTTTTTATTAATAAGGCTTTATCATTTTTAGCCTGTTTTACATGTAGATAATGCTATTAAATTGTTGCTGTTAACGAGTATGTTCCGAATAAGGTCCGCTAGAGAATAGTCAAGCCCTTTTCTATGCGGCTATCATCAACCCCTCTAAGTTGCGGTATTTTTTTCCGTAAAAAATACATACGTTCTGTTGTAATAACTACATCGAGCTTTCTGTGGATCAGTTTTAATAAATAATATTACTAAGGTGATATATACCAACGGGTCGATTATTGGTACTAATATATATATATATATATATATGTAAGTTTTGTTTAAAACGACTGACAAGGTGGAGGTGGAGTTGCCGAACACTTTTCTCTTATGTTTGTATATATTTTTTCCTTTCAGGAAATTATATAAAATATATGCATGATTTTGCTTACATGCTCAAAATGAAAACTCTTGATTTAAAACGAGCAATTTCTGATAAATCTTCAGAAATTAATGTAGAAAATTGTGAAGTGGAATGTTGCTGATAGGGTTCAGCCTTGCATTAAACCATATAAGAGGGAGCATTTTGAACATGTTAAATAGTTAGATAACCCTAGCAAATAATAGTTTATAAAATAAAGAGACTTGACTTTTGCTGCACCATGTATATCTATAGATGGTGTCTTGATTTTAAAAAAAAAAGCAACCATCCTCCAGCAGTCTGTCTTCATGTGGGAATATAGCAACTTAAAGAAATACGCAATGTCTGAAATTTTAAATGTAAAAAGGGGGATTTAAGATTTAAAAAATGGTGTGAGTTGCGCCAGCGGAAACCAAACAACATGGTGATGTTATACAAGAAACGAGGATTTATACGTGCGTTAAATAATCTTTCTTGCTTCTCACTTTTAGACAGACGTTCTCAACATGGCGCGCTCACTGCCATGGAAATGACTAAACTATACACGTTGTTTTAGAAGTGAAACTATTTTCCCTAAGTTAATGCAAATTTTATTCCATTTTAATTTTTCTCCGAATTTCTGCACTAAAACCTTCAGAAAATAAGGGTGTTGTTAGGGTGCACTGACATAATATCAATTTAGTTCGTTTATTTTAAGCGTAAAGTAGGAATGGGACCAATGTTAGTATAAGTCAAACTCATTTCTCAACTGACCATCACAACCCATGTTTAAAACTCATCAAAACTTAGGTTTTCTACTACATATCCACCTCCAGATATTCCACTGCATACATACTTGATCTGTTCCTGCACGTAAAGTAAAGAAATGGTTCTTCATCAACCAGTTCATGACTATTTTCTGTTTAAAGAAAACACTTAACGATCACAAGATAAATGTACACACACAATGACATATCCTGATAGTGTCCAGGAAGAAAATCGGTTTTCACTGGTGTAACTAAATTGAGCGTCCATTCCAAATAGAAAGCTTTCATTTAAAAACAAAAAACAAGCATTCGAAAAGACATTTCCCGATCGACGTCATGTATTGCATTTTCTGTTATATTTTAGCCTGATTAAGAATTTAGCTAATATCGGATTGATCGAACTCTGCACAAAATCTAGAAAGAGATATGGCAACAAAAGTTTGATTTTACTAAATAAAAATACCACTAACATCTGAAAAATTAAATATGGTTAGATATAAATGAACCTTACTTAAGTTTGAGAAAGCTATAAACCCGAAACAGTGGGTATGCAATACTATTTGTAACAGCCTGATTGTAAAATGCGGATGAGAGGACCCAACATAAATTACTAAGATAAAAAAAGCAGATATAGATGTGCGAGGGTTAATAATTAATAATGATTAAAAACAAAAGCCATATTTTTAACTCTTTGAAACATTCTTTCTTGAACAATTTTAACCATTCTGTCTAAGATTCCTGAGTCAAAATTTACAAATAATTGGTATGTAACGTTTCACGGCAGAAAAAAAAAATAGTTACAAATGTTTATCCACCGTTCAACCGGTGGTTTGGCATTGCGTTATTTTTCTATACCACCGGTAAAACGGTGGCCAGGACTCCGTGTTAAGGCCCCGAAGCAATTAAATGAAGGGCACAAGCTCCAGCAGAACGATTCTGAAAGCATTGAAGGTTATCAACGGATATAATTTTTTAGCACGCAAATCCAGATTTTGGTGTGATCGGTGAAAATATTAATAAATAATAAAATGGGCAGTATTTATTTTTGAACGGAATATATATATATATATAGTGAACTCTCCCGCCGAATTCGACGTATGAGGTTCAAGCAACTCAGTTCCTAGGAAACCGTCAGCAGGACATCATTTGATTATAGTGGTGAAACCTTTGTACAGAACCAAGCATACGTTTTAAAGATCCTAATGCAGTGGCGTGGTGCACTATGTGCCACATGGTCCCCAAACGACCCTCTGCACGTTTTGAATTCAAAGTTGTCTTTCTCCTAGACCAGTTGCCATCTATTTACCCATAGCTGACGGGAAAAGAAGAGGATCCATACCTTTCACAAGGGTATTAGCATGTAAGTGAATGTAGTGAATTTCGCTGGGATTTCTCAAACTAAGCCGCTATACATTATCCAACCATGCCTACTCTTTGTGTGTGTTTTTTTTTTGTTTGTTATTTTTTTTGTTTTTTTCTTTCCTTTACATTTCTGGGAGCATTCCAATTTTTTACATTCATGATTTTTTTTACAGTTAAAATCGCGTCCCAACATCGTAATAATAATAGTAATTATTATTATTATTATTATCATTTCTTCTTGACTGTGTTTATATATCGCCAATGGCTACCTGTTGAAAAAGCTTTGGCCGAAATGGCTCTAAAGGTACACTAATGACGTTCAAGTCTATGTTCTATTTTTGTACGTACAAATCTCTGTTTATTACATATATATAATTTATATACGTATAATACTTATAAGTATATTTTCCTACCCATGATCATCTGTCTGCAAGCGTAAATTCACATAGCATACAATTTGTACGTCATTCTGCGCCGATAAATACACGCATGTATGTGTATGATTGCTTTTCTTGAGTTAATATGTTGGTGACGTGACCGATTACGTTCATTGTGTGTTGCTAGCGTGTACCTCTGGGCGCGTGGCCACTTTCAGGCACTTCTTCATTTCCGCGTCTGCTGGTGATTTCTTTGAAATCTCTCTGCGAAAGATCATCAAACCTCGCGCTTTGCGGAGGTAAATCTCGTTGCTTCGACTTGACGTCACTGATTTATGCGTCTTTTTTTTTCTTTTTTTCGCCACGCTCGATGCTATCGTTCTGTCCCTGGCATCAAGTACTGCCTATTCATTAGTCATTGATTTGCACAGCGAATCACTACAAAGTCTGTCTGTAAGGATCGGGTGTCGTCTTACAAGAAATTAACGGACACTCTCAACAGACTGCCATTTTTTCCACGGTTTTTCTTTCTTTGTTTCACACAAAAACACACACGCACCAGTCGAGGTACATTTGTTTTGTCAGGAAATACTAACCAGACAATCCAACATCGAATTGTTTAATAAAACATACGAATAAACCACGAAAAACCTTGTAAGCAATGTGTCATTTCTCCCTACAAAGTCTAACATTTTGCTGTCTGCATTTACTGAAAGTGCTATTGTAAAATAGGAGATATTTTTAGTTTCGTCGGAGGTCTGTTCTCAGAGAAAGTGTATTTTAACGATCAGCTTTATATTGCCACTATTCTAAACAGATGTTAGTTCTACAGCAACTGCTTTGATCAAGAAACTAGCAGGGTTTTTTTTTTCATTGGGAATTAAAATGTATTCGATTGAATAATGAATGAATTCTATTTTTATCAAGTTTATTTTATTAAATGTACAATTCCGTTTTATTTAATGAAATATTCATTATTATTTGCAATGACTTGTTGCCTTATGTCAAGCAGTTCTTCGATACATTCTGAGAAAGATTCCACAGGTTTTGATGTAAAAGTTTTCGGCAAGATCTGGCTTTCATAAGAGAGTATTCCTACCTATCAAATCAACTGAAAAAGGTCATTGCAAAGTCAGATGAGTATAACGTTCGGGTAGAACACATATCTGAACCTCGTTAAAAATATTATTTTTCGTATTTTTCTTGTTGTCTGCGGACTTTGCCTTGTCATGGACAATAACAACGCTCTTTCTCTTGAAAGAGGGCGCTTTTCAAACTATTATGGACACGATGGAATCACTGGATATTGAAATGTGCATTTAGTGTTCCATTTCTAGATTTCTAAATAAAGAACATCTCTACGATCCTGCACGCACACAGAATATAACATTTCTTTCATTAAACTTAGATTTGACGTCAGCTTTGGATATATATTCTCGTCACTCCACTGTTTTTTGTGATAAATATTGTTGTATGTTACACACTTTTCATCGCTTGTTATATGTTTAAGCAATGTTTAAATGGTATGATATATCGATCATTTCACATGGTTCTCCTAAATGAAAATTACTTAGAATTAGCCTTGGCTTGGTTTGGTTCGGTTTGTTTTGTTTTACGGCATATCAATCTCAATGTATTATTGAATGCCGACAAATTTTTAATTGCTGGCAATATTTTTTTCTCTAATATATTGGTGGGGATATGTTTTAATTCAAAAATGTATTTCTGGTAATAATTATTTACAAAAATGTATTGCTGGTGATAATTTTTTCTCAAAAATGTATTGCTGGTATTAAAATCTGTTTTTACACTTTCATAGTGTTTTGACCCCAGTTTGGAGATTAACTATTAGGTTGGTGCAAAAATAATGACGGTTTTTGACGTTAAAAATATGTCAAAAGCCGTCATTATTTTTGCACCAACCTAATATTTGCCCATAGTTCGGACCCTGACAGTTGCTACCACCTCAAGTTAGGATGTGGGAACACCAACTATTAAGAGGTGGTTCCACGCTCCTCAAAAACTCCTAATCAGAGACCTTGCTGTTGGACATAGTTTATCATCTTACCCAGGATGGGGATGCATTTTATCGTCATACCGAGGAGGCTACTTAGGATTAGACCTATGAATAATAATAATAATAATAATAATAATTATAGGTGGAATTATGAAAATTTCACATTTTTCTTGCTTTAAATGTTTTTCATTCGTCATAACTCTTAATTTAAGGAATAACTAAAGCCATTGTGATTTCCAAGACGTAAAATAGCCTTGATATCTTATCGTTAAATAACAAAGTTAATCAAATATGGAAAACAATTGTTTGTTTTATGGGGTTTTTTTTTTCGTTTTTGTTTATTGTTTTATATTTTATTGCTTGCGATTCTGTCTTCGTCCTCAAACAACCAGCTAAAGTATATTTTATTATTTTGGGGGTTTGGTTGATTCTTTTTCTCTGGCTTATTATATAATTGTGAAATATTTTTACAGTGTTAGTATTATTTTTGAAGATAAAATAATTCAGTGAAACAAGTCACAGTAATTACACCAACGTTGAGGGGAAGAAGAGTCGGGTGCATGCCTTTTACCGGGGGTGGGGGTTATCGCGTAAGTGAATATAACGAACCGAACTGGAACTCTCCGATTCACAATTGCGAGTCAATATCCACTACATCGCCGGACATCCAAACTTACAACACCTGGTTTTCTTAAGTGGTCACCCATCTATGTACTGACTGACAATCTGTGATTGTACGGGAACTGATGTGTAACGCTATATATGGTCGTAAACAAAAAAAGATCAGTTATCAATTAAATTTGAATAATATTGAAGAAAAGCTACATAGAATTATAAAAAAGACGAAAATTATGTGTGTCCATTTAAGCGTTGCAAACAATTCCATTATTTTTTTCTTTCCCTACTGTGTCTATTTCTTTCCTTATTTGCATTTCCCTGAAGTAGATGTTAAATACCCGATAGCGTCTTTCTTTCTTTCTTTCTTTCTTTCTTTCTTTTCCTTTAAACTAAACAGTGTCACTGATATAGCTTTTTTGTCCCGTCTATTATCGCAGAAAAAAAGGAATAGTCCATTATTTATCAGATGCAATGACAGGTTTTAACGTCTATGCTAACTAATTATGGAACAAGCAGAAGTATCATATGATAACTAACTTTTTATTTCCATGTCCGTTATCTTAATCTTTCCAAAAATAGAGAAATTATTATACTTTTTTAGCCTGTCGACAAGACACAGACAGATAAATACAGTGAATAACCTACTTAGCCAAATCTTTGTAGAACAGATTGTTAGAAGAGCAATAAAAAGGTAAACATTACTAAATTCTATCAAAGATACGAAATTGTGGATCATCTGTGATATAAGAATGCTTCAAGCGTTATTGAGAGGACTTGGTTATATATATATATATATATATATATATATATATATATATATATATAACCAACTGCAAAGAGAAAATAATTTTTGCTCAGTACTAGTTACCTCGTAGCTGACATAAAGGCAACGACTTTTCAAATGTCAAAGTAATTATTTTTAAAATAAATATCATACTCAGCTAACAAAGTCATGTTTCTAATTTGGAATTAAAATATTCTGAATCAAAGGTAGCATTCGAGTGTAAACAAAGTTTTCTATCAATTCGATTAAAAAATCTGTTTAAGTCATCTGTCTATTTTTAAATGTTGCAGGCGCGTACATCTCCTCAATGTCGAACATAAATATTTTAAATGAGTTGGCCTTATAAAAACGTAACCTGAACATCACTTTTGACAAATACGGCAAAAGTGTCAACCAGTTACAAGTGACAGAGAAGCCATACATATCAGGAAACCCATATTTTATTGACAGCAAATCACCAGGAGCTACATTTATTACTGCGATAAATCTGCCTATTTTTACGAAAAGAAAAACATTTCTAAAATATGACTGACCCTTGCATTTGAGACGAAAGCATTGATAGATCTTTGTCTCAATTTCTTTTCTATTAATAACTTAGAAAAAGTGATAATTACATCTCATTCCATTCTTTCTAGTCCGTTCCACAACCGTTTTCTCAGATAAATTATTAAGTACAGCCTGAAGGGAATGAAGCCTCCGGGTCGTAAAAAAGACTATACTTTATAAGATCACACAGACTGGCGATATTGGATCACAAAAAAAATCTTACAAGCTTTCCACAGCAGAAACTTAAGTAACTAGAAAGGAAGATATGGATATAATCAATACCTGTCTATATTTCTGAGATGAGGTATTGTGTACACTATTTAAATTATTCGGACTAATGTCCTCATCTTTGTTGCCACATTTATCACAACGTTTCGGCCGATGTACGCTCCGGCCTTCTTCAGGTGGTTGGAATGTTGAACTAAAACCTTTATTTCGCTCACTGGTGTAGACTGTTCTAGTCCCACGTGCCATGTCTAATGGATGTCAATTATCAGTTATCTCCTGTTAAATCACCTCTCCATGTTCTCCACTGCCTTAACCATAACTCTTTGGGTCCTATCACTGGATCTAATCGACGCCTTTAACCATTATGCCATGTGTCCTTGAGGACATCTGTGTATGAATTTCTGGGACTTATAAACTTAATGCGTTCAGCAACCATTTTTACCAGAGACATTAGATAAAGAATTTGTCAGTATAAGTAGTACCCAATAAACTGGGATAGGTGGGTACAAGAGGAGGACAACAACACTGAGAAAAAAGTCTGACTAGATCAGTCTACCTCAGTGAGCAAAATAAACGGTTCAGTTCGACATGCCGACTACATGATGAAGGCCGAAGCGCACATCGTCCGAAACGTTGTAATAAATGTGGCAACAAAAATAAGGACAACAGTTTGAATAATGCAAATATTGAATATAATCAAGATATTTCATAGATACATACTGAGGAAAGATGGCATGGTAAATTTAACGCTCGCGGGATGTATTGATAGGAAACAAGACAGAAGAAATCAGAGAGTAACATAGCTATCATACTTGTGCAAATAGATATCAGATCAGTTAGTGGGAAATATACCAAAAAAACTGCTGCGGTACAGCACACGAAAAGTTGTGAAGGGCCATTATAGCCAATCTTTTGAAGGGACACTGCACAGAAAAAAGAACTTGTGATTGATGGCGCTTTCTTATTTATAACATACTGAAAAAAATCTGCTCTCCACTATTCAAATGACAAAATCAACATGTTAACTTTCCGCCCTATATTGAACAAAAGGTTAAGACGGAAACCTACATCAATGTTAGAATGATCGATAGCAAAGAACTTAAGAAACATATTTTCTTGAAAATTCCATCGATAAATGATCTTGACAAATAACCAATAACGAATAAGGCTGAATAGTTTAAACATGATCATTCAAGCTGAAATCATTGACTGGTTTAAGATACACAATACTTGTAAAATAGTTTCATTAAGATTACTCAAACGTGTCGGCATTAATTTACTGAAATATCTGTATCACGCAGTCAGGCGCAATCAGTCTTCATATATTGTCTGCCTGTTCATTATATTGTATATTATAGATGTGTTTCAGTCTGGTCTCTATGGCTAAATTCCACCTTTACTTCAATGAACTCGTTACTAATATTTATGTACGTACGCGCGCCTACGCGGGTCTAAGAAATGTTTCGTTGCTAGCCAATGTAAATCATAATACTTGTTTGCTTAATTCTCTTTCACAGATAACGCTGAAGCCATATACGAACATCGTGTACTTTAGAAAATTTTCACTTTCCGATAATGTAAATATCGAAGGCTTTTGAAAAGAGGCTTGGATTAGAATATTTCCTGTTTATCTTGAAAAAAAAGATGATATAAGTAGTATTACCAATATAAATGTCGGCCTACCGGTTTTATAACTGAGGCAGTAGGTTTTGTTCTACTTTAAAAACTTGGATAGCAGTCCAGATTGCGAATCGGGGTATACATCTCACTTGAAATATTAGCACAATATAAGATTCTTATCCTATCAATTTTCTCGAAAATCTGTCAATTATTACTGCGAGATGTTCCAGTGATAACCATAACTGTTTTTATACAACGAAAAACACCGTTAATTAATGGTGATATTTGAAAGGAAAACATTCATTGTTTCCCCACCCGAGTTCTTTGCTCCTCTGCTCATGGTATTATTATAAATGTCCGCTCATATATTTTTCGGTGCACTCCAAAAGAATGCTTAATTAATCCTATCATTTATGGCGCGATTCTAAAAAGAGATGTTACAGAATATCACATGCTATTGGTACCACGTGATACATTCATTGCTCTTCAGTTTTTAACTCGAAAAGAAAGATCCTCAATCTGAATGTTCTCTTTGCTGACGTACAGAATGACATGCTGATGTCATTCTCTACGTAAGACAACAGTTGAAGAACCGTTTATAGAAAATGAAAAATTCATGAATTTTGAAGTGATGTCAATTTTACCAAATCTCTTACAGCTAAGCTTAGGTAGACATTTTTTTTAAGTGTTCGTTTAAGAATTTTAGTTATTTTTCGACAGGTAAAAATTCCAAGTTCATTCCAACAAAATAAAATTCATGATAAAATATTTTACGGGGACACTTACAGATATTCTACATATACAGTGTAACCCGGATATAAGAGAGTTATCGGGACCGGAGAAGTAGTATCTTATATCCGGGTTTGGTCTATTTTGTTTAGGTAAGTATGGCTCTAATTTGGGATCAGAGAAAATCTCTCTTATATCCGGGTTACACTGTACCAATACAATTACATTATATTAATAATTCCCACCAAGGAAGGCGATTAAAGCCACTAAGATGCAATGAGTGGGAAAGAAACAGAGGAAGAAAAACGAACAGGAATCAAGAAGGACGATGATTGAGGTTACATTTAAAATTTTGAAAATCGTAGTTGACTGGAAAACAAGTAACAATAGTAAAAAAAAAAAAGCAAAAATTACTAAGTGTTACGATGAACAGAAAGTTATGTAGAACCATTATCGCGTACTTACTTTTGTTTATATTTATTAGAAAAAATCAGAAGCGAGTCTGTTGTCCACTGTTCTAACCAGATTATCCTAATCACATCAAATACCCGCTCGACAGCAATAGCATCCGCTACGAACCAAAAATGTACTTCTTTTAATGTCATGTACTGTACCACTTAACCGATCATGAATCTCCACAGATTGATCTTCCTTCTTCTCTCTCAATTGCCAAGAATTCTCAACCAGATTGCGAACTTCATTCTCGTTACATTCTCTACAGATGGTCGTCCTGTAAAACATAGTCTGACAGTTAAACGATAGGTGCAAGAAGAATTTTTTCTGAAAATTTTTTCGGCAAAAGTCTGTATTGAATAGGATTCGGGCATGCTGTTTTCGTCGTAAATACATCAAGATGCATCAGTGTACGACAGAAAGAGACACGTTGCATCGACATACAAACAGGATGAGAGAAAAAATTTCAAACGCATAAGCACAAATAAAGATTTTATACTTTCTTTCTCTCTCTAAATATATATAATAATGGAAATTTTGGCATATAACGGCCTAATTTTTTATCACTAAACTGACAGTCTCTACACATAGGATTAGATTATTGTGATTAAATCTTTTGCAGAACCAGCCACACTTTTCAGGAAAAAAAATTATAACAGGTAAATGGTGCACTAAAAAGACTCAGCTCTCATCAAGTTTTAAATTATTTTCTCTTAGACTACTTGCCAGCTATTTAACACATGTCTGGGGGGAGAGAGATTGATAAATAACTTTGACAGGGTATCTTTGAATATATTCGAGCATGCCTTAGTGTTATACATACATACATACACACACACACACACACACACACACACACATATATATATATATATATATATATATATATAATAGTAAAAAGAAAGAACAGTAAGATATATAATCCAGTTTTCTTACTGATATTTTTATTTTTACAAAACGGTGCTCAATGTAAATTTACATAGCATAAATATTATAAATTAACTGATTTAAAAATATGGTTTCTTCGCTACACAGGAATTACCATATCTCAAAAACCGAATCTAAAATCTTCAAATTTAATTATATAATTAAATCTAATGCATTAGTTTTCTTTCATGTTCAAGCGAATTTTGGAATATATATATATATATATATATATATATATATATAACACACAATGAATGTTTATTATGCCGAATCATGAGCCCTTCTAAACTTCGTATGTTTGCTTTAAATTCGGATGTAAATAAAGACAGAAATTGTCAAACATTTGGATAATTTCTATTAAGCTGCTCCTCGTGCTAAGCTTTCGGTTCACATGAGCCATCTTCAGAGTGATAATACGGATTCAGCATCAAAAATGATAGTCTGTTATGTTGACATAGAAGATTACTATGCGGAACAGCAGACGCAGATCGTGAGTTCATGACGCAGTTCCATGACGTCATACCACTTGAGAGACCGAAATATTAACGACAGAACTATATGACTAGATGCAATATAATGTGTTATGACTAGTTTGAAATGTAATATATATATGTGTGTGTGTGTGTGTACTCGTAATTAGTGCTAATATGGCTGAACAAAGTATGGAAGATCAAATTTGTGAAAAATCATGTTCATATTTTATATTCTGTAGTCAATGTTTTAAGAGCAACGTCAGAAAAACTGAAAAATCTAAAGCAAAACGTTTCCATGGCAACCTTGCTACGCAGAAACGCTGTAGTATTTTTGAAAAAAATATCATAATATTTAAAATAAATAAGTTAACAAATCAGTGAGATTATTAGATAGCAAAATGTTGATTGGTTGTTTACTTGTTTTGTTTTATGACATATGAACTTCACTGGGTCATTTAATGCCAACAATTTTTTTTAAATACATTCATAGCGATAGTTTGCTTAGAAAAAGGTGTGTATGTATACATACATATTTGAATCGTTTTTCCATTACTCATGTTTTTTAGCAGAATCCAACTTCTTAGGAATGTATAGTTGTTTTTGTAACTGGGATTTTTTTAAGTATTGCTGATAATAATTTTTCCTTCAAAAAATTATTGCTCGTATAATTTAGTATAATTAGTATTTCTGGTATTAAAACCTATTTTTACACTTTTATAATGCTTTTTACCTCAGTTTAGGGGTTAACCGTTTGCCCATAGCTGGACCCTAACAGGTGCTACCATCCCGGGTCAGGGTGGACATGGGAACACCAGCAATTAAGAGGTGGTTCCATGCTCCTCGAAATCGCCTGATCAGAGGCTTTGCTGTTAGAAGTAGTTTATCGTCTTAACCAGGACGCAGATGTAGTTTATCGTCATACCCAGGACAGAGATAGTAAAATGTTGAAATATAGGTAAATAGATGACCTCGAATCAAATTTATCATCGCGAATAACGATTAACACAATTAGTCTGTTCCAAACAAGGTAGCGGCATCTCAGGCGTTTGAAGAAAGGGTAACCTTAAAACCATATGGTAAGATATCTGTCGTAAAGAAGCAGGCTATGCGAGGAAAAGCAATTTGTTTTAATATTGTTGGATTTTATTCTTTATTTTATATTCTCGTAGTTTACCGACGATTGTAGAATGAAATAAAGAGAAATAAGATGATGGAAACATTAATTCAGAAATGAATAACTAGTAAATAATAAAATTAAAAAAGGATTAATACTCTTAACTATGATCTAAGCACAAAAATGTCAATATTATTACGTTAACGGGCTTCACTCTTCAGATATCTGACATTAAATCTGAACAATTCTATACAGGCTTAAGGTCACATCAAGTTGAAAAAACGGTTCCCGTACGGTCACTGAAGTTAAACAACGTCGAGCCTGGTTAGTACCTAGATGGGTGATTACTTGGGAATACCAGATGCTGTAAGCATAGGTGTGCATGTTGGGTAATGGATAACGCCTTGGAATTGTTAATCGGAAAGCAGAGTCCTAGTTCCCTTTACGTTCGTTGTTTTCACTTATGCGTAAATACACTCGAGAAAGCTATGAATCTTCTTCCCCCAGCTATGGGTTAATTAGTAAGACTTGTATCTCTAAACCATTACAATATAAAAAAAAACTTCCTTCCAATCTGAAAATGTTTTTCTAGCTTTAAATAATTTGTAAAGAACTAATAAGCTGTAGAAAACGAATCATCGATTAGTCGATCAACAAATCTATAAATTCATTATATTGGACCATTCTAAACGTTTATACCTGGTTTTCTCTGTTTATAATTTTCTATTCAGGCACGAACCTTTGCAATGATCTAATAATATTTGTTGTTTCGAAAAATTTAGAAAATGGTCTTGATTAATTTTTTTAAAAAAAGCTACTCTTTCTTCGATTTCTTCAAAGCTAGCCTTCTTCATAACTACATATTCCTGTAGATATCATAGCTGATAATATTAGTTTTCCTTTATGGTCAAGCCGTTAATCCTACCCTGTGAAATTCGTTCGGACATTTTCACTACTACTCGTATTTACCGACTTGCCACTGTGTCTCTGTCTCATTTGAAATCCATGACTCGGACTTCATATTACGACTCCACCCCTTAGCGTCTATACTTGATTGATTACCTCAGTTCAACTGCAGGCAACCAATCGAATTATCAGTTGATTACGGAGGAGCAACATTGTGTTTCTGCATTCATCCCTGCTTCTTGCCGTTTATTCCAACTTACAATCTATCTTCAACTTGTCAGCTCTGAAAGTTAAACAGCTGAAATGGGCAAGAAGTCGCATTAGATAAAACCAAGAAAAGCAAGGAAACAGTACTGGGGGTGGGTTCAGTAAAGGCAAAAACAAATTACTGGTTCTTACCTATCAGCACAAGATTAGGTAGGGCTGACCAATTTGGGATCGAACATTGATGAGACCTGGTTATGTCAGAGTGATGTGAGACGGAGATGAAGGAAGTATTCAACGGAGATGAGTTGTTCGTATCAAACTACATTTATACGTGTTATTGTTCAACTGACTTTCATTCTAACATCAAATTAGTTTTAGGTTCATATATTCTTTGTTTTAGTTTAATTTCGTTATCTTTAGCCAATAAAAACACCATGCCAATCAGATCCGGTATATAGAGACAATAAAGATCGTGTAGTTCACATATACACGGATAAAAGAAAATTATATATATATATATATATATATATATATATATATATATATATATATATATGAGAGAGAGAGAGTTGGGCGTCAGTCTGTTTCATGTTAAAAAAATCGTCAGCCCTTATTATTATGTTATGCATGAACCAGACTGCTGCCTCTAGATGCTTGCTTAAACGTCCACTTTTAAAATTATATACGCTCTATGCCTGAAATTGAGCGTATTAACACATAAATACAGCATATTTTAAAATTATTTTATCATATGTGTGTGTGTGTGTGTGTGTGCATGTATGTTGGAAGGCAAGGTGGAGTCGTGGATAGCGGCTCGGATTGAGGAATTCCTGTCGAATCCATTACATTCACTTATGCACTAATACCAATGTGAAAGTTATTAATCCTCCTCTTCTCCCTCTAGCTACGGGTAAATAGTAGTACAGATTTGGTTCTATAGCCTTGGATGTCAACTGGTATAGGAGATGGCCAACTAGGTGTTGTTTGGGGACCTTGTGATACGTAGTGCACTAGGTCTCTGTATTCGGCCCTTGAAAAAGTGTGGTTGGTTCTGCACAAATCCTTCACCACTATAATCAAATCATATGTGAGGATGACTGGGCTGTCGCTTACTACGAACCGAGCTGCTTGAGCCTCATACGTCGAATATGAAGAGAGAGTCTACCATATATATATATATATATATATATATATATATATATATATATATAGCTCTCAATATCCGAATCTTGATTCCATCAATGTCCATGCATAACAAAGTTGACCAAAAGAATCTCCGTTTGGTGTTTTCCGGTAGATCAGATTTCCAGATTACATCCATTTTATTCAAGGTGGGGCAGGCTTTAGCTATGCGAATTTTCGGTAGAATGTATCTCGCTTCCTAGGTATGTAAAAGATTCGAAAATTTTATTGATTCAACAGAGAAAATTTATATTTAGCCTTAATTCAATTTTAGATCAATTGACATAGAATCAAACATCATTGGCAGCATTTTCTAAAGGATATAACTCCTGGGAACAACATCCAACTAAATCGCAGTACTCAGGCCATCAAGTATCACACTTTACGATAATAGATTATTTACCAAGAGAGGTGATATGCTGCATAACCTGGGCGCAAACCAATTGTGGATGATTCAGTAACCAAAGTACTCTCCATACCTCTTCTTTCTGTCAAATTGTCCTCTGTTTCAACTGAAGCATCATTCTTTAAACCAAAACTATGACCAGACCCACCACAGTGAGTATCCAATTCATTTATAAGAAAGAATTTCCACTCAGCTTCTTCCCAAGAACCGCTACTTTGTAGAACGGGTTCCTGAGAGGATGCTTTCTCTATGACGAC
Organism: Acanthosepion lycidas; assembly: GCA_963932145.1. Classification (NCBI taxonomy): domain Eukaryota; kingdom Metazoa; phylum Mollusca; class Cephalopoda; order Sepiida; family Sepiidae; genus Acanthosepion; species Acanthosepion lycidas. The sequence continues at coordinate 120,769,815 of OZ010577.1, read as the reverse complement.
AATCAATCTCTTCAAGTTTAGGATACACATTCATCTTACATATCCCCATAATCTGCATTTACTTCTACTCCTTAGGGCCACACAACAACCTCTTCGTGCAACACTCTACCTTCAGTAACTATTAGGCGTTGTAAATATTGAAACGTTATTTCGTCTTTTATTGTCGTATGAAAATATCTAGTAGTTAACAAATTGACTTTTGGTGACATTTTGAAAGAAGATATATTTACAGGAACGATTAAAGCATATATATATATATATATATATATATATATATATATATATATATATATAATAAATCCGTTTTTATATAAACCAAGTGTGTCCTAGTAATATCAAATATTAAAACTGATCCACAAAAAGAGATCAATATATTTATTATAACAGAGCATATAAATTACATCACAAAAATCCAAAATTACCTGTTGTCTTCGGTTGAAATAGATCCATAATCCCCATATGAGGTAATTTTAGATTTTGTTGTGTATTTTATACATATTTTATATATGTATAAAATACATAATGTATTTTTTATATATGTGTGTGTGTGTATGATAATTTTTTTTAACTTCAGTGACAACAGTAAAATATTTAACAATATTCTGCACATATAAAGAAAAGAAGATACAAAAAGAGACATTTGAACTGTTTGTAAATAATTATTTATTTTTTGTTTTTATGCCAGGGTTATTTTGTAGGTTCCCTTTTCATTTGTGGTATTGTGTAGTTTTGGATGGTGACGGATAAATTTTTCTGGTGAATAAGCAAGCTGTAAAGAATGCATGGCTCGTGAATCTGATTAGCTAGGTCAAGGATAAAAAGTGATAACCAGCCCTACCACACTTCTTTATTGACCTTGTGCCGTAGTTGTTTCAATTGAAGCAATAAGTAACTATGTATATATCTGAGAAATTGTGGAGAGTAAATTTAACTTTAGAGAAAGTGTATTCTTCGGACCTAACAGCTGGGGACAATGTTCCTATCTTTGTTTGTGCCACATAAACAAGCTGAAAGCGGAAGGAAGCAAAAAAATGGACAAATACTAGGAACACACGTTGGAACTAAAGACTTATCTGTAGAACGTTAACGTTATGATCTTTAGTATAATATCTGGATAATTTAGGATCATCGCAAATGTCGGAAAATTGGGATTAGGGCGCATATTTTTTTTAATACGTTTTCAAGAATATTCAGGCTGTTATACCATAATAAATAAATATACGCTAGATAATATAGCGTCGTGGGAACTTCAATGTGGCAAAAGGGTTAGAAAGCTTTTCTCACTAAAGCCATTGCGATTGAATAGTGAGTTCGATCCACAGTGAGTTCCCCATACTGTTGGACTTATGACAGATGTAAGCTGCGCTTAGAGAATCACCATATTATTGCGTCGTTGTGGTCTCTTAGCATACTGAGGAAGTCACTGGGATTGGAAGAAACTTTCTCTCACGCGCACACAAGTGATAAAAAATTAGACATCTGTTGTGACCATACAAATACATGAAATATAAATCTGATATTCATTTTTACGAGAAACGTCGACACTCGGAAGGAAGCCGGCTAACCAAATGATCTTCGCCTGAACTTCACATTTTGCCGAGTTAAACAAAGTTCATTCAACTGAGATTACTTTTATTTTATTGTAATGATAAATTAGAAAAAAAAAATAATTGTTACTCTCTCTTCGGCACCTGCCGTAGAGCAAAGGGTAGTGTAGCCTTTTAAAGTCTCGGAAAGAAAAGAGGCGAATCGAGTTCGATTTCCGGCTCAGTTACTTTCAGTTTTACACAACTAACTTTGAGAATGATATGAATATATATCTTCTCTTCACGGCTATGTTTTAAAATAGCATTTGTAGACAGGGCTTTATTCTATCGTTGGCAACCAGTCTACGTGAAGAAACATTCTAAAATCGGTTGCTTATGAGCAGGTAGATTTTTTTCACTCTTGGTTGGCAAACTAGCATACATCTCCCAGCGATCGAAACTAATTTTGGAGATAAATACTTGTGCAAATTAATTGAAACAAAACGAATAATTACGTTATTATTTACTTTTTTTTCGTATTTTTTCCAATGAAACATGACGCAGTGCACATGTTATTACTTCGTATATCCATTCCAAGAAGTTGTTACTTGCGGATTGACCACAGATTCTCGATTAGATTTAAATCAGGAGATTCCGAGCCAGTCTATAGTACTTTGATTTTCTCACTGGTAAGTCTTGCCAGCGTGCAGCGTTACAATTCTCGTACGCTTCCTTGGAGTAGCGTCCACCATAGACAATGGTCGTAGGACAACTAATCGACAGTCGAGATAATACTGTTTGGGAGGTGATGAAAATCTAATGCAATCAAAGACCACGCAATATTTATCAAGACCAAACAAATTTCATCATGCTCCCCGAACATAGATTCATATTACTATATACCAGTGCAAATGACCTAATTTGACGAAAAAATAAAAATCGATCACACCCTGTCACCCAGTGGGTTTAAATCTGGCCGTATGTTGAAAGAAAGGGATCTAAGGAGGTTGTTTGAATTATTTTGCACAAGGGTGCATGTTGGCATATAACAGACATTCTTAATTCACCTGATATGTTCGATGAGCAGGAGGCTGATATAGCATCCTCCTTTTCAGTGGAAATGTTAACAAGTGACTTTCTAGATCGTAGGCCAATGTAGATTCTTTTACGGAGACTTGTGCCAAACTAACCTAAAATTAATAAGTGACATAGATTATTGATGAGTTAGTTATATAGATGCTAATTACGTTACTGCTTAATAATCGAGTTCAAAGTAAAACAGTTTCAAATGCACATTTTACAGTCAGGAAAAATCGATATAACAAAATTTTCCTACACTATTTACATTATTCAGATTATTGTCCTCATCTTTGCCGCCATATTTTATTACAATGTTTCGGCCGCTGTACGCTCCGGCCTTCTTCAGGTAGTTGGAATGTCAAACTGAACCGTTTATTTCGATAGACTGTTCTAGTTCCACGTGCTATATTTAATTCCCCTCTCCACTGACTTAACCGGGTATTGAACTCACACACTTTGGGTCTTGTCACTGGATTTAACCAACGGCTTTATTCACTGTGCCATGTGTCCTGAAGAAGGCCGGAGCTTACAACGGCCAAAATGTTGTAATAAATATGGCGACCAATTTGGTATTTTTTTGTGTGGACCACCAGTAATGTTACATGGACCCCGGGTGAGAATCGCTGAAGTAGAAAATGTTTTTGTGTACGGAGTTCTCCCTTTATGATTCAATCGGATTAAAGTGATTTTTTTTTTCCTTACGGCTACACATGCTCATGAAGGACAGAGGGTGAGAGAATCTTTTAATATATATTTCGGGTTTATAGTCTCGCCGATTTCATGTTTTTTTTTTTTTTTTGTTTATGTATTATCACTTTTGTTATTAAATAAAAAATAAATATTCATATATTGTTTTCTCATATTTATATGTATAGATACATAGATACTAGCTTAAAAAAACCCTTATAGCACAATATTTAAGCTAGCTCTTGCGGACTATAGTCCGAATAATCTAATTAGTGTACATAATACCCCATCTCAGAAATATAGACAGAATTTACATCGAAATCTATCTTACGCTTATCTATCAATAGTTGAAAACAAGGATATCGAACCAGTTTTACGTTGAAACAATTTAATACTTCATATATTATTCGTATTGATACTCAGTGGTTTTGCGTTAATCGAATGATCTGAGGGTTTTTTTTTTTGTATTTAAAAATAAGCCAGTTCACTGTATTTTTGTCCTCAAACTTTGTAACTATCTTAATGTCGCACAGTCCTGATAATAAATCCCTTGTTGAAATTTTAAAAGATATCTATAAAAAATATGAAATATCAGCAGGTGTATATATTTCGGGTGTATTTGACAAGTTATTTTTAGTTTATACAAATCATGTTTTATTTATTTTTTCATGGTATCTGATTGTTTTGTTTTTTTTTAACTCATAATATAAACCATTTTAAAATATGTGAGTAATGAATAAATTAAAAAAATTGTGCAGATTTATTGGGATTCATGTGGTTGATGCTGCGCTTCAAATTTTTTTTTATATTCAGCTCCAACGGCATCAATGATTATTGAAGTTCACACGTTTTCACAATCGCAAATCTATTGCGATATTATTAGGTTGGTGCCAAAATAATGACGTAATAATGTCATTTTTCAACGTATTTTTAACGTCAAAAAACGACATTATTACGTCATTATTTTTGCACCAACCTAATAATTAATTTATATCAATATTTTATTTTATTAATATTTTAAATTAATATTATTATTAATATATTAAATTTATTTATATAATGAATTATAATATATAATTTTCATTGATTTATATAATGTTCCTTCTTTTATATAACCTTCTCAGTTTTTATTCCACTTTTACAATCAAAACATCCAAAAGAGTAAAGTGACCCTTACTTAAAACACTTTATCTCATTTTTTGTTAGTTTTAGTATTGTTTTTATATTTTATTTTAGTATCTTAGTATGGCATAAATTAATGTAGAAATTCTAATTCTCAGTTGTAAGAAAAATTCAGAAATGAAATTGCTGTATGGACCACTAAAATATTATTGCGGACCACCAATTTGCTATTTTTGGTGGGGTGGGGGCACCAGTAATGTTACATGGACCCCGGTTGAGAATCGCTGAAGTAGAAAATGTTTTTGTGTATGCATTTCTTCCTTTACGATTCAATCGGATTATAGTTATATTTTTTTTACCTTACGGCTACACATGATCACGGAGGATAGAGGGCGAGAGAATCTTTTAATATATATTTCAGGTTTATAGTCTAGCCGATGTTATGTATTTTTTTAAAATGTATTATCACTTTTGTTATTAAATAATAAATAAATAAATATTCATATATTGTTTTCTCATATGTATATGTATAGTTAGATACTAGCTTAAAAGCCGCCCTAAAGCGCAATATTTAAGCTAGCTCTTGCGGAGAGTTCTTGATTAGGCCTTCGCCTTGTCCAGGACTTTAAGATTCCCTAAGTCTTTGCATATACTCAGCATTGGAAGCTCTCCTGGCTGCCGTTTTATCTGGGTCTTCATTTGTACGGAACTTTCTTTTCCTCGCCGCATCCTTGGCCCTTTTAATAGTAATCTGGTCCGCTGTTGACAGAGATTTCTTTTTTCGTGGCCTTATGCGATAGGCAAAAATAAACTACAGAAGAACTCAAATTTGATCGCTGTATTTAAGTATTGCATTAATATTTAAGTTTGCCTTTTTAAAGGGTAACGATAATTTTTATCTGCCTCCATTTAATTTAAAGAAAATATGATGAACGTAGGTCCTTACTTTCAATACGAACAATTACTTTTATTTCATGAGTGACTTTCGCTGGATTTCGCAATTAATTTAAATTATTCCAAATTTATTTCCAGGTTATAAAAATTGTTATCGTACAAAAAAATTCGTCGTAAAAAATTACGTAAAAAGTCACCGAAAACTATCGCAGTAATAAAAACTTGAGAATCCAAATTTTCAGGATTAGGAGTCTGGATCCGACCTGGAATGTTTTTAATTTGCTCACGGAGTCGGCATGATTCCAAAATGATGTGGGATGTTCGGCTACGACCTCTAGGAGTAAAGTTGAAAAAGGGTGACACACTGACATTCGCATTTATTTATATAGATTTAGACTGGCCTTCCTGGGTATGAATAAAAGATCGAAATTGTATCTCTTTTGTTCGGAAGCTGTTAATTTAACCTGTGATATCAATTGTCTGTTTGCGTTCTATGTTATTTATATTTAAACAAGCTGACATCAGTTTTGTTCATGTTCTAGTCATATATAGATTTAATGTTGAAACACGCACACATTCTTTCGTTCTGACCTGATGAAGCCATTCTAACGAGGTCGAAACGCGTAGTCTGATCAGCAATTTTTTTTTCCTCTTTCATTTATCAGATTTAGGATATTAAAATCCTACTCACTCACTCACACACACACACACACACACACACACACACACACACACACGCTTATACATAAATTGTTGTCATTATATATTTTCAATTTCGTGCATGCGCATGGTTTTGGGTTTTGTCGACTACAAAGTATAGAAGGGTCAGTTGGGCACCGTCTGTGAGAAAAAAACAAAACAAAACAAACATTATGCTGCAATTCACTCTGCCAGAAATATGGAAACGGCATGCTGTACTGCTTGGCATTGGTGCCGGAAGCTCCAATCCGAACATTAGGGTATCAATTTGAGGACAGTGAATAGGATTCGGAAAGCGTTGGATCATATAGTTAGTTAACGCCATGGTGTTTGAATTAATCACTAGTGATGCCTCCATTCATCTTCTCACAGGGCCTCAGACTCAACACGGAGTGCTCTGAGGAGTTAGTGCTGTCCTGGGTCAAGAGGATGGCTGCTGGAAAATCCTCTGTCTGACAACAGGATTCTGCACCATGTCACACAATAAGAAAAACCCAGTCATGGCTGTCAGACAATCTATGCAAAAACATCACCCCTTTCATCTGGCCACCTAATTCCCCAGACTGTAACACCCTTGATTACTTGGGGGCGGAGTTGAATTTGAAACCAACTTCTTGTAACACTTCTTGTAAGATGAACTGAAGGCAAAGATTATGGCAGCATTCGTTCGTCGATTTTATTCGCGGAATAATATTTTCTCGCACACACACAAACACACACACACATATATATATGTGCACACGCGTTCAGACATCTTCCATTCGTCTGTTTTTTTTTTTTATTGTTATCTTAAGATGGGGTCTGTGTAAGACTATGACAAGTAAAATTGTCATTATTTTTAATTTTTTGGGTGTTGTTTTGTTATTATTTTTAAGCCGACTATTTGCTTGTTTTTGGCGATTGCGCTTATGTAAATGATAAAAACTCCAATTTATAATACGTAATGGTACTTATGTGATGGTATTAATTTTGCTGCAGTGGGGAAAGAAGCATAATTTTGAACTGATGCGATAATGGTAATTGTGGTGCGGTAGTAATGGTGTGGGGAGCAAATGATGATAATAAAAATTGGAGCAGCTGTTATGGTAAAATGGAAGAAGTGATTGTAGTAACGGTGGTGGAATGTCAATAACAATAATTATAATTATTACGATGGCAGTTTGAACTAGAAAATAATTGATGGTGTTATGGTGTCAGTGGTTTCTCTTTTCGTGTTCATGGGCTCAATGGTGATCTATATAGTAGTGGTGTTTGTTTTTTTTATCCGTTTAATATAAATTGTGATAATAGGTAGTTGTTTTCATGTTTGCATTTAAATTATATTTTCTGTTTAGACGTTAATTTTAATAGACACCATTTATTTAAGTAAATGCTCTGATTTTTTTGTTTTTGTTTTTTTGTTGTTTTGTTTCTTTAAATAAACAATATTAATTAGATTTATCGGACTGAATGTTCAAGAAATTTGGCAGAAAAATCGTCAAAGATATGTAGTTAATTAGACTTTGCTAACCAGGCGCTTTCTCTGCAGCTGATTGGTATTGCACGTCAGATCAAGTGACGGTTCCGTATAGGACACAAGTTCGATTGCTGTCGGTGAACGGATATTTTCTACGAAATTTCTCAAACATCCAGCAAATAAACGCAATTAACAGTATTTGTTCATTTTTATTTTTTATTTTTTTTAACGAGCATTTACTTAAATAAATTGCATCTATTAAAATAACGTGTAAAA
>OZ010577.1:120744575-120749575 GCA_963932145.1 Acanthosepion lycidas | reverse complement strand
ATTTTCTTTTCGTGCTGAAATTTTTTTATTTGTTCCCGTTGTTGAAAGTTTTCATGTGATATGTTTCTTTTATTCTGTAGCATTGTCCAAAATGTTCGTAGAAAGTTGGTCTTCGCTAAGACCTAGAGGCTGCATTCACTCGAAGCCACCTTTAACCCATAGATATGAGAAAATGGTTCCATACAACCAACAGTTGTTTCTGCACATGTTTAGCGCAAAGCATGGTATCCGCATGAGAGTCGCAGTCGGACCACGCTATTAAAAACATTACTAAAGTTTTTAGGTTAATGTTTTTGTTTTGTAACAGTCGTCGGGGTTGGTTGAAACTACCCCTAGTGCAGCCTGTTCTGTGTTCAGTTTCTTTATCTCTTATACTAAATGTATAAACTGATCAATTCTCCAAGGTATTTAATTCTTAATCGTGATTTTTTTTTATGATTGATTCAGTGTACGTGACATCACTGCATCATTCCATTTCGGGATAATAATCATCATTTGGGAATGATTTATATTGAGCCCTGTTTCTTGGATCACGTGGTAAACGATGTTAATTCTTGTTCAAAATCCTTCTTATCTCAACTTTTCTCTCCAGAATATATCTTTATATATCTATAAATCTACCATTCGTCCATGCTTAGAATATTGCTGACACATGTGCTCCAGTGTCCTTTCTATTAGGTTGGTGCAAAAATAATGACGTAATAATGTCGTTTTTTGACGTATTTTTAACGTCAAAAAACGAAATTATTACGTCATTATTTTTGCACCAACCTAATATTTACCTTGAGCTCCTTGAAAAAAAAAACAAAGAAGAATCAGCAATATTATTGGTCCTAATCTGTAGACTCGGCTTCAGTCACTTTGACTCTGGCGTAAGCTACCCTCTCTCTGTCTTTTCTGTAAATACTTTCTTGATAATTATTCGGGTGAGCTCTTCGCTATATATTTACTAATAGTATTTTTCTTTAGTTTTTTGTAAATAGTTTTTGTGTTCACATTGTAAATACTCATTGGGGCTAGTTTTTTAGAATTGTTGTTTTTTTCCCCTCCCCCCACAGACAACGAATTGTAAATATGGGGACTACTTAGTATTTTCATAGAGACAAATAGGTATTATGGTGATTGTAGTAAGAAAGGTACGTATGAATGTGTTGTTTTGGTGTAAGGAATATTGTTTTTGTACGATTGGTTTAGTGCTTGCGGCTAGCTAAGTTATAGTTAAGACAGAAGAAGACCGTCCTTTCCCCAATCCCCTTTTCGGCCTTGTGCCACATTTCTGTATTGTACAGAATAAATATAGCTCTTCGCTATGGCACCTAGATATTTTGGATTTAAGCGCAGTAAGAGATTCCACCAATATGAAGTTCCTGGCTAGATATAACTATGATTTCTATGCTAACAGTTTCTTTTCTCGTTTGTGGAACTGCCTTCTGGCCCTATACTTTTTCAGCTAAGTTTAATCTGCAAAAATGCAATGTCATTCGCTATCTACTGTCCTCCTGATTATTCTTTCTTGTTCCTGCTCATTATTAATTTTTCTGTTCCTTACACTTCCATACTATTTAATCCCTTGAGTCTGAGTGGCTTATTTGCTTTGCAAGGGTTAATAACGATTTAAAAAAAAAAACTATGCATATCATGGCAAACAATATTTCGGTCTCTAACTATATTTTCATTTCATTTCACATATAAAACGTCACTAACATTATACTCTTATTATAGCGATATGCAGGTGTTTTCTGTAAGATTTCAACGGGGATTTGCTCTTAAAAGCAATGTTTTATAATTTATGATCTGTTAATAACATCATTTTACGGCTTTCTCTATAGTACTTAAAATTTAATACCGTTAAGTAAGCAGCTAATAATTCCCTGTTGAATACTGAATAAATTTGTTTAAATTATGTGAATTTCTTAGAAAAGCAACAGAAAGACAAGTGAGTTTGCCATTTAGCCTCAAATGCAATACAATATCTACTGCATAATGTTAACTATCACAAATTGATAATATTGCTTAACGAAATTGAGTGGGAGAGAGCATTTAGACTTTATGGCTGTAAATTTTTTTTAAATGAGTCCTTCTGGCAATTTTAATTGCTTTGTATTTGGATTTAAACGTATGCACTCAATAAAGGAAGTTAAATTGTGATAATTAGGAATTAGCTTTCTCTTAAAACTTGACATTTCGAGGAATCGGCGAAGTAAATTTGTGTCATTTGAATAAAAGAATGTTTTAAATTTCTTGATACTTAGTAAAAAAAAAAAATGAGAACACTAATCCCCAAAAGTTCAGAGCATTTAATACATATTAGAGAGGGAAATAATAACAGCTTAATCTTTATAAAATGTAGCACATGGTTAATATCATTTAAATGTGTATATACATCACCAGATTATATTAAAATGTCATCATAGTTGGTTGATTTTCTTTCGCTACATATCAAACTCTATGATTATTTAATACAGAAATCTAAATATTTTGAACCCACAGATAAAATCTATTGTTGGTAAATCTGCTATAAATAAGTAATGTTGGTAATTTTACTATAAATGTGCATTTTTATACTTTCATAGTTATATTTTGTTTGTGGAGTTCACTATTTGCCCCTAGCTGGGATACTAACAGGTGCTATCATCCAGGGCTAGGGTAGCTTTCGGAACAACAGCACTAAAGCGGTGGTTGCACGTTTCTCAAAACATTCGATCAGAGGCCTTGCTGCCGGATGTGTTTTATCGTCATGCTGAGGACTACTAGTGGCATCATATTAAATGAACAAAATATGTGAAAATATTATCTATGATCCGTTAAGAAATACTTAGTGTGTCGTCGTCCGAAAGACATCAATTCATATTCAAACAGATCAAAGGTAACAGTAATAGCGGTCAATCCTCGATTAATCTTTTACCAAACAATTTTAACATATATATTTGAAGAATATGAATTTAAATTAGGTACTGGGTACCGATCTGTCTCGGTGTCTGAGGTAAAATGTATAGTGTCTACTTTACAAAGGGGATCTTCACACAGATGGAATAATATGATGTTAGATTATAGTTTTAATTCTTTAATTTATCAATGTTCTGTATTGACAGTTGTCTAAATTAAGAAAATGCTGCTGTAGTACTAATATATTTAATTTATGAAATACTTTAAATTACGATTAGAAATTTTATTTTCAAGTGTTTGCTGCGCTGGTAGAAAAAATAAAATACAAAGCAATTCAATTGACATGGCCAACGATCAATGATTACTACTTTTACGTCAATATCAATTATGGTTTAGATTCTTGGTGAACCGTTTCTCTGTTATCGCTAAGATTGATTATTTTTATATTACTTTCAATCTCCAGGTTATTCGATTGTGATTTTTGGTTCCGCTTTTCTTTTCTTATACGTTATCAATACTTTGTGAGGCTATGATAACAAATGAGGTAAATGTTTGCGGAAATTTTTTAACTGAACTTGTTATTAGGTAGGACATTTTCAAAATGATGATTGTTCATTCTGACTTTGTTCTGATTAACAGATAACATGATGAAGCCACATTGAGATCGTTCCGAACAAAACAAGGAAATAGATATATAGATCGGAATAGAGTGGGAGAATTGTTGGCACTTCGAAGTGGTGTAATGGTTACCAAGCTTCTCTTGTTCGATAAGAATAGTAGGTTCGATCCTTGCTGCTCCATTATTTTGGCCTTGTACTACATCTAAGCTAAACTTCAATGTGGTGTAATCGTTAGCAAGCTTGTCTCGCTAGATCATTTACGAATGATTAGTGATTTCCTCCCTGCTGCTACACAATTTCGCTCTTGTCTTACATTTAAGGAAATCACTTTTGGACACTTCGATAAGGTATGGTGGTTAGCAAGCTTGTCTCGATAGATCATTTACAAATGAACATTGAGTTAGGTCCCTACTGACAGTTCCACATCTAAGCTATGCTTAGATAACCATTTTTGAGCACTTCGATGTTGTTTAATGGTTAGTAAGCTTGTCTCAATAGATCAATTACGACCTTGCTGGGTACTCCATGCTTTCAGCCTTGTGGCATATGTAATCTACGCTTAGAAACTCATCCTACTAGCAAGAATTATTCTTTCAGTCATATGAGATTAATCATCCAACGTGGATATCCCCTTTCCATTTCTCGATTAGATAATGGATTTTTTCTTTCTTTCACGATATATTTGTTTTTAATATTTGTGATGTTCTATCGATTTTTTAGATTTACATGTCTTTGAATATATTAGCAGAGCTCATCTATACAAACGCTTATTATCTGCGAATTTCGTATCAGTTTATCTGCGAAACACTGTTCTCATTTATCCTTCAATACAGGAATTGCGTAAATGATTTACGTAGTCAATTTCTGGCAGATGAATACCAGGACGGCTCAACTTAGTACAATAGAAAACGGAATGATCTAGCAGACTGTAGCTAGTGTAGTGAATCAGATTATTAACTGTTTTTTTTTCCTTTTTTTAAGCAAATAGCCCCAAGCAAGGCGGGGGTGCAACTAGCACGCAAGGGGTTACATGGAGTGAGAGTAAGAGCAAAGAGGAGTGTTTGAGAAAGGGATAAAGAGAAGGACAGCGATCAATGTTAAAGCATCAGAAGACGTCGATTGACATTACATTTGAATATTTGGAGATTATAGCTATCAGGGAAGCAAGTCATAGGAAGGAAGTTCCACTGACGGGAGGTGCGAGATAAGAAGCTCTTGGAGTAGAAGCGGTGGCTAAATTTAACCGTTTCGACTGTGAAAGTTTGGAAGCGAAATGCCAACCTAGTCGTACGCTTAAATTCATGCAGTTTGGGAACGAGCGACAGTAGATCGTCGCAGCAGTTGCCATGAAAGTACTTGTAGAAAAGACAAAGGGAATCTACGGTACGTCTGTGAGATAGCGACTGGACACAGGATGCCAAATCAGTAGCAACCACGTTGCATATCAGTCTCTTGATTTTATCTAGGACCACGAGATGACCAGCGAGAACACCA
>OZ010577.1:120732075-120737075 GCA_963932145.1 Acanthosepion lycidas | reverse complement strand
ATATGTATGTATATATATATATACGTATGTGTGCATATATATATGTATGTATATATATATACGTATGTGTGCATATATATATATACGTATGTGTGCATATATATATATGTGTGCATATATGTATATATATATATATATATACGTATGTGTGCATATATATATATGTATATATATATATACGTATGTGTGCATATATATATATGTATATATATATACGTATGTGTGTATATATATATGTATATATATATACGTATGTGTGCATATATGTATATATATATACGTATGTGTGCATATATATATATATACGTATGTGTGCATATATATATATATACGTATGTGTGCATATATATATATATATACGTATGTGTGCATATATATATATATACGTATTGTGCATATATATATATATATATATATACGTATGTGTGCATATATATATATATATATATATACGTATGTGTGCATATATATATATATATACGTATGTGTGCATATATATATATATATACGTATGTGTGCATATATATATATATATATATATATATATACGTATGTGTGCATATATATATATATATATATATATATACGTATGTGTGCATATATATATATGTATATATATATATATATATACGTATGTGTGCATATATATATATGTATATATATATATATACGTATGTGTGCATATATATATATGTATATATATATATACGTATGTGTGCATATATATATATATGTATATATATATACGTATGTGTGCATATATATATATATGTATATATATATACGTATGTGTGCATATATATATATATGTATATATATATACGTATGTGTGCATATATATATATGTATATATATATATATACGTATGTGTGCATATATATATGTATATATATATATATATATATACGTATGTGTGCATATATATATGTATATATATATATATATATATACGTATGTGTGCATATATATATGTATATATATATATATATATATACGTATGTGTGCATATATATATGTATATACGTATGTGTGCATATATATATGTATATATATATATATATACGTATGTGTGCATATATATATATATATATATATATACGTATGTGTGCATATATATATATGTATATATATATATATATATATATACGTATGTGTGCATATATATATATATATATATATATACGTATGTGTGCATATATATATATGTATATATATATATATATATATACGTATGTGTGCATATATATATATGTATATATATATATATACGTATGTGTGCATATATATATATGTATATATATATATACGTATGTGTGCATATATATATATGTATATATATATATATACGTATGTGTGCATATATATATATGTATATATATATATACGTATGTGTGCATATATATATATGTATATATATATACGTATGTGTGCATATATATATATATGTATATATATATACGTATGTGTGCATATATATATATATGTATATATATATACGTATGTGTGCATATATATATATGTATATATATATATATACGTATGTGTGCATATATATATGTATATATATATATATATATATACGTATGTGTGCATATATATATGTATATATATATATATATATATACGTATGTGTGCATATATATATGTATATATATATATATATATATACGTATGTGTGCATATATATATGTATATATATATATATATATATACGTATGTGTGCATATATATATGTATATACGTATGTGTGCATATATATATGTATATATATATATATGTATATATATATATATATATATACGTATGTGTGCATATATATATATATATATATATATATATATATATATATATATATTAGGTTGGTGCAAAAATAATGAAGTAATAATGTCGTTTTTTGACATTAAAAAATACGTCAAATAGCGACATTATTACGTCTTTATTTTTGCACCAACCTAATATACGTATGTGTGCATATATATATATATATATATATATATATATATATATATATATATATGTGAAACAGTGCAGAAGCGTATTAACGCATTAAATACAAGAAATATTATATTATGGACCATGATAGATTTAAAACAAAAACAAACAACAGTCGTCCGGTTTCGTCCCCTCTCATCAGAACTGTTAACGTGGAACTAAAATTATGAGGAAAAGAAAAAGATGTCTGTTATGCATGACATGAATGATTGGACAGGAAGAAATAAATTATTATAAAAGTTATACCAACCAAGATGCTAGAAACGCTTTGTTTACAAAGAGTAGTTTGCCTGAACCTGATGTAAAGCGTCTCTAACACCTTAAGATGGAATAGCGAGTGTGAACTGGCCAAAACAGAAAACCAGTTCACACTGAAATTCAACGCACAAGTAGGATTCTTTATAAAGTGATCCGCAATCGAAGACCTATACGTGTTACGAATGGTATCACCCAAAGAAAAATTTTTTATTCAGTATTATAGCAGGTGCGTGTTGTTTAATTCTAACGTCCAACCGCTGTGTCGTTCTACCTATGTAATCCCATCCACAACTATATTTGAAATGGTAAATAACAGATTTAATATGAAGGTGGGGGGTAGAACGTCTTTACACATAGATGAAAGTACGGACTTAGTTTGAAAGACAACACGAACATTGGCTGCAAAATAACACTGACGTGAACTCCATGAAATACGCTTGGCGAAGGATTCACTAATGCTTCCTAACCACGGCAAACGAAGATAGACCGAACATTTACCCACTGAAGCAGGTTTAATTTTGTTAAACCTGGCAGTTTCATCTCGAATATCTGAGTGAACAATGTTCAACGGATAACCGTTGTTCACAAAAATCTCAGTTAAACAACTGATTTCATGTTTCAAAGTGTCATCCGAACAAATCATTAGGCCCCTATGTGTCAGGGTCCTAATCAAATTAATCTTTTGTCGTTAAGGACAAAAGGAGTCCCATCGAGTATATAATCCAGTAAATGTAGACTTCTGTAAACTGATGTGATAAACGAGGAAGGAGTTCTTTGAACAAGAACATCTAAGAAGGGCAATGAACCATTGAACTCCTTATCGACTGTGAATTTAACGGCAGAATAAACACTGTTGAGTAGGGAAAAAAATTGATCCACTTCCGATTCGTGGCTGACACACAAAAAGTGTCATCCACATACCGAAAGTAAACCTTCGGTCGGGCAGAACTTAACATAAGGCTTTCCTCATAAAAACCCACAAAGATATTAGCCAACACGGGACCCAAGGTGGAACCCATCGCTACACCTTCGATCTGACGATACATGATGTTGTCGAAACTAAAATCGACGAACATGGTGGCAAATTTCATGAGTTCAACGAACACTTCTTCAGGTATATTAGGAGGAGTCAAATTACTACGATATAACATATATATGTATGTGTGCATATATATATGTATGCATATATATATGTATATATATATATATATGTGTGCATATATATATGTATATATATATATGTGTGCATATATATGTGTATATATATGTGTGCATATATATATATATATATATATATGTATGTGTGCATATATATATATATATATATATATATATATATATATATATGTATGTGTGCATATATATATATATATATATATATATATGTATGTGTGCATATATATATATATATATATATATATATATATATATATGTGTGCATATATATATGTATATATATATATATGTATGTGTGCATATATATATGTATATATATATATATGTATGTGTGCATATATATATGTATATATATATATATGTATGTGTGCATATATATATGTATATATATATATATATATATATGTATGTGTGCATATATATATATGTATATATATATATATATATATGTATGTGTGCATATATATATGTATATATATATATATATATATATGTATGTGTGCATATATATATGTATATATATATATATATATGTATGTGTGCATATATATATGTATATATATATATATATATGTATGTGTGCATATATATATGTATATATATATATATATGTATGTGTGCATATATATATATGTATATATATATATATGTATGTGTGCATATATATATATGTATATATATATATATATATATATGTATGTGTGCATATATATATATGTATATATATATATATATATGTATGTGTGCATATATATATATGTATATATATATATATATATATGTATGTGTGCATATATATATATGTATATATATATATATATATATATGTATGTGTGCATATATATATGTATATATATATATATGTATGTGTGCATATATATATATGTATATATATATATATATATATATATATATGTATGTGTGCATATATATATGTATATATATTTATATATATATATATGTATGTGTGCATATATATATGTATATATATATATATATATATATATATGTATGTGTGCATATATATATGTGTATATATATATATATATATATATATGTATGTGTGCATATATATATGTATATATATATATATATATGTATGTGTGCATATATATATATGTATATATATATATATATATATATGTATGTGTGCATATATATATATGTATATATATATATATATATATGTATGTGTGCATATATATATATGTATATATATATATATATATATGTATGTGTGCATATATATGTATATATATATATATATATGTATGTGTGCATATATATATATGTATATATATATATATATATATGTATGTGTGCATATATATATATGTATATATATATATATATATGTATGTGTGCATATATATATGTATATATATATATATATATATATATGTATGTGTGCATATATATATGTATATATATATATGTATGTGTGCATATATATATGTATATATATATGTATGTGTGCATATATATATGTATATATATATATATGTATGTGTGCATATATATATGTATATATATATGTATGTGTGCATATATATATATATATATATATGTATGTG
>OZ010577.1:120719575-120724575 GCA_963932145.1 Acanthosepion lycidas | reverse complement strand
ATGTTTGAACAACGATAGGGGATTAGGGAAAAATGACTAAAATGCGTACAAATATAACATCGGAGGAGAGTTTAAAAAAAGGCAGTGAATGAAACAGGAAGTTAGAGGGATAACATTAATGGACTGAAATATGAGTGAGTGATATGTAGATATTTAAGCCATTTGAAAAATCAAGATTTTTCCCGGCATATTAATGCATAACCTGTAAGAGAATTATTTTCTCAAAAAATCAATTAAATTAACCTGGATTATAACAAGTTTCCGGTTGCAGATATAAAACTACACAGCAGATGAAATAAGAGGAAAGATCCTGTTAGGAAAATGACGCGAAAACTGCATTTTAAGTAAACTCTTTTGAAGCTATTAGAAAGACAAAGAGACATGAAAACAATTCGAATTAAATAAAATGAATTAAAATATGTTAAACCCCAAGTGTATACAAAATTAGATAATGTTACAATATATAGAATTTAAAGTATGTTAGACTAAAATAAGAAGAACAATTAATTAGTAATTATAAGAATGTAAAGAGTGTGATAAATATTATAAAACAAATGAAAGTAAACAATATTAGATTATAAAGAATGGCAGAATTTGAAATCTATAAGATGTCGAGTTTAAGAATATATAGGGAATAATGAATATACGAATACAAATTCTTTCAAATGAATTTTTAAAAAGATAAATATTATCAAAATGTGCACGCTTTTCTACTCTTCAGCAATATATTTATTTTCTTGAAATTATATGAAAAGTTTCATATTCTTTTATCTTTTATACTCTTGAAATTCTTATATAAAAATTCTCATAATCTAAAGAATATGAGAATTTTCATATCATAGTTTAAAGAAAATAAGGATTTCACGAATATATTGCTGAAGAGTAGAAAAGCGTGGACGAATAGTAAGACGAATGTAATACTTACCAAACTGCAGTTTGCAACATTTACCAAAATAACTTAGTCTTTAAGAAATACTATCTACGGTAATAAGAGAGCAGATATAATTAGCGTGGTGATGCGATGTTAAAATGTCTCTCAATTCGTGCAACACACTCAGCGCTAAAATTATCAACAGACGCACTTATTTTCGTAAAAGAGATTGGTTAAGATTTCAGTAATAGAAATGTTAATCATTATGTTATTTAAAAAAAAATAAAAATAAATAAATATTGATCACAGATTTTCAAAATGTTTGTCATCATAATTGAAGTAGATCCTTCTTTGTCCCAGGCAAATTTCGGTAATATATTGACGGTAGATTCATTAAACGTTGCCGCTAAATGGACATAAATGAAAACAGATGTCATTATTGTATTTATTTATTTATTTATTTATTTAATAAAATTTGTCTAATAATATGATACTTCTTCTTCTGTTGCTGTTATGGACTGTGTTAAACTCAGCAATTTTGTTTAAAATGTGTATGTCAGACATGTGAAAATATCCCAATGGATTTTTTTCGATGAAAATTCCCGATCAGTACAAATTTTAATCGTAAATATTCGTAATTGATCATTTATCAGTTTTGACAATTGATGCTATTTCTTTAACTGAAAATGATAAAATCAATAAACAATGTTGAACAATGCTGTTATTATTATATAAATGCAAATAGGTCGATCAACAAATGCAGTTTATTACATGATTAATTCTCAAGAGATTACTTACGCGTTCTGCAATGTTTCGTGGTCATTGAATATCTAAAAGAATATTAAGATTTTAATTCGGATTTTTTTTTCATAACTTGAATTTGGAAGCAACACACTCACAAATATATTAAATAATCTTCAATTCACTATTTACATTATTCGAACTATTTTCCTCATCTTTGTCACCATATTTATTACAAGGTTTCTGCTGTTGTGCGCTCCGGCCTTCTTCAAGTAGTTGGAATGTCGAACCTTTATTTCGCTCACTGGGATAGACTGTCCTAGTTCCAAGTGCCATATTTAATGGATGTCAGTCATCTCCTGTTAATTCTCTTCTTCAAATTCTCCACTGCCTTAACCATGTATTGAACTCACACTCTTTGGGTCCTGTCACTGGATCTAACCAACGCCTTTATCCACTGTGCAGTGGAGAACTTGAGAAATTAACAGGTGATAACTGATATACATTAAACATGACACCTGGAACTAGAACAGTCTATCCCAGTTAGCAAAATAAATGGTTCAGTTCACTATTCTAACCACCTGAAGAAGGCCGAAGAGTACAACGCCCGTAACGTTGTAATAAATATGGCGACAACAATGAGGTCAATAGTCTGAATAGTGTAAATAGTACACATAATAACTCATCTCAGAAATATAGAGATAATCCTTATTTTTTTTATTTTATTATCAATAAAAGTAGCAGGGAAGACTGTCCTTCTCCAAGAGAAGGAAAACACTCAATTCCTAGCCGAAGAAGGCAACTGGAAAACAGAAGTTTATATTTCCCAATAATGTGTGGCAATCCACAGATGATGAAGGGCCTGGGGAGAATTATGTCACCTTTGCTATGAAAGGTTCTGGGATTTTTTTTTTTTTTACTTCTAAGCAAGCGATTACAAACCTCCAAATATTTTCTCTAAAACACTAGATAACTGTAAAACCGAACATTGTTAGAAGAACGTTACTCCACAAATCTGACGAAACATGGTTTTTCCTAATAAAAAAAAGCATACGAAAAAGATATTTATTGTCACGAAAATATAGGGCAAATATGATTCTTATTCTAAGAAGAACAATACAGGAAACAATTAGTTTGTTTATCTTTTAAACATATATAATATATATATATATATATATATATATATATATATATATATATATATATATTAATGTATGCTATATGTATTGTTAAAGTGCTCAATATCAGGGATAGACTGTATGTAAATATAAATGTGTACATTGAAATAAACATCCAGAGGCGACAGTTTGTTCCATGCTTGAACGCAATCATCAGGCAATTAGGATGTTGCCTCTAGTTGATGATTTCAATGCTCACTTATATATATATATATATATATATATATAGTTTAACGCATGCTATTTCTTTCATAAGGAACAAAAGAAATGTTACATAAGATCTCAGTATTATTACTTTGCGGTTCTGCAGTTTGGGATATTCTGTGCGTTTTTATGAACCGCTGGTGTTCGCATACGTCTTCTCGGGTTTAGCGACTCGGGAGAGAGTACAAGATTTCTCTTGAAATTTTCATTATGTGTCTGTGTGAAAAGAGAGAAATTAGTGAATGTATTTTTAAAGTGGGCGTGACGGTGTCTTTGATCAGTGCACGAAGTCCTTTGTCACTCGACTCAAACTTTGATAGCGTACGGTACATGGTAGATGACTGATTAAAATAAATAGTGATTCGTTAGCATAATCCTGTGTAATTAATTTCAATCTAATTTTAAAAGCTTTCACGTTTCACTTTTTTTTTTTGCATTATAAAGAGGAAGAGGGACATGAGCGATTAAGATAGTAGGCGGCCGAAATAGAGGCGAAATGATTGAGATAGAGAGACTGACGGAGAAAAAAGGATTGAAAAATGGGGCCTTTTGCATGAAATAAATAGGAAAAATCTTGCATTGTCAAAATAGGTAGGAAAAAGTAGGAAAAAAAGCCAATAAATTGCATTGGAAAGAAAATAATAAAACCTAATACTAGTAGAATCCCTGATAAAATTTTAATTATCACCTAGAGTATTTGAAAGTTTAAACATGTATCTGTATTCATATATACGAAACTCTGAAACCAGTTCAGCTATGCTGATTTATTAACTACCACCAAAACACACACACACACGCACACACATTAAATTAATTGCAAACATTATGTCTACTTATTTTTAGCATAATCCTTTCATATTCTCGAATATTTTTCCGTGAATTACAGTTAGACGATGCAAGAAATGTACTGTAACAGTGTAAATCACTTATATTTGTTACCGTGCATTCCTTGCATCATTTCAATGTAATACACTGAAAATTATTCGTGAATATGAAAGGATTATGCTAAAAATAAGCAAACATAATGTTTTAATTTATTTAATCAGACATACCTAAAAGATAATTTACTGCCTAAATTCACACACACACACACATATATATATATATATATATATATATATATATATATATACAAATATAAAAGAACAAAGAATAAAATTACAACGTTCAAAACATTAATTTACATCAGGACCCAATGCAAGAGTAGAGCAATAAATATTTATTATATACTGTTATCTTCGAACATGTAAGTAATTACTACAAAACTTTGTTTTGTTTCGACGTTTACTTATCTGGAGAGTCGTTGTATTTAAATGTCGAAATAAAATGTACAATTTTGTAGTAATTACATGTTCGAATGATACAGTGTATAATGTATATATAATGACAAAAATATAGTTTTAAGGTATTTATTTATGTGTAAAAGTGCTCAATATCAGTGAGAGTCTATGTAAATATAATCGAAGATTCCAATACCAAGGAACATGACCTTCAAGCAAGAAGCAGACTGCCGTTGGGTTTTGACTTCAGTATCTACGTGAAAATATATCATTTCACACCAGTGAAAGTGATAATGCCACTAAGACGCAAGGGGTTATTAGGAATCGATGTAAATGAGAACTCGTTAGTGAGACGAAGTCAGTAGAAAGACAATAAAAGAAGAGAATTCAGTAAAGTAGAAGACGGCGTTGTATTTAAGTTGAAGTCCGAGAAAAGGCAATGTTCGAATGCAACATACGCTTGAATCTAACTAATAGAACAATATATATAGTTCAAAATATAGTTTTAAAGAATGCTATATTTATGAGTGAAACTCCTGAACGTCAGGAATAGAGCATATGTAAATAAAAAAAGTGGACACTTAGGTCCAAACACAATAGCAACATTCCATTTCAAGATTTAAGACAAATTTCAGGCTATATATATACATATATAAATGCATGCATACACACATATATTTACACACACACACACACACATATATATATATATATATATATATATAA
>OZ010577.1:120669575-120712075 GCA_963932145.1 Acanthosepion lycidas | reverse complement strand
TATATATATATGTATATACAATATGTATGCATGTGTATATATATATGTATATACAATATGTATGCATGTGTGTATATATATATGTATATACAATATATATGTATGTATGTGTATGTGTATATACAATATGTATGTATGTGTATGTGTATATACAATATGTATGTATGTGTATATACAATATGTATGTATGTGTGTATGTATGTGTATGTATATGTATGTATGTGTGTGTATGTATGTGTGTATGTATATGTGTCTGTATGTATATGCATGTGTGTGTATGTATGTATATGTATGTATGTATGTATCTATATGTATGTATGTGTATGTATGTGTGTATGTATATGTATGTATGTTATGTATATATGTATATGTATATGTATATATATGTATGTGTGTATGTATATATATATATGTATGTGTGTATGTATATATATGTATGTGTGTATGTATATATATATATGTATGTGTGTATGTATATATATATGTATGTGTGTATGTATATATATGTATGTGTGTATGTATATGTATGTATGTGTGTATGTATATGTATGTATGTGTGTATGTATAAATATGTATGTGTGTATGTATGTGTTATATATATGTATGTATATACAATATGTATGCATGTGTTATATATATGTATGTATATGCAATATGTATGTATGTGTTATATATATGTATGTATATGCAATATGTATGTATGTGTTATATATATGTATGTATATACAATATGTATGTATGTGTATATGTATATACAATATGTGTATATGTATATACAATATGTGTATATGTATATACAATATGTGTATATGTATATACAATATGTGTATATGTATATACAATATGTATGTGTATATACAATATGTATGTATGTGTGTATGTATATGTATGTATGTATGTGTATATGTATGTGTGTATGTATGTGTATATGTATGTGTGTATGTATATGTATGTATGTATATGTATGTATGTATGTGTGTATGTATATGTATGTATATGTATATATATGTATGTGTGTATGTGTATGTGTGTATGTATCTATATGTATGTATGTGTATGTATGTGTGTATGTATATGTATGTATGTTATGTATATATGTATATGTATATGTATATATATGTATGTGTGTATGTATATATATATGTATGTGTGTATGTATATATATATGTATGTGTGTATGTATATATATATATGTATGTGTGTATGTATATATATGTATGTGTGTATGTATATATATATATGTATGTGTGTATGTATATATATATATGTATGTGTGTATGTATATATATATGTATGTGTGTATGTATATATATATGTATGTGTGTATGTATATATATGTATGTGTGTATGTATATATATGTATGTGTGTATGTATATATATATGTATGTGTGTATGTATATGTATGTATGTGTGTATGTATAAATATGTATGTGTGTATGTATGTGTTATATATATGTATGTATATACAATATGTATGCATGTGTTATATATATGTATGTATATGCAATATGTATGTATGTGTTATATATATGTATGTATATGCAATATGTATGTATGTGTTATATATATGTATGTATATACAATATGTATGTATGTGTATATGTATATACAATATGTGTATATGTATATACAATATGTGTATATGTATATACAATATGTGTATATGTATATACAATATGTATGTGTATATACAATATGTATGTATGTGTGTATGTATATGTATGTATGTATGTGTATATGTATGTGTGTATGTATATGTATGTGTGTATGTATGTATATGTATGTATGTATGTGTGTATGTATATGTATGTATATGTATATATATGTATGTGTGTATGTGTATGTGTGTATATATATATGTATGTGTGTATGTGTGTATGTATATATATGTATGTGTGTATGTATATGTATATGTATGTGTATATGTATGTATGTGTGTATGTGTATGTATGTGTGTATGTATATATATGTATGTGTGTATGTATGTGTTATATATATGTATGTATATACAATATGTATGTATGTGTTATATATATATGTATGTATATACAATATGTATGTATGTGTTATATATATATGTATGTATATACAATATGTATGTATGTGTTATATATATATGTATGTATATACAATATGTATGTATGTGTTATATATATATGTATGTATATACAATATGTATGTATGTGTTATATATATATGTATGTATATACAATATGTATGTATGTGTTATATATATATGTATGTATATACAATATGTATGTATGTGTTATATATATATGTATGTATATACAATATGTATGTATGTGTTATATATATATGTATGTATATACAATATGTATGTATGTGTTATATATATATGTATGTATATACAATATGTATGTATGTGTTATATATATGTATGTATATACAATATGTATATATATATGAATGTGTTATATATATATATACAATATGTATGTATATATATATGAATGTGTTATATATATATATACAATATGTATGTTTATATATGTATGTATATATATATGAATGTGTTATATATGTATATACAATATGTATGTTTATATATGTATGTTATATATATATATATATATAATATGTATGTATATATATATGAATGTGTTGTTATATATATATATGTATGTATATATATATGAATGTGTTGTTATATATATATATGTATGTATATATATATGTATGAATGTGTATATATATATATATATATGTATGTGTGTATATATATATGAACGTGTGTATATATATATATGAATGTGTGTATATATATATGTATGAATGTGTATATATATATGTATGTGTGTATATATATATGAACGTGTGTATATATATATATATATATATATATGAATGTGTGTGTATATATATATATATATATTTAAATATTTATTTAAAAAAATTTATAGCATAAATATGTTATAAAATCAATACAAAAATAGCCATTTTGTTTCAACACGGTCGTTTTCTTATCAAGTGATGACGTGAATGTAAAATAAATGGTTGTAAAACATTCAAATTAATTAACAATCCTTCGCAAGGGGAAAACGTTGTTACAAAGGCTAGATGGACCAATCAAAACACAAGTATATGAAAATTCAAAAAGCTTGATAACGAAGTCATGTTATAATATCTATTCAGATGTTTAAAATATGGGTAGTATTAAAAAAGAATTTATTCCAACCAATAATTACTAAACTATATGATAAAATTTAATATTAAAATTTAAAACTGCTAATTACAAAATTTAAAATTTATACGCTATTAAGTTTACAACTATAAAATTACTGAGGAGAAAAGAAATATATACGTTATTCAATTTATTTCTTCATTGAAGTTACTTTAGCTAATTTAATATCCGGTCCTTTTACAATGTATACATTTTAATCCTCATGGTGTGTGAATGGGGTCCTAAACTCATGCGTAAACCAAGCGCAATCAGATTCTAATATATAAGCACCAAGACATATTTACATATATATATACACACACCAAAAAGACAAGACAGAGAATATCTTCACGGTCTGTCATGAAAAAAAGGGGGAAGTGGGGGAAGGGAAACCAACACACACGTACATACATACACAATTAAAAGTGAATATTGACCTTGACTTTCAAACTCTAGTGCAGGTAGGGTATCCAAAGCGAATTCATCAGATTTAATAAACTCTTGTTTTTGGTTTGATTTCTGGTGAATGATCAGACCTGCCCTGGAAAACATATACATACATGTATTCATACATACATACATACATACATATATATATATATATATATATATATATATATATATATATGTTTTGAGTATTTTTCTGACTAAATATTGCTTTTGTCTCTCAATAAAACAATCCATAGGTAAATTACCGAGAATAAAATAAACAATCGGGCTGGAAAAGTTCTATTTCTTTTAAATGAATAGATCCTATTCATTTAAAAGAAATAGAACTTTTAATTCAGAAAGTGTTTTTGACGTAATCCATCCTTGACTTTTATGTATAAATCAGTCGATCGAGATTTAGTTTTATTGATAGATTTTATGAGTTGTAATGACAGTGGAACTGATAAATTTTTCGTAAGAATAAGGACAACAAAGAAACTGTTTCTCACAATCAGTTGTTATTGAATGTTTTGCGACATATAATCTGGAAATAAGGAAATAAAATTTAACACTCACAAGACCCATCAAAGAGAGAAGTAGAATAAAATAGTGTACCCTATTTTATAACATTCATGACACTGGTTAGGAAAAGCGTAAATGTAAATTGGTGTTCTAACGGAGCAATTGATTGGAAAATGTGGAGCTATTTAATCGCCTACATTCTAAAGGGAAATAACGCACAGAGTATGAGAGGGGAAATAATTTGCGCATTTCTGTGTTGATTCCAAATATCTTCCTAGTATTTCCTAACTTGATACAGGGCCATATCAGAAGAAGAAGAATTGTGATTAACTTATATTCAAAATTTCCTTTAGGATTCGGGCAGCAACTGCTGTCAATTTTGGAAAGCAAGCACTCATCTTAGCCAAAGATTTAGTTCGAGTTTGATTTTTTATAATTAAATTATCACACGAATTTTTGAACTAGGTTCACTGTTCTTCAATCTTGAATAAGAGAGAAAGATATAATAAGCGGATGAGGTTCAAAATCATTTTTTAAAGCTAATAATTATTAGAACTGAAACAGCTGAGGATATGCCGGAGTTTTAAAAAATTATTCTATATGCAAATAACGACCCATAAAGTAAATAATAACATATTTAGATCGTTAGTAAAATGTATGGTAAGGTTTATATATATATAAAGCATTATTCTAGTGTCGTTCCATTGTTCTTATTTTCTTCATAGATCACTGTGCGTATTTTTTCACTTCCAACCCAGTTCTGCGGAATCAGAATCAACATTGAGTTTAAGCAAGCGAATGAGCCAATTGGAGTAAAGTGCCATGCAGATTTAAATTTTTCCCACTTGTGACGAATGCAGCTATCGATTTTTTTGCATGCTAGCATCTTAGTTAACATTCGTGTCAGTCAGCTGTTGACTCTCACGCTGGCCAATAGAATCTTCCTACCTATTCGTGGCAGCCACCTTTAGGCTCTCACTCTGGCCAGTAGAAAATGGCTGCAAACCACATGAAAAGTGCCGCAGAAGCATGAGAAAATCGATTATTTCCACTATCGATGGGAGTTGGGAAATGCAACGTCGATCTTGGACTTCTCACTAACTTGGAGCATGTGCATATAAATTTTGATGCAAATCCGTCGAAAATTGCGGCCGTGCATTCGTTACACACACACACACACACATCCTGCCTTTTATAGATAGAGATACAAAACTTCAAAGTGTATGTCTTGACCAATATATAAAGTAGATTTTACTTCATGTCATGAGATTTAGTGCAAAAGTGATATAGGAAATTAATTTTTTTTTTTTTTTTTTTTTTTTTTGCGGCACGTCCGTAATCTAAGCATTTTTTTTTTCTCAAAATGAGACAAAATACTGGCAAGTGAAATCATCACTTTGTCTTGTCCGTTTCCTAATACATCCGATTCATAAACGATACTTGTCTAGTTTGATTTTTCCTTATATATACTGTTCTTTCTCAAATTCACTTTACTGCCATTGATGGGAGAGAGGTATACTGAGGTATACTTTTATATATTTCCACAATTAGGAGAAAGCCATCGTCAAGAATGTGCCGTAAGTAACCATTCTCCCTTGCATGAAGTATTGCTGCTATATATGGTCTGGAGTCCCTTCTGTTTCTCTCAAGGTCCTTGATAAAATCCAAAGACGGATATGCAATGTAATTGGCCGTGTTCTGGCATCTTGTCTGCAGTCGTTCTCTCACAGTTTCTATTGTTGTTGCTTTGTTTTTTTTTTTGGGGGGGGGGTCGATAATAAATAAGTATCAAATTACGACGTGACATCTCCTTCTCTGTCTTTTTTTACAAATACTTTCACGGTAACTGCTCAGATGAGCTGCTTCCGCTGGTTCCCATAGTTCATGTATTTAAGCGTTCAACTAGGCTGGCATCACGCTCTCACACTTTCACTGTCGAAAATGTTAAATGTAGCCGTCTCTTCTACTCCAATAGCTTCATGTCTCGCACTTCTCGCCTGTAGAGTTCCCTCCCTATTTCTTGTTTTCCTGATAGCTATAATCTCCAACTATTCAAATGTAACGTCAGTCGACATCTCCAGATGCCCTGATCTATCCCCTAAACTTCTTTTCATCTTTCACTCCACTTTGCTCTCGCTCCAACTCTCTGTAACCCCCTGCGTGCTAGTGGCTTCCCGCCTTGCTTGGGGTGGAATGCTTAAAAAAAAATGTGAGGACTTTGTGTTCAAGACTTTCTTAAATCCGACTAAATATGAGAAAAAGAGAATTAACCTGAAATATCTTTTTTAAATGAAAATAAAAGCAACATATCTCACTTACAGAAACTCATGTTAACTTAATGGTTTCATATTGAAGACATTGAACCCATTGTAAAGTAGTTCCTGTGTCGTGTTCAATTTTCTGCAAGAGTTTTCAAGAAATTTACAATATAATATTGTAATATTAGCCGATTCCTCCTGATAAGGAAACATTCGGAAGTCATTGGCCGAGGAATCAGCGCCGCTTTCGTTTGAAATATAGACTCTTTCTCTTAAAATATTGTTCAAAGTTCAGTAATTGGTATTGCTCTTTCCAGTTAATTTTTTAACCTTTTTTCGAGTTACATGTGCTAACCATCAGTTGTTGCTACTTTTAAAAGACCACAATTGATCCTCTATTTACATTATTCAGATTATTGTCCTCATCTTTGTCGTCATATTTATTACAACGTTTCCAGCCTTCTTCAGGTGCTTGGAATGTCGAACTGAACCCTTTATTTCGCTCACTGGGGTGGACTGTTCTAGTTCCACGTACCATGTTTAAGTTATCTCCTGTTAATTCCCCTCTCCAAGTTCGCCACTGACTTAACTTTGGTCCTGTCACTAGACTAAAGCCTTTATCCATTTTGCCATGTGTCTTTGAGGACATATGTGTATGAATTTCTGAGTATTATAAACCTAATGTCTTTAGAAACCATTTTTTAACAATGCTCAAATTGCAATTTTTGCTGTTAACATTGCATGATTTTTACCAGAACACATATTGCAATTTTTGTTATTATTATCGCTTTTCTCAGGCACTTATTACTGGTTCCTATATTGTATTCATTTCTATGCTTGATCGGCTCAGTGAACGAGATAAACGGTTCAGTTCGACATTCCAACGACTTGAAGAAGGCCGGAGCGTACAACGCCCGCAACCTTGTAATAAATATGGCGACAAAGATGAGGACACTAGTCCGATTAATCTAAATAGTGTACATAATACCTCATCTCAGAAATATAGACAGATACTGAAAGGCCGAAACGTTGTGATAAATATGGCGACAAAGATGAGGACAATAGTCCGAATAATGTAAATAGTGTACATAATACCTCATCTCAGAAATATAGACAGATACTGAAAGGCCGAAACGTTGTGATAAATATGGCGACAAAGATGAGGACAATAGTCCGAATAATGTAAATAGTGTACATAATACCTCATCTCAGAAATATAGACAGATACTGAAAGGTCGAAACGTTGTAATAAATATGGCGACAAAGATAAGGACACTAGTCAGATTAATCTAATTAGTGTACATAATACCTCATCTCAGAAATATAGACAGATCCTCAAATGCTGTGGTTTCTGTGACTTGATACAGATCTTTGTGATTCTGTAGAGATTTAAAGAAGGTTCTTCCGCATTGATGCACAGGGTTCCTTCGTGCGAAATAATGTTTAATCATTGATCTGAGTTAGAAGATGTATACAGTTGACAGATTCGAAATTTCAGAACCAGTTGGGCGCCATTCATATGAAAAGCCTCAGTCTGATGACCCTATTTCAGAACATTCTCAAGTTTCTAGCTTAATGTTTTGCTCTTGTAGTTTCTTTCGGTGTTAAACAAAATAAGCTCTGGTGTAGCTTATTCTGTGATTAATGTTCTTATACTCTGTAGTAACTCTGTTATAACTGATCCATATGCCAAGGTATTAAAAGGGTTTAGTTTTTATTAATTCCATACTCTGTATTATTAGGATTGATTTAGGATAAGTGAGATCTCTATTTAGTTTTGTCAATAACCAGAAATTGATTTAAAGAGATTTTTCTTCACGCTATCATTAAAATCCGCTCACTAAGGAATTGGGCTTACTCTCATTCTCTTCTTTTCCACGGAGATTCCTCTTCGTACATCAACAGCTAATTAATCAAGGTACAATAAATTTTCTTACTGAAAGATTTTTGCGCAAACTTTATTTGATTATTTTCACAAATTTATTTTCAGCATGATAGTTTGACACGCAAACAGCAGGAGACAAAAAAATGATTAAATCATAATTTCGTGTGTGTGTGTGTGTCCAGACGAAAGCCTTATAAATCCATATATAAAGATGTTTGTTTATACATCCGTATACATGTTTGTGTTCGCTCGAAATTATAATATATAAATATATATGTTGAGGTATATAAGTTTGCGTTCGAAACACTGAACATTAAATATATAAATTTGATACTTTATAATGTGTATGTTTGTGTTTACGTTCAAGATCTTGAAAATGAAATATATATGAAATTAGTTTTCTCTCATTGTGTAGTGTTTATATGAAACTCTT
Organism: Acanthosepion lycidas; assembly: GCA_963932145.1. Taxonomy (NCBI): domain Eukaryota; kingdom Metazoa; phylum Mollusca; class Cephalopoda; order Sepiida; family Sepiidae; genus Acanthosepion; species Acanthosepion lycidas. The sequence goes on along the minus strand of OZ010577.1, from coordinate 120,703,366 downwards.
ACATGAAAACTACAACATTAATAAATACGGTTTTAGGATTCATATTTACTAGTGTGTGTTTTTATATGGCTGAACCCAGCGGTTCTTACCTAAAAGAGATAACTAATTTGAATATTAATCTTTTATAAATGAATTTTAAAAATGTTACGTTTTTGTTTCTAATTTTCAATTTTTGCGTTCTTAATCTTTAAAAATAAATAATTATTTTGATGGTGACTTTCTTAATCGCTTAGTTTGTCAAATAAAGTCAGTTTAGACCACAGCTTGCGAGAATAAGTTAGTCGAGCATGTGCTAGCCACGATGACACTTTTAATAGTATATATTTCAAGTAAAAATTTTCATTTCTGACGTATTCACCTTTTAAGCATTGACCATAAAAAGAATAAGTTTACTATGTTTTCTGCTATAATGGATTTATCTGTTTATTTATATTGAGTTTAATTAAATAAAATTAGAAAAAAAAAAAAAAAACATTATTATTAAACCCGAAATAGACACCATTTTTATGCCTGTAAACACTGTAATGGAAGAGTGGAATGATCTATGTTGAAATATTTTGGTTTACTGATTTTTTTCAGTGCTAGATAAATTCAAATCATAAATAACCCAAAACAAACTAAATGCAATTATTGTTCAGCCTAAAACTTTGTTAGGATTCTGTACAAAATTAATATATTTACTTTAAAATGAGTGAATCTCATAGAGTTTAATATGTCTTGCCTGAATATAAACTTATATCTTTTATTTTTGAAAAACCTGAATTTTTCAGTTATGTGCTTAAAATGGGTGTTCGAATTACAATGTCAGTATAAAGCAAAAATGGATCTAAATGTTAGGTCCATCTTTCTGAAAGAGGATATCCGAGTTACAATGTAAATAAAAAGCTCAATTATGCCGTTGCTTTGTGTTTAGGAATTTTAAGGAAATAATGAGTTTCAGAGATGTATAGATGATCATTGTGTCTCAGTAAATGTTACTACTCCGAGCATTTATCTCTGACGTCTGTCGACGAAAAAACGTTAGTTCATTTAATAAAATAAAAAAATAAACATTTTATTTGTTTAAAATAAATACATCATATTAGGCATGTTTAAAATTTCCCAGCATATTCGTTTTTGAAAACTAGACATTGGACACAATAAATAGCAACGTATATCAACCCTTAATGGACCTGGATAAGAGCTTAGGATATTTGAAAGCGCCTATACGTCAGTGGAAAACTTATGCTCAAATTCTCCCTGGAAACTAGAAAAGTAATCCCAACTGCACAGAAATTAAATAAATAAATCTTAAACAAAGACTGGCCTTTAACTAAATCTGTATTAAAAACAAACTGTTCTTAACTGCGGTAGCGAAGAATCATTTGTGGCATATCCTTGTCAATAGGTTGCCTTTTAAACTGTTTGCTAATACTAATCATAAATGCAGAAAAGTTATGCTTGAAATCGAGTATCTGAAGATAGTATTCTCCAATACATCACAGATTAATTATAAATTTTGTTTTATCTGGATAATTCTACTCTGGTAATTTCAGTCGTACATATCTCATTCGTAAACTTGTCTTTATCATTTTTGTAGCACAAAGTTCATGGCCTTCCTATTATTGTAATAATTCATTTTTTTTCTAATTATTGCATTTATATTAGGTTATCAAATAATTCTTTTCGTTTTTTTTTTTTTGTTTCAATTCTTTTAATCCTATTCATCAAAAATTTTAACAGATTAGTCAATAATATTAAAGGATAAACAAAATTTGTAGAGGAAGAATAGAACAAAAAACAAAAAAAAAACAACCGTAAAAATTGTTCTCGTGTTGATTCAATTAACATTGGAAAAAACGAAGGATTTTCTTCTCACAACCAAATAATTAGATTCTTGTTTTCAGTTTGTTGTTTTTAAAAAAACGTTTCAGCCGATAGACTCTTCGGCTTTCCCTGTTCATTCTGATGATTGAAAATGAAATATCGTCGTTAATGATTATATATTATGCACTGTGATCTTTACGCTTGTTATTTTAACACAGCCTCCGTGCTTTAATCTTTGGCTTTAATGATTTTTGTTAAACTTCTGATATTATTTACATTTATCTCTATGTGCCGTAAAACAAACCAAATCTAACTTTTATATCTACGTTTAGACGACCATTAAAACTCGCTCGTAATTCACAGGAATAAAACTGGTCGTAACTTTGAGTTTACAATTGAAGAAATTAATTAAAAAGGAACATGATTTTTTTTTACGTCGGAAGTAGTTCGAGGGTCTATTAATAACAATATTACCAACAGTAACACATGTCAAAAACATATTACGTGGCCAATTTCTATTGAATCCATTTTTAAAAAATGAAGTGTATGTTTATCTAAAACAAACCGTATGTACATAAAAACTTTCCAATATCAACATGCGAAAAATCAGCAACAATAATGTCTGTCAGACACACACACGATTAAGAATATACCTTACGAACTTAATTACACATAGACTAGAATTAGTATACACTTACATAGATAAAGTAATATTTACTGTTTTTCAGTCAGACTTGGAATACCTTAATTTCTTGGAATTTCGAATGGACGTGTCGTCTCTCCTTGAGTTCGCAACGCCATAAATTATACTAACGTTTCTTTTATCTCGTCGAATGCCCATGAAACATGATTAACCAATGAAAATCAACCAATAAAAAAGTAAAAAAATACCATAATTTTTTCTTCTTTTTTTCCGTATGTCATTCTCTGATGAACCTTTAAAAAACGCGAAATATGTTAAATTAGTAAACGCTCCCTACTTGATCTTTATCCTATCACTAATCTCGAAATAACTGTTGACTTCCTTTTGGAATTACAAACAGTCTTTCGAAAGAAGTTTTCTTCGAACTTCTTACTGTTTGCTGAAGTTTTAAAATTCTTTTCAAATGTTCAGTAAACAGCTGTGGAGTCGATCTAAAGATAATCACATGTTGTTTGCTTATCCGGTCATCAGAAAAATAGTTTCATTTCAAAGATGATGTGTTGAAAAAATAATAAGATTTCTTTTTTTTCTTGCTTCAGGCAATACAAAACGCAGACATATACTCTGAGTTTTCCAATATCTGGAGAGTGAAACCAAGAAATTTTCACACATTTTTTTCATCAGTCGATGGTGAGAAAAATTGCATAACGTGTGATTAAAAAAAAAAAATCTACCGTCTGAGTAACTGACATCCAAATCGCGTTTCAAGCCTTGAAGAATATAAAATGGTTTTGGCAGTAGAAATGTTCGTGCCTTTGACTTTATTGCTACTAAGATGTTGATTTTTCGAATTTTATTTCATTTTCCCATTTAGTCCTTTGTATTTGAGCGTCTAGTTCCGTCTAATATATCGATGTACGAGAAATATATGTCTAATATTTCCATATTTTTCGATAACATTCTTCCAGAGGAGTACTGTGAGTAAAATAGTTTATCAAATATTTACATTTATTTTATATGGTATTAAATATTAGATATATACTTTTATGATTGAATCTAAAAAAAAAAAAAAAAAACTTCCTTAATTTTACATACATATATATATATATATATATATATATATATATATATACATATTAGTGGCTGGTTACTCGTCTACTGGGGCGGCTTGCAAAACCACCGACAGCGCCTCAAATTTCAGTAATTCTCAAGCACTTTCTAAAGGTACCGCATGCTGGAATTCTTGATAACAGCTAGAAGTAACTTTCCTGACAAATCGATCAGGGTGAGATTCTAACCTGGGTCTCGTGTTCAGAATATCTATCTATATCTCTATCTATATCTCTATCTCTCTCTCTCTCTCTCTCTATATATATATATATATATATATATATATATATATATATATATATATATACACACACACACACACACACACACACACACACACAGTGTAACCCGGATATAAGAGAGTTGTCAGGACCGGAGAAGAAGTCTCTTATATCTGGGTTACACTGTATATATATATATATATATATATATATATATATATATATATATACACACTATAATAAACCTAAGGAGCCAGGCAAACCTACCTAGGTTTCACATAAACGGATCTTCCGTGTAGAGCCGGTAAAATTATATATTATTAAATGGACAAAGTCCAGCAATTATTTTAGTAAGTTTATATTTTACACCTTATTTTTATAGATACAAATATTTAAGTAAATACTCTGTTTATAATAAACAGTATTAACAACATTTACCGCCCTGAATGTCCGAGAAATTTCATAGAAAATATGTCTCCTCCAAAAGGAATAGAACCTGTTTCTCGCATGGAACTGTCATATAGCCTGACATGCTATACCATTTAGCTACAGAGGAAGTGTCTGGTTAGCAAGACGAATTAAAACTACAGATTTTCTATGATTTTTCTCGAACGCTCATATCTGAATGTCGGAGAAATAAATGTCTAAGTGTGCGTGTGTGTGTGTGTGTGTGTGTGTGTGTGAAAGGTTTATGTTAATTATTTCAATTCCAGTCGATTTCATTCAGTCACTTATGAACAAATACCCTTGGATAAGATATGAATCCATCTCTTCTTCCCCAGGTGAAGTCTAGGTGAAGAATTACTTTAATTTCAAATTCTGGAATCGCTGGGCACCACTTTTCTGTATTCAGCACTACCAAAATATCTGTAATATGTTATTTTTTGAACTTTAACTAAATCTTAAGTAATTTCACAACTGACGCAAATAAAAAAAATGAAACAGAAATAGTTAGAAAAATCGCTTTTTTATACCGTATAAAGTGTTGCTATTATTTGTAACAGTTTAATTTCATTGAAATAATTTTCTTTTCTATTTATCAGGTGCAAAGATTTTTAAAAAAAATAGATGCTTTTCACTCGTTAAGCGTCTGATATCAATTACAAAATCACATTTCTAGAGACGATTTTAGAATAGCTGAATTAGGGAAAAAATTAATGAGTTGATTAATAGATTCGACTGAAGTCATAACATTTTTTTTTTCAGACTAAATCTCCGAATAAACTTGTTATCGCCTCTTTATTCACCATAGTTTTTGGAATACATTTTTCTATATTTCAACGTGCCTTCGGATTTCAGTGTCACAATTTCCGTCGTCTGTTATTCATCATTATTTTCATCTGTCCTTTAATTCCTTCAATCATCGTGAGGACTAAAGGCAGAAGTAACAGACAACTTCCTCAAGGATGATCTATTGACGGTGTTTCGCAGTTCCGGCATTGACGCACGATTTATGGTTTAATAAAATAAAATGGACAAAAAATGGTGCGAGATTTTCTGTTAAAAATTCCCAAATATTTATATTTTCATACTTGTTTGATTTTAAAATTTGCAATTCATCGTTCGTATGCCGGGCTGTGTCGTGTTGCTGATAGTTCGTATATCTTGTCTTTATACAATTGATGCTTACTCATTTTTCTCTCTTTCCTTTACTACCTTCTGCAGGAAGTCCTTCAGTTTTCTTTCTGCGTCTGTTGTCAACACTATGTTATCTGCATATGTTACGCTGTTGAGATTGTATCGACCTGTAATAAATCCTGTTATATCTCAAGATCACATCGCTGCAAAGGTTGTCTGATAATAAGTCCTTGTTTTATGTCGCTTTCTGTTTTTTTTTTTTGTTTTTTTTTTTATTTACTGAATTCATTTTCTATCCGTACGAAGACGGTTTACTAGATTTTGACGTAAAAAAAGAAACACTGGGTTGTTCTTTTTTCGTTTGAATTTTTTCCCAGTCCTGACTCAAATGATCAAGGTAAAAAAAAATAAATAAATAAACAATTGTTTTTTTTTCGTCTCTTTATAAAAATAACAGTTTAGAACACTAAGCACGTTAAAAGTAAAGTTATGTAATGGGATTGTTTTAGCTAATAGTTAATTAGCATAAAGAGAGCTATAACTATAGCCCACGGGCAACTTTGAGGGAGGTTACGTTAAATATCAACGGCTACTTTGACCCTCATAACAATTTATTTTCCTTAATTTCTTTTTGTATTTTGTTGTGGAGAGCGACTTTTTCGGCTTTACCGTTTTCTACATCCGACGCTATTCACACAAATCATTTACATAACCATTACTAATTCCTGGAAATTTTGACCTTATATTTAATATTTTTTATAAATGGCATGTTTTTCAATAGATGGCTTTAGACTAACAATCTACACCAATCATCGAATTCCCGCATGTTTCGAGTTTGGTAGCTTAGTTAAATATTTCTCACTATTAACTGTGTTCAGTGTTGAATTCCAAATTAAAACCAGGATTTTGAATGCTGATTTAAAATGCATAAAGACTCAACTTGGATCGTTGTCGTAGTATAATCTTTTAATTTCTTACATTGTTTTTTTTTTCTTTTTCTTTTTTGTCTCGTCTTGGCTGAGATGGAAGTGACGTGGAGCTTCTGATTGGTCGCTTGCTATTTCAAGATCGGCAATGGCAGTTCTTTATATGTCCGTTGGCGTGTGCTTGGGTGATATTTGCTTCGTCTGCCGGAATATGTATTATTCCAGTCGGGCCTATTGGGTAAGCAGGTATGATGTTGAAAGACCCGAAACTTGTCATGACCCCAAGTCATAACATCTATGACGAGTCGATCTGGCGTACCCGCTGGAGTGAATTCCTAACAAATCAATACCAATGATAACTTAAATTTGGATGCACACTTAACGTAGCAGTTACCGTGGAACCGACGGCAAGTCTTCACATTCCAATTCCCTTGCGTTCATTTTCACACAAATACACTTCTTCCCCACCAAATCACACTGATGGGTTAAATAACCGGACAACATATATTCGATTGGAAAATAATCTGAATTCAAAAACCGGTTAGCCGTGGTATTGGGAAGTCCATCCTGTCAACACCTTCTTGCTAAAGGTACCGCTGCAGTAAAGTCTAGCCTGGGGTGGCTGTGGCAGTATTTTCCACGGAGACGTTTAATCGCACTAAGGTGGCGGAGAAAGCTAAATTCGTGAATGGAGCGAGACAAACGTTTGCTTACGATCGTATCAACTTGTTATATAGGAATAAAGTGTCGCTGCCGACACTTGAGTTTGAACATAGACCGCCAGTGAGCAAACACACGTGATCTTATTATTGAATTAAGTAGACCACGTGAACATAGAGGAAACGCATAAGTAGAAACTCGCGTGACGTCTATTTGATCTGCTATATTTATTCTATCCTCTAATACTATTCGGATCACCATTTCTACTCTATCCTCTATTGCTCTATTACTATTAGCCTCTATTAATATACGGACCGCTATTCACTATAGTATTTCTCTATAAGGGTTACTTGTAGAACGAGTATTATCGAGCAAGTACTATTACTGTGAGTGCTATTCGAAGGCGTCTGGCACGAGCATTGTTCAGCGGCGTATCTGCGATTACAAATTCTCTACGAGCATTACAAAAGTGTCAAACGAGTGTTTGTTGACATTACAAAAAGTGTCAAACGAGTGTTTGTTGACATTACAAAAAGTGTCGAACGAGTGTTTGTTGACATTACAAAAGGTGTCGAACGAGTGTTTGTTGACATTACAAAAGGTGCCGAACGAGTGTTTGTTGACATTACAAAAGGTGTCGAACGAGTGTTTGTTGACATTACAAAAGGTGTCGAACGAGTGTTTGTTGACATTACAAAAGGTGTCGAACGAGTGTTTGTTGACATTACAAAAGGTGTCGAACGAGTGTTTGTTGACATTACAAAAGGTGTCGAACGAGTGTTTGTTGACATTACAAAAGGTGTCGAACGAATGTTTGTTGACATTACATAACAACTGTATTTATCTTTACTCTAATGATTGCATAGTCAGTGAGGCAGAATTGTCGGTTGGAAGTAAGAAAATGTAATAATATTTACTGTATTATCTTATTTTACACTATATTCAAACTATTTTCCTCATAATTTTTGTTTTAATAACCACGTTTCAGCCGTTATGCCCTCCGGCCTTCCTCATGTGAATATTGATTTCAGTTAGCTACAGGGAATTCTGAACTGAACCCTTTATTTAATTTACGCGGTACACTGTTCTTATTCCACGGCCCATATCGTCTAGTTCTTGGGCACTGAGACGTGCTGTAATGGTTAACAAGCTAGTTTCGTTAGATCAATTACGACTGAACAGCGAGTTCGATCTTCACTGGGCGCCCCATACTTTTAGCCTTGTGTCACATGTAAGCTACGCTTAGAAAATCACCATATCGTCTAGTTCTTACTTTTAGTACTGTTCAGTTATTGCTCGTCCGCTTTGCATTGAGTATAAGTACACACTGTCCAGCTCAGCTATTTCAGCAAATTCATGAACTAACGCTTTAATACACTAGCGCGTTGTCTACAACATCCTGAGACATTGCCAGTAAAATGAGAACAGTCTACCTCCATAGATTATATAAAACTTCAGAATTCCCTCTCCGTTACCCAGATCGAAAGATACCTGTATTTTTTTTAAAGCATTTCACCCAAATCAAGGCAGGAGTGCTACTAGCACGCACGGTGTTTCACAGAGTGAGAGCAAGAGTAAAGTGAGGTTTTTGGGGAAGGAAGGACGGTGACCAGGATCAAGGTATCAGAAGATGTCGATTGACATTACATTTGAATATCCGTTTGTTATAGCTATCAGGAAAGCAAGTAGGCGGAAAGGAGTGAAGAAGCTGTTGGAGTAGAAGAGGCGGTTACATTTAACTGTTTCGACAGTGAAAGGGTGGGACCGTGATGTCAACCTAGTAGCACACTTAAATTTATGCAGTTGGGGTACCAGTGAAAGTAACTGGACAGTGCAGTGGCCATTAATTTTTTTTATAAAAAAGACGGAGGGAAGCCACAGCATGTTTGTTTGAGAGTGACTGTAGACGAGATGCCAGATCAGGAACTATCACATTGCATACCCGTCTCTGAATTTTGTCGAGGACCTCAAGATATATTATAGAAAATTTAAAAAAAAACTAGCAAAAGAAGGAAAACGAACTAAAAAAATTCCTTAAAATATTGGTTAAATTCTATACAAACTTCGAATTTAAAATTGAAAAATACGCAACGCATTTCTTTACCTTAAGACTATTGTTTTCAGGCTAACGTTTTTCTTGCTCCAACTTTTTCAGCCCAAATCAGAAAATTCGATGGAACATAAAAGCGACTGTTAACGGAAATAAAAAAAAATCAGAAAAACAACTTTCCCGCCGTTCTCCCGAATAATAAGCAATAATTAGAACAGACTGAATTTTTTTCTGAGAGGGGGAAAAGAGAGATAAATGAGTTTAATGAACTCATTAGGTTGAAAAATAATGCCCTAAATGGATCTTTCCTCGTTGAAAAATGTAATTAAAGAGTTGTATATAAGGAGAGGGGGGATTGCCATTGTTGTGTATCCAGCAAATGATTGCTTTTGAAACAAATTAAAATTAGTTGTTATTTGATTACAATCTCAGATAGTTGCAAACGAGAAAAAAAACTTATTTAATCCATTACCTTAAATTCTATATAAATTACAGTAATTCTTTTTTGTAAATATTTGTTATTTATATAAAGATTTAATTATATTTGCGTAAGTTTAGTAAGTAAATGGGAAAACTGTGGTCCATATATAGTGCTTGTCTTTCTCCACAGTGTCTATATCTAGAAACTGTATCCCTCAGCACTATTCCCTCTCTCTCTCTCACACACACACACACTCACACACACACACACATGTGTGTATATATATATATATTATGGGAAATGGATTAAATTTTTAATATATTTAGTTTAAAAGTTTTATTTGAAGGATACTCATATTCGATTAGAAGCTCTGTTTTTTAATTAAACAGTATATTTTTATCTAATGACATCTACTGCCACGAATATTCGAGAAATTTTGTCAGAAAACTTTGTTTACTTTAGGGTACGATACAGAGCAGATATGCATGTTTCGAGAATCACCAGAAAGGTACTATTCGTGCTTTGTTTGACTGTAAGTCCCTATGTGGCCGAGGCTTGGGCACCGTCAGCTCCAATGACCGTTCATCTTAGGTGATGCAGATTCGATTCCTGCCGGAGGGCGCACATATTTTCTAACAAGATTCGAATATTCAGCCCGGTGGATAAAAATACTGTTCCACTAAAAAAAAAAGAAGATATATAGTATAATTTAAAAAACAAAGCTTCTCGTCGAATATGAGTATCCCTAAAAAATAACGTTTAAACAAAATAAATTAAAAATAGCACAATGAAAATGTAATAATAAATAATATATTTTTTTACTTTAACGATGAGGAAAACAAATGTATATTTATTATTAATATATAATTTACAGCTCTATTATTTTACATCGATCATTACTTTTATTAACACCAGCACTCAATTTGAAATATATATTCACAGACGCCCACTCACTCACTCACACACACAAACACACACATATATATATATATATATATATATATATATATATATATATATATATATATATATAAAAGCATGTTTGATAAAATAATTTAGACTTATTATGTCTATTTATTTGAATTTTCATTCATGTCCACGGAATAATTTCTTGGTAGCTGTAGAAAATTTATCAAGGAAAATTCAATTTTCTTTCAAATATTTTTTTTTTATTTTCCCAAGTATTTTCATTCTTGTCCGAGATCAAAGTCAGAGTTAAGTGTCTTCGAATATGTATGCGTGAACCCCGCAAAATTCAAAATATTTACCCGTTATACAATGGAGATAATTTATGTGGTTTTGGTGTCTAATTTTATGGATTTCTAAGATTTTTTATTAAAATTGTACTTTTTAACAATTATAATTTATTATTTAAAACAATTTATGAACTTTGTTGCTATAGTTGTAGATGACTATATTTTTGGCTGCAAATCTCATATATATTCTCATATATAGCTTCTAGAATTTGTAGTTATTACTTATTATTATCTTAGTGTAGTACTTTTGTATTTTTTACTAATATATATCTAAACTGTGAATGTGAACACAGGTCTTCTTTTAAATGCCCTGAGATTGAATTATGATGGTTTAAGTGAAACTTAAGCCTTCTTGTCATGGTCGTTGTAGTAACACTGACAAACATGTTATTAACATTTTTATCAGAGATGCAATCACCCAAAGGACAATTAAATTGATATACGATGTTGTTCTTTTGTAAAACACCAAATGACGGAGAAGAATTGTTATGGATAACAAGGTTGTTTGTATTAAATTTAGTATGGTATGTAATTAAATTTATTTCTTTACAGGGAGCAGTTGGGGATACATTAATGTTCATGAGACGTTTCAAGATTTTTTATCCTGTTTATAGTTAGAATGTATTTGATTACGGTATAGTAGTTTGAAATGTTTAGAGATATTTGAGAATGCATTATGGTCTTTTTGATATTAGTTATTTTTTTTATATTTTTCATACATCATCTAATTTCTATATCAACCATGTAATCAACATAGTCATTATTTTTTTTTATTTTAAATTCAGTATATAAAATCTTTCTCATTGCAGAATTTGTTTTTGTACCGTTTATTAAGTTTCGTATAATAACTAATTTGTCAGAGTTGGGACATTCATTTATACAGTTGAGAGTGCACGTGATTATGCTAGTTTCTTTTGTATTATTGCTGGTATCCAAGCAACAAGAAACGGGGTTTTATTGCCGCTATTAAGTTTGTGAACTTAAGTACAGTTTTTTTAAGGTTTTTTTTTTGTTTTTCAAGTTTTTTGTTTTTCAAGTTTTTTGTTTTTCTTTCAAGTTTTTTGTTTTTCTTTCAAGTTTTTTGTTTTTCTTTCAAGTTTTTTGTTTTTCTTTCAAGTTTTTTGTTTTTCTTTCAAGTTTTTTGTTTTTCTTTCAAGTTTTTTTTTTTTCTTTCAAGTTTTTTTTTTTCTTTCAAGTTTTTTTTTCAGTTTATGTATTTTTGACTAAAATGAGATTATCATTTACATATCTTAGATAAATAGAGGTTTTTGTGGTACTAAGTACATTATTTTCTAGGTCAATCATGTAGAAGTTGGTAAAGTTTGCTCTCAAACGGAACCCATGGAAACACGTTTGCAGTATATGTTATTTTGATGGTCACAGGAGAAATCTTTTGTGGCACACATCAAGATTAGTTTTCGTAAACTATTAGGGCTTATTAATAGAAAGAGAGATAGAATGTTGTAGTTATTCTTTAAGATATACAAGGTGTTCAAAAAGTCGTGCACCATCCTGGTTTTCTTTAAAAAAAACACGTAAAAAACACCTTTATTGATAAGAATCATAATAGATGCTCAAATTTTACACCACTTGCAATAGAACAAGCATCAATTCTCTTCATCAAACTGTCTTTCACTCTCCAGAGGGTTTTAGTGGTGATTTTTTGCCATTCAGTTGTTATTACATCCAAGATTGCGTAGACGATTATCGTATACAACAGATTTGAGATGTCCCCAAAGGGGAGATAGATCTGGTAAATTTGTGAATCATAAGAATACGATTCACTGATGATTTGCTAAACTTTAGATATTGGCTTATTCTCCTTGCTGATTTTACAGGGCTTTTATCAACACTCGGCATAACCATGGCGGATGTTTCTTCATCAGTCGCACCCTTTGGTCGGCCACCTCTGTCACGGCTGGCAACTGAGCCATTTCCTTGGAAGCGTTTGATTAAACGGCTGACTGTTCTGGCTCAGGGTTAATGAGGTTGAATTCTTGAGCTACAGAGCGGCGTGTCGTTCCATCTCTTCCAAACATAAAAAAAAACAATTAAACACTTCCTTTTATTGTTAGTTTCTCACCCATAATTAAATCAAATCTGAAACAGAAAAAAATGAAGATGAATACTAATTAAAACAATTTTTTATGATCTTTTTTTTATAAATCATTAAACATCTTCCGGTGACGGAGAGGCTTCACTCTTTTGTTTACTCTTCCACTGCGACGATGTTGCTGCGGAACTTCTGGGACACCCTGTATATAGCCAGTACAATTATTTGAGAAGACATCCCTGTAATTATTTTCCTTTCAACTTTGGTATCTACACACTGTTATCTACCTCTCGGTATCAATTAAACCTGAAATTCCTGAATTTAATCATGGGATAGATACCATTAACTGCTTAGCCAAGTGAAACCTCCCAGTAATGTAAGAGTTACTTACACTCTTATCACTTGTACATCTCTCGTTATGGCATTTTGAAGCCTATATCTCTTTTTAATCATTTCACTCCAAGCAAAGCAACAAAGCCATTAAGACGCAATCGATTATTGAGTGTGAAGTAATCTAGGAAAAAGAAAAACATTAAGGAGAGAAAACAATAAATGAACAGGGATTAAGAAGACAGAATATAAGGATTGTCATTACATTTAATTTTTCGAAGATCAAAGTTAACTGGAAAGCAAGAAGACGAAAAAGAGTCCCAAAACTACCAACTTGATTTTCTTACTCGAAAAGTTAACGTAATAATTTTTTAAAATGTTTTTTTCTTAATCCGAAATTATTAATACGAAAAGAAATCCTCACTATTTCTTATATAAAAGAATTAACTTCGAAATTGAATGTACGAGTGTTTTTGCAACCATAAATATAGCAATATAAATACGAAGGCGAAACTTCTGAATAACAGTTTGTCGATTCAGGTTTATTAAAATTTCTTTTTCTCTTGAAATAAAAATAAGACAATGCTGCCATTAAAAGCATTCAATATCTCTACTTGCCAAAAATAATCTAATTTTCCGCAACGCCGAACAAATCAAGAAGGAAAATTCCGATAGATTACAAATCGCTGAATGTTGTCGAGTTGATAGTCTAAATATGAGTGAAATTAAAAAGTTAATTAATTTAGCCAATTACGAAAAAAAAAAGAAATATAAAAAAAGATTGATAATATTGATTAATTCCTTTCGGAAGATAATGAATGGAAAACATCAATAATTACCAGAATGAAAATAGTAGAAAGAGATTTTAGGAAGGTTGGGGAAGAGAAAGTAATTTGCTTAATTAAGATATCCCAGAGATACATTAAAAACATATTCACAGGTTTTGTTACGTCGATCATCTTTTATTTATCCAAGATTTGTTTAGTAAATAATACGAAAATATTATTTGTGAAAATATTTATTTTTAATTCTGAGATTTATGTAATGAAGTTTAGTGTCGATCGGAAGGCGAGTAATGACGTCTTCGTTACAAAACAGAGAAAACTACTTTGTAACATCAGTTTCGTACAGAAGGTAGTAAAAGAAAGCGAAAAGAAAGGACTAACATCAATTGTAAAAAGACAGAATGTATGATTTTCAGCAAGAGGAATAGCCGAGTGGGGGGAGGCGAACTACGAATTGGAATTTAGCAGTGGAGAAGACATTATAAACTTCTGATATAAGCAAATGTTGCTATTAATAATTCGTTGAATATTTGCATTAAAATCAAAATATATTTTTGAGATTTCGATGTGACACAATATTGACATTTGTCGAGTTCTCGCACAGTTATCGAAGCAATTTTCAAAGCCGTCTGCAACTTCCTCTCTCGGGATCACCATCAGCAGTTTGAACATTTTTTAAGTTCGTTTATTGATAGGAATTGCAGGGAATCACACCTATATTAACAATAATAAGAACATGATTTGTTGTTTCATGCTGAGAATGTTTACACACGTGTAAGTCTTTATATGATTGACTCATAAGAAATTCATAGCTTGGACTTACGGTTACATCTAGCCATTTCAAATATAAAACGATGAGATCTTGCCGCCAATCTAGTACTGCGATTTAATTGATAGTCTAGATACCAAAGTGGAAAGTTCATTAGAAAAATAATCCTGAAAATATTTATAGAAAAGGCAAAAGGAATGACGGTGGATAATTAATTGACTTAAACCGAAGTAACAAGTCAGGACCAATAACATTTCAGATTCTTCTTTGTATTTTATCATAAATCTTTTAATTTGAAGCGATAATATTTTAACTAGTATTTGTCGAATAGATAAGAGTAATGATTCGACATTTTACAAGGTTTTCTGAGCCAAATAACATAATTTCCCTGAATTCTAGAATTTCTCGTTTTATGTTTCACTGACTCCATACATAGCGGAAGTGATGATACGATTAATGAAAAATTGGCAAATGAAAATTTTATTCTAATCCAACTAAAATCAAGAATAAATAAATAATAGAACAAACGATTGTCTTCGAATTTATTTCAACAGGACCTGGGAGATCATGGTACTCCCCAGTTTCCTATCCTATGTAAATTTTAGCAATATCATCGTCTTTCTTTTCTGCCATCCATTTCCACGTGTTTGTTACACTATTCTCTACTTTCATCTCTCTTTCCTGCCTTCAATATGTCCTGTCAAATTTTCTAAGACCTTTTTTCATATTGTTTCCTAAAAATTTCAATTGTCTCTTTAATATGTTAAATATAGACGTTGATTTCTTAATTTAATTAATGAAATAAAATAAATTAATTTTAATTAGGAAAACTTCCTTGTCGCCTTTGTGTTCAATCCGTGGTATTCTCAGCATTATTCCATGTCTTCATCTGTGAATAGATTGCACACCATTCACTGCAATATAGTAGGACAGATATTATATAAGAGTTTAACACTTTTTTCTTTGCTTCTATCGAAATGTTCTTCTTTCTCGATACTTTGTTTATCTTTTGGAAAGCAACTTCTACTTTTCCGAATTCGGTGCCACATTTTCTCTCCTATATTAAACAAATCCTATATATTTAAATTTTCGTCTATGTTTAATTCAATCTCAGGATATTTGTACGGGTTTTCTGTCCCTAAGTTATAATTCTACTGTTAATTCGTGTTGAGTGAATGCAACGGCTTCTGCTGTAACTATCATCGGAAGTTAAGCTGTGGCTAGAACAACGAAACCACGGTCACCAGGTCAGACCATTTAGCTCGTAAATTTTGATTCTCTCTCTCTCTCTCTCTCTCTCTCTCTCTCTATATATATATATATATATATATATATATATATATATATATATATATATATATATAATGTGTGTGCGTACACTACAGTGAAAAAGTTTGAGGAAACTCCTGATATGTCTTTTTTAAATTAGCCCCCCAAAATAGATGATTTGTACTTTAAGTAAGAGAAAATGGTTAATTTTACATGGCTAAAGAAAGACATTTTTTTCTATTAAAAAACTTATTTTGACAAAAAGAAAAAAGCATTTTATAATCAAATATTAAAATATCCTCCTTTCGCCTTGATTAATGTAGCACCATTTTTTGGCATATGTTGAAAAGGTTTTCAAAGTAAAAGTTTGATTTCATTATTTTTTAATGGCTCTATGAACTCTTCATTTCTTTTCACTCTTTTATCCAGTTCACCCAACCGTCAGTAGATCCAAGTACTATAAAATATTAAAAATAATCCACAAAAAGAGCGCAATGTATTTAAAAAAAAATAGGTAGTAGTAAATCAAAACATCCAAAATTACCTTATATGGCGTATTGACTTATATCACCCGACGAAATCTTCGTCAGTCTTATTCACCCGCGGTCAAAATAGGTCTATACCCTATATGAGGTCATTTTGGATTTTTTTTGGTTTACTACCATATATATATATATATATATATATTGTCAAATGTCAATTATTTTTGCACGTTTAAAATACGTTTAAGCATCTAAATTTACAGACAAGGATAAACAAATATTGTGACTTGACTCATTCACGGTTTAAAGCTTTAATTCTGCCCATACTACTCCAAAAAGCTTTATATACCCTAAGAATTTATAACGACGCCAACTTCAGAATCTCTGGCTTATATACTCCATGAGATTCTAGACACTGGTAGGAAGAAGCGAAGCGTAAATATCGTGAATTATCACAAGACAGAGAAAAAGGTTAACTTCACTAAGTATTATATGTATCATTAGTATTCTGTTTCGTTTTTTACATAAAAGATTTTGAGTTTTGTGGCACAAACAACAGGAAATTTACTTCTGTGTAATTATTTTAATGAATATCAGATTTTGAATGAAGATGTTTACAGCACGTATGTTTTCAAGTAGCATCAAATCTTTTGTCAATATAATTTGAAGTGAAACGGAATGGGACTTTCCAAGACAATCACAGTCAAATTTGATGAATTACAAATTTTGTAGTTTGCCTTCTAAATGTATATGTAAAACTGAAATATATTCAGTTTTACATATACATTTATCGACAATCAAACAAGTGCAGAAGTTTCAATGTTTTAGAAGCGATTTAACAGACAGCGGAAAATGTCACTTATTGGAATATCAAGCTATGCATTCTAAAAATGAAACAAAATTCGTCTGAAACAGTGAAATTAATTCTGGGAATATATTTAATATTAATCCACCTATATGGCAGCCAATGCTAGACACTTTCCTTACAGGCCACAGAAATGTGGTTCTACAGAAGGATGCTGAGAATAACATAGAATGAGCAGTTAAACAATGAGGATGTATCCTTATACGTAGAATAGAAAAGACCGTTGATATTTCTTGGACAAAAATATCGCAAGAAGGCTTGGGAAATTTGACATTCACAGTAAATATCAAATAGAGATTAATCTACTTAACATGATGATGCGGATAGATAGGACAGGGAGTGAGAGAGATAGTAAAAAAGAAATATTTCTAAGAGATATTAAGGCTATAAAGTTGGGGAGAGCCATGACCGTCGACCGGCTGAGAGCACACGGCACATAGAGGAATCCATTAATATGTTTATATGTGTTTAAGTCATTTTAGCTTAAGACAGATGTTCTTAACTAAAGCTAATATTAACACAAGGAGGGTCCAGTGGGGAGGAAAAATCTTTTACTTTTTAACTAGTTGCTCTTCATCTTCATCAGATTGATTTAGATACTCTAAATTTATACAGAATTTTTGTTTATTGAATTTCAATTCCCTGGGATTTGTTTACATTTTGTTTATTGAAGTTTTCTGTAGCTTATTTATTTAATAATTACTTTTGATTTCAAACAAATTACTGTACATGTATTCAGTTTTAAAAATCCATCAGCATTTTCTATTGCTATTAAATTTGTATAACACCACTATAAAAATGTTCCATGTGGATGTATACGCCCTTATGCAAATTAATTGAAACAAAACGAATAATTCCGTTATTATTTACTTTTTTTTCCTATTTTTCAATGAAACCCAGTGCACATGGTCAGTACTTCGTCTGTCCATTCTACAAAGTCTTTATTTATAGATTTAAATCAACTGTGTTTCCAATCCAGTCAATAGTATTTTGATTTGCTCACTGGTAAGGCTTGCCATTGTGTTTGTGCAGCGTCACAATTTTCGTACGCTTCCTTGGCTCAGCGTCCATCACAGACAATGGCCGTTGCTCAATAAATCGTCAGTCGAGACAATATTGTTTAAGCGGGATAAAAATCTGATAGAACCACGGATGATGTAATATTGCTCAAGGCCAAACAAATTTCATCATACACCCAGAAAATAGATTCATATTACTGCACATCACTGCAAAGTGACATAATCTAATGAAAAAATAAAAATCGATAACAACCTGTCACTCCAGTGGGTGTAAAACTGACCGAATAGTGAAAGAAAGGAAACTGAAGAGGTTGTTTCAATTAATTTGCACAGGAGTGTATGTACTAATTTGGAGAAGATTTTTTAATAATGTATGTCTATTATTTGGAATGCCCATTTCGAGTCGGACTATCTAAGGTGAGGAATGAGATTATGACTTACAGTGAAAACGACACAAGGAGCAAAAAACGTCGAGAGTCATTTGGCTTAAAGAAAACAATTTTTAACGATGGTCGTTGAAGAACATTTTATATGTCAGTTTACAAATGTTGATATTTTTGTTCATCAGTTCAAATTGACAAACTACAAAGATCAGTAATACGAAATTATGTTTCTTATTTTCCGCATAATTTCAATTGCACGTAACTACTCTTGGCCCTGAGCCAATATTTAGGACGAGAAAAGAATACAAAAGTGATACAAAAGAAAAGGGATTCGAGGATTCGTTATAAAGTATTCTTATGATTTCCTTATTCAAAATCTGCAGTTGATATTTATTGACATCTGGGGCAAAGAATGAGGAAACAGGGCCTGGAGAATTTGATACTCACGGGTCGATTAGAGGGAAAGAGAGATAAGGGAAAACAATGCGTGACATACCTGGCGGGCTTAAGCAAGTGGTCTGGGGGAGAAAGCAGAAGGAAGGAACTTGTTGAGAGCTGCAAGGGATAGAGGGATGTGGAGAGCCATGATCACCTACGTCCTGAAAGTACATGGCACAAAAAAAGGAAGAAAGATGGAATCACTAAGAAACAAGCCATGAGTGAAAGAATCTGAGAAAAATATTTCAGGCGATAGGACTAATAAAATAGAAATGAATCCATGACAGATGATGACAGTTGACATTGCATTTAGATTTTTGAAAATCGGGGTTGACTGAAAAGCAAGAAGCAAGTTCCACAAGCGATAAGAGCAAACGAGAAACTGTTATCATAGAAGTTATGGTGATATCTAGCAACATCAACTAAAACGAGACCTTGCTGCCAATTTGAATTTAAAAGTGTACATGACCTGCAAGTACTTAACGTTTTGTGTTTGCAGTTAACCTGAGAAGTTTTTTGTTTTTTTTTAACAATTTCTATTTGGTTGTAGCTGACATTACAAGAAATGTTGAAAAGAATTTTTTTAGGAAATGTATAATCTCATAAAAAAAGATAATTTTGAGATTCAATATTAGCATGACATATACGCGCGTGCGCGCGCGCACACACACACACACACACACTCACACACACACACACTCACACACTAATATTTAACTCCACAGACACTAAATGTTATCTATTAGAGGTAAATTTGTGCTTTCCCTCCATTTAATATTCTTTTTTATCATAACATTTTTGTGCATTTTAGTTATTTTTAGGCACATTACTATTGTAGATGGGTAATATGGTTGAATGAACCTTAATGTCCCAACCATGAGGATCCAGTTTTTAATCTCAATATGATCAATTTGTCAGCGATAACTTCTTTATAAAATAGGCCTGGGGAGATGATTCTCATGTTCAGCGCCATTGGGAAGTGCCTGGAAACCAAGTTCACTTATTTTTGTTTGTGAGTCTTCAGAAATACTGCTTATCATTTCTAAATTATTCAGGACGAAAAATGACTCAATTAAATCAAGTTTTCACTCATATATATTTGATGGCTGCTTTTTAGCAAACGGACCAACTGAGTCAAATAAATGTTGTTTGTTTAACGTTTGATTTTGTGAATGATATTTGATTGTTCCCTTTTGCCATGATTTAATAAACAGAATAAAATTGATGTTTCTTTTCGGAGACAAATTGCATTTTCTTTATTGAGTTTTCGATTGCTGAATCTGCAATGACATTAAAACAATAGATTCCTTACAGAAGTTAAATTCTTTATGTTTAATGCGCACGCACGCACGCACACACACACACACACACACACACACATACATATATATATATATATATATATATATATATATATTATGTGTGTGTGTGTGTGATTTATAAAGAGACAAGGAGAATAACTATATGTAACCGACGCGTTTCGTCCTCTGAGGGACTTTATAATGGCAATGTCCCTCAGAGGACGAAACGTGTCGGCTAAGTATAGCTTTTTCTTGTCTCTTTTTATTCATTTTGTCACTTCTACAGATACATTCCATCTGAGGATATATATATATATATATATATATATATATATATATATATATATATATATATGAGAGAGAGAAATTGTGGCAGAAATACTCCATATCCCCGCACATAATTGTAAGACGTTAATGTCAGCAATATCTTTATCTATTTAATGCCTTGCCATTATGTATGAGGTATTTATGCTGGACCATATATATATATATATATATATATATATATATATATATATGGGAGAGAGAGGGGAAAAGTGATATTGAGAATAAAAGAATTGTACAGATAGGTGAAGATAGTGAAACAGAGACGAAGGGAGAATATGTAGAAAGTGAGCGAGTGGGAAAGAAAGGTGAAATCAGTGAGACCAAGAGGGAGGAAAATAGAGATCAAGGTAGCGAAACGGAAAGGAAAGGAAAAGAGAGGTAAAGAATGAGACAGAAAGAGATGGTGAAAACTGAAATAATAATGTTTGTGAGTGAGAGGGAAATATAGATCAATATAGCCAGACGGAGAGGGAGGAAAATAGAGGTCAAGGTAGTGAAACGGAGTGGACGGGAACGACAGTTCAAGGTAGAGAGAGAGGTTGATTGGGGGAGAAACAGAAACGAAGATCGCGAGAAAGAGAGTAAGGAGATCGACAAACAATATTCAAAATATTACCGTTAATGTTCATTTAGCAAAAGGCGTCATTGGCAGGAAAAAATATCGAATATCGGTCTGCTCTGCTCCATAGTCAGATACCTGTAAAAAAAAATATCACACCTGTCACTGGCATGTCAGGATGTTTCTCGCAAAAAAGTACAACGAAAAAGCACTTGTCACAATACTGTCTACTTGTCCAGACCATAAAAACAAAAACTTAAAATCCAATAAGAAACTTTGACAAAAGCCACAATGTATACAGACACACACACACACACACACACACACATATATATATATATATATATATATATATATATACACACACACTCTATATGCCATATTTTTCATGGATACAGTTATCTGAGAAAATGTTCTGTTCTTTAAATTAAATAGTATAAATTACATTTACCGGCCTGAATGTTCGAGAAATTTCATGGAAAATATGCGTCCACCGACAGGAATCGAACCTATACGCTATACAGAATATCCATTAATTGTTTAAAAGCAGTAAGTCGAGCTTTGCTTAACCGGAAATGCTCTGTGGTTGAAGGGTCATAGCACGCCAGGCTTAATAGTAGTTCCGCATAGCCCCCCACACACACACACACATATATATATATATATATATATATATATATATATATATATATATATATATATATGCACACACTACCCTCCAAATGTTTCAGATGACCTAACATTTTTTTCAAAAAACTCTATAGAAAGAAAATAACTTTTCTTAAATTAATTAAGATTAATTACCTAAAATATTTTTACTCCGTAAAAAAACTAAAATATGAAAAATGCTAAATATGAGATTTATAAAAATATCCACCCTTCGCCTTGATAATTGCTGAGAATCATCTAGGGATTTTGCCATTATTTCTACCTATGAAAGCAAATATTCACCTGGAATTATTGCCATTGCTCTTTTATTTATGTCCGCAAGGTTTCTTCAATACTTGGTTACCGCTTTTTGACTTTGCGACACAATTCATCCCAAATTAATTCGATTGTTTTTGGGGTGGCCATTCCTTGACAATTAATTTTCTTCGGTTCTCTTCTGCAAATACTGTTAAATAGCTTAGGTTTGTGCTTATGCAAGATAATGACACGAAACACACCTCTATCGCCGATCAGTAGTGTCCCAGATAGAATGGCGTGGCGCTGTAGGTAGAGAGAGTGATAACCAATTTGATTCAGTATTCCTGGCACCCGATAAATATCACCAACTGTCTGCAAAACAAACCTGGATCATCACATTTCGTCCAGCATGCTTTAAAGCAAAATGGGTGAAGTTTTGGCGTTTTTTCCCCATATGAGTCGCTTAGGTTTATTTGACGGTCTAAGCAGTGGTTTCCTGGCAGCACAACGGCCATTTAGACCACCTGCAGTGAGTCTTCTCATAATGCAGACTCATTAGCCCCGACGGCTTCACTTATGCAGCAATTTGAGAGATTGTCAGATTCCTGTTTCGAATACTAGTGATTGCGATGATTTTGTGATTTGGAACGGGATTTAGGCTGACCTGAACCGCTGTCTGTCGTTATTTTTCTCCGTGGCCACGTTTCTCACAATAGCAGAGCCAACTGCAGTGTATTAAACTTAAACCATTTTGGGCTTCATCTCGGAAACTATAGCCTTCATAACGTAATATGATGATAGTTTGCCTTTCTCAGGTAATAAATTAAACTTTTGTCCATATTAAAATTGAAACTGCAAAATTGAAATTATTATTAATATTTTTAATAATAGAACCTGAAACACATAATACCAATTATGGAACATATATTAATGGTGTTTCCTCATCTCACAACGCATAAGGTATGCCAAAAGGGAATCGGGTTTCCGTTAGAGGGCTCTAAAACAATTTAAAGTCCGTCTCCTCATAGCCAGAGGGCTGGGTAAAGAATGTACTGCAACGAAAAAGGTTATTTCATAACAAATGTACCCAAAACTTGTGTAATGTGTTATTCTATGGAATTTTTCCTATATTTATAAAATGAACATAAAAACCGGCTTTGAAACAAACTTTTGCAAGTGAAGTTAAAATTTGGAGGGTAGTGTATAAACACACACACACACATATATATATATATATATATATATATATATATATATATTTTATTCATAAATATTGTCTTCTCTACTGGTTAAATCGGAGAAATTTTCACATATATATATATATATATATATATATATATACATATATACATGTGTGCATATATATATATATGCCTGTGGGAAGCATATCTTCATTCATCCATGTTTCGTTGAATAATCTGTATATATTATGCCTATTTTTATTTTAATCATCTCAAATTAACGAATCAATTGCTTAATATTGTTATTAAACACATTAAAATAAAGAAGCCGTAATTATTTTAATGTCTATTCTTTTCTCAATTTCTTTCAATCTGATTCCAGATCAAATTCAGGGGTGGATTATTAAGACAAAAATTAATGTAATGGATAGTTTTGATTTTTATTTTGCAAATTCCCATTCAAAAACTTCTGTTATAATTATGAAATCTCATTAATGAGTTTAATAACAACATTAAGAAATTGATCCGTAAATTTAACAGGATTGAAATAACTATATATATCCATATATATATATATATATATATATATATATATAAGTTCGGTGCAAAGGCAAACTAACAAATCAAATCCTATCAATACAAAGACAGATAATGAAAAACTGAAAGAAACATTTTTTTTTAAGCGTTTCACCCCAAGCAAGGCGGGAAGCCACTAGGACGCAAGGGGTTACAGAAAAATTAGAGCAAGATCAGATAGGAGTGATAGAAGAAAGGATGAGGAGAAGGGTAGTGGATAGATCAAGGCAACTGGAGATGTCGATTGACATTACACTTGAATATTTGGAGATTATAGCTCTCAGGAAAACTGGAATAGGGAATGGAGTTCCACAGTCGAGAGGTGCGAGACTTGAAGCTATTGGAGTAGAAGAGACGGCTACATTTAGGAGTTTCGACAGTGAAGGGGTGAGAGCGGGATGCCAGCCGCGTAGGGCGCTTGAACTCATGAAGTCTAGGAACCAGCGAATGCAGCTCCTCGGAGCAATTGCCATGAAAGTATTTGTAAAACAGACAGAGAGAGGCGACGGCGCGTCTGTGAGAAAGTGACTGTAGACGAGATGCCAGAGCAGGACCAATTATATTGCATATCCGCCTCTGGAGCCTATGAAGAAACCCGAGGCAAACAGAAGGGACTCCAGACCATATATGGCAGCAATACTCCATGCAAGGGCTTATGTTATATTAAGCATTTCACCCCAAGCAAGGCGGGAGCCACTAGGACGCAAGTGGTTACAGAAATTTTAGAGCAAGATCAGATAGGAATGATAGAAGAAAGGATGAGGGTAGTGGACAGATCAAGGCAACTAGAGATGTCGACTGACATTACACTTGAATAGCTGGAGATTATAGCTCACAGGGAAAAAGGAATAGGGAAGGGAGTTCCACAGGCGAGAGGTAAAAATGCATTTAAAAAAATCAACACTAATCATTGCCTACAGAATGAAAACAAAGAATTTAATGCTAAACGTTACGAATACAAAGCCTGAAAAATGAAAAACCTCTTAACACACACCTATATATATATATATATATATATGAAAAGGGCTAAATGTAAAGCCGAAAGCTCTCGGGTTAAGAATTCATTCGGACAGTTTTTATATAAATTATCATCTGAAAAGAAAAAAAATTATTAGATTACTTGAGAAATTGTATAAAAAAAACTAAATCAAAGCACCTTGTCTGTCGTATTCAAGGAAATGGACATTAAAAAAAGGATTGCCGCCTAAATACACACACACACACACATATATATATATATATATATATATATATATATATATATATATACATGAAACAATTTGCCGCTGAAAAATTCTCTGCCACAAAATTTGAAATACAAACATTATTTTGGCGTAAGGGCGTCGCTGACGATGGTTTTCCGCCATGTAAAATCTGCTCATTTAACGTCATATTCATATGTAACATTGTTGAATTGTTTATTTTTGATCGATTTAACATCCTTTTTGATATCCCTTTTATTGTCTAGACTTTTTGCTGATCCCTGTTCGAATGTTTATCTCCTGTTAATGACCGGAAATCTTCATTGACTCTTTTAAATCAATAGAGCGAATTGCGTATGCTTTTAAATTCCATTAACATCTCAATTTTGATTCTGCCAAAAGAATTTTATTCACAGTAAAGTGAATTCAGTTAGAATATATGCGGTTTTCTTAAGACATTAAGCGATTTTATAATAAATTACAAGTTTCTCCGCTTTCTAAATTTTACCCTTTTAAAATATTACATCATTTAAACCTGGCGATTATTCATCTCTGCGTGTGAACTTATGAAACGTAATTTTTTTCTATTTTTCTTATATTTAGCATGACTTAAATTTTGTCAATGTTTTCTTTTCCGTTTTTCATTTCTGTTAATCGACGTGTGTCAGTTACAAAAATAAACGCACACCTTTCAAAGAAAGACGTTTCGCTTTTAAATTGTTAAATTTCTTTTACCGTTTCTTTTAATGGAAATTGTACCTGGGCTTTTATCTGCATAATCGTTTTGTTTTCATTGTGTTTTGTCACGACGTTTGTAAGATGAAGTGATATTCTTTATCTTTTTTTACTATTTTTCTTTATACCGTCTCTCTGCTCGAAGCATTATATATACATATATATAATAGCCATAAGTTATCTGTGATGAGTTAATTCATGACCACTGACCATCCATTCTTTCATATTTCTAATACACACACAACCACAGATATGAGAGAGTCCAGATTTTTTTTCTGTAAGACTTGCATTGATTACTGGCTACCAACAATTCTTTCTCGGGCATTTTCAATGCAATTATATTTTTTTTAAATGCTCGATACACATTTCTGTAAGAAAATTATTAGCAATTCATTTCATACTCGAAGTCTTTGTGTTGCTGTGTAGTTGAGCAACTGATCATCTCTCTGCACATGTTTCTGTAGGTATGTTTTCATTCGTGTCCCGGACAGAGTAGACCTTGTGGGGCACATTCTTCTCCAGGTCAGATCACAACCGAAATTCTCCATCCTGAAGACTCCAACTTCGCTGTTTCTCAGGCTGACAAAAATACTTTCTTTATTCTTTTTTATAATTTAAAATGTTATTATAGTGGATACTTCGTATTTAAAATAGACACCCCCCCCCTTTACTTCTGTTTGAAACAACATTTATTATACATACCGGCCTGTGTATTCGAAAGATCTCAATGAAAAATGTGCTTTTCAGTACGGACCGAAGCTGCGTCCCTCTGTTCATATCAAGCTATCTCGATCTGTTCATATCTAGCTATTTCAGTCAATTTGTATCTATCTATCTAACTCCGTTTTTATCTATCTATCGATCTATCTCTTTATCTATCTCAGTTCATATATATATATATATATATATATATATAAGTCAGAATTTATCTATCTGTCTCAGTTTTATTGTATCTTTCTGTCTATCTATCGCTCGGCCATGGAGAGCGTCGCAGTTCACCAAGGCTCTATTTTCTCTTTTTAATGAAAGCAAATTTGTTTATTCAGTTTATTTTTCTCGAATATTTGTTCAGCTTCTCATCCGAAACGTAAAAACAAATCAATGTCTAAAGAATTAATGGATTTATTTTTAATGAATGTGGTTTATTACTTGGGATGTTATTATACTGGAAGACTATGAAGTATCCACTATAAATTCTGAAGTAATTAAAAATGAAATTATAAATAAATCCATTACTTCTTTGCTATTTGTTTCACTTTTCTCCATGTTTTCCTTTTATACTTTGTGTTGTATTTCCTGCATGTTTCTTTCTGTCTGCCACGTTTGCGTCTCTTATGTTGTTAAGTCTGCCCACTACCAATAAATCCCGGTAGGACTTCTAGTTCTCTTCGGATTGCCTCGTTGAAATGGTTAAATGAATGCGATGTGAATACTCATTCTGGTTTTTGCCCCTTTCTGTTTTGGGGTAATCACTCATTTATTTTCTATTTGTATGCAGCCATAGGTTTTGAATTATTCTAATATATTTCCTAAATAAATAAAAATGTCCCGGAAAGGGATATATTTGTTCGAAGTAGCAAAGTGGTTTTTGACTACTGTAACCAGGTAGGACAATCTAGTACGTAACCGTAATGGACTGGTCCTCGTCATAGTGGTAGGCAATAGGCGTAGTCAGTAGGTGTGGTTTTGTACCTCTACATCAGTCTGTATTTATGGCTGACACCAGCCAATCATATTACTGTGAGGGGGAACCCAGGTGTATGCATATTCATTACATCATTTTTCTAATCAGTTCATGTATGTCTGTGTCGTGTATTTTTAGATGCTTTTGTGTAGTCGGTAAAAAATTGATATACGTTATTTTACATCTATTATTATCTATGATATTATTTTTTTCATAACGCATTTCATGTTCTACTGTCTTTAACAAAACTACGTTTTTCTTTCTCTATTTCCCGCCTAATACTTTTACGCGTTCTATTCTTCTAAATTAGGATGATGATCTTGGTTATGTGGCTTAGTACGCTGATTTTCCGATGGAAATTGCATTCATTTGCACATGGCTTCTCTTATCGAAGAAAAGAAAAACTAAATATTTCTAATTCAGATATAAAATATATATTCTCATTTCCATATCTGATTGTAAATAATATTACAAGCTTCCTGTAATCTAGCATGCAATCATTTATATGTCGATACATAAGGGTGTCTATATTCATATACTTGTAAAATCAAAATGATCACATGAACTACCTCATATTTTTATTTCTAATTTCTTATTTCCATTCTTCGTCTTACTGCCACGATTTACTACTTGTCTTCATATTAGAATGGCTTGTTCTTTTATTGAAGCAGATGGAATGAAAACGAGAAGGAAGAACTAAACATCTATGGCAAGAAGACAGAATGTATGGTTGTCAACAAAAAGAGGCGACCAACATACAAACCTGTGCAAATTAATTGAAACAAAACGAATAATTCCGTTATTATTTACTTTTTCGTATCTTTCCAATGAAACATGACGCGGTGCACATGTTAGTACTTCGTATATCCATTCCACGAACACTTTACTTTCAGATTGACCAGAGATTCTAGATTGGATTTAAATCAAAGTTTCGGGGGAAATCTATAACACTTCGATTTACTCACTGGTAAGGCTTGCCAGTGTCTTCGTGCAGCGTTACAATTTCCGTACGCTTTTCTTGGAGTAACGTCAATCGCAGACAATGGTCGTAGGACAGCTAAACAACAGTCGAGACAATAAGGTCTGGGTGTAATAAAAATCTAATGCAATCACGGATGACGTAATATTTTTCAAGGCCAAACAAATTTCATCATACACTCCAAATGTAGTATGATATTACTTCACATCACTACAAATGAACTAATCTGAGGAAAAATAGAAATCGATTAAACCCTGTCACTCTAGTGGGTCCATTATGGTGAAAGAAAGGAAACAAAAGGATTTGTTTCAATTAATTTCAACAAGGGTGTACACTTTACAAATTGGTGATGCCAAAATCAAAGTACAATTTAAATTTCTTGGAAGTGTTTCAACAGAGGACGGGACGTCCAATACTGACATCCAAATGCGCACTAGGATAGCGGGAGATGCCTTTCAAAAGCTAAGCAAAATAGTAGAAAACACGAAACTTTCGTTAGAAACAAAGAAAAAAAATTACTGTTACGTAATAACAGTCCTGTATGTCAGAGGATGACAGACAATATCCTCACAAAAAAGAGACTTGAAGCAACAAAATGTGGTTCTAGCGAAGGATGCTGGGGATACAACAGAACGAATATAGAAGCAATTTTAATAAAAATGGAAACTAAAAGGATTCTAACATCAGGAAAAGACAGTTGAAAATTCTAGGACACATAATGAGGAAAGACTGATTTGAAAATTTGATACTCACAGAGAGAAGAAAACTATCCATAACCTACCTAGAGAGCTTGAGTAAATGGAAGCAGAACGGGGTTTAGGAGAGATAACAAAAGACAACTTTTATTAAAGGTTACAAAGGACAAGAAATTGTGGAGAGCCATGATCGCCAACTTACTGGAGGGACACGGTACATAGTAGATGCTTTTCGCCGAATGGAAGAACGGATTCGACTTTTCCACTACTAATTTTTTAACATTTATTTCAAATGTAAATAGAGTTTTGATTTGTCATTTTCGTGCCAATACAAAAGAAAGAATTTTAAATGTTGATCTTTCTACTATGGTAGTCAATAAAGATTTTAAACTAT
Source organism: Acanthosepion lycidas (assembly GCA_963932145.1). Lineage (NCBI taxonomy): Eukaryota > Metazoa > Mollusca > Cephalopoda > Sepiida > Sepiidae > Acanthosepion > Acanthosepion lycidas. The sequence goes on along the minus strand of OZ010577.1, from coordinate 120,673,763 downwards.
TTAATGACGTTTTATACGATTCAAATACATCGCGAAAATTTTAACCAGTCTTTTTCTTTTTCTTTTAGATAAAACGGCGTGTGACGACACAGAAAGATCATTAGGTGCGTTGAAGAAATTAGCTTCGAACCCAGAATGTCTTTCCGCGCTGTTGGATGGTCTTGGATCTTACATGCGAACTGTGATGGGTATTACCGACCAAGCAGAGTGTCCGGGTGTTGAGAAAGCAATCAATGAACTGTTCAATCAAATCATCCGGGTAAGTAAATATTTCTCGTCTATCCATATATCGATCCATTACTGGTTGAGATGCATGTGTAGCAGCAATCTAGGCTTTATCAGCTGATAAACCAGTGTCGTAAGAAACGTTGCAGAACCAGAAACTCATTGTTATTAAACCAGATGATTCCAGAATTCTCTCAAAATATCACCAGATTTGCTTGGTTAAAATAGTTCAGTTGTGGTGCTTATGATATTCTTTTCACATCCAATCGGATGCAAAATTTATGAACTTTTGTGAAACTTTGATATGCCAATTTTCTCTAGTTATTATTTGACAGGGACTGCAGAATCGTTATTGCTGATATCGGTTTAGGAATAATTCTCAAAGATAGGACATCAAAATTGTTTTACTTCCTTTCCAGGCTTTTGATAGCTAATGAAACAATACAGAATAGCCTGTTTGAACGGCTGTAGGGTAATATTTCTAAATGAAAGTTGGATATTGATGCTCTTTGTCATCAATGATTTGGGATTTTTTCTCTAAAGATACCCAGGGAAAATTGTCCGTTCCCAAGTTTTCCTTTTGAGAGCTTGGCTTTTTCACTGATGTTAGCCATTGCAATAGTAAATGAAGGTTGTTTTTATTCATACTGAGAATGAAGTGTGGGTAAAAAGAAAAATGTACAAGGGAAGAAAGACAAAAAAATATGGGAAGTGTAAGAAAGATTGGGTGAAAGGAGAGAATAGAAAAAAGGAAGTGTGGCAAGAAGGAAAGATAAAAACAAGTGGAATCGAAAGTGTGATTATGAGAATGGTGGGATATTAAAAGAAGTATGCAATTAGAAAAAGTCCAAAAGAGAACTTAAAGGAGAAGATAATTAGGAGAAAGCAAAGAATATGAAAAGTGAGTGAAGTCCGAAAAAAAAACAAAAACGGAAGAAATACAAAAAAGTATTTAAGTGAAAAGTAGACCAATCGAATTGACAAAAAGCTAAATAAAGAACACATAAATCCTGTGCTGCAAGACAAATTGGAAAGCTGGTCTCCATTTGTAGATTTAGCTCAAAGCAATTAGGAATGTAAAGACGAGATCGTTTTTGTCCGAAATTTCAGACAATGCAGCAAAAAGAAAAAAAACGAAACTTTTTAAAAAAAAATAACGTAATGTAATTCTCTATAAATCCTAGAGAATGAAAATAGTAACAAAATAAATAGCTTTCCTCTGCATGCAAGTACATGTATTTTGTCTATTCCCTCATCTGTATGGGAAAAGCGTTAATCTTCTGTTGTGGAAAATTAATCAGTATATCATATTATTTTCTATCAATTAAAATTAAAACCAAATCTTTGTTATTATACACGTTCCACCTCTTTCAATTTTTTATGTGCCGCCATAAAATTCAAGTTCACGTCCCTTGTGTAGCTCTAAGCAACCGGTGACATCTTTGCTGCCATTTCAGAAAAAAATTGTTATGTAGGGTACCAACTCTTTCTTTCTGCCCTTCTTGCCTTCAATATATCTCGTGGGTTTAAATACTCCAAACCTTTTTTTATCATGTGTAGAAAACATTTCAACCGTCCCTTTTTTTTTATTTTAAGCAAACGTGTAGTTCTATATCCTATTTCATTTTTATTTAAAAAAAAAAAACAAAAAAAGCTTACATATCAAGTTCATAGCATTAACAACATCTTTTTGTGGGACCACATCTCCAAGAATTTTCTTCATCTGTAATGAGATTGTTCAGCATTAACTGTCATTGCTCACATGTTTAGCCAGTGTATCTAGAGCATCCTTCTGTTGAAGCATATTTCTGTTGCTTCAAGTCTCTTTAACTGTGGGGAGATTGTTCAGCATTTACAACCGTATAGGAGGGCATGGCAGTTTTTTCTTTGTTTCGAACGAATCTTTCCTCGCTCTTAATTATTCGGAAAGCATTTTCCCCTATTCCCATGTGCCATCGAATTCCAGTTTCACATTTCTGTATTCAGTTACTACACTTAACAACCCTTATTTGCGCAGATATGTTAAGTAGGCGACTAACTCTTTAATTCTATACCCGTTACCTTCAATATGTACTCTGAGTGATACATTTTCCACGTCCTCTTTCCTCATATGTATCAAAATTTCAAATGCCTCTTTGTGATTTTAAGCATATGTATCATTTTGTTGTTTGTTTGCCTAATACCTCGTCGATGTTCGTATATTCGTTATAATATCAGCATTTCTTTATCGAATCACGTCTTTTACATAAAGTTTTCTCTTCATTTGTGAAGAATTATTGACTGACATATAAACTGGATTGATATTACATAAATTTCAACAGTTTTTTCTTTGTTTCTAACGAAATCTTTCATACTGAATCTGTAAACCTAATTAAATGAACCAAACATTTTCATTTTTTAAGATTTCTTCTTCTTTTTCTTATTTTATTTTTTAATTGTCTTTTGAACTGGGATCTGTATCAATTTTTCTCCCTATCTTCAAACAGCTTTTAAATACTTTTGTATATACATTACATGCTAATAACGTTCCCAAAGATTTTATCAACAACCGATACGTTTATATTTCTGTTTTATGTTTTCTTTTTCAATTTTTTCAACCGCCATTTGCCACTTTTTTATGTTATTTTATTTTATGTTCAGCTTTGGTTATGGCCATGGCTCAATTAGTAGTCACGATGATGATTAAATGTCACACAAAAGATCCATTTTATTGATTTTTCATTTTCGAAGAACAAAGAATTTGAAGTGAAATATCATTTATGTACTAACAAGTTCATTAATTTCTTTTTAATTAATTAAAAGCAAAGTCCAACCCATCCTGTAATGAGCTGAAAATAATTGTCCGTTTTCTTAGAAACTGCTGAGTTTTTACGTATACGTTTAATATTTATTTCGTATCTTGAAAAGACCAGGTTATTCCTCGGGAAATTGCCAATTAATTTGGATAAATTTATAAAAAGAAATCATTCAAAGAAAAACTACATATTCAATCAAAATATTTCTTCCATCCTTAAAGCGAATCTTCAATACTTTTGTGAAAAGATTCTACAGTCAAAAAGCCTCAAGGCTTCTTTACAATGATTTTGATTAAAGACATGCTTCCTTTTAGAAATGTGGTCGAAATGCTTGACAACAATTTGCAAAAATACAGACATATCGTTAAAAGTTGTTGGTTTCAGACATATTAGGAATGATTACAAAAACACTCAACTCCAAATGTATAGACGAATCGCACAGATACATGCTAGGATTACTTCCTAACCAATAATGTAGATCACGTCTTGGTCGTATCCGCCATATTTCTGTTCTTTCTTGTCTTGAAAGCATAACTTTGCAATCACTTGTCAGTATCCCATTTTTGTCTTAAAAACAATTCTTAATTTGTTTAACCATTTTACCCTATTACTTTTGTTTTGCCTCTTGCATATATATATATATAGAATCATTTCGCAGTATGATGGCAATTAATGGAGTAATCTCTTCGCTAACAGACTTAATATAAGCATTAAACTACTAACAATCCACTGAATGATGTTATCCTTATGTATAGAATTGTTGTCAGATGGATCTGGTGTGTTTTTTTAGAGCAGCAAGTACTTTCAAGAACTTCATGTCCTCATCATCAGGCTGTACTTTTTTCTTTAAATGTGTGATGCTGTTTTTGCTTCATTCTAATTGAACGCTTTTTTTCGGGTCGACCAACTTGCTATGGCTGCTAGTCAAAGCTAAGGATGGATATTATGATGAGAGCAATATTTAATCATAATGTATTTTTTCTTTTTTCTTTTCATAGCATAGTTTCTAATAAAAATCATGTCTGACTTTTTTAACCACTTGCAATAATTTTCTCTTATTTCAAGTAAAACTACTTTTGGCCCAATTAAAAAAAAAAAAATCTAGCAGGGATGGCCTCTAACTTTGAAATGCAGCGTCTCTCACATAGTGATTTTGTAAGCGCTGCTT
>OZ010577.1:120649575-120667075 GCA_963932145.1 Acanthosepion lycidas | reverse complement strand
AAAAAAAAGAATTATATCTTTGTATATATCACTTTTTACCCCTTCCCCGCCAATTATTTTGTGAACAACGTTTAATTTCAGAGGGATATTTTCTTTGTGTTTTAATATTATAACTAAGGAACTGAGACAGGTTCAAACACCCGAGCGGCGGCTAGCGCCACTACCACACGTATGAGTTTGCAACTGGATTTGTTTCAACTTCAGAAGGGTATAAATGGATCACAAGCGACTTATATACGCGTCTGTAGCTAGTTTTTTTGTTTGTTTTTCTTAACTTTGTTTTGAAAAAAAAAAAAAAAACGAATATAGACGTCCACGACGGGGACGTAGTTAGCAAATATTATACCCTGATCTTAGGCAATTGTTCGATCCCCAAATAATACCATTATTTTTACTGGTTCTATGTTACTGGTGCTGTTGCTGCTAATAATAATAATAATAATAATCTCTATCTAAAAAAGGCAGGATGTGTGTGTGTAACGAATGCACGGCCGCAATTTTCGACGGATTGGCACAAAAATTTACATGCACATGCTCCAAGTTAGCGAGAAGGTCAAGACCGACTTTGCATTTCCCAACTCACATCGATAGTGGAAATAATCGATTTTTCCATGCTTCTACGGCAGTTTTCATGTATTTTGCGGCCATTTTCTACTGGCCAGCGTGAGAGCCAACAGCTGACTGACATGAATGTTAACTAGCATGGTAGTACGCAAAAAAATCGATAGCTGCATTCGTAACAAGTGGTAAAAATTTAAATCTGCATGGCACTTTGCTCCAATTGGCTCATTCCCTTGCTTAAACTCAACGTTGATTCTGATTCTGCAGAACTGGGTTGGTGGTGAAAAAGTATTTGTTGTTAACATTCTTTTTTCATTCGGTTTTTCCAGTTACGAGTCCTTTTTTAAAGCTGATCATTTTGTGTTAATTTTGTTTATTTCTTTTTTCGAAACAGATTTAATGTTTAGTATAGAGCTTAGAAAAAATCCGCAGTGTGAGATAAGCAAGAAGTAAGGCATGTAGCAACGTCAGCACGGCAAAGGGCACTCTTTTAAAGGTAAGGAAGGGCAAAAATATTTTAAGTCAAGTGATAGTGATTGCTGTATGAGTCGTACGATTTTTGAATCAAGCACGGGCAACGCCGGGCCATGCTGCTAGTAACCAATATTTTCGACCCGACAGAAGAGTGAAAAAGGAACGATGAAAATTGAAGTTTCAAATCTAAGATAACTAATGCATCTGAGGTGAAAATACCGAATTAAATAAAATTAATGATTTACTTTTAAACTTGATATTTCCTGTTTCTTTCTTTAAAAACGATCAAATATTTTAAATTGACACTTCATTTCTAAATAATATATTTTTGATTGATTATTTCATGAAAGAAATCAATTTAATTCCATTACGTTTCATTACATTTTAAAGCCACGGTTCGGAAAGCGTTCTCCTTATATGACTTGCATGCTAAAACTCATCTGTAATCGAACGGAAGTTGCAAAGGAGAGGAATTCCGTTTTTGCCGGCAATGCTGTTATCGGACGAGCCATAAGTTTTGCGAAAAGAAAAACTGCAAATGAATATTTCAATTTATAAACCACAAGAAACACCGATAATGATGTTCAAATTTGAAGCATGTTGTCTAAAATGATCTCCAATTCTCAGAAAATTAAATTAACTTAGAAACATTTTTAGTCCTTTTAGAGTTCAAACAAAAAAAAGTTGATTAAAGAAGTTTCTATTTAAGCTGAAGAAGAAACAAATTATCCACGATATATAGACGCCGATGATCTGATGCATATAATAGATTCGATCTAGCATTGTATCGTGACTAATGAAGAATGGACATCTCAATGTTGTGTAATGGTTAACAACTTTGTCTCGCTAGATCAATTACTACTGAGTAGTGAGTTCGATCATCGCTGGGTATATAATATTTTCGGCCTTGTTCCACATGTAAGATACACTTAGAAAATCTATATAAATTGTTGCGAAAATATATAATAAATAGCATATGTACCTTAAAAATCATGGGGTTATTATATATAAATTACGTTCTCAACTGACATGAAAACGAAAGACTATATTGAATCCATTGCAAGGTCAGCTGTTAAGAAATTTTATTCCTACAAGACAATTTCCCTCTCCAAAGTCTATCATGCATATCTATAAGTCTACCATTTGCCCATGCTTAGAATATTGCTGATAAATAAGCTCCTGCTATTTACCTTGAGCTCCTTAATCAGATCCAGCGAAGAATCTGCAATATAATTGGTCCTGATCTTTCCCACCGTCATAAGGCTACTTCTCTGTCTTATCTATAAATACTTTCAAAGTAATTGTTTGAATGGGCGCTTCGCTATGGTACAATTTTTTTTAATTCATCGTAGCCCTAGACTGGCGTCGAGATATTATCAATTTACAGTGAGCTGGCTAGATATAGCCGTAAATTCTATGCTAACAGTCTCTTCTCTCGCACTTGTCGCTTGTGGAAAGCCCTTCCGACTCCATGTTTTCCAGCCAACTTTAATCTTCAAAAAATTAAATGCAATGTCTTTTTTCATTCCTCTTTCCCGTCCATCATTAATGTTTCTGGTTCTAATTTTTCCTTTCTGCCTTGAACGGGGGTGAAAACGATTAAAAAATACTTCTATCTGCGATAAAATACCTGTACACTTGTGGCTAGAAATACCACGTAACTACTTGACTCTTTGATTAAGATGAGAGTATTGCAATTTATGGCCCTGTCGACGGGGCCAATAATTTCTGTATCACGTTCTCATTACGGTAGCTCTAGCGCATGAGTGTTGACACGGAACAAAATTTCAAAGTGTTCTTAAGTGAATTTCAAAAACAATAACTTAAATACATGTAAATAAACTTATTTGGCCACATATCTGCTATTTACAACCAGTATATTAAAAAAAAAAAACAACAACATTAAACTGAAAACTTAAGACATTTCCTTAAATCTTCAGATGGAGACTTGGGCACAATGAATATCATCTATATGAAACACGTTGTTAAATATTTAAATTATCTGTATACAACCTCGTTCTCAGATCAATGTTTATGAATGGTTTTGAACGAGTGGTTCTTGGCGAAGACCATGTTTATTCGAACTTTATGGGTTAGCGCTACACAGTCGCAAAGAACTGTACCAAATAACAGAAACCACATCACTTAAGTACTATCAACAGCAGCAACAACTAAAATGTATAGCACATGTAACTCGAATAGAACACATAATTAAGATGCTGACATTCCATACTACTTCAATTAAAAGTTTAGTAACGAAATACCAATCAATATTAGAGTGGGTGATAACAGCTACTGAAGTTATGAAACACATCTTCGTGAAAAATTGCTTTTGAGAGAAAGATTTTATAAATTTCCACCGAGAGTAGTAATGGCTTTTCGGTCAGTAAATGCAGAATGTTTCCTTGTATAGAACCGGCTGCTATTACGATATTTAACTATATTTGAGGTATCCAACCAGAATCTGGTATATCTCTGGGTGTTGGATCGATCTAAGTGATGTTTACAGTCTTCTACAGAATTGATGTTCTTCTAATTGATAAAGTTTTTATTGATCGAAATAAGTGATAATCGGAAAGTGCAGCGTCATGTCAGTGTGACGTCGAAGTAGAACCTTCCAATCAAGCTGCACCAATTTCTCTTGGTTTTGCAAAGTCGTGACGTCTGGATGAAAAATGACACATTCCCGACTGGCTAATTTGAACGTTCTTATCAATTGCTGCCATTAATCTTTCCACTTGGGGAAAACTACTTGTTTTAATTTACCGGTGATTTTGTGATGGAAGCTCGTCATATAAGTGCACTTCTAATCCCACCAGATACGCAGTATCACGTTTTTCATAATGCAGAGTGGTTATACTGATTTGTTTAAAAACGTTTCCGCTCCACCTTGTTATAAACAATCCACTTTTCATCCCCTGTAATGGTTATTTTCAAAGATGATTCATTTTTTGTTGCTTTTGAACAGGAAATAGCAGATAAGAATGTGGTCCATTTAATATTTTTTTCGTTAAATTGTGTTGCAGCCAACGTCGTAGCGAATCGCGTATCCAAAGTATTTTTACATGATTTTTTTTTTCAAATTCCATATGAGATAAGAGATGTATCTATGAGTTATTCTGTTTTGTGAGACCATGGGTTAGCATTTCATTTTGATATTCATAGCTATGGCACCATCGTCAAAAACATCACATACTTTTTTTACTGTTTGTGCAGTATTTTCTCGTTTCCGGAGATAAAAGAACACCAGATAACGAAAATGCATATTATTTTCCTACATTATCAGTTTTAATGCAAAAATAATATTTGCATTATATACACGAATCGTATAGAAAGAAGTGATGAAATATCACCTTTTAGAATATGTATACGAGATCAGGTCAAAAAAGTTCATGACTATGGCTATGATAACGAAGTTAAAGTAGAGAAAATGAAGCCTTTTCTCACAGACTGACATTAAACAAAAATTCACACTAATTTATATATTTTGCTCGTTCATTTCACTTGTTTATAGCAGTGCTTGGAAGGAAGGTGTATAGAGTGTGGTCGTTTCACTACACTACAGAAATTCCATCGATGATGATGGCTTGTGCAGGAGTGTTTGGCCAATTACAAAAGTCTCCCAGGTCCAACAACATCCATAATCCCCAAATTTCTTCCCCATGCGGCTCTTTTCTCTTCAAAAATCAAATCTCGCTTGAAAGGATCAAGATTTCAAGACGTCGAAGCGCGTGCAAAGGCAGCTGCATGCTATCTCCAGAAAAGAATTCCATGAATGGTTCTGTCAATGAAAACTACGCTGAATAAAGTGCGTGGCTTCAGAAGGAGACTACTTCGAAGGAGATTAAATGCCTAATTCATATGTGTTGTAGTTTTCTTTTTATAGCATCAGTCCAGTTATTTTTGATCAGACATCTTAAATATCATAAATTTTAAGCATATGTGAAACAAAATGGTGTTCAATCCCTAACTATTGAAAAATGCTACGAACTTTTGTTTCAACTTTTGTGCAAATTAAGCAGATATCTTCACGATTATTGAATACCTAAAGATTAAGTCTCCGGATAATCTTTACCTGCTTTCAACAAGCTCATTGTATAATCATCTACATGTAGTAGTTCTTTCTGTCATGTATTTTGTCAACAAAAGTAAAACAAAAATACGTAAGGATAATAAGATTGTTTATGTAAGTAACTTTGCTGCTATTCTCTGCTAATGTGTTTTATCTGATAGAACTTTCTGAAATTGTTCTCGACATGGCATCTTTCCTTCAGTCAAAATCTCACAGCCCCACATAGCTTCCCTATACCTTTCCTATGAATACTTTTATGGTAATTGTTCTGAAGAGTTTTTTTTTTCTTTTTGATACCTAGACTTTATGAATTTAAGCATAGTACTAGACTGGGGGCAAGGTCTCATCATTTTACACTTTAAATGGCTTGATGTAACCGTAAGTTATATGCTAAAAGTTTCTTCTGTCGCACTTCTCGCTTGTGGAACTCTTCAAATATTTAAATGCAATGTCAATCGTTATCTACTGTCTTCTTAATTCTTGTTCTTTTAACTTTTTTCTCTTCTTAATAATGCCATTTTCTCATATTCTCTAAAACTCAGTAACCCCTGCATCTTAGTGGCTTTATTAACTTGCTTGTGGTAAAATCCCAATACGCGGGGATATTTTAACAAGTGCGTAGTTTTCAAGGCTCAATGTTTAATTATGGATAATTTAAGGCATTTTAGTTTCTGTTTGTGAGGCATGTTGTGGGTTTAACAGTTGTCAATCAATTCCTCAACCAATAAGATCTTAAACTATACATAATGGTTGGAGAAGCATTCTCTCGAGAGTCTGATCAAAAAAGAAACCATTCTTTCCTGAGGAGATGCTTCTCCGATCACTAGCATCCTACCACCTTCAAGTCTACAGTCAACCGTTATCTATTATCATAATATGCACTGATTACTTCGGCTTTTTACACCCTTACAGCGTCATTCAGTAAATCTCTGTCTGTATCGGCACAGAAATTATATTAGACGTGCCGAGTTCATCCCTAGTTCGATCCTGTTTCGTTCACTTCGCTCTAATACTCTTCGAAAAGGCATGAATCATTCGCCCTCTAACAATAGGTTAAATAACAGAGCATGGATCATTCGCCCTTTAACAATAGGTTAAATAACGAAGCATGGATAATTCGCCCTCTAACAATAGGTTAAATAACAGAGCAGACTCGGCTCTCCTTCTTTGAGACTACAATCAGTTTAGTAGGAGGGAAGCTTTGAATTCAAAACCACATTGGAAAATATTGGAATACGTCAGGCTATTTCGGTTAATTTAGTCGATGTCGAGCAAGTTTTATGTTTCTCTCTTTAAAACGTTCCTTTTCTTCAAGTAGAAATCCTCTGCTGTACATAACTTGGAATTGATATTCGTTTTTTAAAGTTTTTTCACATTAAAGATCGACTATTTTGACGGTTTTTCGTTGCTTGCTTTTATTCCCCATCCAACATTATTCTTTGTTTTCTTTCTTTTTGGCAAATATTCTTCTGTCTTTTGTAATCTATTCTGAAACTTCTTTTCTTGAAGAACTTTCAAACATAATCAACAAATCTCAGGTTTCAGCAAGAGATTTTCTTGTATCTATATCCGTGGATTCCTTTTGGACATGGGCCTTTTCACGGAGATATCTACCAGGAGTCTGTTTTATGCTTACATCAAAAGGATAATTACATGGAGCAGTAATATTAAACTAAACGATAAAAAGACGCCATATGATGTGTTGATGAAAAGCAAAAGAAGAAAAAAAGGAAAACAGGAACTGTATTGCTTAACCTTTATTTTAAACAGGAACGACCACGCTGGAAGTGCGATAATTAAATACGGGCCGCCCAAGAGTTCAAGAACTTCACCGCAGGACTTTAGTACACTTTTTCTACACTACGCCATTGTCTCCCAAGACAGACACAACACAATAATGTGTAATACATTTATATATAAAAATCAATTTAAAATATGTATATGATAGAATTAATTGCAATATTTTACTATGATAAAGTATTTTGAGCTTAATTTACATTTTACCTTTATCAATTCTTACAGAAACGATTCAGTTAATTCGTGGCGACTAAGCCTTATTGATTGTTAATGCATTCCATCAAAAAAATAGGGGTTGAATTTTGCTCAGATAATACTAGTTAAATTTGCATAATTCTCAGTTTAATCATCAAATATTTTTCCCTTGTCGAAGTAGTTGCGATAATGCCAATGCGCATGTGTAAGCCAGGTCAATTTTTTTTCCATATACTGGTTTCAAAATAAAATTAGAATTATCATTATTATAACCATCAGAAATTACTGTGTCATTGTGTACGTATGCTTTAATAAGAATGAGTATGCTGAACGATTTCTTGAATAACTTGTAAACATAATCTCACGGGTTACATAAAACTAACCCGATAAATAATGCAGAGTTCAATTCCCCCTTTACTTGTGTTTATTCTCATCCTACTATCACTCATTATTGTTTCCCGATAAAATTATTTTTTCTTTCTCCGACCAAGAATAAACATTGTACCATTTACATTTCTAAATTGAAAATTTCTCCAAGGAATTCATCTCCACAAACGTAAATATGATTTCTGTCAGTGCCGCTGGTAAAATATACATGAATATGCATAAGAACCGGCCTTGTGGTGGATATATTTTAATATTTTCCTTTGTTTCTTTCTATTAACTCAGGAAGAAGAATATTAAGTACTAATTTTATACACGCGAGCCGGCTGAGAGTAGATCGGCTCAGCAGTTACACACTGCTCCAAATCTCCATTCTCTGGATCAGAGCCCTTGCTCCCGGATGTAATTTATCGTCATACACGTCAGATATATATATATATAACGAGAGAATGAAAGAGAGGAAATAGGAATCAAAAGTGAAACTTAGCCCGTAGATTTTGTTCAGGCATAAAACTGACAAGTCACCATGCAGTCTTGTTTTCCATGTCTTCATTGTCCGTAAACGATATATCCCCGATATTGAAATTTTCTCCTTCCTATTAATATATATATTTTTGAATCTGTAGGTGTGATGAATTGGATCGTGATTACGATTCAAATGTAATAAATTGTAACCATCGAATATTAGTGTTTGAGCATTTTATATTATATACTCATTCGGTCCTGGACATTGAGTTCTACCTGGATTCTATCCTCTTGTGAATTATATATATATATATATATATATATATATATATATATATATATATATATATATATAGTAGAATCATTGACAAACGGGAAAAAGGCTTTTCGGATATGAGGGATTATATTAAAATAAAAGAACTGAAATCAGGTTTTGCATTTATTTTCAATGTTTTATACTAAACAAAATAAGCTAATGGTGAGTGAAATATAACGGAATTGATTTTAAGGGAAAAGAAATTATGTAATGTTAATGAAAATTCATTAAATTAAGTATGCCACGTATGCAAAACAAATAATGTAACGAAGATTTTTTAATCGCTGTTCCATGATGATTCTTTCTCTTCTAATGTGATTCTCAACTTTTTTCGCATTTCGTTTTGCTTTTGTCCTTGAAACTTTTTTAAGCGAAAGACACTTTTTAAATCTGTGTGCGTTATTGCAAACGTCATAGCTAAATGCTGGCTGTATCTTTCATAAAACTGACAATCTGTTCAGTAGCTTTTTCAATTTCAGTCCATGTTTCATCGCAATCATGTTTTTTTTTATCATTATTTCCTTGTTCATTGTGACAGTGTGATTGCTGGAGAATAATTTCTTTGAAAGAATTTACATCATACAATGTTGACTTTCTTATGTTGAACTCAGCCATTAGTTACAATGAACTTTCACCAGCATCTAGTCTGTTTAAAATTTCCACTTTTTGTGATAACTCCAAAGTTGTTCTTTTCCTTTTATTCTCATCATCTTTTGCACCAATATAAGCCATTAGGATGAAATAAGCATAAGTAATTATCCAAAATAGATTTCCTGAAGAACAGTAATTTCAGATCAGTTACATATTACCCAAATAGCTCAAATATACATATCAAAATCAGATATATGGTATTCTGGATATGACGGATTCTAATGTTTTTTTTGTTTTTTTTTAATATTTCCCGTTGCTTCTTTCTTTTAAATCAGGAAGAAGAATATTATGTACTAATTTTAGACATGCAGGCCTTCGAAAGATTGGCGCAGCAGTGTCTTCCTATTCTCATAAATTTCTTTGCGCCAGATTATACCGAGTCTAACAGCAAAATTGTCCAATTGTTAGATTAAGATTTGAACAGCTGTATCTTAGAAATAATTAAAGATATATTACTGGAATGTTCCGAGGTTGTTACAACACTATTGGTCTCTACTTTGAACATTAAGAATGTGTTTAGCTTTAAGTTGAAATGATGTTCCCTCTTGCAGTTGTGACCTCCTGATCCAGTTTTCCTTTTTACTGTTCCCTCATTTTTAAACTCATTCATCATTTCTCTTGATCGTTCTTGAATGACTTTTGAAGAATAAAACTAGAATATGAATGTTGGTACCATTACTGAAGGCCTGAATGATCTTTTTCCTCTCACCATTTCTCATTTGTCAAGATATGGTGGGGCAGACACAAAATGATTTTAACCTCTTCTCTTTCCTGTTGAATAACTCAAAGGGTTTTTGAGTGATGCTTACGACAAATAGTGTCAAGATGGCTAACTGTCTTATCTAAAAACCTGGAAAAAATCAGTATTTTTATTTTTTATTTTTTTATTCTATTTATTTTTATTTTTAGATATTAAATTTTGTGTGGGATGGATAATTATTCCATGCTGTTACACCCGATATAAACTTTAGAGAAAATCTCCTTGGATCACTCCAGAAGTCATGTGGAACTTCATAAACGATCCACTGCTAAAGCGACTGGAAAATTTTTGTTTCCACATAGTACTCCAGAAAAAGTACCTGATCTGCTCTATTTTCATATGAGTTAAATCAGAGCAAAAAAGAGCATTGCTGCCATAATTGGCCCGGAGCTGCCCAATCCTCACTTTCCTGTTTTGACAGCGATTAAAATTGTTTACGCGGCGTTGAGGGCGATTAATTAATTATTTCCCACATAAAGACCCCTTTCCTCAAACGAAAGTTTGCTCTCTTCTCGCTCTACTATCGTTGTTTTCATGGCAAATCTTCAGAGGAGCTACATTCCATCGTTCCAACAGTCCACATCTTCACAACTAGGACCCGACATACCACGTACACAGGGTCGACTCTTCATCATTTCCGTCATATTTCTTTAGTAAGGAAGGAGTTCCACTTAGTATTTCATTTGCTTTTTGGAAATGCTTTCCCGATCATAAACTATGCATAATCCCCTCGGGAGTCTGACACACAATGAACCCATACTTTACCAAGGAGGTGCTTCCCCGATCACTACCATCCTAACCTCTTCAAGTCTACGGTCATTCGTTATCTATCATACATATCCTCATTATATGCACTGGTTACTTTGACTTTTTACGCCCTTACAACGCCATTCAGTAACTCTGTAAAACGAGTGTCTCTCGGGACTTTTGACTTTCATATTTCCATATTTTCCGTTGATATTCTTTTATTATGTTCTAACCGAGGAAAAAGACTAGATATTAAGTACTGATATTAAGGCTTTTTTCCACTACTTTTGAGTAAATGATCCATATTCGAAGAAAGTTCTCGAGCCACATACCCTCACCCCAGGATTATTTTACAAATTCCTTAAACAGTAATTTTACGTATGAAAGATTTAGTTATCTTGTATTCTTGCTAATCTTTACAACGATAAAGTTTCAAGAGTTTGCCAATGATCCATCAATTTCGCATTTATTTTTTTTTTTATTATGCCAGTGAGAATCTTTTCCCCCAATAGATTCTATTTAGGTTGAGTTGATAAAAGCAATCCAGGATCTAGTCACGATTATAGATTCTTCTCATAAATTTGTAAGCGCCACTATCTCGTCCCAAAATTGTCTCTGGTAATCAAGACTAAATTTTAAACTATATTCGATCTTGGAAGTTTATGTCCAACCCATTTTTAAGAGCCGTTGACTTTTTGTAACGTTCGGAAATGAAGTACGACAGTGGACTGACTGAACAAGAAAATCTCGGATATTGTTCGAAGCTTCTAAAATTTTACAATAGATAATGCATTAAACTAGTTACAGTAATCCCATATATCTAACCTTTAAAAGAACGTCAAAATAACAACTAATTTCAGGTCATCATCGCCTTTAGCTGACTATAATATATAAGGTCGCGGAAAAACTGAGAACGCCAAATATATTGTGCCTCATATCTAATAATCTATTCTGTTTATTAAGCAAATTCCAACGTACAAGTATCTATGACTGAACAATTTTTGAAAGGAGACTAATTAGTAATGGCGCTATTTAAGGATATTTTATATCTCATCTGTTTTTTTTGTTTTTTGTTGTTTTTTTTGTTTTTTTCGGTTTTTATGTTTTTAGTTAAAATGGCGGAAGATCTTCCCCAGATGTAATTATTTTAGAGAAAACAAGTGTTATTGTAACCTTTCACACTTGTTGATATTTACAATTATTTAAATACATGGTCCAGTGGATAAAGATGTTGGTTAGATCCATTGACTAGACCCAAAGAGTTGTGAGTTCAATACCAAGCCACAGCAGTGGTGAGCCAAAAATTTGGAGTTCAGTTAAAAGGAAATAACTGAGATATCCGGAAGAGGCATAACACGTGGAACTAGAACAATCTACCTCGATGGACGAAATAAAGGGCTCGTTTTGAAATGCCAATCACCTGAAGAAGACAGAACAATGTGTGCAACAGCCGAAACGTTGTGAATACGGTAATGAAGATGAGGATAACAGTAGTATGAATAATGTAAATGATTCAAGTAGGTAAATACAATATTGAAATCACTCGTGTGATCCTTAGTACATTTTTGAACATTATTTTAGGTGATTCACAAAAACATTAACGTCATTTAGATGTAAGTAAGGATCGAGAGATTAGAGTGGGGAGGAAATACTAAAATAAGCAGAAAGAAGAACAGATTTTAATAAGATTTTCAGTCTTTGTTCCTTTGTTATTGATTTTATTTGTTCCGGGCTTGTCACGGGAAAAAATGATGGAAGACATCGATTATTTTGTTTTTTCAACCAAATACTAACTACAACATCAATACTAATAAGGAACCAAATTGATCACATTTGTCTCTTCTGGATGTAGAAGTTATACATTTACCAGCCTCTGTAGGTATATTGGACTTCTTTTCTACCCGAGTTGTGATTCGCTACTGTCTCATGCAACAATAATATATAATAATATTAATATTATTTTTAATTTTATTGTTTAATCTTCTCAAGATGGATGGTGATAATTTATATTTCACATTCTTGAGAATTATGGAACTGGACTCAAATTTCCCAGCGTTTCTTTCAATCGGTGGCTTTTGAACTAGGTTTTGTTTTAGACGGGACCAGAATTTATAATATATACTTATTTTAAGCTTATCGCCTCAACCAAGATGGGAGTGCCGCTAGCACGCAAGGGGTTAGAGAAAATGGGAGCAAGAGTAAAGAGTCGTGAAAGAGGGAAGGATGAAGAGAAGGACGGGGAATAGATCAAGGCATCTGATTGCATTAGAATAGTTGGATATTATAGCTATCAGGAAAGCAAGTAAAAGGAAGGGAGTTCCAGAGACTTGTAGTGCGAGACATGAAGCTATTGGAGTAAAAGAGACGGCTACATTTAACCGTTTCGACAATGAAAGGGTGGGAAGGATGCCGACATAGTGGCACATTTAAATTCATGCAGATTGGGAACTAGCGAAAATAAATCGTCGGAGTCGTTACCGTGGAAGTATTTGTAGAAAAGACATAGGGAGGCGATGGCATGTAGTAATTTGATATTTATTTATTATCAAAAAAACAAAACAATAGAGACTGTAAAGAAAAAACATATGTGCCATATATGCTGCCATTTTGCCATCCCTGACGGTGACTGTGAGTCAGTGGTTCGGTAAAGAGAGGATAAATTCACCCCAAGTAAGGCAATAAAGTCACTAAGACGCAGTAGATTATTGAGGAGAAAATATTCTTAAGGAGATAAAACAATAAAATAGCAAGAATTAACAAGACAAAAGTTAACGATTGAGTTAAGAATTAATAGATCGCTTTACCATCTGCTGTTCTCTGTTCAAACTAAAAAGACTTAATGTTTTAATATGTTTTAAAAGAGTGAAAACAAATGATTTAAAATTGATTGCTTTAGTAAAAGGTGTAGAATATTGGTTAGCTTGCAAGTGGTTTGCTACACAAGTAGACTGGTGGAGGTGAATAGTCGCCATGAGTCATTTAATAGAGAGAAAGAGATGGGTGAACAGAGTCCACTCATGTAAATATGTTGGGCAGGTCCATTCCACCAAAGTGGACAAACCCACCTGCTGCATTAGGTACTCTCCGATAAATGAGGTAGATTTAGATGGCTTACCTTTAAAAGGAGATACAAGAAGGCAGCCATGTTAGCAGGTAAGTCATCTGATTCTACAAAATGATGGGCCCAAAATGCGATTTGCAGGTTGGGGGCACTAAAATCAAGCAAGTGCGGAAGTTTAAATATCTGGGAAGTGTTTTAACGGAGGACGGTAAGTGGGACACTGTGATCCCAAGATGTATTGGGATGGCCTAGGACCCATTCCAAAAGCTGGGCAGAGTATTGCGAGACAGGAGGATTTCTTTGGTAACAAAGAAAGGAGCACTGAGTTGCTACGTGACGTCTGTCCTCCTTTACAGCAACGAATATTGGATAGTCTCTTCAAAGATGAAGAAGAGACTCGAGCCAACGGATATATGGTTCTACAGAAGGATGCTGAGGATATCATGGACCGAGTGTGAGCAACGATGAGGTTTTGGAGAGGATGTAAACAAGAAAGAAACTTATAATTAACATAAGGAAGAGGTATATGAAATTTCTAGGACACGTAATGAGAAAAGAGGGCCTGGAAAATCTGATACTTACAGGTCGAATAGAGGGAAATAGAAAGCAACGCATGACATACCTGGCGGAATTAAGCAAGTGGATTACAGAACGTGGTCTGCGAGACGTGGTCTGCGGGAGGTGGTAGAGGGCGAAACTTATTGAGAGCTACAACAGATAAGGAGAAGTGGAGAGCCAATCATCGCCTAAGTTCTGAAGTGAAACGGCATATAAAGAAGCAACGAAAGCATTCCTGGATCTTGACGCGATTATGGATTCTTCTAATAAATACACTAGTACGTGCCCCTATCTTGTCCACAAATCAATTTCCCTGAAGTAGATTCTGTATATCTCGTGGGTTTTGAAGGGTACAGTGTATCTCCTTCTGCAAAATTAGACGATGAATTCAGAATAATTCTCTCCATAATTGGACGTATTATAGCCAGCAACAAATGTTGAACTTTCACATTACCACTGCACTCGATCTTTACATAATTCCCTTAATGGAAAGATCTATTCTCTGGAAGCCTGTAAAAACCACTTAAACCGGTTCATCATGCATAAAAATGCCAATTTATGCAAGAAAGAAATCTTGAGATTGCATCAAAGATGGCGTAAGTTATTGGGGACAAACTGGCAAATACATGGTTGAATAAAAAATATAAAAATATCTATCTACTACTGTCTTTCAAATCCAGTTAAAAAATTTACAAACTTTTGTCCTGGTTTACCCCGAGTGGTACTGCCACTAACACTACTACTACTAATAATAATACAATAATAAGTCTACCAAATCAAACATCACTGCTCTTGAGAAAAACAAAAAAAAAAGGCAGAATGCCCTCAACATCGATGTGGCTGTTCATGGTGACAATATTATCAAAACCAAAGAAATTGGGAGGCATAAAATGTATAATGACATCCGGATTCAAGTTACCTGAATGTGGCATGTTCAGGCCACTATATAATATATATTAGCACCGAACATAAAGACCTATATTAAGAAATTCGGAAGAAAGCCGAGTATCACATTACTTCAGAAGTCTGTGTTGCTTGACTCTGCAGACATTCAGCGAAAAGAGCTAACTTTTTGAGTTCATAAGGCTTGATGGAGGACACTAATAATGCCAGATCTCAGGATGAAAACGAAAACCTGTACAGAGCAAGGAATAATAACAATAATAGTAGTAATAATAATTACTCCTCTACCCAGAGGAGAATATCTGTGATGGTTTTGAAGAATCTAATTTTGGACATAACAGTTTTGGGAAGCGACAACAATTTGCTTGTTTTACAAATTTATGAACAGCGGTTGCAATTGTTTGTCTATTTGACTTTTAAGAGGTCGTCTTATGAGTAAATGGTAGAGTTCGTTAGACATGTGTCAAACGTTCAGTTACTTCTCGGTAAAAAATGACTGTGAATGTCTTGACACGCTAATAAGTCATGACCCCTTTTTGAGAATAACGAAATCGACAGATGATTAAAAATCAAATAAATTTCGGCGTGTGCGAAAAGAGATTTAGGGATGACTTAAAATGAAAATAACAGGAAACACAATCTGTAAGCAGAAAGGAGAGTTAAAATAGAAAAAATGTCGACAGAGAATAAGAAATGTGAAGGAGGCCCGTGGAAAGAACGGGGAAAATGGAACAAACGAATTAAAAAATGGATTCAACATGGAATCATCTGTGAATCGTCCATAAGAATTTCAGGAACGAGTTATCGTTGTATACACTATTTATATTTGGATTATCGTCCTCCTTTTATTTTTGTTCGGTTGTTTAGTTCGGAATTTCCTGTAAGTTACCCGGATCGATATGCGATTTATACGTCTTGAAGTTTCAAGGTTCCTACGCTTGGCTAAGACTGGATGGTACAAGAGTCGAAACGTTGAGATTACAACAAAGATGAGGACAACAGTACGAATGGAAATAATTTAAATAAAGGTCAGATGTACAAAAATGTATTTAAATCGAAGTTTAATCGGAAGAAGATAATTAACCTCTACCGAGCGATGGGAACCGTGCACAACAAATGTGATCAAGAAAAAGAAAAATCATTTGCGTAAACAATAAATTAGATAAGGTTTTTTTTGCGTAAAAATGCGTTCATTTTTATTCGGAGTAAAGCAATCAGCTTCAAATTTGTACATTACATATTTTAAATTCTGTCATTATATCTATATTCTGTCATTGTATCTATATTCCTCATTATATATTGTCATTATATCTATATTCGTTATTATATATTCTATCATTGTATCTGCATTCCTCATTATATGTTCTGTCAATATATCTATATTCGACATTATATATTCTGTCATTATATCTATATTCATTATTATATATTCTGACATTGTATCTGCATTCGTCATTATATATTCTGTCATCATATTTGTATTCATCATTATATAGTCTATCATTGTATCTGTGTTCGTCATTATATATATATATATATATATACACTCGGCATTATATATTGTGTCATTATATCTATATTCATCATTTTCTGTGACCGGTGAGGAAAGACATCTTGGAAAATGCACATGCCATATTAAGGAAAGGAGTGGAAGAGAGAAACAGCGAACAAGATACCTAATGAGTTTGTGTGAATGGATGGCATTGCAGAGACAAAAACTGATTGATAACAATACAAAGTTGCCTAAAGCTACAAAGGAGAGAAAGTCTTGAAGTCTCAAGGCGCCTAAATCATGAAGATCATGATTTAGTAGCACTAATCCCCTTTCGCTTTTCACTTTAACGAATATACGCTAATCAGAAAATATTATGATTTCCTAGAGGAGGCACGGTGGATTAATAGATAGCAGTTCGGATTGAGGAATTACATTCACTTACGTTCTAATACCCTTTGGAAAGGTATGAATCCTCTTCTTCTCTCCCTCTCCAGCTATGTGTAAATAGCAGAACAGACCGGGTTCTTGGAAGGCAACAGGTCAAACTCAGAAATGGCAACCTACTGCGGAAAAAAAAAATCTGCCTCGTCAGTCATGTATCGAAAGATACATGATCGCTTAAGCGTGTATCACGCCTGGCACATAACTGACTGACCAGTGCCTCAACATAAAGCATATTTTTTACTATTTTATACTTAATGTTTACACAATACTAGACCAAAGAATAACTCAAGATAGATGGTTATTGTGCGATATTTTATGAGCGTAAGAAAGGGCAAGACGTGATATTCATGAAGATATGCCGGAAGATAACGGTTAACCATAGACATGAAGAGGTTAAGGTTATAGCGATTGGGAAAACATCCTCGTGGGAGTCTGTTCTACAAAACAGCAGTCCTTGGGAAAAGGTTTCCAAATGGAACTTACTTCTTACCATAGGAATACAAAGGGAATGGCAATGATTCACTTTGTGTGTGCGGCATGGTGAGCTTCAGTTGTATAGGTCAGAAGTGGTGGGATTAAGGACTGTAACTAGTTAGTACACATGCCGGGGAAAAAGA
>OZ010577.1:120639575-120642075 GCA_963932145.1 Acanthosepion lycidas | reverse complement strand
CTTTTCGTCCGGTTTCTTGGTCTTTTGGATGAGAGTATAGGGTTCCTGTTTAGGATTCGGTTTTCGGTTCTTTCTAAACTCTACCTCCACTGTATACTTCTAAAGTCTCCGACTGAACTTTGAAACTTTATTCACTAATTAAATCTTGAACTCCTCAAGTCTAGAGTCTTCCCTGCATAGCCTCAAGAAATTCTTCCTTCCTTTTCTTACGCTCATACCATACATTAATCCTCATATAGAGTTACTCTTGGGCCTTCTATTGAGTGAACATAAGGAAAAAATACTCGGCCTTCTAAGGAGGACCCCATAACCTAGAATAAACGCTGAATTTTTTCAGTACTACTCTCTGTCCAGTATTTTTTTTATTCTACAGGTATTGATGATTACCATTTCTCTCTAGTCATAATAATTAATAAAGGATTTTACAAAGTGCCTATATGGTTTGTTTTTTTCTCGCCCTTAAAATTCTGGGTAGAAGAAAAACTAGCTTCAGTTGATGGCAGCGTATTGCTTCAATAATTATTAAAATTCTAATCAACAGTTGTTGCTTTTTTGTTGCTTTGGCTTATTTCATGTTTTAAGAAAACTCTTATCTAACTCCAACAGTTATGTGAATTTGGCCAAAACAGATAACTACGTACCGATATACTTTTTAGGAAACCTGTTTCATTCTGCTATCACTATCTTTTTGATACTGACAGTGCTAGATTATTTTAATTTAATTAATGACCATCTTTTAAGGATTTCATTTTTAATTAAATTCTAAAATATATTCACTCCTTTCTCTCTTTCTCGCTTTTGTTTCCGATATTTTTTCCAAAATGTTTATTCTATTGATTTCACATAATCTACACGTTAACAGCTTTGTGATTTTCCACACAACATATCGACTAATAAATTCTTAATCCATTGTTCTTTCACCGTCGTTTTTGTCTCATCGAATGTTATCTTGTCCCCAGATCTTGGTCATTTCTCTTTGCTTTGTCTTGTTTGCCAAAAAGAATTTCGTCTGGCACAAGAAAAATATTAGTAGAGCACCAATATGTATCGAACTCATTTGGCTGCGAATTTATCACCAAAGTAAGCTTGTTAATCATCACTGTACGGTCTGTGATCTATTGTGTTTATTTTTATAATTATTTATGAAGCTAACTTGGTTTGGTTTGTTTTACAGCATATCAACCACAAGAGTTTTATTGCTGTTAATATTTTTCCAAAAATGTATTGCGGGCAATAATGTATTGCCTTTAATAATAATTTACAAAAATGTATTGCTGGTAATATTCATTTTCTTCAGGAATATATTGCTTGATTTGAAACTTATTTTTATACTTTCATAGTGTTTTGACCCCATTTTGGGATTAACATTTAGCCCATAGGTGGGAACCTAACATATGCAACCACCTCGAGTCAGAGTTGACCTTGAAACACCAACAATTAAGAGATGGTTCCACGCTCCTCAAAACCTTCTGATTAGAGGCCTTTCTGTTCGAAGAAGTTCATCATCTTACCCAGGACGCCGATGCAGTTTATCGTCATACCAAAAAAACTATGGTTGAATCTAGTCATACAGAGAAATAAATTCAAACATAATTTTGATTTTAAAAAAGCTACACTCATAAAAAAAAGAAAATAACACACTCAGAAGGAAAAATCAGGAGAGTGCCGCCATAGTAAACTACCCAAAGATTAATCTACGCCAAGGTTTTTTCCCTATTTCACCTTTCTTACCAAAATTGATGCTCTTACAAACAAATGTACACAACAGATTCATAAAATCAAAAGAAAATGGTTGAATACATCAACACAGTTATAATGACAATATTCTCCACTTGTGACAATTACTGACGTTATTTTCAGTTAAAAATATATATAGATATATCTGTATATATAGATATATATATATAGATATATCTGTATATATATATATATATAGATATATCTATATAGACATATCTGTATATATATATAGATATATCTGTATATATATATAGATATATCTATATAGACATATCTGTATATAGATATAGATATATCTGTATATATATATATATAGATATATCTGTATATATATATATATAGATATATCTGTATATATATATATAGATATATCTGTATATATATATATAGATATATCTGTATATATATATATATAGATATATCTGTATATATATATATAGATATATCTGTATATATATATATATAGATATATCTGTATATATATATAGATATATCTGTATATATATATATATAGATAGATATATCTGTATATATATAGATATATCTGTATATATATAGATATATCTGTATATATATAGATATATCTGTATATATATAGATATATCTGTATATATATATATATATATATATATATAGATATATCTGTATATATATATAGATATATCTGTATATATATATAGATATATCTGTATATATATATATAGATATATCTGTATATATATATATAGATATATCTGTATATATATAGATATATCTGTAT
>OZ010577.1:120567075-120634575 GCA_963932145.1 Acanthosepion lycidas | reverse complement strand
TCGGATGTGTATCTTCCAAGCTGCTCGCACGTCCATAGAATTTCAACCAAGAAAAGTGTTGGCTCTTTTGATTGTTTTGATGGTTCGCAATCACCCTGTAAACCAATTCAGGGAAAAGCCAGGTTGAATGTGTCATTCATAAAGGGACATAATTTTCTTAATCACTCTTTGGAAGAAAAAATAATTAATTCTAAATGATGTCCATTCAACTTCATTCGCTTGAAAAATTAACTAATTTTGCAAGTAACATCGGTTCGGAAATTCTGGATAGATTTTTCGATTTTTTTTTTTTTATCCTATCTCATGAAAAACCTCGCTTTCTTTTGAAGCTTTCAAAAATCTTGCTGGCTTCTTTCATTATAAAATTTTTGTTTCTTATTTTCTTTGTTTTTCTTCCAAAGGAAACTTAATATTACTGATTCTTTTCTCATATTAGCTTTTCTTTATTTTATTATCGTGTTGTTCATTTTTTGTTTTTCTTTGTTCAATCTAATGAAAAATATTTTACGCTTTCCTTTTTTTGCATAAAATATATTTCTCCCATTTCTCGTATTCTCACTCATTGTTCCTCTTTAGTATTTTGATTAACATCACTTTCATTTTTTTCTTTTTATTCTTTTCTTTCCTTCCTTCTTCCGTGACTTCCTTCCATCTTTCATTCCTTCCCATGCTTCCTGCCTTTCTCCGCTTCTTTCTATTCTTACGGTTCGCCGCATTCTTTTCTATTCCTTCCTTTCGCTCCTTTCTTTCCATTCCTTTCTTCCGTTATTTTCTTTCTCTTCCTTACTATTCATTCCTTTAGCTCATTTCTTTCCATTTTTCTATTTCTTCCTTTCGCTCCTTTCAGTCTATTCCTTCCTTTCGCTCATTTCCTTCTATTTCTTCTTTTCGCTCCTTTCTTTCTTTTCTTTCTCTTCTTTTTTCTTTCCCTTCCTTTCGCTGCTTTCATTCTATTCATTCCTCTCGCTCTTTCCTTTCTTTTCTTTCCTTTCGCTCCTTTCTTTCTTTTCCTTCCTTTCGCTCCCTTCTTTCTTTTCCTTCCTTTCGCTCCCTTCTTTCTTTTCCTTCCTTTCGCTCCCTTCTTTCTTTTCCTTCCTTTCGCTCCCTTCTTTTTTTAACCTCCTTTCCTTTTTTTTCTTTCCACTCCTTTCTATTCCTTTCTTCTTTTTCTTCCTTTCACTCCTTTCATTCTATTCCTTCCTTTGTCCTTTTCTTTTTCTTCCTTTCGTACCTTTCTTTTTCTTTCCTTTCATTGCTTCTTTCTTCTAACCTTCCTTCCACCCTTTCCATTCGCTCATTCCTTCGCTTTCTTTTCTTCCTTTTTGTTTTGATTTCTTTTTTCTTTTCTTTTTTTTTTTTTTTTTCCATTTACTCTTACGGGGAAAGTCTTTTCGCTTTATTTTCATATAAAATAAATCGCGGACATCTTTCTCATTTTCATCTTTCCTCACCTTTTCAGCAAATTAAGTTTTCGTTTCAAAAGCACCTGCGATCAATTTGAATGTGCCAAAGACAACGCAAAACTTAAACTAAATGCAAAAAATGGTCAATTTGAATTTTGACGAAAACCATTTCCTTATTTTCTCTCATGCTTCATTCAAACAGATAATCCTTGAGAATTCTGGTTTGACAGTTCCACCAAAAATTCTTAACGTTCTCTAAGTGACTGAGTGTATCACTTCCTTTACTTGAAAGTTAATCTATTTTTTTTATAGAGCGTGTGGGGAAAATTGGGAAAATGGCCTACCTCGGAAACCCCCACGAATCTGTGCGTCGTGCAAACTCCGGCTGCGCAACGGTTAAAAAAAGGACCAAAATGGCGACGCCCATGTTTTATGCCAGGTGGTCTCGGACAGTTAACGCAAAATCTCGTTGTCTCGTCATTCGCATGCAAATTACGGTCGGTCATCGGCTGTGTAAAGCAGGAGCGTTTTTGTTTCTGGAGCCTGGGGGTTTTTGGGGTGTTTTTTGCTAGTGAGAAGGTTGGACGTGTGACACTATTTTTTCGTTTACCCTCTTCGCATTTCCTATCTGCTACTATCAGGTGAGTCATTGCTTTACAAAATCAGGGTGTTTTCTGGAGGTAATGGATCATGACTCTCCCCACCTTCTTGTGTCTTATAGTTTTAAGTAACGTTGAACTAATCCCTATCCATCTTTGTTTATGTCCATTTACATGAGCTCGTTAGGTATGTTATTCGCTTTTTCCTCTCTTGTATTTAATATATTCTGTGTTATATTCTCCAGGATGTCTGTTCTTTTCCTGAAATTTTAACTGTTTCTTTATCATTTTATCTACAGGTATCTTTTTAGCATCCATTTTCTTTCAGATTTGTTCCTTGTTCATATATTCAGTTTATGATATCCTCAACATCTCCTCCTTTGTTGTCTATGCGTTTCTTCATTCTTAAGGAAAATGTTCAGCTTCCCTCTTATAGAATGGATATGATTTGGGAGCTCAAGACCGATTAAAAGTTTTCTTATGATTTTTTTAATTATTTCTTACTGTTTTGTGTAGTTTATAGAATGCATATTTCGGTATTGCGATATTAATTTGGATCACCGACTCACATTCCGTCGTTGGCTTTTGAAAATTAAATATTCACCTAATACAAAGCCCAATGCAAACTCAAGCTAGAGGGATTACTTCATGAGGTTAAGTGAACATAAAATGCAGAGATAAGGAGTTAACTACTTACCATAGACTTGAACAGGTTACGATTATAGTGATTACGGAAACATCCTTTTTGTAGCCTTTTCTACCGGCACTATCGCGCCATTTATATTTTTGCCCAGGTATCTATGCGTCTGTCCCTTCATCCATCCATCTGTCTTTCTATCCATGCATCCATATTTCTGTCCAAGCTATCGACCTGGCTATGCATCTATCTTTCCGTCACTCTATCCATCTATCTGTCTGTCTATCAATCTGTCTACCTCTCTATCCACCCATCTATCTGTCTGTATATCCAATTATCTAGGTGCCTCCCCTGAATTTTCGATACCTAAGGTATAAAATAAATTTTTAAAAATGAAAAATAATTCTTGAAAATTTCGTTGTAGCTTTAATTGTAAGCTAAATGATTAAATTTATTATTTTCAGTAAGTAAAATATTCTGGTGTATGTCAAATAGAAATATATAGGTCGGAATGTCAAATGTTTTTTCGTTTTTTTTTAATGGCCACTTTTAAGAAAATTTATCTTAATTTTAAGAAATTTGTAAGCAAAAAAGGTATCGTTTTAAAAATTCTCGAAAAATGAAATATATATTTGTGAGACTTTATTTGAGTAAAATTAGAAAATGTAAAGTTAAATTAATCTGATTTGAAATAAATATTACTTATAGCATAAAAAAGCATTTCTTAACGACTGGTTTTATTTGTTCTTTATTGACGTATCGATAAGCTCTGAGGTGATGAAAGCTGTTATGGATGACCGGAATTGACATAAATCTAAGTGAACACATTTTTTTAGTTTGTAATTTTTACAAATTAACATATTTCCAGGAATTATTTAATATTTTCTAACTTTTAGTTAGGTTTCAAGATGCTTTATATATTTGCGTTTCGTTTCTAGGTTCTTAAGTTTAGTAACTTAAACAAAAAAAATTAATTAAATGAATTATGATCGCAACTAAAATAAATACTTAAAATAAAATATTTAGTGAAATAGTAATTAAAAAGATTTAAAACTTACTTTGAAAATTTGAAGTGTCCTTAATAAATTTTATTTATCAAAGCAATTAAAATCTTTTTTAATTAATGTCATAGTTTTATTTTTTTTATTTTATAATTAAGAGTAGATATTCGGTGAAAGGGCAAACTCTTTTACCAAAAAAATTCATGATATACTTTCTCGAAGGATTCATGCTTTAATCTAATAAAAAGAATACCGACATTACCTAAAAATGTGATTTCATGATATTATTAAGTGGGTCGTAACATATATAAAAAAATATTTTTACTAAGATTTTCTTAAAAACCTTCCACAAATAATTTCATTCATTTCTGAATATGCCCTGAAAGTTTCATTTAAATCTGACAAATATTTGATTTTTGCAAGAATTTCCAAATCAATGTGTTTCACCGGAAAAAGCGCAAAAAAAAAAACTAACCTTTATCATTACGTTTCCGCTGACGTAAACAAGACAAAAGATTTTCAACCAAAATTTCCAACGTGCTGGAAAGGATTCCAAAAATTCAAAACTTAATAAAAAAAAAATAATTTCTTTTTTCCTCTTAATAATAACATAAACATTTCGATAACAAAATTTGTTTTTATTGAGTTTGGGGCCGTTTTTCATCATGTTATGGCGTGTTTTTTTGTTTTTTTTTCGTCGCGAAAAAAGTGAAGGTACCTACATTTATCTGTCTGTCTGTCTATCTATCTATATATGTTTGTCTAACTATAGATCAGTCTGTTGCTCTGTCTGTCAATCTATTTCTCAATAAGTTCATCAATCTGTCAGTCTAGCCATCCATGTATGTCATCCCGTCAAACCACCCATCAATCTGTCAGTCAGAATATCCAACCATCTATCTGTCTGTCTGTACATCCACTTATCTATCTATACATCCATCTATATGTCTGTTTACCCATCCATCTATCTGCGTTTTGTCAGCCTATCCATCTATGTGTCTGTCAATCCATATATATATATATATATATATATATATATATATATGCCTGTCTTTCTGATTATCTATCAATTTGTCTATCTGCCTGTTTGCTTATCTATCGGTCCATGATCTGTATATCTGCCTTTTTGTCCATTCATCTATCTATCTATCTATCCATCTGTCTATCTATCTATCTATCCATCTGTCTATCTGTCTATCTATCCATCCGTCTATCTGTTTATCTATCCTACTATTCATATATAGCCGACGTTTCCTGCTTTGAACAGATATGCAAGAATTCGAATCGGATGTTCCATTGCAAATTATATATAGTAACCTATAAAGCATCAAAATGAATCTGTACTTAAAAGCATATATATATGTCGTAATTGATCTAGCAAGACAAGCTTTCTAACCATTACACCACGCCGAGGGGTCCCTTGTGTCTCCTTGTAGTGATTTTCCAAGCGTAGCTTGTATGTGGCACAAGACCGAAAGTAAGAGGCACCCAGTGAGGATCGAACTCACTACTCAGTCGTAATCGTTCTAGCGAGACAAACTTGTTAACTATTACACCACCTTGAGGTGCCCATTGATTTTCCAAGCGTAGCTTAGATGTGGCACAAGCCGAAAGTATGGGGCACCCAGTGAGGATCGAACTCACTACTCAGTCGTAATTGATCTAGCAAGACAAGCTTTCTAACCATTACACCACGTCGAAGTGCCCTCTTGTGTCTCCTTGTAAAGCAGGTCAGCTAATTTTACCTCATTTTATAGGAGAGTGCCTAATACACCAGTTAGGTTGGTCCATTTTGCTACAATGGACCTGCCCAATACATTTGCATGAGTATCCACCCATATATTTATTCATAATATATATATATATATATATATATATATATATATATATATATATATATATATATATATATATATATATATACTTTTAATTACAATTGTATTAATCGGGATTAATAATATTATTAATATATCATATTTTATTCTGACTTCGCTGGTAATCTTTAATACTTTGTTTAATTACAAATTATATTAATGTGCTTTTCAAGTGTCACCGTGATATGCCTACATATGATAGCTCACTATTCATTCTTCCTTTCTTTCTTCTTCCTCCTTTCCCCCTCCCCTGCTTTACAATTTGACTCCTTTTTTTTTCTTCTTTTCTTTTCCTCTCTAAAAATTATTTAAGAGCTCAAATTGTCTGGCCTCTTAACTAAATACTCTTGAATCTAAGTAAATTATGAAAGATGTTTTAAAAACAACCTTATCCCTACTTTACATTTGCAAGATAGACCGTTCCATAGTTCTCCCACCTGCTCTGTTACCTTATATCGATCTAAATCTATCCCTCAAAAACTTGTATTAAAAATAAAAGAAATGTAATTCTTATGCAACTAGAAATGTGACTTGATGAACCAAGAAAAACATATTTTCTGGGGAAATAAATTATAGTCATTGTAACTTAAGGTTGTCTCTTTCTTAATTATTTCATATATATATAGTGGACTCCCATCGTATCTGACGTCTGAGGGTCAAGGAACTGAGTAGATTCACTGGCACATATGAATTAATTATAGTTGTGAAGTCTTTGTGATGAACCAACCACACTTTTGAAAGTTCGGTGCCACAAGGTCCCGAAACGAATTCAGAATTCTCTTTTTCCTAGACCAGTTGCCATTCAAGTCTGTCCTAATATTTCCCTACAGCTGAAGGAAGCACGTAAGTGAATGTAATAGATTCGACTGGAATTCGAACTCGGCTCAACGATTCTTCAATCCGAGCCGCTATCCACTACTGCCTCCACATATATGTACACTATTGTGTGCGTATTTCTGTATATCCAGGGTCCATCGTGTTAAATCTAAACTACCAAAAAAAGCAAGAAGTTAAAATAACAGATGCGGAAACATATAATAATTAAAAAGATATTTTCCTCTGCTGCTCATTGTTAATGCCCTTGGTAACCGATTTAGAAGACGTAACTGATCGACTATCGAACGGGCGACAACATTGCTTGTGCCGGCGACTGTCTCAAATAGCCAACATGTTTGGATGCAATTACAGGCGAAAAGACACCACCGATTTGATGTATTGGTTTCTCTGGTCGGAGGCCGGATTAAGTTGATGTGGGCGGACTGTGTGTCGCCTCTTCTTTTCTAAACATCGCTTGATGAACGAACGCATTGATGGCGAGCCTTCGGGCGAGACATTATTTCAAGGAAATGTGCTTAATAATATTTATAATGAATATCGAATATTCTTTGTATTGTGTCAAGTATTACCAGCGAGTACTGTAAAATCTGTTAACTAGTTTTTTTTTGTGTTGGGTGGCTTATTTTCATTAAGTCTTTCAACAAAAACGCTGTTTTTAACCACACTCATTTCGTGTTAGCACATTTCTATATTGCCATATTTACAACGTTTCGGTCGTTGTACGCTTCGGCCTTCTTCAGGTGATTGGAATTTCGAACCGAAATCTTTATTTCGTCCAGCGGGGTAGATATTTCTAGTTCCACGTGACGTGAACAATATACGCCGGTGGACGAAATAAAGGGTTCGTTTCGAAATTCCAATCACCTGAAGAAGGTCATAGCGTACAACGGCCGAAACGTTGTGAATATGGCAGTGAAGATGAGGATAACAGTCCGAATAATTTAAATAATGTAAGTAATCATAATACATAATCTGGGAGATATAGACAGATATAAAATGAGGTTATCTCAAAAACTAAATTGTATCATTCCAACATTGTCCTATGGCATATTCGACTTACGGTAACATCACGTTGCAACACTGGATACCGTACGATCACCGAACTTAAGGTTGATCAATACCAAGATGGAAGACCGCTTGGGAATACCAGATACTGTAAGCTTGGATGTGTGGGGGTATAATGGATAAGGGCTCGGAATTGTTAATAGGAAAGCCGAGTTCCGTTTCCATTTAGGTTCGCCATATTCACATATGCGCCAATACACTAAAAAACGGTATTAATCGACCTATTCTCCCTCAGCTATGGGTTAATTAGTAAGACATATCACTAAAACCATTATTATCTCCAAAAAAGATTATTGCAATCTGAAAATATTTTCTGACTTTAAATAACTCGCTGGAGGTCATTGAACATAACATCTTGCCAATGAGCCTAATATCTCACTGGAGGTCACTGAACCTAAAATTTCACTAGAGGCCATAGAACCGAACATCTCGCTGGAAGACATTGAACCCAACATCTCGCTGGATGACAATGAACCCAACATCTCGCTGAAGGTCATTAAACCTAAGATCTTGCTGGAGGTCACTGTACCTAACATATCACTGGAGGTCATTTTACCAAAGATATAGGTGGGATGGTATAGTGAATTTCTAAGCGAAGCTTAGATGTGGCGCCATTAAGGATCGAACTCACTACTCAGACGTAATTGATCTAGCGAGACAATCATTACACCACTTTGAAGTGCCAAAAGAGTGAGCTACTATGTGCATTTGTGGGTGGCTTTTTTGCATAGGAGTTGTGGATGAGTCTTTCACTCATGAATTTGAATCCTAACGACCATTCTAACATTTTTTTTTTAATTTTGTATATTAATGTCCCCCAATACAAGGCACGAGAGTCGCTCAAGGTAGATAAGATGTCGTCCGAGTGGAACTTACTTCTTACTAATAGAATACGAAGGGAATGAGCATTATTCATCCATATGTAATTGGCATGTCGGGTCCCAGATGCAAAAGTGAAGAGTGGTGGGACTAAAGAATATAGGTTGTCAGAACATATGCCATGGAAGCCATGACAGAACAGAGAGAGACCCGCAACGTTGGGGAAGTAGCTATAGAGCGTAAAGTATTTCATCAAATCTATGGACGCTTTTGAACTCTATGAAGTCAGTCATGTGATGACCGGGCAACTCCAGCCAATATATGACAGCAACATTCCTTTTTTAATCGGATCTGTGTCTTGTAAAGATAAAGTATAACAGTATGAACCAAGCATTTTCCCAATACCTTTAGCAATAGATCGGATATATGAATTCCATTTGAGGTATTGAGAACGCTTGAGTCCCAACAAATCTTGGAGAAAACTGGATTTCAATTTCGAACTTAACCAGATGCTCTTAATTTTCAGGCTTGGGAAATAGCTATTTATCACTGTTATTTTCTTTAAATATACTTGTAAAACTTTGAATTTGGATTCTTTCTGCATTATCGAACCTGTAATTTCTTTAACGTTTTAATTCTGTCCGTCCTATTTGGGAATATCTGATTTTGATATTGCAAGACAAAAGAGAGCTTAAATTATAATGTTAAATTATATCGCACGTAAACTCTCAACTACACCCGGCAGCAAGGCCTCTGAGGTTTTGAGGATCATGCAACCACTTCTTAATTGATGTTGTTCACAGGTTCACCCTGATCCGTGGATGTAGTACATGTTAAGCTCCCAGCTATCGGTAAATAGTTAACCTCAAGCTGGGGTCAAAACACTATGAAATTTTATGTTCTATAGCAAAAATACAAATTTTCACAGTAAAAAAATTAAACGCAATACATCTCTGTAAGGAAAAGAAAATATTATCAGCAACACATTTTTTGTTTAAAAGAATACCAACAATACATTTTTTGTAAAAGAAATTACTAATAACTCCCAAGAAAAATAAATTTCGACATTAAATGCCCTTTAAGTTGATATGCCGCTAAACAAACATACAATCGTACATATAACATCATTCCACGTTTCTTTCTGCTGATCACTTCATGTACGATTAGTTTTAGGTGGACAGATGAACTGGTTAGGTGTCATGCCATCATGTCCAATAGCCTTTTCAATAAGGCCGTAGATCTGGCAATTCTACTGCTCAGTAGTAACAGAACATTAACTAGAAGTGTTATCTTGTTGATGAGGATTATCCTGCTCAAATACCAGGTTAATTCTCACAAATGCTATAAGTTAATAAATCCCACATAATTATTTTAGCCCTGATATGCGAATATACCCGTCCCAATCTATGTGTCGGAAGAGAAGGCATTAAGTTTTTTGTAATTATTCAATAGCACAGTCATATTTCTTAATAGTGAGTACTTTATTTTCAAAAACTCCTCACGTTAACTTTTAAACGAGTAATCCTCCAATAAAAAACTGGATGACGTAAAAAATATTGATCCACCAGAAGGGAAGTGGAAAAGAAGATACTATAATCACAAGTTGAGCATGGATAATGTAAATTTTAAAAAAACTTTGCGAATGTATCAATGTATTATTGACATAAGTAAACCATACCCCAGTGTTGAGTCAGATATTGTAAGGGGTGCGTATTCGCCGATAAAGGTGATAGATGTAACATTTGCTTGAGCAAAAAGCTGGTGATTTTGGCAGCCTGGGGTATAAAAGAATGGTGAAAAAGAAACGGGAAGTATTTGAATAAATTTATACTAAACAATGTTAGGGTGCGGCAAGCCCTAAGCCCCCACCAGCCTGCATCTTTACCAAGACTAATACATCCGATCCTCCTGGTAGAGCATACATTATATGGTATGTTTCACACAATTCAATAGCTTCTCTATTCCTGGCCGCCTTTCCCCCGCACCGCTTGTTAAGTATTATTTGTAGCAGTTTAGGTGTGGGGAAACGAAACAAATAAACGATCTTTAAACACGGTACTACAAATTTAAATAAAAATTACTATTTAGTATTTCTTTTCTTTCAAATTGAAGGAAACGAATTACAAAGAATCTTTGCGGAACATATTCACACAATATATTTATTTTTCTTTCTTTACAATACATCCAAATCAACTGCGTTAGTATAATAGAATAAATAGTATATGTCCACATAAGAAGTGTGTAGCGTACTTACGTTGTTTTATGAATACATGTAATTTTTTCTGCAGTAGCAGCATGCCAGAATGTATGAAAGTTGTGTTAATACTACTGCTGAATTCTGTGTTGACAATAACTTGGTTCGTATGTTCCAAATGTGCTTAAGTTAACATCGCTAAGCTTTTGTAATAAAATATTCTCGAATAAAATATACGAAAGGTTGCGTAATAAATTAGTATTTTGAGAATTCAGGTTGTCCACAACACCTGTTCAAATGTTTTATGTAAAAACTGAAAACTAGATAACTAAACACCACGCATATTTATAAGAAATATTATGCTGCAAAAATCTAAAGGTTAGTTTTTACTAAACTCAGATGTTATTAGTTAATAAATATTGTTTCCTAAATTTTAAATATATATTTTATGGAAGGAAATATTGTTTATCATTTTCTGAAATGATCCCACAAATTTCGTAGCAGAGGATAAACATAGTTGTCTTCAAATTTAAAATGTCTCAGCTGGTTTACAATAACGCCGCTGATTGGTCAAAATATCCGAATGTTAAAGTTCAAATCAAGGACCATCAATTGTACAAAAATGAGTTAATGTTTGTGTTTCGGTAATATTACTTAAATCTATTGCATTTTTCTACACATCTTTAACGGGGTTCCGCATATATCCCGCAAGCCATGTGAAAGCCACCTTAAAAAGGACCTGGAAGTCTCGTAACTTTCACCGCTTGAGGACTGGGAGAAAACATCAACATCTAAGTGTCCACATGAAACTTTAAGTCGTAGAAAGTAGTAACATATGAGTATTGTTTTACTTAATTACATGTTAAATCAAATCGTTGTTCAAAGTACTGACTTTAAATTAAATCAATTATTACAAGGTTATATAGCCCATAATTTTGAAACATAAGTAAAACATTTCATTTTATATTTATACCTCAATTTAACTTTTAAATGTCCTATGAAGCTATTCTTCTGCACAGAAATATCTGAAAATTATATAGCCCTTGTATTGACAAAAGTACGCCGGTGTATGCTTTAAGAAAGCTTTATTCAACTGAGAATACAAGGTTCGCGTATAATATCTTTTTATAGTCCCAGTAAACAGAAATAGCTCACTCAAAGAGGAGAGTAACAAAGCAAGAGGATACCACTCTTGATTATTCAGAACAGTCCTAATTGCTACTATTGATATACCTAAATTATGGTATGCAATATTTTAGTCTGCAAGACAGTGTTCCTCCTGTCACGCTCTCCGCCTGAAAAGGAATCAGTTTCATAGCTTTGCAACCCTTACTTTACCACTAGATTTACCTAGATTTGTCGCTCTCTAACAATAACAAAATCTTCCTTCGACACTCGTTAGTTTTCAAAAGCTTCTAATTGCGTTCCACTATTTGGTTGCTGTCGTCATCCTTACAGAATCGTTTGTTTCTTTCCTTTTAGTCTTTGAGATGAAGTGCTTAATGAACGCATTTCTCATTTAATAACACTGTTCTCTGTCAGAAGCATTTTCGGGTTTTGTTGAATTCGTGAATAGAAAAATTAAGACAATTCGATTGACAGAGGACAACTGGATTAAATTATTGCGATTGCAGAATGTGCATCATCACTATCGAGCAGACTTGATTCGTCAAAAATAATGGAGGGAAAACCGTTCTAAATTTTTGCAGATAACGAAAAGAATATAATTATATATTCGACATTTTAGTTTATCGAAATGTTTAATTCGTTTAAAAATTCGTATTCGTTTTTATATGTATAATGGGATTGGCAAATAGGATTTTACCAATTTGCATGTTTGTTTTTGGAGCAATAATGTATAGAGTAAAGAGCCACGCGAGATAAAATTTGCCTACTGATCACGTGTCGTAGAATATAATACTATACAACAATAAGAAAAATATTTCGTGCAAAAAAAAAAAGCTTCCAAATTTTACATTGCATCATAATCCACATATTTTCCTTAATTCAAATATATGTAAAATGTTTGAATACGGTGCATTATTATATATATTTTTTTACTATCTATCTGTTCTCGGTCGGTGTTAAACAAAACATAAGCATGTGAATATCTTCTGTTCAAAAATATGCACATATAAAATATCTTGAGAGAAGATGCTTTATCATTAAATTGACTGCAATTATTGAAGTGCCAGTGTTACACTGCAAACTGCAATAAACCTCTCAGGAGGTTGGAAAAATCTGATACTGTGGAAAAACATTAATCTGGTTGATTTATTAATGGAAAATTTCATTCCTAATTTTTATTTTTTAACAGGCTTCGTTTTTGTTTTTTTATCGCTTGAATTAGAGTTAACAATAAAAGAAACATTGTATTAACATCAATTAGACAAAATTGATTAGACAATTGAAAGAAAAAATAGTGAATGAATAACCTTATGTAACTTCAAAAGCCCTTCACACTAAATATAAAGTTTTTATCAATGGTATCATTTAAGGTGTCGAAAAGCGAAAATAAAAATACCGCTTTATAATTATTGATAGATTCATTAGATTTTACGGATTATCAACTTTTTGCAGGTTATTTAAAGTCAGAAAATATTTTTACTTTTGTTGTAACTGAGATATCAAAAACAACAGTAGAAAATCGGAACTGGTTTAACAACACGTTTATTAACTTTTGGTTTTGGGAAACCATAATTTAGAAGAGAAACTACGGAAAAGAATGTTTACCCGTGAATGACTGTTGTCAGCAAAAGCTACTGCTACTCCTCTTGATGTAGGTGTATTTTTATATGGCCGAGTTCAAACTTGTAGGGAAATATTCCTCCTCATAACAACATTGTAAAAATTTTGGGGAAGATAGTAATGTTTTTCCTGATACAAGTCCTATTAATTAACCTATAATTCGTAATGGTTTAATAATATTTTTATATCTTTCCCAAGCGTATTTGTGCGTAAGAGAATACAAAAAATCCGAGTCATTATCCGTTACACCACCCGCACATCCAAGCTTATACCACCTGATACTTTTAGGCGGTTACCCATCTATGTACTGACCAGGCTCGATGTTGCTTAATTGTTTATAATCTAACCTTCTTTAAATTACTATGTCTTTTATTTATATTATCATTTCTTTTAGATATACGAAATTTTAATAGTAATTTGATTTACCTTACGTTTATGTGTCACTAATTCTTCTCAAGCTTATAAGTTTTCCTGTTTGATATTGAAATAATTCGTCTGAATCTTTTCCATTATCTGCTTGGTTCAGAATGTGCATTCGCGAAATATTCGTTTTATGCTGATTGTCAGTGTGTCATTTGCAGTGATTCTAAAAGCTTCGGCACGCTTTCAAATGACCACTGATTGCGTGACATGATGTCACGGTGTAATCGCTCTTACCAAGCAACTGCGGATGATTCAGAAGAGAACATTGTCAAACATGGTCAATAAAAAGATTATTAAATTAAGCGGACAAGTAAGGAATCCGTTCATTTTAAATTATTTATGATCTTCTCTTAAAAGTTCGGAAAACATGACAGAAATTCTAGCTTTGAGAAATGTTCTATCATATATATATATATATATATTCAATGAATATATATATATATATATATATATATATATATATATATATATATATATATATATACGATGAATATTTATGTGCTTAGTACACACATTTGCAGAGAATTATCAGCGTACACATCTTCCTTAGAAACCATTTATCAAAATCAATGCTGGCTGGCTGATGAGTAATTTGAAGTTATACTGATCTTTACTTGGCTTTACATATTATGGCACTGAGTCAAATGAAAAGTAATAGTGGAGATAGGACTACGTTATATTTTCGAAACTTGGTGTTTTATACATTTGAAAGAAAACCTTCCAAACCTTGATATTTACTTAGCTCAAGCGTTGGCAAAAGTGAATTTATTAATCTTATAATTTTAGTTTGGTCAAAGGTCATCAATTTCTTTAGACTCACATATAAATTAAAGCTAGAAAAACAGGATTTAATTAGAATTGTTAAGTTAATTTAAAATTGCATTAATAGATTAGAAGAATTGCATACGTTATATTAAGAAATAAATGAAACATTACACATTAAATTAAGAATTTGTCTCACAAGACATTTTTCATATATATATATATATATATATTACAAGAATTCACATCGAAATAGAAACATGTGGTCTATTCAGATCGAAATGGATAGGCAGACCTGGTCAGGTCAGGTCAGGTCAGATCGAAGTGGATAGAGAAACGGGGTCAGGTGAGTTCGAGACGTGTCACGTCATGTCGAAACGGATAGAGACCGAACTCAGATAAGGTCAGGATGGGTAGAGAAGGCTGTCCGAGATAAATATGGGTAGAGAGACGTGGTAAAGTCAGGTCAGATTGGATAAAGAAACGTGGTCAGGACAGGTCAGGTCAGTTCGAGATGAAAGCTTTGTCACGTCAGGTCGTGATGGATAGAGAGGGTCAGCTTAGATAGATCGAGATGGCTAGAGAGCTCAGTTCGAGATAAAGATAGATAGAAAGACGTGATCAGGACATGTACGATCAAGGTAGATAGAGAAACGTGGTCAGGTTACTTCGAGATAAAGATCTTGTCACGGCAGGTCAGGTCATATCGATATGACTAGAGATCAGTTAGAGGTAGAGATGGACACAGAGACGTGATCAGGTCAGGTCAAATCGAGGCGCATAGAGTAACGTCGTTGGGTCAGTTCGAGATAAAGGTGTTGTCACGTCAGGTCGAAATAGACAGACTAGGTGAAGTCAGATCAGATTGAGATGACTAGAGATCAGAGGTAGAGATGGACACAGAGACGTGATGAGGTCAGGTCAAATCGAGGCGCATAGTGAAATTCCGTTAGGTCAGTTCCAGATAAAGGCGTTGTTACGTCAGGTTGAGATGGATAGATAAGTATAACGTCGCTTTCTCGGCGGTTTCGAGAAAATCAATGTACTTAGAGACTGAGTTAGTTGCAACTTTCTCTAGATAGCAAAAAGATTAATCGACGAGCTCTAAATTACAATCAAATAAAAACCAAAATTTTCAATGCTGCTTTTTCAATTCAAGCAGACAGCATTAAAAGAAATCCAATACTATTTTCCATTCTAGGTTTGCCTTTGGTTCGGACAGACATTAAACTTAATAAATGTATCTGTACATATTATCGAAATGATATAAGCAATTCTCTGCTTGCATGTGTTATCACTATAGATATGTCCTTAAATAATCACGTACAAAAATGTTTCTGCTACAATGTTTTCTACCAAACTGGTATCATCAGGGAGTAAAATTATGGGAGAAAAATATAGAATATTTTATGCATGAAATCCTATCTATTATCATAGAATGCCAGTAGAATTTCTTTGTGTTTTAAAGTTGTCATAATTTTTTATCTTTCATTAAGCATTTTCTGCTTCCAACGGTATAGCATAATTGTAAACATATATATTTTTTCTGTGTATATTTTTAAGAATATCTGTTACAAGTTTTCCCACTAACCAAAAGTAAAAACATCTCTATGAAACTTTCCGTAAGCCTGAATGGTGTTAAGATTGTTACATTTAATCTACAATGAAACAAATTTAAGCGCTCGCTGGCATTAATGATAACCGTCTGCAGAAATTATTGCAGAGTAGCATAACAGAAGGGTACGTAGATTTCAGGATTGAGAACACGCAAAGAATTGTACGATAAACCAATGAGGTGAGGCTAAGAAGTAGACAATATTTTACAATATCGTTCCCAGAAATTGCAACGAAAAGACCTGACCATTGGCACTAAGATTGGCATCGATAAATTTTGTTTTTGAGCGCTAGGAACACTAAAAAAATATTCCCTATCCAATTAATGGTAAATTCTTCCTCGATTGACACACTTTTAGATAGTGGATATATTTAATGTCATATCCATGCCATTCGCTATCTTTATTACCTGTGAATTGTTACTTTTGGGGAAAAAATAGTGAAGTCGTTTAACGTCGCTTTCTCGGCGGTTTGCTTCTCGGAGACTGGTTGCTATCCCAGACTAGATAGTCGTTGCTATCCCAGACTAGATAGTCCCGTCCACACTTGTATTTAGGTCATTGTTGTGGCGAAAGTTTCATGTCTTTCTCAAGGTTATTTATAAGTATGTGTATTCAATACACATGGGTGGAATTTGGGCTCCGATTTTCAATACTGTTCTCCGTGCCGTAAGGTTCGTACTACTCGCAAAATTTCCCATGGTGTTAACCTGTTGCAATGGAAGTGTTGTGTAAAAGCAAATCGAAATAAAGCGAAATTTCGAAAAGAGCCAGTCAACCTGTAATATTTTTGTTGTAGTTCATCTACTTTTTTTTAGAAGTTAGGTCGTTATCACCAGAGATTTCCCGACAGCTATTCCCATCACATCTACACATTCCTCAGTGTAATCACAGATCCAGAAACTATCCTAGTCTCAGTCTCTTTATTTACTCGGGTGTCATTTCATTTTAGTAAGATTTAATGATTTTGGTATGTTTTAAAGGAAAACTGAATTTGAATCTTTCAAAATAATATTAACAAATAGCCTTTCTAAACATCGGGAATAATAGAATGATTTGAATATTGTAATTATGCAATGAAAATTCTGAAAACAATTCCATTCTGCCATCAAATATATCATCACTTTAGAAGGAGAAGCCCTTCATGGTGTTTATGGCAAAAGGGTGATGAGGTTTCCTTCGGCAAGACCGGTAACACTCAGTTAAATGTTAACAAGAACAAGCCTGAAAGCAATTTAGATCTTACCGGTTTTATATAACCCATTCTTTCAATTGGGCTGTCATTTCAAAATAATTTGTTGAAGAATGGAATATTTCCATGTTGTCATGTGAGATCTCTTTAATATCATCTCTGTAGCACGATGTGATATTTATTGGTGATTATCTCCTCTCGAAATAATACGAAACAGACATGGTACTAATATCTGTCCGTATTTTTGAGATAAGGTATTGTAACAATTTACATTGTTGCCCTCATCATTACTATGACATTCGTGACCTTTCGGCCGTTGTATGCACCGGCCTTCTACAGCTGATATTTGTTGTCCCCAGAGATATGTGCCAAAGGGTGTATTTTGGTGGACATATCGCCCAGTGGATAAAAATGTTGGTCGATTGATGCCAAAAAGTTACTTGACTGAAAGAGTTGTGAGTTCAATCCCCGGCAACAGCGGAAAGACCAAAATATCGGTGAGTTATCAAGATTTATTAACTAAAACTATGTTTCTCTCTATATTTCTGAGATGAGCTATTATGTACACTATTTACATTATTCGGACTATTGTCCTCATCTTTTCGTCATATTTATTACAACGTTTCAGCAGTTGTACGCTCCGGCCTTCTTCAGGTGTTTGAAATGTTGAACTGAATCCTTTATTTCGCTCACTGGGGTAGACTGTTCTAGTTCCGCCTGCCATGTTTAATGAATGTCAGTTATCAGTTATCTCCTGTTATTTCTCCTCTACAAGTTCTCCACTGCCTTATCCCGATATTGAACTCACACTCTTTGGGTACTGTCACAGGATCTAACCAGCGCCTTTATCCACTGTGCCATGTGTCCTTGAGATCTAGTGACAGGACCCGAAGAGTGTGAGTTCAATACCCGGTTAACGCAGTGGAGAAATTGGAGAGGGGAATTAACAGCAGATAACTGATAACTGACATCCATTAAAAACATGGCACGTGGAACTAGAACAGTTTACCCCAGTGAGCGAAATAAAGGTTTCAGTTCGACATTCTAACCCCCTGAAGAAGGCCGGAACGTACGACGGTCGAAATTTTTGAGGACAATAGTCCGAATAATGTAAATAGTGTAAATCTGAGTTATCCAAAGGTTTCGTCCGTAGAATTAGAACAATTTAAATCCGTGAACTAAATAATAGGTTCGATTCGAAACTCTTACATGAAGAAGGCCGGATGGTACAACTGCTGAAACGTCGTGAATATGACAGTAATGATGAGGACAACACTTAGAACAATGTAGATAGTGAAAATGGTATAATAGTAAGGAAGAATAACATACCTAATAACAAACCTAGATGCAATATTTTCATCTAACATCGTGACATGTCAGAAATGTAACTTCTCCAACTTTGATATCTGATAATTATTTCATTTGCTGGGGAGGTTCTTGTAATTTTTTTTACAAAATTTTACCTACTTTTTTATGATTTTTGGTCCGATAGCTTAGCCATGCCGACAATTGGGTTGACCAACTTTTCCTCGACTATATAAGATAATTTTCATTATTATGTGTACCCATTGAACTTTGACATTTATTTACTGTTTGCTTTTTCTGAAAATCAAGAGAAAAATTCTCATCACTACACCAATAAAATTTTTCATTATTCTAACTGATTTTAGCTACTTTTTCACCTGAAGGATTCATATTTCTTCCTCAGATTTTTCCATTCTTCTCCTCCTCATTATAGTTTTATTTTATTTATTTTTTTGTTTTGTTCGCGCCGATATCACTGGCACTGCAGATTGAAACATTTTTAATTTCTTCAGCAATGTCTGAATATTTGTTCAGCTCTTTTCATTCAATTTTACTCTGCTGTTTTCTAGGACAACGATATACACTATCAGAAAATGTTTACAATGAATAGATTGACTCTTCAAATTTGAAGTGCGTGTTTTGCTTAAATATCAATACTTTTTCTTAATAATTTTGATTCTCCATCAATTGAATGGTCATCTCAGACCTGACGGCTTTTCCCCTTTTGAATAAAGCTGTTTACTCTTTCTCCCTTTCTTTGATTAACACTATTCATATAAACTTCCTAGTGTGATTATATTCTTTAGTTTTTCTAGTGAACACTACTACTATTGCCATAATCATCTTCTCCGCCATTTTGTTATTTATATCAACTATATTTAACATTATCTTTTACATCTGGAACTCTAACAGATCTCCTTAATCTTCCGTAACAATAATATTATCGTTTTATAAGATTTGTTTTTCTTCTTAATCTCATTAATATATTTGCTTTTTAGGGGCACATTTTATCCAATGAAATACATTCATTATGTTACCAATTTCTATATCGATTGACATATTTCATGAATTCAGTTATACTTGTTTAATATCTTATTTGTTTTTAGTTATTTCTAGCTTTGTTTTCATTTTCAAAGTTTGTTTTATCGGCTTCCATTTTCGTTAACGGATTCCCTCGAGGACCGCCTGCGTGTTTTGAACTTTTCAGTAGCAAGTCAATTTTGTTCCAATTACGAATACTATTGCGGCCAGTCACGGATAGAGCTATTTTCTACGCATACTGATATATGCACATAGTGATACAAACATAGTCACACGGACGATACACAAAAACGTATAAATGCCTCAAAAACAAAACTGCTCTCTATTACTCACCACAGAAAACAATCCCTGCCCACCATTAGAATGTCTGACGCTCAACTCCACGAGAGCACCTCTTTGTTACTGCTCGGTCTCACATTGACTACTGACCTGAGATGGAACAAATATATTAAGTCAATAGCTTCGTCCACCGCAAGGACAGTTGGCTCCCTGTTCCGCGCCAGGAATTTTTTCTCGCCGGTGTCGATCATTCAAATTTATAAATCAACCATTCGCCCTTGCATGGAGTATTACTGACATATATGGTCTGAAACCCCTTCTGTTTGTCTCAAGGCTCTTGATAAAATCCAAAGACAGATATGCAATGTAATTGGCCCTGATCTGGCATCCCGTCTACAGTCGCTCTCTCACAGACGTGCCGTCGCCTCTCTCTGTCTTTTTTACAAACACTTTCACTGTAACTGCTCCAATGAGCTGCTTTCGCTGGTTCCCAGACTTCATGAATTTAAGTGTTCAACTAGGCTGGCATCTCGCTCTCACCCATTCACTGTCGAAACTGTTAAATGTAGCAGTCTCTTCTACTCCAATAGCTTCATGTCTAGCACTTTTCGCCCGTGGAACTCACTCCCCTTTTCCTGTTTCCCTGATAGCTCTAATCTCCAACTATTCAAATATAATGTCAATCAGCGTCTCCAGATGCCTTGATCTATCCCCTATCCTTCTCTTCATCCTTTCCTCAATCACTCATTTTTTCTCTCGCTCCAACTTTCTGTAACCCCCTTCGATCTAGTGGCCTCCCGCCTTGCTTGAGGTAAAACGTTTAAAAAATGCAAAAAGGATGCAACTAAAACTTGATAAATAAATTAACAAGCGGCATCTCATGCAAGGTTTATTTTGTAAAGAAGGCAGGAAGTTACAACGGCCGAAACGTCGGGAATGTGACAGTAATAATGAAGACAATTGTACG
Source organism: Acanthosepion lycidas (assembly GCA_963932145.1). Classification (NCBI taxonomy): domain Eukaryota; kingdom Metazoa; phylum Mollusca; class Cephalopoda; order Sepiida; family Sepiidae; genus Acanthosepion; species Acanthosepion lycidas. The sequence continues at coordinate 120,613,816 of OZ010577.1, read as the reverse complement.
AACAATACAAATATAGTACCATCTTTGCATATATATATATATATATATATATATATATATATATATATATATATATATATATATATATATATATGACAGAAAGCAAACGTTCTAACCACTCGGCCACGCGACCATGAGACTCGGGTTCGAATCTCAACATGATCGATTTTTTAGAAAGGAAACTTCCTGATGTTATCGATCTGGAGGGCAGAGGACGATCCCAGTGTGCGGCACATTTGGAAATTGCCTGAAAACCGTAACTCGGGTTGATCTAAAACTTGTGAGTGAAACTGGTTGGGGCCGTCAATTGCTGTGTTTACACGAAATCACAAGTCATCCTGACCGAGGGTTTGAGTGTGCTGGTGTTGTTTAGATTGATGATCATAATAGATAAAACGCTCTCTCCCAGGAACGATAACCGAGGTCTGCTCAGCATAGTTGCAGTATAAACCACATGTTAGCTCTGTGGGTATTGAACAAACACAAATGTGCCTGATTGAGTGTCCGCAATATGGATTAGCTAGCCGCTCTAGTAGAGGGGTATCATCGAATACGAGTGGCCAGCTATTTATATATATATATATATATATATATATATATATATATATATATATATATATATATATATATATGCAAAGCTTTTGCAAACCCTTGATAATAAAAAAACACAAACTGAATAAACGCACAAAAATGAAATTATGAGTCATAATAGTATACGAAGAAAATCGGCTAAGCGAAACAGTAAAGTAGATGTGACAGAGCTGGAAGAACTGTACAATGGGAATTGCGCAAAGGACATGAATTTGACAAAATAGTAGGTTGAATGGATAGTTTGATATATATTTTTTGCAAAATATTTCATTCAAATAAATTCACATTATACTACAAGCGTCTATCACCGACTAGATACATTGTATATTTCTTCACAAAAAGAACTGTTCCAGTTTTTTTTTTTTTTTATTTTTTTTTATTCAATAAATCCTTCGATGAAGTTTTCCATCTCATTGCTTGCTGGAACCAATGACCGCAATTTATAATTGTAGGTTGTGTCGCATTTGCATCGGGGCAGGAGACCAAAAAACCAAACCTGTCGATTAAATTCTTTGTCCAGTAACTTTTAATAATATAAAACCTAATTAAAATCTTTCAGTTATTCACTTTAGCATTATCTAATGATTGTGATTTTTTGGACTGACTTCCAACAATTCACTTTCCATTTAATAATATAAATAAAATTCTCCCAGTCCATTCTGTTTAATCTGATCTTAAAGGTTGTCCAACATCTTGCTAAGATCTTTCTTTTTTCTGTTTTATTTTTTAATACACTTTTTACCGTCCGTATTTTCTTTTATAAAAATATGTCCTTTTTTTTGTATAATTTTAAACGCTGACGGATATACGTTTCCGGAAGTTCGTGTCGGACATATTAACCTAGCTTCAGAATTTATTCCTACGACTCCTAAATGACATGACAAAAATTGACTGATTGCAAAATCAATAAAAAAAAACGGAATAATCTTCAAAGAAGCGCCTAAAATGCCTTTAACATTTTGACAAAGAAGACATTCGATATTCATCAGCCAAAAAGTATTTGCACAAACCAAAGTCTGTTCTTGAACAAAAAGATAATCCTCTGAGATTATGAGACACAGACATACAATTCCTTACATTGATAAAATCTAAACTGACTTTTGTAGACAAAGAAATAGATACGGTTAAAATGTTACTGTAGTTGTTCCCGTGAACGAAAGCGGGAAGACAAAGTAAAAATAAAAGCATTGACAAATACCGAAATTTTCGTGAAAACCAAAACATCTGTGTAAGAGTGAAGAATGTGTATGCAATAATTGGCACGTTGTAGACTGTCCAAAATAACTTCCGATCGAAGTTTTGGAACCGGCCATCCAAGAATGATTTGTGCGCGCAGTGTATGACAATATTTCGGTTGTGGAGAAAATGGAGAATTGACGAGACTAGTTAGTACATGATTCTCATCGACAACCATAATATATTTCTGGAATGAAGATAAGATACAAATGATTAATAATAATAAATATCGTTATGTTAAACCAGTCATAGCTCTCATGGCTTAAGATCTGGATTGGAAGAGTTATCGCATATATGTCTTGCCATTATGAATTAAAATGCTCTACAGTAAAAATACCGTTCAATAATAAAGATTTTCTTCTCGGTTGCCTGACCTTTATCCTTTCATTAAGATTTTACTGAGCATTTTAAAGACATCTTTTGCTGTTCCGGTGATCGTTCGGTTTTCGGTGTCATAATTTACATATTCTCTGTTAAAACAATTCCAAGATATTTAAATTACTGTACTTGATTGATTTCGACAGTACAATTCATTCTTTGCATTTTGGCCTTTTTTTTTTTTCTTTTGTTGACAGCCATATATTGTCTTCATAATCTAACCCCCTTTATTATTTATGTCACTACTAAAGTGCATTTGTGATATATCTAACGTTATCAGTCTCGTAAATTAAAAGAAGTGTAACTATTTTTTTTATTTTACTGTTTTTAACCTGACTCAAATTTTAATTCATTTTGTTAGTTTATAAGTTCACCTATACCAAGTCATCATCAAAAGTAATTTCATCTATTTCCTTTGTATCAAATTCTTCATTGTCAAGACTAACCTTCGAGTCAGCCATTCATAAGTTTATACATGATTGTCATAATATCGGCGTTCATTTGACAGATGCTGGAAAATGCAACACCGAAATCCGAACACGCATTATACGAGCAAAAAAGCTAAGCGAGGTGGTGAGAAACAGAAAGATTTCGTTATATTGCTATGTATTATCCATCCTCTAATATGGTAGTGAATGCTGGACAATATCCTCACCGATGAGAAGAAAGTCAACAGAAATGCGGTTCTACAGAAGGATACTGTGAATTAAATGAAGGGAGCGAGCATGCAACGAAAATGGTAACAAAAAGAACACATACTCAGAACCAGCTGAAACACCTTTGACAATAACGAGGAAGGAAAGCTTGGAAAACTTAACCCTCACAAGGCATATTGCTGGCAAGAGAGAAGGGGGAACCATTTACCTGACGAGCTTGTGATAATGGATGGCGGAACGGAGTTCGGAAACCTTAGCAAAAGAAAAACGGCTAAGCTATAGGAAGTTTTGGTGCGCCATGATTGCCCATGTCCTGAAGGAACGTGGCACATAGATTAATGTTGGTGAAAAACATCTAATAAATCGTAAATTACGAAGTATGCCATAATGAACTCATTGTTTCCATGTTATTCGGGTCGCATCGCGATATTAGATTGGGTTGAAAGAAACGCATGTGTTTGACCAGACAGATCTGACCGGTCTCTCATTAAAAGTGGTTAAGTCACTTTCACTTAAAAAAAAAATATGTAAAAAATTAGCATTTCTCACGCCTGAGGTGTCTATGTATTTACGACCAGCGCCATCTGCCCAGGGAGAAATGTCAGGATTCTAATGTAGGTTTTCATTGTAGGTAAGCGTTCCCGCCTTAGATGAATAGCCTCCATGTTTTTGTTTTTATTTTGTTTGTTGTTTTTGTTAATTTCAGTTCATCTCTAATCTACATGTAGAAGGCACTGTAAATGTCTGTAGAATCATTAAATTGTGTAGCCATATTGATTATGCATGTTCATCTTAGAGACGCATTGGTGCAGTAGTTCAGTACTTATCGGTTCATAAATATTACGACCTTGTGCCGGACTTAACTGAATCAATAACAAGGACGTCTGACAAAAAGCTAAAATTTAGATTTGAAGACAAATTCACTTATCGGTTAAATTTAGACCCCATGATATGCTCCGCTACAAGGGTACTAAACCAAACGAAAACAATTTATTAAATAATTGGAGTGCTAACTATAATGCTATCCTCATCTTCACTGCCACATTCACAATCTCTGAGATGAGGTATTATGATTATTTACATTATTTATATTATTCGGTCTGTTATCCTCATTTTCATTGCGAATAACAACCCAAATAATGTAAATAATCATAATAATTCATTTCAAATATATAGCTAGATATAATGCAATAGTTAACTACTCGTCTTTCAAACAAATTTATTATAATAGTGACTTCGATTATCACTAGGTGCTCTCTGCTTGTTTTCTTGAGCAATATCTTGTGGATTACTATATAAAAATATTGGTACTGCACGTCATATTAATAACATAAAACTCATTCCCTTCTGATGGTAAGCGATCATGAGTCATCACAGATTTATTCGCATTATTGTCAGAAAGGTTAGTGGAGTGATTTTCCGTTGCCTTTACGACTGTTGTAGATTCCAGTTTTCCTTCTTTTTAACTAGTTACCAACTAGGCCTATATAGTAGTCTATTCTGCTATTTAAGACATAGCTAGAACAGACTGGGTCCTGCCTTTCCCAAGAGCCTTTGTACAAAAGTGAAGGCAACAGACTAAATCAGAAATTGAACTCGCCTCCTTGGTTTCACATTCCAAGTCGATAACTGTTACACTACAAGCAGGAATTCTACAAGTCCAACATATAAACTTGATATGAAAGCAAAAGTATTTTTAGCTGAATTTTAATATTTGGCATATAGTTTTGCTATTGCCGGTAATATCAAGTTATGTCGTTTTGAATTATTCATAATTCAGCAGGCTCATGAGACGCTCAAGAATTAAAACAAATTTCCATCGCTTATCGGTAATGAAAATTTCATTAGAAACAAAGACAATGATACTGTCCTCTTATGTAGCAGTGAATATTAGACAATCTCTTCATAAATGAACAAAAGACATGAAGCAATAGAAATATGGCCCTATGCTGTGAATATCATAGAATGGAACAGGTGAGCAATCAAGCTTTAGAGAAAATGGAAGAAAAAAGGACAATTAACATCAGAAAGAGAAAATTGAAATTTCTTGGGCGCATAATTAAGAAAATGTGAAACTGACAGGTTTATTAAATGCATAAGGAGCAAAGGAAAACAACGGATGACATATATAACAAGCTTGTGTAAATGGTTGGCAGAACAGGGTTTAGCAGTGGTAGCAAAAAGTCAAAGCTTACGAAGAATTACAAAGTACAGCAATTTTTGTCTGAGTTTCTGGGATGAGCAGTTATTATTATTTACACTATGTAAATTCGGGCTATTATTATCATGTTATTGTTCACTGTTCACTCCGGCCTTCATCAGATGTTCTAAATTCCTTGTATGTTACCCGTGTCGATATACACTTGATGTAGGCCGGTGGTACAACGACCGAAACATTTACGATAGCAACCATAAAAATGAGGATAATAGTCCGAATATAAACAGCGTAAATAAAAAAAATAAAAAATAAAAAAAATTCCTGAGAGCCATGATCGCTAACATTCTAAAGAGACACGGCACATAGCAGAAGAATAAATAAAATAAGTGCGTAAATTTAGTGTTATTCATTCTTCATATAGCTCATAAGAGACATAGGTTTAAATAGCTCTTTATTGTATATGCGTAAGAAAGGCTAAACAAAATTTAGTCACGTGTTGTTTTTTATTAGGTTGGTGCAAAAATAATGTCGTTTTCTCACATAGTAACATATGTGAGAAAACGACATTATTTTTGCACCAACCTAATATATTAAAATGGGCAATGGTTTTATGTATAGATTAAAAGCAATAAAACCATCTTCAGATGTAAAACAGAATCTGAATATATTCGAAAGATAGATAAACATTCTCATCTCGATTATGTATTTTATATTTATCCGCATCAATTCCAAAAACCAATAAATCCTCTTTTTATCGAAGTTTTCAGCTTTGTCTCTGCATGACATTTCATATTCAAAAAGATTTAAATAAACTGAGTTATTCAGATGCTGAAAGCGCTTTCCTTTCCTATTGACGCACGACTTGGTTCGGGGCGATAGTGATAACGTAAACAAGACTAGCCGTCGGCTTTCAGGCAAAATAACAAAGCATGACTTTTAACGATTTTCCGCACATGAGGCAAAACAATCTTGAAAGAATTGCACAGACTAGCTGTCAAAGATATCATCAGAACATAAATTCTATTCCTCACTTCTGAAATGCCTAACAAAGATAGATGTTTCTAGATAGATGTTAATGGTATGACAGAGTTTTAACCGCCTAGAATAAGAACATGTCTGCTGTCAAGCGGAAGGTCTGGAGGTGTTTGGTCTTCCTGAAAATCAGTCTTACTCATTCCAACCAAACTTAAGGGCCGTTTCCACGCTCAAAACAATCTGTTGATGAAAGAAATGGAAAGCAAAAATGCATTTGACAGTCCTACATCATTAGGATGTGTGTATTTAGGCAGGAAATTCTTCCATAAATGCTAATAAAAATGAAATCAATCATATATTATACAAAATACAATACAAACAATTTAATTATTTGTAGTAAATCCTCCACACGAACTGATGTATTACATAAAACTAACATTATATATCAATCCAAATGTCCCTTGAGAGAATGTATCTCCGACAGAAAAAGAAATATATATGATGGATATACGACAACTACATTAACAAGACGTCTTACTCTACACATGTCTAACCACATTCCTGTCCACAGTCACAATATTAAAAAAAAATACTTATTGAAAACACAACTATCATACACTAAGAAAATATCAAATTAAAACTACAAATTTTAAAAACGCTTGATTCCATTGTTGACGTTGAATTAAAAAGAATAAAAACTTGTAATTCCAACGGATAATTTATTGTTAAATCATGTATTTTTCGGAATCCGTTTTAATAAATTTTCCGTTGGATATATAAGATTTTTATTCTTTTAATAAAACTACATGTCATCGAAGCAATCTACATTAAAAATTGAAGACGACACTGAATCGAATCAGTTGCGAATACTGTAATATTATTCTAAAATACCTATAAAAAGAACAGTTTTTTAGACTTTAATGCGCGCATGACCCTAACGTTCAAACATACAGTTTTGTCTTACTACTTGCACCGCTGAAGATGATCTCAGAAAATAGATCGAAAGTACTTGGGAAATAAAAGCGATATTCACATTTTTAGTGCATTTCTTGCATTATTTGATTGCAATACACGGAATGTTATCCGTGAGTATGAATGGATTATACTAAAAATAAACAGACATAATGTCAGTAATTTATTTAATCAGGCATATTATTAGAAGCAGGCACACAGAGAAACATGCATTATACTACCAATAGTATGGGTGTAATGTTAATTTAATTAATATTATATAAATAAAATCTTCGACGCCAAATTAAAAGTTATTCGTGGAAATTATGTTTCCAGTCAAAGTTTGGAATGAATATTTGAAATTTTACAAATAAATATCTGTGAAGTCTGTACAAAAAAAAAATGTATATATACATTGTTACTCGCTTGAATATTCTTCTCTCCAACTTTTAATTGTAATTTTATGAATTTTTTATAGAAATTCGAAACTTTCATTATTTTTCTAAATTGATAGAGATGATAAAGTAATTATGTCCCGAGCACACAATTCTATTTTCCAAGATGTTCTTTTCGTTTACAATGAATTATTTGCCTAAGTTCAAAAACCGGCTTCAGCGAAAATATTAAATCGAATTTTAAATTCATCGAATGGTTCACTTGACGGAAAATCAAAATATAAAAAAAAATCCGCTGAGATAAATTTTATATATGTAAATTATTTTTTTGGAGTACAGTGTAACCCGGATATAAGAGACCCGGATAATAAAGAGATTTTCTCTGGTCCCAAATTAGAGCCTGTGTTAATGTATATATAATAGACCAAACCCGGATATAAGAGAAACCCCGGATATAAGATACTTCTTCTCCGGTCCCGACAACTCTCTTATATCCGCGTTTCACTGTATATATTATCTAAAAATCACACCGGTTAATTCTATTGTAGTTTATTTATTTACATTGATGAATAAGTTTTTTTTTATTATTTAAAAATATATATCACTACAACCATCAGTAACAAATCAGTTTATTTAACGAGAAATCAGTTAAAACCATGAACTTAATTGTCCTTTTGTCGCAAGATATAAAGAAAGTAAATAAATAAAAGGATTAAATATGAAAATAAATAAAATTTGTAATACATATATATATATATATATGTCAAAAGTGTAAATTTTAAATTCATTTTTCGTTTCACGTTTGGAAAATTGAGTCTGAAGATCCAGAGAAAAATAAAATTTTCTGGTGAAATAAATTATTACAAATGGAGCCTTAAAGTGGTCTGTTTTTCTTTAAATTATATATATATATATATATATATATATATATATATATATATATAAACACATGTTTTCGATATTGACTCAATTAATGCATATATTTTTAATAGGACACAATTATTTTTTTTCACTCGTTTGTAAATATTGATAGAATATGTAATGAATAGGCGACGCTGAATATCAACTTTAGAAGCTTTAATATACTAAACTTACCTGTAATAGTTAAACAGCTTTTTTACAGAGTGGTTAGTATTGAAATAGGTCGGATGTTATAAGTTCGTTATTATCAGAGAATAGTCAAAATATTAATCAATATTTATGCGCAATGGAAATTACAATGAAAAAAAGAATGTGTATCCATTTTGGCCAATAAGCAAACAATAATCGAATTAGCCGGTGTAAATCTTAAATGACATAATTGAAAGAAAATCGGAATTCAGATATAAAAGTTACCTTCCACGAATTTTTCCCGTTTTGACTTTTCACTAAAAACGAACCATTCGAGGAAGGGAAGATTCGAATTGACGCTTTCAATGAAGACTGTATTCAGCCAAGTCAAATTCCAGAATTTGATCTTATTATATTTTAAGTGACGAATCGTTTGATGCGTAGTCACTAAGTTTTCTAAGAGGCCGTTGTCTCAAAAATTTATTAATCTAGAACTACTTCAATATAAAAAAAATAATGTACAAGTTCCTCGAAAAAAATTAATCGTCAGATCGTTTCTAGATTTTTGTAATTTAACGAACGCTAAGCATGACTGTCAACCGTTGCATTTAAAAGCAGAAAGAAAAAAATTACAGTAATTGATAGCAAAAAAGGTTTTGTATTAATACTTGCACCCCTGAACAACACACAGATTTGCATTACTACTTACAACCCTGAACAACACAGTTTTTCATTACTACTTACAACCCTGAAGATGATCTCGGGAGAAGATCGAAAGTATTAGGTTGGTGCAAAAATAATGACGTAATAATGTCGTTTTTTGACGTTACAAAATACGTCAAAAAACGACATTATTACGTAATTATTTTTGCACCAACCTAATACTTGGGAAATGCGAAATAAAAGCGATTTTCATAGTTATAACACATTTCTCACATCATTTACTTGCAATACACGGAATGGATCTATATAGAGTTAGTTTATTACAGAATTTTTATAGTTTAAGGAATATCAGAAAATATTAACCTATTAGATAACTCAACTTCGCATATAAAATTCAGGTATTATTATATGAAATTTGTTGAGAAACAAAGGGTTTTTTACGCAAAGAAATAGGATTGTTTGCTAATCATTGGTCTCCGCCATGTTTTCTCCCTCCGGAAACGCTTAATATCTCTACCGACGTTTGGCACAGAGCCGCAATAATAGAACAGTGAATGGAGTTTGAACAAATTTACATTTCCAGTTCTATGATAATCTATACTAACTGAATGCACATGATGTACTTTATTAATCATTTCTTACTTGACGGCGTTCAAAATACACGAACAATCATGGATGCACACGTTGCGTGTGAGAGATCGAAAGTTAATATAGATAGAAAGAAAGTGAGTGAAATATAGAGTGTAAGATGTAGAGAAAGAGTGTGAGAGAGGGTTTCATGTCTTATCGGAATGAAAAGAACATCTTTGCGTCATGAGATCGTAATGGCACTTTTCTTTTATCTAACCCTTATGTTGTAGGAATTAAATTAGAGATTTAAAAAAATCAGTTTTAGAAAATAATTAATCCCATAAAAACGGAAATAGTTTTTTTTAAAAAAATACTGACTGTGCAATATACAAAACGGCGGAGATAAATTGCAGGAAGAAATCCAGTCATTACAGAAATTTCACTTAACTTCTGCAGGTTTTAAATGACCAAATTTACAGATACGTTGCTACATTATATATGAAGCTTTCGTAGTACAAGTTTCAGGCTCGTATCCTGTTTCTTTATAAATTAATTCAGCTTAATTTGAATTTATTTAAAAAAAAACCTATGGGTCGTAAAATAAATAAAATATTGTTCTAGAAATGTTAGAAAAAGTCGTTTCGTTAGATAATTAATACCGATTAACAATTGTATGCATTTGGTTATCTCAAGAAACCAAATGGAAGTCGCTAGCACTTTAGGAGATTATAATTCCTTTCAGGATAATTGCAACGTCTGTACAAGTTTGGACACAGGATATTTTACAGTCATAGAATGTTGATAAATTAAAATACATTTTTTGTTTTCTGTATTTATATTTCTGTAAAGTCTTCTGCAAAAAGAATATCTACAAGTTCGTTCTTTGTTGCGAAATTAAACGATTTCATGGCAACATAATTATTGTGTCAGTTCCGGTAGAGAATGTTCGATTGAATTTTAGCAAAATACTTTCCGAAAAGCCATCTTCAATGAGGTTAATCTGTAAAAAAAAAACAAAAAAAAACTGGTTCTTCTATATTTTTTTACGGGAGCTCATTCTTAGTTTTATTTATGGTCACGGTTTTTTCTTGTTGGTTGGGTGGTTGAAAGAAGTGTCCGTATACAAATAGATTCTATTTTGGGGGGTCATGCCATCTCGATCTCGCATTTATTTTCTTGGTGCTTATTGTATTAATTTATATCTTCTATATAAATATATATTATTAATTTATATCTATATATTGAAATATATGAAGTAATAAATATAATTATTAATAATTAATCTAGAGATCATTAACACACTGTCCATATCTACAAATATTACATAGGTATATTATATATAACTTCTCTTTCAAATACGTATCAAATTTTAAACTCCATATCTCTGTATTTCTTCTGTTATAAGTTTATTGTCGATCGATCTATATCCTAGTCCGATTATAAAATTTGAAATAAGAAAACCCTTCTTTTTTAAGGTCATTCAGTTTTTATTTCTCGACTAGTTCGTTCTTCGTTGCGAAAGTAGACGATTTTATGGCAACATGATTGTCGTGTGACAGTTCTAATAGAGAATGTTCGATTGAATTTCGTCAAAATACCTTCCGGAAAGCCGTCCCTCATCAAAAAATGAGTAGAAAGACAAAATGAACTTTGTAATTTCGTAAAAATTCATTGATTCATTTATTCGTTTTCTACGGCTTATTAACCTGTTGCAAGGTTATTTAAAATAAATAGACATTTAGATAGTACGAATTTTATTTTAGATAATAATGGTTTAGTCGTACACGTCTTATTGCTAAACCCATAACTGGTGGGGGACTAAGTGGATTCATACCTTTCCCAATGGTATTTGCGCTTAAGTGAATATAATGTACTCAAAAGAAATTGAAACTCCACTCTCCGGTTAACAATTCTGGGCCATATTACTACACTTGTACGTGCATGGTTGCAGCACATGGTATTTCAAGATTTTTGTAGATTAGCACAATGTGGGATAGGTAACCATTTAACCCTTTAGTAAAATATGTGGGATAGGTAACCTTTTAAAACTAGACTTGAAGAGGTAAGATTTCAGTGATTCGTAAAGCATCCTCTCGGGGAAGCATCTTCTATTATGAAAAAGCTATGCAAATGGAACTTTCTTCTTAGAAATGAAATACGGAGGAAAAGAGGAGGCTGTGCAACTGATTCTGGAGATTTTAAAAATGGTTAGATATATTTTAGACAGTCCTTGTATATCTGAAACCTGAAGTTTCCTTCTATCAAATACGGAAGGAATATTGAATTTTCATCATCAATTGCTTTCTTCAACAAGGATAAGGGTGAATCGAAGGACAATAGAATCGATGTGATTTCGTGAATTAACATTACTGGCTTTTACAACGGGAAACAAACGAAACATTATCAAATCACGTATTTGATAGCGTAAACGGATTTTTGTTTTCTTTAAAATATTCGCGGGCTTTATATGTTTAAGTTGATGTATCCGGCAAGATAAGGTGCATCTAGATGTTACGGACTATCATTACCTGTATCTAGAATAACTCCATAACATTTTCATATTAAATTTAAATAGAATGGCACCATCAAATACGTCTGACTCAATTACTCTTTACAATTCTAAACAAATTTGTTCTCTTGCTTGTTAGTTATATTTTCATTTGTTTATACTTTTTTCAGATTATTGACATGTCGTAAGGAAAGGAAATTAAAACATATTTTTTCTGTGCTCTTCTCAGATTCAAAACGTCTCTTCTCGCTAAAATTAAGTTTTGCTATACAGAAAATTTGATGTTCTCAAAGGATAAAATATGGCGTCCGTCACGAAATGCTGGAAAATCCAAATGGCTACATTGCATGACTCGATAATCTTTGAGTGCTCAATACTTTTTTCTTAAGTCAATTCTGAAGTTTTCGCTTCTCCATTGCGCTTTATTTATTTATTTTGTCTTCATAGTTTTTGAAGATATTTTCTGATTTGATTCTCTTGCAGCAAAATTTATTAATATGAAGAATTGTTTGAAGTGAAAATTTCATGTCGAAGAGCAGTGACATCATTTATTACGTTCATATATATTACATTAATTTTTTAATAATCGTTCCTTTGTTAGACAGTGTGGACATAAGAATCAACACTGTATAGTGAACGTCAGTTTTACAGATAAATACGATCTTCTGATCAAGTGCCGGTAGTCCGCTCGCATGCACTATTATATATATACATATATATATATATATAATAGCTGGCCACTCGTATTCGAGGATATCCATCTACTAGGATGGGTATCTAATCCCTATTGCAGAAGCTCGCTCAGGCACATTCGTGTTTGCTCAACACTCACGGAGCTAACTAGTAGTTTATACTGCAACTATGTTGAGCAGACCTTAGTTACAGTTTCTGGGAGAGAGCGTGTTATCTAGTGTGATCAACAATTTGATCAAGGCCAGCACGCTCAATCCCTCGGCAACGATGACTTGTGGATTTGTGCTAGCCTTCAAGAGTTCCGTCGACCCAATTTCACACACAAGGATTGGTCAACCCGTGATATGATTTTCAGGCACTTCCCAAAGGTTCCAAACGCATGGATCGACCTCGATTCATTCCGATAACAATATATATATATATATATATATATATATATATATATATATATAATATTAGAAAAAGATGTGCAGCTTCAAAAAGAGTTTGCTCAAGAGGTGTATACTGGCAAAAAAGTACTCGATACCAAAAGAAATAGCAAAACTTTAATATATTAATGTTCGTATATAGGTACTCATTGGGTGGTATATAGGGTACCCATTATATAAACTACATTGTGTGAAAACCCATTAAATTAGCAATCGTCGGTCACTACTTACCAGGATTTTTACTTTATATATATAAGTGATTTGTACCCACAGAAATAAAACACAGAATTGAAAAAATGGACGTCATTTAACACCTAAGCAACCTTTCACCCAACACTTTTTTAACGGTGTTTATTGGCAAATTGGAAAACCATCAAGGACTCAACCATAATAACGAAAGAGGGAAAGTTGGAACGGGATTAAAATAAATTAAATTTTATGAAATTTAATTTTAATTTAAATTATTTACAATTAATATTTACTTCATTTTAATCTTTCGTTACTATGGTTGTGTCGTTGATTGTTTTACAATTTGCCAATGGACACCTTTGAAAAATAGTTGGTTGAAAGATTCCTTAGGTGTAAAATGACGTCTATTTTGTTCATATATATGGATGCATAAATCAATGAGAGTTTGAGGTTACTCTTTAAAGAAAGAAACTGATCCTTTCCAGTTCTTTTGATTGGGGATAATTATTAGCTTTATTTATGATTACGGTTTCTTCTTGTTGGTCGAGTGGCTTGTGGAAGTGTCTGTATACAAATATATTACAGTTTTGGGGTCATGCCATCTAGATCTCGCATTTATTTCCTTGGTGCTTATTGTATTAATTTTTCTCTTCTGTATAAATATATATTATTTTATTAACTTATATTTATTTATAAAAATATATAACGTAATAAATAGAAATATCAATAAGTAATCAAGAGATCATGATCACATTGTCTACATCTACAAATATATAGTATATTATATAATAAATGACTTCTCTTTCAAATATATATCAAATTTTAAACATCATATACGTATTTCTTTGCGTATATGTTTATTGTCGATCGATTTATATCCTAGTTTGATTATAAAATTAGAAATAAAAATAGTCTTCTTTTTTTAAAAAAAAATTCATTCAGTCATTCAGATTTATCTCTCGGCTAGTAATGATAACCGTTATTTCAGTGTCCATGTCCCTTTCTTTTTCAATGCAGTAGTTAGTTCCTTCTTAGAAATGACGATACTTGCATTAGTGAAATTGTCCTAATTAAATAGCAAAAACACATTTTATTTAAATAATTAAGTCACGAAATTATAAACGCCATCACCGAAACAATTGTTTATTTCCATGATAACAAAGTTTCAGAGGCTTATTTCGTTAAATTTGGTCTCAAAGCTGAATATACAAAATATTTCTATCCATTAGCCGAAATCAGCTAAGACGAAACAACATATAAGACACGCGTTGGAAGATATTGATAAAATCATATTTTATTTGATGTTACAGATTTACATGATATTTGCACATACATACAGGCATATCAATTTCATATCTATTTACTTATTTCTCTGAGTTTAGAGAAAACACAACACAAAATTAAACTTATATGCGTGATTAATACAAAATCAGTTTATTTTAACAGGAAAAAATATGCCCATAAAAAAATTGAGTAAATTTTTCAAACTAAAACTGGTTTCCTATACAAGGCGTCACATGTTTGAACTGTTTCGAAAGGCACTTCTGCTTTATTAAAAAAACTCTTGCCAAACACACTGTCGCATATCTCCGGTTATATTATCCCGTGCGGAAGGGATTCTCTGATTGAGTTCGTCAATGCTAGCAGTAAGAGAAGGGGCATAGACCAGACCCTTCACGTATCCCCATGAAAAGAAATCACATGGGGTCCGTGACGGCCATTTCTTCATCTTCACAACGTCTGATCCATCTCCCTGGTAGATTCTCATTGAGATAATAACAAAAATAAAATATTAAATATAAAATCTTCATCTGTTTCTATACATTCTGCGAATATTTGAGGTTATTCCAACAAGAATTGCCAGAATTATTGGCCTGCGACATGATGTCAAATTTTTGGGGGACACCCTGTATATTAAATATAAAATATGCAAAAAAGCGCCAATGTTGTAAAATGTAAAACAAACTACAGAACTTATAATAAAATAATAACTGTTCATGCATACAGCACTTCCCTTCCGCAACTGGCAGTTTCATGCAAGTTTAGCAGTTATCAAGCGGTGATGGGGAACAATGCAGGAAAATGATAAACACTAAATGGCAGTAGTATTGAAAATGATATTCTCACAAATATAGATTTAAGAGTGAACGAAATATTTTTATTCTAATAATATATTTATTTACATTATTTACCCGCGGAATATTATCCCTACCATTATCACAACGTTTCGGCCATTATGCTCTTCGATTTTCATAAGGTGAACTTCGATACTGGTAAACTTCAGGCAATTTCTAGTTGAATCCTTTATTTAATTTATGGGGGCAAATTGTTCTCGTTGCGCAGTCCATGTCCAGGGACATCTCATCTAGTTGCCATTTATTATAAGTAATAGTAATATAGTCTACCTCTGCTCGAATAACTCGGCTTCTCCCCCACCTCACTCTCTGTAATTACCACTCCTATTGATTGCTTATTCTTTCTGTAAATTGTTCTATACTTCCTCCATACTTGATACTTTCTAACTTGTATAAAATTGTTAATAGTGGAGCTAGAGGACTTATCTGAAAATCCCTCATTATCGTTAAAATCGATCGCTTTACCCACGGTGTTTGCTATGAAATGTAGCAAAGTCTGTTCCATCTTGATTAAATAATATTGTCGCTAATCAGGCGTAATTCTTCTTGACCAAATTTTAGCTAGACCCAGAGCTACCAACTGAGAAATGCTTTATGTCCTGTAATAAAGTTGTAACGAAATTGATCATTGAAATCAGTGATCATAAAATTAATACTGCACTGTAAATAAAAAAAAAACTTTAAAAAAAAACTCTTCCACCTGCAGCCAAATACTGAATCAAAATAATAACTGCTAGGAAGGTCGGAAGAGGATTTGGGCTAAAAGTCAGCGATGGACAGAAATTGAAACGCTATTACATGATATTTTAATCCCTTGTCAGAGATACAAATTTTCATCGCGTTAATCAGTGATCCGATTCGAATTCCAGATTGATTTTCTAGTCAGTATTCACTCAAAACGCTAATTAGGTCTCTGTAATAAGTCGTGTTCAACGATTTAATTTTGAGCGTTTGCAGCGTAAAACGATTTTTTTCACATTAGATCCTTTTCTATTAATAACCTAGTTAGTTAAATGTCACCTTTTCTTACTAAATCTATCATTTCAGGCTGAAAACACCACCTGACATTTTTAAATCCTTGCCGATAATTCAGATCCTTACAATACAATTGATTAACAGTCTATTACGGCTTTATAAGTCTTAGCGGCATTAAACTCGTATGGAATGGAATTGGATTGTAGTAGAAAGACTTGAAGTTTTAAATGTATATTAACGTTCTTCGATCCACAGCGAAAGAAGCAATTAGTAAATATCGCTGGTTTATATTTGGACCTTGAAGAAACTGTGTTTTTCAACATTGTCGAATAGCTTATCAACCTACAAAATCTTACATGCCTCTTGATGATGGCAATATGGAAACATTTTAAACTTCAGCAGGAGTACCACAAGGAGGGAATGAGAGCTGCATTCTATTTGATATTTTTCTAATACAGATACAAAGGGATGGGCATGGATCATTTAAGCTTTTCGTATCACATCCCAAACGAATAGAAGACAAAGATCATGCTTTCCCTACCGATGACAATGTACTGACGATCGGGGCTGTGCTGATGACATAAGAATTCATAGCGGGAGTAATAATCGTCTTGAAAAAGAAAAAAATCCTCTACCAAGTGTTCCAAGAAATCTGACTCAAACCGTATCAAGACAGAAACAACAGTGATGACACATAACCTGAATCCATCATAAAAATCATTAAGTAGAATTAGTAAACGCTTAAAATGGATCACTTATAACAAACTAGCAGTAAAACCCGGAGTTGTCCGGGGATGTAACAGTAAGAGATAGATCAAGTATCGACCATCATAAAGACTGAAAAATAAAATTGACAAAGATTATTGTTTAAGGTTGACGGACACGCATATCTTAATTAGTTTTTTTTTTTTTTTTTTTTTTTTTTTTGACGAATTGGTCAAACCCAAACTCAAACAAAAACATTGTTTTCAATCGTTATGAGTCTACCGATTGAATAGAATTTTATTATAAACAATTGTCTTGTAAATGGAATTTTTAAAGCATTCTGAATATAAAAATAAAGAAAAAAGTGTGCAAGACAATAAGAAACACTACCTGCCAAAAAAATGTGAAATTTTGTTGAAATCGGTTGAAAAATGTAGGAATTCCGATCCCATATATAAACGAAGACACAAACAACCAACCTGTGTTTTATAATAAGTATAACTCGATAAATCGGTATAATTAAGTATAACTCGATATGAGTTGTCCCCCTTTCATTAATGCCTCTTAATTGTGTTTTCAAATTGATTTCGTGCAAAAACAATTGTGTTTTTCCAATTTGGGGCGCTGTCAGAACCACCACAAGGTAATTTTACGTAGTCCTGTGAAGTTTTGTTGAAATTGGTTGAAAAATGTAGGAAATCCGATCCAATATATAAACGTACAGACACACACACACAATCTGCGTTTTATAATAAGTAAGATTTAGTAGAGGAGAATATGAAAGTGAACATAGAATAGACTTAGCCAGAGGTTGTTTTTTTTTCCAAAACCGAAAATTAGTACAAAACCAAAACCTGAAAACTCGAGTGATGTTCTTAAATAGCGTAGTTTGATCGAGATTTCCATCGGGTTGACATGCATGGCACCAAAGTCGCTCAGAAATATCAACGGTATAAAATCGCTTTCTCTGATGAATGGTTAAAACGGTTTTGCAAATGGAAATAGGGCAGGCTCAGCCTAGTTGCAGTAAAAACCACAGGTGTTTTCTGTATGTGTTAAACAAACACAAATGTGCCTGAGCAAGCATCTGCAACAGGGATTGGGTATTCACTGTAGAAGACATGCATATTCAGATAACAATTTATATTGCATTATCACTTTTGAGAATCAAATTTGATTGGAAAGCAAAAGGCCGGAATAAATTTCCCCAGGCGAGAAGTGAGAGGGAAGGAACTATTGTAATAGAACTCATGGTTAAATCTAGTACTTTCAAAATGGCTGATACTAGTTGACTACCTAGTACTGCTCTTAAATTCGGGAACTCGAGGTACCAAAGAAGAAAACTCATCAGAGCAGATACAATGAAAATATTTCTAGAATAGGTACAGGAAAGTTACTTTACGGCGATGGGAAAGACATTGAAGACGAGATGCTAGATCAGGACCGATAAGAAAGCAGATTATTCCTTGAATTTCGTCAGAATCTCTGGACGTATTGTAGAATCACCAGACCAGATGTTGTAGCACTCTACGTTGCACGGACGAATGTAAGACTTATAAAAAGGTGCAAGATAGATTCTGGCGAGAAAAATTGTCTAGTAATTGAATTCTAGCAATGAGTCAACTTTTTTATCAATAAATTTAACAATTGAATTAATGCAGTCTCAGCGATTCATCATAGTAGAAGACTTTACAACGAAGCAAAAAAAAAATGTTCCATCAAAGGATTCAAAAAACAGCTGTTTATTCTCGGAGGTGTTAAAATTAACAAATGAATTAGTAAAAAAAAAAAAAAAAAAAAAAAAAAAATTGAAGGTTATTTTTGAGATCAACTATCAATTTTATTTTATCAAACCTATCAGACGTACTATTAAAACAGATTTAAATAATTTTATCATCAGCAGAGACATTGAGTCTAGAATCGATCACATTGAGAAGGTTGTTGATGAATATAAAGAAAAGATAAACCAAAAGATAGAGCACTCGGACGAAACCGCATTTATGTCAATATAGAACTGGCCGATTAAAAGAACTTTCATTTCGCAATTTGATAAGACCGAATCAAATCAAAAGTTCATCCAGAGATGTCGTAACCCTTCAAATTGTGTTGAGTAGAACCTGAATGCCAAACTTTGTCAAACGCCTTCGAGATCTCAACTCCCAACTTTCACCATTGTATCTAAAGCATGACATATTTTAAGCCGTGGTGTTTGTGATGAAAAACTAGAAGCAACTTATAAAAAATTATATAAATTAATTTTACAATGTACAAATTAGATTCAAAATATAGCGGGCATATTAGAAAATAATCTATTAATTAATCTCAGACAAAATAAATAATTCTTCTTATGGAAAGTTATAAATTTACGATAGCCTTAATTAGAGGATACTAAAATTAAATAAAGTTTAATTAGCTTGTACTTTACAGAGAAAGATTAATTTTGCAGAATACTTACAACAAATATGAAATTATTAATCTGCAAAGTTTCAGCTTTTAAGCATGTAGAGATATTAAGTTAATAATAATCTTACACTCTTCAAATCACTTTCAAATAGAGCCAAACATTTGTTAAATATTCGCGCGTATTTTGCGTTTTACTATTATACTATTACAACAGCACGCTAGTTATAAACAATGGACAACGTAAAGTGTACTGGGCTACTACGTGACATCCGTCCTCCTTTACGACAGCGAATGTTGGAAGAGACTCGAAAAGGCGGAGGTGAGGTTCTACAGAAGGATGCTGAGGATATCACGAACCGAGCGTGTGAGCAACGATGAGGTTTTGGAGTGGATGAAAACAAGAAGAAAGCTTATACTTAACATCAGGAAAAAGGAGATGGAATTTCTGGGACACGTAAAGAGAAAGGAGGGCTTGGAGAATCTGATACTCACAGGTCAAATAGAGGGAAAACGAGACAAGGGAAAGCAATGCATGACATACCTAGCGGTGGATGACAGAACAGGGCCTAGGAGACGTAGCAAAGGGGCAAAAGTTATTGTGCGCTACAAGCAATAGGGGTAAGTGGAGAGCCATGATTGCCTACGCTCTGTAGGGAGACAGCACATAAAAAGAAAGAAAAAACAACTAATCAGTCTGCGTGTTAGTTCGAGAAACAGTCGATGACATTTTTAAGACGAGTTAATCTTCGTGTTTATTCTATTTCTTTTTCGGGGTGGTAGCACCTGTCAGGGTCCCAGCTATGGGCAAATAGTGAACTCCTAGTTTTTCCAGATCTTACCCACGTCCTGGGTATGACGATAAACTACGTCCAACAGCAAGGAAGGCCTCAGATGTTGTTTTCAGAAAAATAATGTTTCCAGCTATACGTTTTTGAAACAATAATGTCGCCCGCTATACGTTTTTTGGAAAAAAAATTAATGTTGCCAGCTATACGTTTGATTATACTGTATATTTAATATATATATAACTTATTTTGGCATTAAATGACCTACAGTGGTTGATATGCCATAAAAACCAACCAGCCAACCAATCTATTTCTTTTACGAAATCTGACTTCATTATAAGAGACTGGACTGCAATAAAAGAAAACTATTTTTGCAAAACACATCAATGATTTTTGGAATATAAATTTTTTGGTCTCTTTCCTGATTTACAATAAAATTGCATTTCTTGTTTATCATTTTTCTTGTCAGCGTTTGTTTGCAACTAACTTCCTCCATTTCAATCTAGCGAAAAGCTAGCATGTTCTCACTGACCAATTTGATCTATATTAGTCAAGTTAAAGATCTTTTTCTCTGCTAGAAATACTTTTTATTACTGGTTTTCAACTGACAAATGCAATCGGACAACATATCGTTCATTTTCCTTCTCCGTATCCGTGAAATTCTATTTTCTAAAAATGCTTTTTCTTGTTCATCATTATTCGGCGTTCTTGGCATAGTCCGTCAATAAAAGCTAACGTTTACAAGTCATGCTATTGTAAGACAAAGCCGGAATCGAATCCAATCATTCATTGCAAAGAGAAAATCTATTGCCTTGCTGTCGACAGAAGCCGTTGGGAAAAGAGATAGATACGACTTTAAAGTTATGGGACAGGTTATTATTTTTCAAGTTATACCACAAATGCGGATTGCGGGAAGACTTTCGTCACTCTGGAAGAAATGATATTGTTTCAAAATGATATTTCTTTCAAAACATTTCGCCTGTATATACAAAACCGGGGATAATCGCTTCACCCTCGGGGGTTAGGGTTAGCAACCGAAATTGAGTGGATTAAGTAACTGATTGATTCGGCTGGATTAAATAGTTATGCATTTAATGTCAGTTTTCCAGTTTTGGTAAAGTTAGAATACTAAATGCTGATTTTCTAAGCAAAAAAAGTAACCTTAAATAATATCGAGACGCGATCACCAGTGGTCAGTGTAGCTTATATAAAATCTGCGATAAACGATTTCTCTCTCTCTCTCTCACTCTCTCTCTCTCTCTCTCTCTCTCTCTCTCTATATATATATATATATATATATATATATATATGTGCGTGTGTGTGTGTGTGTGTGTATGTGTTTATGTCTACATATGTGTGTGTGTGTATGTGTTTATGTCTACATATGTGTGTGTGTGTATGTGTTTATGTCTACATATGTGTGTGTGTGTATGTGTTTATGTCTACATATATGTGTGTGTATGTGTTTATGTCTACATATATGTGTGTGTGTATGTGTTTATGTCTACATATATGTGTGTGTGTATGTGTTTATGTCTACATATATGTGTGTGTGTGTATGTGTTTATGTCTACATATATGTGTGTGCATCTATGTGTGTTTACGTCTACATATATGTGTGTGTATGCATGTGTTTTTACGTCTACATACATATGTGTATGTGTATTTATGTATATATATATATATGTATGCATGTCTCTATAGATATGTATATATGCGTGTATGTATGTTTATCTTTATACACGTATGTGTGTATGTATGTTTATGTCTGCGTATATATATATATATATATATATATATATATATATATGCTTATGCCGATATATATATATATATATATGCTTATGCCGATATATATATATATATATATATATATGCTTATGCCGATATATATATATATATATGCTTATGCCGATATATATATATATATATATGCTTATGCCGATATATATATATATATATATATATATGCTTATGCCGATATATATATATATATATGCTTATGCCTATATATATATATATATGCTTATGCCTATATATATATATATATATGCTTATGCCTATATATATATATATATATATGCTTATGCCTATATATATATATATATATGCTTATGCCTATATATATATGCCTATATATATATATATATGTGTGTGTGTGTGTGTGTGTCCTTATGCCTCTGTGTGTATATATATAGATATAGATATGTATATATGCGTGTATGTATGTTTATGTCTGCGTGTGTATATATATATATATATATATATATATATATATATATGACTTTCAGCTTCATTCTTTTAACGGTCGCTTGCGTTATCTAGTTCTAAGATTGAGGGGAAGGAAATTTATTCGTTTCATATCATCTTTAATTGCATGAATGCACTGACTGGGATTTGAAACAGATTCTCTTATCTCATTTTCTATGACAATTAACCCCTACATTATGTAAAATATTTAATAGGAATTATCTTGTCTACTGATAAGTTAAAGATTTTAAAGAGAACATTTTTAGTTTACTTCTCACCTCACCCCACATTTCCAATCATACAGAACAATAACCTTGACATCCGTGACAGATAACAAGTGATTCGTAATGGTTCGTAGGAGTCGTTTACTAAAATTAAGCAAATTCACAGAAACGGTCCTGAAATTCCTTTGATAACTAGCAAAAAATCTTCTCAATCTTCTGTTTAAGGTCGTGTGTTGATTATATCTTACATTCTCTCACTTTCTATCTGACTTCTGTCTCTCTTTCTATCTCTCTCTCTCTTTGCTTGTCTATCTGTCTATGCGTTTTTGTCTGTCTGTCTCTCTTTCTGTTTTATCTGTCTCTCCCTATATCTATCTTTGTCTGCCTGCCTAACACTCTTTGTCGTCTCTCTATCTGCCTTTGTCTATCTCTCTCTGTCGTTCTGTCCATCTGTCTTTGTCTCTCTTTCTATCTCCCTCTCTTTCTATCTGTGCTCGTCTCTCTATCTTTCTGTATATCTATCTGTCTTTCTTTCTCTATCTTTGTCTATCTGTCTGTCTTTGTCTATCTGTATGTGGCTGCCTGTCTTTCAGTCTATCTCTCTATATATATCTGTTAGTTTTATACAGAACGTCTGCACAATCTTTTCATTTTACATCTTTTACCTGCAATATTTTCTCCTTATATTTTGTTTGACCTCCTGTACGCAGATTCAAGAAGATGATACAAATTATTTCTCTCATCAAATCAGTTCTCGGTCACCTTTATTCTCTCGCTCACTCTATCCATCTATCTAGATGTTGCGCCTGTTATATAAGAACACACCTTTTCCTATTCATAAACGTAACAGGACAATCAAGCTGAAATTTCGTTTTTCAGATATAACGAGAGTATTAAGCACGTAGCTTCTAATCCGACACATGGAATGAAAATGGACGCTGTGCTTGAGAAGCTAATCGCCAATCAAATCTACTCAAGTTAGTGAGCTTCTTCGCAGATACAGCAGTACATACTAAATTCACATCGTCTGTAACCCAAGCAACCAGAGTCACTTCATATCTTCTTACTTGTTTGCCTCGGGATTGAGAATCAATGCCAGTCCCAACACAGCAATGCTAGACACTGTTACAATGCAGTTAACTGAGGGTTGGCCGTTTCTTTCCCAATCAAATTTTGCTCCTTACAAAATGACTCATGTGAACGAAGTGGGTTGGAGAGAATTTTCAAGAATGGCATGTCGTCTTCTTACCCCACTGATTAAATAAGTATAGATTAGTAATTGAATCTATTGGCAAATCTTGAAAATATTTATACCGTAATATCTAAGGAACTTATAGTGGAGCTTCTAGTTAAGATTTTGTTGGATTTATCCTTCAAATATAGGCAAATATTATTCGGAAAGATATTTGAGTCAGCAGGAAAATATCTGTCGGATTTTCCCTACTTGAATCCCTATGTAAATATTGTTCAAGTTTCTATGTAAATGTACATGCAAACATTTGTCAGATTCATAACAAGATTTCGAAGTAAATTTTGGTCGATACGTGATTCTACAAGTAAATATTTTCCGTGCTTATACTTGAGTATACAAATTATCGATTCGGGTGGTGACCACATTTGCTGAGGTGTACATATATTCAAGAAACGCAGTCGGTTTATTCTATGACCTGACAATTTTGAATAGGATTTTATTTTATTTCTATATTTATTATTATTTTCGAAAAGTCTTGGTTAATTTTATTTCATTAGTCAGCATGAATTCTCTGGACTACTACATCTGAGACGGAGTCCAGAGAAAGGCCAGCAAAAAGCACCACAATTAACTCGTCAAACATCATACAAATGATAGTCGGCTGCATCTGCCATATAAACTTATAGATCGCTTTCTTTCAAGTTCTAAAGCACTCGTTCGCCTTTAATATTTAAGAAAATATTGTTAAACAACATATACGTCCATAACATCGTCAGCCCCGTTTCCTTGCCATACCAGTAGCGGGAACGCAATGTAATATTCCTGCAGGATAATCCGCGCCCATTCCTCTACTAATAAGCATACACTTTAAGATGTTCGAAAATGTACCACGATGGCACGATCTCCAGCTCTTTTAACCATTGAATATGTATGGAACAGGATGGAATGAAATATGCCTTGTTTAGTTATTCCAACTATAACTTGTGTTACATTATATCAACAGCTGTATGTTACCTTGAATTCCCTTCCGTACATTCCTATGTATGTCAAATTAGAGGCTTGTTGTAACGTCCATATGCACACACACACACACACACACACACACACACACACACACACATATATATATATATATATATATATATACACATATATATATATATATATAGGTGTGCTATATTTATGGGATAAAGGGCTCAATATCAGAGAGCGTGTGTGGCTTGACGATTACGTCTAGCATCAGACAGCCTGTCGCCTCTAAGTGTTGACTTCAATGTTCATTATATATATATATATATATATATATATATATATATATATATATATATATATATATATATAGGGAAAAAGTTATAATTGTTCAAACGAGAGAAAAATGTATAATTTAGAAAGAGAGAAACCGCAAACGTTTTTGATTATAATGTGGGTTTGTTTAATAGTAAATATTATATTTTATTCTTCATGTTTCTGGTACACGAGTTTCCGGTCTAGTGACATTCTTCAGGTAAATTAAAGGAATCAATTTTTAAAGGAATAAATTTATTTATGTTCTTTTAATGTTTCATTGATCATTTTCTGTATTTGTACTAAGCCTTGATCTCATTTTTCAACTGCCGGCGTATATATATATATATATGTATATATATATATATATAAGATTTGTGTTATTTCTGAGAGGCTTATCTGTATGGGCGTCACACCAAAATGTTATAAAGTTTTTGCTACTAAATCCAAAACAATAAAAGACTTAGTCAATACTAAACAAAGCAATAAGCTAAAACCTGAAGGAAGATTTTACTCTATCATCTGTAATAACTGTCACAAAAAAAACATTGGCAAAACCTCTAAGAATCTAAAAAAATTATAAGGATACAAAAGAGACATTTTACAAAATAATACGCGAAAGGCGTTGGTTACCTGCTATAACGAGACTAACCACAATGTTGGCATAAAAGCTGCTACTGTGATCAAAAGAGAAATAATTCACTAAGTGCAGCACGCGGAAATTTTCTCCTCCTCACCTTCCATACAAATCGACCATGGCGGTAAAGCGAACGTTATAACCACTCGGCTTAAAGTAGATGGTGCTGTGTTGCTATGTAGACGAGTTTACATTCGCCATTCGTGTACATTTGTGGCTAGTCTGTCTTCAACGTTTAACGTGTGCCGTAGTGAGTTAACTGAGATGTTTTCCGTTTAACAATGGAAGTATATTCATATCGTGAGCAGGCAGATATGATATTTATATAGGGCCACGTGAATGCTAATGGACACGAGACTGCACGCGTGTACGAGATTGTGTTTCCAAACCTAAAGCAGCCGAATCATCCAAGCTTTGCTGCTGTTTATTGTTGCGTTGCTGGGACAGGGTCAGTGACACCACAAACTATGGATCGAGGATGTCCGAGATCCGCTCGTACTCCTGATCACAAAGAACACATTCTACAGGTTGTCCGAGACGATTCAGTTATCAACACACGCCAAGATGCCCTAGCATGTCGTACATCTCATAGTGACGCATACTTTAAAGGTACTTTAAAAGAAGCTCCTCTATCGTTTGCAGGTTCTTTCGCCCTTTGATCACTCATCACGAGAGAACTTTTGCCGATGGTTTATTGCACAAACTGCCAATGCGTTGTTTGCCGTTTCAGTTTTGCTTACGGATAAGGAAACATTTTGCGAGAGATAGAATAATGGATTTTCACAACCAACATTTCTGGGCGGATTGGAATCCCCATGCTACAATACAAGCTAAACACCAGCATCAGTTTACGATTAATACTTGAGCTAGAATTGTAGGTAGCGGTCTGATAGGTCTCTATGTTATACCAGCATGTCTCTCAGGAGGTGTGTACAGGGACTTTATCTGGAAAACACATCCAGGTCTGCTAGAGAATGTACCCCTGCTAATACGAAGACGTATGTGGTCCATTCATGATGCGCGTGTAGAAACAAGCGGATGACATTTTGAATATTTGTTATGAGTTTCTGTGTTGAGGTACAACGATGGCCTTATTTTACTTTGTGTTGGTATCAGAAACCCTCGCCCAAAATTTGTAAAAGTATTTTTGATATACCCTGTATATATATATATATATATATATATATATATATATTTCAATTAAAAGGTGCAAATATAATTTATAAATTCATGAATCATTCATACAAAAAACAAATATAGAGGTTAAATCTATATTTGTTTTTTGTATGAATGATTCATGAATATATATATATATGTGTGTGTGTGTGTGCGAGTTTTATTCTTCTGATATAACGTTTATTCTGGAGCGCTTGCATGTATAGATTTCTATATGCAGTCGTTTACGATAATCTAATTATATATTTGAAGGCTTCATATTGAATAAAGTGAAATATATTTAGGTTTTTGCGATTTTATTTTTCCTCGTTGTATACTTTAATCTCGATAAACAGTTTAATAATGACGTCGATTCGATTCTTCCTCGATTCGAATCATTTCTTTATTTTTCATTCCCTCATCCACAACATTTTTCTGTCTCTCTAGCTCTCGTAAAAAGTTACATAAGAACGTCGATATTTTTTGCCAGTTCACATCTCCCTTCTCTATGATACTCTCTGTTTCTTCACAACATTTCTGTCTTTCTCTATCCTTTATCCGGGACATTTTCTCTTTTTCATGCAAAACTTTCTGTTGACGTATCTCTTATCCACATCCACATGTTCTCCATGTTTTCATACCAAATATATATATATATATATATACACACAACACACACACACACACATATATATATATATATATATATATATATATACACAACACATATATATATATATATATACACACACACACAACACATACATATATATACACACACACACATATATATATATACACATATACACACACACACACACACACACACATATATATATATATATATATATATATATATATATGTGTGTGTGTGTGTGTGTGTCGCAATTACTTCTTTTTCTTTTCTCCCTTCCTCCACACGGTTTTATTCAATCTCTTTACTCATCATTCTTATGAACCCATTTTCGGTTATACAAATTTTATCGATGGTCAGGCACTAAAGAGTATTAATGGAATGACGGATTCAATTGAAAATGAGAAGAATATTAATTCACTTTGGCGTTTCAATTGGGATGTCTTTTTCTTTAATACAGGGAAGGGATCAGTATTTACGGGATAAAACCGGGCAAGAAATGATCAGGAAAAAAAAACTGAAATTGAATTAAATCGGTGTTACGGAAACCGACTTGATAATTCTGTGGCATAATAAGCCTTTCGATTATCTTTTCCTGGCCTCACTTATTACAACTTTCTCTTTATTATTTATTATAGGTTTCCCTTTATTATTTATTATAGGTTTCTCTTTATTATTTATTATAGGTTTCTCTTTATTATTTATTATAGCTCTGTTTTTAGTTCCAAAATGTTTTTCCCATTTATCAATAGATAAAATGAACGCCATTCCAACGCAAAGTAAAAGAAAAATTGCTGCAATAACAGAATTCACTGATACTCGAGTAGTGATGCTTGTTCATATTTCTTTTTTTAATCATTTCACTCCATGCAAGGCTATAAAGCCATTAAGAAGCAAGGAAGTTACTGAATGTGAAAGAATCCGAGAAAAGTCATTATTAAGGAGAGACAATAAAGATTAGGAATTAAGGAAATAGAATATGGCGATCGGCATTGCATTTAAATATTGTAAGTTCAAATTTGATTTAAAAGCAAGAAGCCGGATGAGTGTAGAAAGCTAACCATATACATAATCAAACGACAGTATTCAAGTAGAATATTGCATGAGATATGATTGTCATATTTATTGAATTTCTTATGTTTCTCTTTTGCAATATGTATTTTTATTGGCCCTTTTCGAAATAATGGCAGGTGATATTATGACTGTTGCCGTTATTGCTTCCTTTAAAATGGATTTAATATGAGATTGCTTACAACATTTTCCCGATTCCTTTACTCATATCAATTGGCGATATTCTTATCGGATCCTGAAATATTTCACCAGGTTTGCCATAATTGTACGATACCTATCTGTTTAATTTACGAAGTAACTTTCTATCCTCCTTTTCTACTCCCCGTTTGCGTCACTGTTTTGCCATCCATTCACACAAAATCGCCAAATAGTTAACTCGCCGTTACCACCAACTTCACTTACCTTCAGAGTGTTAAATTTGTCAAGCCTACGTTCCTGTCCTGGGCAAGAAGATAAACTACATCCAACAGCAAGGCCTCTGATCAGTAGGTTTTTAGGAGCGTTGAACCACCTTTTAATTGCTGGTGTTTCCAGGTCCCTCTGACCCGGCGTGGCAGCACTTGTTAGGGCAAATATGGGCAAATAGTTAACCCCCTTAATTGGTGTCAAAACACGATGAAATTGTAAAAATAGGTTTTAATAACAGAAATACATTTTTGAAAAAATATTACTAGCAATAAAAATCTTGTCGGTTATAATAAAACATTGAGGTTGATATCCCGTAAGATAATCCAAACGAAATCAAACCACCTTTCATTTTACGCGTCGCAGATGTGTCCCCTGTCTCCTTGTATCAGGTTTATTGTTATTCACTATTCTTCTAAACATGATTTTATTCATCATATCTTCTGCCGACTTAACATTCGTCGGTAGAACTATATCTTCCACATCAAGTCTCTTCTTCATCTTTAGAGACTTGAAATTTAGGGAGTGATTAAGTATACATTTTAATGTGTTCTTTACAAAATAATCGAATAATTCATTTTTTTCCCACAGATTATTTCAATGTACACGCTAATGTTTTCTTTATAAAATGATTCATGAAATTAATGCAATTTTATTATAGTAATGCATGGTAAACGGCTTTACTACAGATATTGATTTATTATAGAAAATCTTGGAACAAACTTTGGCAGAATCGAGTAATTATGTTTATTCATTTATATGCTAGGCAACTTCCAAACATGGGCTCCCGTCGCTATCAATAACTTTTTGTTGCTCAAAGTAACTTCTTTAAACTCTTTTACATTTATCTCCTTGTTTTTGCTATCTATTCACTCAAGTGAGTAAACTATTTAACATGTTTATTTCCAGTATCTGTCTATATTTCTGCGATGAGGTAAATGTACATTATTTACATTATTCGGACTATTGTCCTCATTTTTGTCGCCATATTTGTTACAACGTTACGGACCTTCAGTCTCTGTCTATATTTCTGCGATGAGGTATATGTACATTATTTACATTATTCGGACTATTGTCCTTATCTTTGTCGCCATATTTATTACAACGTTTTGGCCGTTCTACACTCCGGCCTTCTTCAGGTGGTTGGAATGTCGAAGGATACAAGGCACAGTGAATAAAGGCGTTAGTTAGATCAAGTGACAGGACACAAATAGTGTGAGTTCAATAACCGTTTAAGGCAGTGGAGAACTTGGAGAGGGAAATAAACAAGAAGATAACTGGCATCCATTAAAACATGGCACGTGGAACTAGAATAGTCTACCCCAGTGAGCGAAATAAAGGTTTCAGTTCGACATTCCAACCATCTGAAGAAGGCCGGAGCGTACAACGGCCGAAACGTTGTAATAAATATGGCGACAAAGATAAGGACAATAGTCCGAATAATGTAAATAATGTTTATCTCCTTTGTTTCTCTTGTCTTCAGTGTATCCTGTAAGTGTTAGCCTCTCCATGCCTTCTTTCCTCATTATGTACCTCTCTAGCTTCAATTTCTCCTTTCGATTGTATCATTTTCCTTGTCGTTCCCGTTTTCCTTAGAACCATATCTATGTGGCTTCATCTGAGGAAATTGTCCAACATACATTGCAATATTTGAAATGAGATATTACATAGCCGTTTAGTAGATTTTTCGGCAAACTTGGACGTTCGTGCACGTCACAAACCGTGTGTCAAAAGAATGGGTTTTCCCATAACTCCGCTATTATTTTAACTAGCTTCACTACTCGGCCATGTTTATTTATTAGATTATTTATTTACAAGAATAGTTCTATATTTACAACATTCTAAAACAATTGTATTAAATCTAATATAGTGTAATATCTATCATTTACCATTTTATCAAAAAATAAATATTAAAACAATTTTTTTATTCATAAATTTATTAACATTTACTAAATTATTCAAATATGTGAACCGACTATAAGGAAATTCTTATTATTTAACATTTTATAAAGTTCGAATCCATTAGCAATTAGACGATGCTTTGACAACTATTCCAATAACGAATTTAATAAACAATGTAAATAAACAATCTAATAAATAAATAAATAGTATTTATTATTTTGTTCTCAATTCCCAAGAACCAAAAAGATGTATAATATATATATATATATATATATATATATATATATATATATATATTGTCATTGATCAAGAGTGACAAGGTAGTGTAGGTTTTTATGATGTATTTTTCCTGTGTGCATACAAGAGTTCTTTTTTCTGGCTTCAGTATTAAAAGTGTTTGATTCTTTGCGGATTCCGAGTGCTTTCGGCTAAACCGTTAGCTATTTTCAAGGATTTATTTTTTATACTACGATAAAAAAAATACTGTGTAAACTGCTTAAGTAGACGTATTCTTTATTTCCAAATAAGGCCAGTATATTATTGCCGTGTTCATAATTGGTTTCATTTAGGTTTTGTTTATTGCTTTTTATAATAATGTTTTCCATCACTATTAAATGCTTTTTGCAGTAAGGCATCGTTCAACTAAAGTTACTCTCTCTCTCTCTCACACACACACACACACACACACACACACATATATATATATATAAAAGTGAACATTGAAGTCAACACAGAGGCGCCAGGCTGTTTCATGCTATGCTCAATCGTCAGGCCTGTGTGTTGGCTTCAATGTTCACTTTTATATTTATATTTGCATACGCTCTATCTCAGATATTGAGCACTTTATCCCATAAATATAGAACACCTTAAAAATATATTTCTTCATATATATAGCTTAGTTTTGGAGCGGGTAGAATGGAGATCAACGTGTTTTAGTGGACTCAGCAATTTTCAATCTGCTTGTCTGAATCATCTTCAAGTAAGGAGAACAAGATCTAAAAGACCAGCCAATCTAACAGTGATCTCGTTTCATAATCCTCACACTTGCTCCATATGTGGCCTCCTTTGTAAATCACTCGCGGGTCTTAAATGCCACTTAAGATTATCGCACAAAATTTCATAACTGAATCAATAAGTTGTCAGATCCTCATACGTCGAAACCAACGGGAGAGTCCATTATATATATATATATATATATATAGAGAGAGAGAGGGAGAGAGAGATGGGTAAATCAAATAATTCTATATTAGCAACCGTGCGTTAGCGTGCGTACACTGGTAAGCAAATAAATATTTACTCATTTTAATTTAAGGTGTAAACAAAACAGGACTCAACGTGGTTAAACGGAGCTAACAAATATATATTAATAGATCTACATATAACTATAACTATGTTCGAAGTTAAACTTAAGTTTCGTTGTTCTATCAACTTATTAGACACGGATTATTATTTTGCTTTAAATAAATAAGTATATATATATATATATATATATATATATATATATATATATATATATATATATTACATAGGATAGTTATACCGTTGACTGTGTTTGGTCGGTGGTCCTAGTATCTCTCAGTGGTTTCGATTTTGCGCTTGTTGCAAATTATATATATATATATATATATATATATATATATATATATATATATATATATATATATATTACATAGGATAGTTATACCGTTGACTGTGTTTGGTCGGTGGTCCTAGTATCTCTCAGTGGTTTCGATTTTGCGCTTGTTGCAAATTATATATATATATATATATATATATATATATATATATATATTACATAGGATAGTTATACCGTTGACTGTGTTTGGTCGGTGGTCCTAGTATCTCTCAGTGGTTTCGATTTTGCGCTTGTTGCAAATTATATATATATATATATATATATATATTACATAGGATAGTTATACCGTTGACTGTGTTTGGTCGGTGGTCCTAGTATCTCTCAGTGGTTTCGATTTTGCGCTTGTTGCAAATTATATATATATATATATATATATATATATATATATATATATATATATATATATATAGTAAGGGAGAGCAATATTTATGCAGTATGTGTATTACTGAATAAAAGAAATGAAGAAATATAAGCCTTCACTGAAATAAGAATTATTCTAAAATTTAATCAAAATCCAGAAATAAGAAAGTGACTTTCTCTCGAAAAGAATTGTTTTTATCTAGGCATAAGGTTACTAAATAAGATTCGTGTAAGGCTGAAAAGGGATGTAGTATGAAGTACATATTAGAAGGACTTGTAAGAGCGATATCGGGTAACCATAGACTTTAAAAGTTTAAGGTACTAGCGATCGAGGGAGCAACCTGTTGGGAGTCTGTTCTATGAAGTAACAGTTCTTGGGGAGAACTTACTCAATAACAATGGAATATGAAGTAAATGAGGTTAATTCAACCTTGCGCACGTGGCATGGCGTGTCGTAGCTGTAAAAGGCTGAACTGGTGGAACAGACGTACGTAGCTTGTCATTGCATTTTTCATTAAAATAGCGATAGGATTGCGACGCTTCGTCTGTGAGAAAGGTGGTTGTAGAATAAAATAATTCAACACCCACAAGTCTTAATCGTATCTCTGAAAAGGTTAAAGAATTGATTTGGAAGAGGTTTTCATGAGAATAGAAAGAAGTAGACATAGATACAAAAAAACAACAGGTTTAACGAAGTAGATTTTGCTAGTTAATATTTGACGAAAGTGTTTGCGTTCGAATGGAAAACAGAAATTTGTGTTTAAAAAATGGAACTGTCTACATTTCCGCTAAGTAATTGTTTAGGAAAATCACTTTCGGTTCAACTGTTTAGGTCTAAAAGAAGAATGAATATGAGGCCGTTTTCGATTATAGTTTTACATTTTTGAGGAGAGAATAAAAAGCGTTTTACCTATCATCATTTATTTATCGTGTCTTACACTGTTGTGGTCACCAGTCATCTTCATCTTGCTGTCCAGGGTAAGACAATAAGCTACGTCCAACAGCAAGGCCTCTGATCAGGAGGTTTTGAGGAACGGGGAACCACCTCTTAATTGCTGATGTTCCCAGGTCCACCCTGGCCCGGGGTGGTAGCACCTGTTAGGGTCCCAGCTATGGGCAAATAGTTAACCTCAAAACTGGGGTAAAAAGCATTATGAAAGTGTAAAATTAGGTTTTAATTCCAGAAATACTTTGTAAAAAATTATTGCCAGAAATAAATTTTTAAAGAAAAATCTATTTCCAGCAATACATTTTTGAAAAAAAAATATTACCAGCAATACATTTCTGAAAAAAAATATTAACAGTAATACATTTTTGAAAAAAAAATATTACCAGCAATACATTTTTGAAAAAAAATATTACCAGCAATACATTTTTGAAAATAATATTACCAGCTATACAATTTTGAGGAAAAAAATGTTACCCGGAATATAAAAATATTACCAGGGGAAAAAGTTGTCGGCATTAAATGACCCATTGTGATTGATATGCCTTAACACAAGCCAAACTAAATCATCTTCATCTTGCAATTGTCGTTCATGATGACACTCAAGGCAGAATAGTGTTAATGGCTTACCGGTTCATTTTGGACCGAGGATTTCGAGGTCATCTCGCCCCTCCTCTCAGAAATTAAACAGCAGGTGGTTTGAATTCAGTTTTTCTTCTCCTAAACTGGTTGTCAATCAATCTCTGAGAAGTCTGTCCTGCTATTTTAACCATTTTAACTGGAAGAAAAAGATGGATTCATATTTTCCCCAAGATATGATCGTGCTTAAGTGAAGGCAATGAACTCAACCTGAATTCGAACTCCGATTCCTTATTCCGAGCCGCTGTCCATTGGCGGAAGCGTTTAAATTACTCCACCTCCATCGTGTGCCTGTGATAAAAGATGAATTTAAATTTTATCTCATGAATGTCGCATCATCATTATTTACATTCGGACTATTCTCCTCATCTTTGTTGTTATTATCTCAACGCTTCATCCATTGTACCCTCTGAGTAGATCCGAGAAATCTTCAAAGAATTTTGAACTTACCTCTTTATTTATTTGCGGTTGTAAACGAAATTGGGGAGAGCTATGATTGCCTCCGTCCGTAGGAGACATGGCACAGAACGTAAATTTTACTCGTTCCCCTGTTCGTGTCCCGGAATATCTCACCAAGTTATTTGGGCTTCAGGCAAACCGAGTCTGAAGAATAAGAATATGCGAAGAATTATCATCGCTTACGTCCTGAAGAAATGTGGCATTTATTAAAATGGTATTTTGTTACGTCGGTGAAAAAAAAAAAAGGCTTTTCGTTCAGAATCTGTTTCTTTCAATAAGAAACTAAATTAGATTCACTGTGAGGTCTAAGCATTGATAATTTTAAAAAGTTCTGAACTGTTATTTAATATCAGTCTTCTTATGTGGCGCTGTATACTGAACTATAACCGCTAACCGCACAAATGAAAAAAAAAACTTGAGGCGAGAGAAATGTGTTTCTACAAAAGGATGCTGAGTATTCCATGGATTGAACATGTAAGCAACGACGAAGTTTTAGAGTAAATGGAAACAAAAAGACACATATTAACCTCAGAAAGAGATAGTCGAAGTATGTAGGGCATATAATGAGGAAAGTGGGCTTGGAAAATTCGATACTCACAGGATATATTGAAGGCAAAACGGACAGGAGAAAACTGTGCATAACCTACCTCACGAGCTTGTCCAAAGCAAAGGCAAGACAGTTTAGGAGAGATAATAAAATAACAAAGAGCAACAAAGGACAAGAAGGTGTGGAGAGCCATGCACGCCAGTGTATTGAAGGAGCACGACACATAGAATAATTTTCCTACAAGAGATAAGAGTTCAACTTGCCTTTTTCTTTCTATCTCTCTTTCATATATATATATATATATTGAGATGGGTAAATCAAATAACTAGATATTAGTAACCGTACAGATGTGCGTTGGCGTGCGTACCCAGGTAAGCAAATAAATATTTACTAATTTTAATATAAGGTGTAAACAAAACAGTGCTCAATGTGGTTAGACAGAGCTAAGAATTTTATATTAATAAATATACATATACCTACATTCGAAGTGCAACTTAAGTTTCTTTTATTCTACCAAATCCTCGGGCATAAATTATTACTTTTGAGATATATATGAACTAATCCAGTATATATTTTTACATAGGATATCAGAAAAAGATAGTCGAAGTATGGAGGGCCAATAATGAGGAAAGTGGGCTTGTAAAATTTGATACTCACGGGATATACCGAACGTAAGAGAAAACAGTGCATAACCTGCCTCATGAGCTTATGCAAATGAAACGCAAAACAGTTTAGGAGCGATAACAAAATTACAAAGAGCTACAAATGACAGGAAAGTGTGGAGAGCCATAATCGCCACTGTATTGAACGGGCACGGCACATAGAATAATTTTCCTACAAGAGATTAGTGTTCAAGTTCTTACCCAGTTTGTTGCATTCCTTTTCGCTCAATACCCATATGGAAAGGCATGGGTCATTCTCTTTTCCGCCGTCTGTGGGTTTACTAACAGGGTAAATTAGGCTCGCTAGCCTTTTCTATCAAACAGTCAAAGAGAGAGATAATTCTGAATTCCAAACCTTAGAGAAGTCATGGCAATTTACTAATAATTGAAAGTCAAAAAGAAATTTTCGAAAATTATGATCGCTTCCATTTGAAAGAGTCATGACATTAAAAAAATGTTCAACGATTTTTTGACCATCTCTAAAATTACGTAATTATTTTTTGAACAAACTAATTTCAGTAGTTTGATAATTATTGCATTTTTGCATTTTTCGCAGCTTCCTCTTAACGCGTACATATTTCATTGACTCCCCCCAACGAAACCCTACCTTCTCCAAATCTTTTTCAGACTTTGCGAATATGATGATAATCACTACTAAAGCCTTCGGATTACGTTATCATACATCAGAATAAAACATTAATTTCATCCTGGATTTGTTTTTCATAAATTTTATCAATATGATTATCTTCTTGGGAGATTAGCACTTGTCATATTGGAACAGTTTCACTTCTTCAGAAATGCAATGTTATGTTTGAAATAAAAAAGGAACGGCATAATAAGAAAAAGAATAGCATAAGAAAAATAATAGCATAATAAGAAAAGCAACATAAGAAAAAGAGAAGCATAATAAGAAAAAGAACGGCATAATAAGAAGCAAATGATGGCAGATAGATTGAAATAAGGCAGACATCGAAATCAAACCTGCAACCGCTTTTACTGGGATGTTGAGCGCTCTTCGGCCGTAAATATAGTAGTCCTTAACCATTTTTCACGAGAGCTTTGGATGGATCTACATACAGATCACTGTGAGTATTACGGAAATAATTTCGAAATGTAGTTACGAAAATATATTTTTAGTATGCCACCAGAAATTAAATCATGGCCAAAAGATAAATTAAACTCAATGTCGATATCTATATTCCAAATGTATTAAACAAACAATCAAATAAATAAATAAAGTGAATAAAATGAATTAGAAATGAATAAAATAATAAATTAAAAAATAGAATAAGCAATCTCCAGGTCATTAGCGTAAGTAATCTAAAACTTTAGCCTAAATCCTAAATAAAAAAATGTACTTGGAAGTTAATCTTTCAGTGGCCTATTTATAGAACGTGCTAAAGTAGTAATGGCATAGGGTGTGAAACTAATGGTCAAAATTATTTCTATGTCGAACCTATATCTATCTATCTATCTATCTCATTCTGTTCAGATCTATCTATCTATCTCATTCTGTTCAGATCTATCTATCTATCTCATTCTATTCAGATCTATCTATCTATCTCATTCTATTCAGATCTATCTATCTCATTCTGTTCAGATCTATCTATCTCATTCTGTTCAGATCTATCTCTCTCATTCTGTTCAGATCTATCTATCTATCTATCTATCTCATTCTGTTCAGATCTATCTATCTATCTATCTCATTCTGTTCAGATCTATCTATCTATCTATCTATCTCATTCTGTTCAGATCTATCTATCTATCTATCTATCTCATTCTGTTCAGATCTATCTATCTCATTCTGTTCAGATCTATCTATCTCATTCTGTTCAGATCTATCTATCTCATTCTGTTCAGATCTATCTATCTATCTATCTATCTCATTCTGTTCAGATCTATCTATCTATCTATCTATCTCATTCTGTTCAGATCTATCTATCTATCTATCTCATTCTGTTCAGATCTATCTATCTCATTCTGTTCAGATCTATCTATCTCATTCTGTTCAGATCTATCTATCTCATTCTGTTCAGATCTATCTATCTCATTCTGTTCAGATCTATCTATCTCATTCTGTTCAGATCTATCTATCTCATTCTGTTCAGATCTATCTATCTCATTCTGTTCAGATCTATCTATCTCATTCTGTTCAGATCTATCTATCTCATTCTGTTCAGATCTATCTATCTATCTATCTATCTCATTCTGTTCAGATCTATCTATCTATCTATCTATCTATCTCATTCTGTTCAGATCTATCTATCTCATTCTGTTCAGATCTATCTATCTCATTCTGTTCAGATCTATCTATCTCATTCTGTTCAGATCTATCTATCTCATTCTGTTCAGATCTATCTATCTCATTCTGTTCAGATCGATCTATCTATCTCATTCTGTTCAGATCGATCTATCTATCTATCTATCTATCTCAAACTGTTCACACCTATCTCAAACTGTTCACATCTATCTCAATCTGTTCACATCTATCTATCTCCTTGTATGTAAGTATGTATGCATCTATCACAGTTTGCATCTATCTATCATATTTAATCTTGTTAAACAAAACTGACAAGATACGTTTGATAAGTTTTTTTTTTTTTAATTATATTTTCTTGTGTGCAAAAAAGGTTTTCTCTTCTGTGTATAATGAGTGTAGACGCTTCATTTTTTTTATTCTGAACGCTTTCAATAAATCTGTTAGCCATTTTCGAGCATTTCCGTAAGATAGTATTTATTTTCATTGACTAAAATCCAAAAGACTCGAGCCAATAAAATGTTCAGGCCCTAGTTCGGAGATTCATTACTGTGGACGGGAAGGTGCCGTGGAGGTGATTCGCTTCAAGTTGGGTCACCTGGAGTCTGATGTTTCTGGCGTCCCGTATCCCTCAATGACACCTGGAATAAATATCACTGATGAAACTTTCCGACTTTTTTTCTGTTTTGAAACTTGAGAAAAAGTAGACATATTGTTAATTTCCTAAATACAGTCATCCTTTAATAATATCAATTATGAACATGGCTGCAATGTATTGGTCGTATTATGGCAATTAAGTATGTATCTACGTTTTGGTATCTATATGACGGTCTACACTAGTATTTGCACACTATTTGTTATAGTAGTACCACTGCTATCCTTGAAAATGTCTAAAACATTAGTCCAGTTCTCAATTTTTTTTTCTCTGGGCCGCATTTTTGGGATTCAAATTTATTCAGGCCTCATCACATTTCATGTGATAAAAATTACATTTAAAAATGAACAAAAAAAAACAAAACAAATAGGAAGTTAAAGAAGATAACCGTGCAATAGAAGTTAGAACATTATCATTGATAACTCTCTCCTACAATTTGCGGACCCTAATTACTTTATATTTAATACTTGATATAATGCAAAAATATCACAATGATAGAATTGGTCGATAATTATTTATAACTATTTATACTGGCACTGCTACAATTACAAGTAATCGATAATAATATTTCAAATTTTGAAATTATATTTATTTTTGGCATATGAATTTTTTGAAACTGTTTCTTAATCTTTGATTATTTTTCAATCATTTCGCCTCACCGGCTACACCGTTAGTTAAATGTTTTCGGAATTAACAAACATTTGGACTATTTTTACACTATTACGCTTGTTATTAGAACAGTCGTCCGCACACCAGAAACATATAATAAAAACACGTGTCGGTTTTGTTTAACGAATAGGCATTAAAGAGAGATAGTCGCCCAAATACACAATTAATATATAGTTGTTTGTTTGTGTGTGTGTGAATTATTCAGGTTGCGGAAGAAATACCTCCATAATGGTACGACACTGCTCCTTATGTCTTACCATTATAGGTAGCATTTCTTCGGGTCTAGCGATTTACTAAGTGAAGCTTAGATGCGGCACAAGGCCGAAAGAATGGTGCACCTAGTGAGGACTGAATTCCGTACTAAGTCGTAATTGATCTAGCAAGACACGCTTACTAAACACTACACCACATTAAGGTGTCCATTTCTGGGAGGAATATGCAGAAGGTATTTCTGACTCACTCTGTATAAATATATCTTTAAGAAACCGTACTTTATTTTTATGGATGTATTCGAATAAAAGCCGAAGAAATGTCTTTTAAGCACAATATCATGTCACTTCCTATTGAGAGAATTAATATATCTGCTAAAAAAAATTAATAGGGAAATAAATTCTGAAAATTGAGTTAAAATATTTAGAATTAATACGCTGAAAATTTAGGGGGGAAAAGTGCTGACACATTCATAATGAAAAAGGGGCACTTCGACGCGGTCAAATGGTTAGCAAGCTTATCTCGCTAAATTACGACTGAGTGGTGAGTTCGATTCTCCCTGAGTGCTTCACACTTTCGGCTTTGTGCCACATCTAAGCTACGCTCACAAAATCAATTTGGGCACCTCAAGACGGTGAAATTGTTAGCAAGCTTGTCTCGCTAGAACAGTTACGACTGAGTAGGGAGTTCGATCCTCACTGAGTGTCCCATACTTTCGGCCTTGTTCCACATCTAAGCTACGCTTAGAAAATCATTTTGGGAACCTCAAGGCACTGAAATTGTTAGCAAGCTTGTCTCGCTAGAACAATTACGACTCAGTAAGGAGTTCGATCCTCACTGGGTGCCCCATCATTTCGGCTTTGTGCTATATCTAAGCTACGCTCAGAAAATCATTTTGGGCACCTCAAGTCGGTGAAATTGTTAGCAAGATTGTCACACTAAAAAATTTACAACTGAGTAGGGAATTCGATCCTCACTGGCTGCCCCATTCTTTCGGCCTTTGTGCCACATCTAAGCCACCCTTGAAATTTCACTATCCGTAATGAAAAAGTCAAAGAAATAATTTTCATGAAATAATTTGAGTAAAATAAAAAATATCTTAAAATAAAAAATATGGAATAAATATTTTTTGCTTTAAAAATTAAGATAAACGATTTAATTTAGAAATATTTCTATTTTTCATAAACATATTTTTCAAACATATAAAACTGGATCATTATTATTGGTTTGCGCGCAAGTTCAGACCCCATACAGGAACAATTTCTTAATGAAAAATCGCAGATATTTTACACAGTTTTTTTTTTTTATCATTTCACCTCAGTAAAGCAACTACGACATAAGGGTTTACACAGTGTGAAAAAATAAGAAAAAAGAAACATTATTAAGAAGTGAGAACAATAAAAGAAGAAGCATAAAAAACACAGTAGATAACGATTGACATTGCGTATAAAGTTTTGAAGATCAAAGTTGTCTGGAAGCCATGGATCCGGAAGAGAGTTCCACAAGCAAGAAGTGCGAGAAAAGAAACTGTTAGCATAAAACTTATGGTTGCATCTAGCCAGTTCAACTGTAAATTGATGCCACCTTGTTTTCAATCTAGTACTGCGCTTTCATTCATAAAATCTAAGTACCATAGTGTTTATCCATGAAAGTATTTATAAAAAAAAAAAAAAAAGAAAAAAAGGCGCATGGAAATTTCTGCGCTGAGAAAGTCACTGAAACTGAGATTCCGGGTCAAGACCAATGGATAAGAAAATGGTTTCTTTATAGTCGGCGAATAAATCAAACACGGCTTTTGTTTAAATGATGTATTATTCAGTTTCCAAAACTGCGACATCATTTTCTAAACTGGATGCAATATTTATTATTCTAGGTGAAATCTGCTGCGATAGAATTCATTTCCGAGTTTTCAATCACGATGAACAAAGATGAAATCATTTGCCGACATTCGTTGGAATACATTTACAAGATAAATCTACAGGTGCAGTTAGAAATGTACTCAGGAGATGCACATCAAAGTTGACATAAGTACGTTTCATCCTCAGGAGATTCTGAATACATCATCTTCACCAATTAATTGTCTTTTGTTAGCGGTGAGTCTTCTTTCTCTCTGCTAAAGATAACTAACACCGATAAAAAAAATGACAAAAGTAATCAATCAGTAAAATACAATTTTTTTCTGTCAAAATATCCTTATATATATATATATATATATATAATGCGAAAATGTCTGTCAAACTTTTTAGTTAATGAGCCACATCACTCTAACTTTCAGTTCTCTCATTCTCTATCTTATATAAGAAATGCGAAAATATTTGTATGTGTCACACTTTTTCAGTTAAAGTGAAAAAATTCTCTAAATTCTTTATCTATGTTCTATATAATAAATGCGAAATTGTCTGTGTGTCACACTTTTTCAATTAAAGGGACTCTCTGAAAAATTCCTACATCTAGAGTCATGTACAAATATTCACCCTGGAAAAAATGAATTAGAATCACAGTTGACCTTCTGCTTTGCTGTTCAGCTTGGCAACGGGACCATCAGAATGGAGATATTTTGCTCCCAATAGCCATGTTTATCCAAACATTAAACACTATCTCATGGATTCAAACTTGCTTTATGACATCGGCATATTAGCTCTCAAGAATCAAACTGTGAATAGCATCAACTGGAAATTTCTCCAAGTAATTCCAAAAGAATGCATAAAGTATTTTTCCATTGACACTGTGATTGAACAAGAACAGGCAGTGAATTATCCAATAGAGTTCGTGAACTCATTGAATTCGCCTGGAATCACACAAGCTAGAACTAGAAGAAAATATGCCAGTTAAGCTATTATGAAAACTGGATCCCCCAAAGTTTTGTAATGGAGGCAATTGTCAGGAAGTTGCTTCCTCATCTCATGGAAGCAGAGATAATTACTGGTTCATGGAAAAGAGGAAACAGTTTTATTTTCAAGAATCCCTTTAATTCCTCCAGATCTTTCTTTTGAGTTCAAAAGCTTCAGTTTCTAGTGAGATTGAGCTATCCAATGTTAATCAATAACTCCCAAGAACAATCGATGAAAGTAACTGGATTTCATCTGATAGAAGACTGCTTTTCTCACGGTGAGATCTATGTTGGTTGTTCAAGTGTTGAGAATGGAAAAAAGCTATTTGTACTGACCTTGAACGGAAAATCCCAAAACGTTGTTTAGCATGCAAATTTGCAATAAGTTTAAAATAGGCAAATTATATCATTGTTTTGATGAAAATTTCTTTGAAAAATATTGTCGAAGTTAAATCAAATTTAATATATACTTAATTCATGAAGTGCCATTATTGGGCCAAGGCCCAGTCAAGAGCTTAAATGTTGACCAATAGGGCGTCTTTTAAGTATATATATATTAAAAATTAAAAATAAAATAAAATTTTAAAAAATGGGAGCTGTTAATATACATACTTATATTTGATATGAAAAAATATTTTTAGATAATTTAAGTAATTCTATTACATTTATCTGATTTAAAAAGAAATATAGTCTATTAGTAAATAAGAGTAAAAATATTTCAAAATTGTAGTTAAATAAAATGTATTCTAACCCAAACACCCCTTTTAGAAATAATCTCTAAGTATACAAGTACTGAAAAAATGCCGAAAAACTTTTTTCCGTTAATAAAAAAAAAACGGAGGACATGCGTCTAACGGATGTCAGAATTCGTTGAAAAATACACCCCTACCCTCCCTAAAGTTAACCTATTTTTCGAACGTAACTCATAATTGATACACCAATAGTTAATAAAAATGAACACGCTATCGCCTCTGTCTGAATGAATGACTGGATTTCTCTGTATCCTTGGAAACAGGAAATTATGAATTCATATGTCCGTTTAAACTCAGTAAATTTAAAAATAAGTTATTCCAAAATTCGCTTGATGATGAAACAGAACTAATGCTTTTAATTTAATTATATAATTAAATTTGAAGTTTTTAACTTCGGTTTTTGAATCATGGTTATTACTGTGTAGCGAAGAAACCATATTTTGAATCAGTTAATTTATAATATTTATGCTCTGTAAACTTACATTGAGCATTGTTTTGTAAAAATAAAAAAAATAAAAATATCAATAAGAACACCGAACTATATATATCTTACTGTTCTTCCTTTATATATATATATATATATATATATATATGAATTCATAAAAAAAATTAAATTATGTAAGAATTTAGTGTTCACAATAAAAAACTATATTTTAAATTCTTAGATTATGTAAAAATAATGCTACTTCTGAATTCTAATTACTTTGGGAGATTTTCTCTGTAGCAGTAACAGTCAACAATATATATATATATATATATATATATATATATATATATATATATATATGCGTGTGTGTGTCTTTTGACGAATTCGTGAATCTGGTTCTCATTAGAAAATGTTTTCTCGATTTTGTCGGAGAAGCTTATAATTGGTAAGTACGTGGTAGGTGCATATGACATGTGGAAAAGAATCGACCAACTGAGATTCAATTGTTTTTCC
Source organism: Acanthosepion lycidas (assembly GCA_963932145.1). Taxonomy (NCBI): domain Eukaryota; kingdom Metazoa; phylum Mollusca; class Cephalopoda; order Sepiida; family Sepiidae; genus Acanthosepion; species Acanthosepion lycidas. The sequence goes on along the minus strand of OZ010577.1, from coordinate 120,569,055 downwards.
TACTTTGTTCTTGCTCTGTACAGATTGGCGTTGACATAGTACAGAGTAACCTTTCTATTATTGAAGAATGCCGGGCATCTTTTGATTGAATATTTATGGACACGTTGCAGTGGCTGGACACATAAATATGCTTTTTTTTTTCATTATGTTTAAAGAATTTTCAATGAATAATACCCGGATGATCCCATCACACTCCTAACAGTATCTTTTGGCATAAAGCTCAGATTTTGTGTCGCTTTTGAAGTTTTATGCTTTGCATTGAACATTGTTGTAAGTAAATTATTGTACCCGCATGTTATGATATATTCAAGGAACAGTTAGGATGATAGATCTGTAAGTAAAATTGGTTTCCTAAAACGGAAATAATTAATGGTTCAAACGAAGATATCCCCGTTCAATTATTTGATAAGTATTAGTTACATAGATAGTTATGAATAATGTTATAGAAAGATATCAATAGTCTTATAGATAGGCTGATGTATAGATATGAATAATGTTATAGCTAGATACCAATAGTCTTATAGATAGATATAAATAATGTTATAGTTAGATATGAATAATGTTATAGATAGACAGATATGAATAGTCTGATAGACAGATATGAATAATGTTATAGATAGGTATGACAGATAAAAATAATCTTGTAGATGGGTATGAATAGTCTTACCGGTAGATAGATAAATGGACAGATAGATTTAAATTATGTGATAGACATGAATAGTTTTATAGATTGATAGATAGTTCTGTTCTGAGGTTAAAAGGGACAGAGGAAACCAGTACATAATCTACCTAGCGTAAATGGTTGGCAGAACATGGATTAGGGGAGCTGACAAAAAAATTAATAAGAGCTACAAAGGACAATATTTTTCTCTTTTCCATGACTTTTACTTTTCACTCTTTTTCGCGTCTTTCTCTTTTCTCTCTTTTATTGTCTTTCTCCTTTCTTTCGTTCTCGGGTCATTCTCCTTTCTCCCTTTTCCGTGCCTTTCAGATTTCTGTTTTCCGCGTCTTTCGCCTTTCTGTCTTCTACGCGTCTTTCGCCTTTCTCTCTTCTACGCGTCTTTCGCCTTTCTCTGTTTTCCGCGCCTTTCTCTGTTTTCCGCGTCTTTCTCTGTTTTCCGCGTCTTTCTCTGTTTTCCGCGTCTTTCTCTGTTTTCCGCGTCTTTCTCTGTTTTCCGCGTCTTTCTCTGTTTTCCGCGTCTTTCTCTGTTTTCCGCGTCTTTCTCTGTTTTCCGCGTCTTTCTCTGTTTTCCGCGTCTTTCGCCTTTCTCTCTTCTCTGCGTCTTTCGCCTTTCTCTCTTCTCTGCGTCTTTCGCCTTTCTCTCTTCTCTGCGTCTTTGGCCTTCCTCTCATCTCTGCGTCTTTCGCCTTTCTCTCTTCTCTGCGTCTTTCGCCTTTCTCTGTTTTCCGGGTCTTTAGCCTTTCTCTGTTTTCCGCGTCTTTCGCCTTTCTCTGTTTTCCGCGTCTTTCGCCTTTCTCTGTTTTCCGTGTCTTTCGCCTTTCTCTGTTTTCCGTGTCTTTCGCCTTTCTCTGTTTTCCGTGTCTTTCCCCTTCTCTGTTTTTCGGGTCTTTCGCCTTTCTTTATTTTCCGCGTCTTTCGCCTTTCTCTCTTCTCTGCGTCTTTCGCCTTTCTCTCTTCTCTGCGTCTTTCGCCTTTCTCTCCTCTCCGCGCTTTTCCCCTTTCTCTCCTCTCCGCGTCTTTTGCCTTTCTCTCCTCTCCGCGTCTTTTGCCTTTCTCTCCTCTCCGCGTCTTTTGCCTTTCTCTCCTCTCCGCGTCTTTTGCCTTTCTCTCCTCTCCGCGTCTTTTGCCTTTCTCTCCTCTCCGCGTCTTTCGCCTTTCTTTGTTTTCCGTGTCTTTCGCCTTTCTCTCTTCTTTGCGTCTTTCGCCTTTCTCTGTTTTCCAGGTCTTTAGTCTTTCTCTGTTTTCCGCGTCTTTCCCCTTCTCTGTTTTCCGGGTCTTTAGCCTTTCTTTGTTTTCCG
>OZ010577.1:120398499-120553499 GCA_963932145.1 Acanthosepion lycidas | reverse complement strand
AGACCATGTACTTGACTAATAAATGCTTTTTGTGAGCATGAAAACTTTTAATTTTCTAATCGGGCACGATCTTATAAATCTAATATATATAGACATTTTTTTATGTTTATACATTCTTTTTATAGATACAAATATTTAAGTAAATGCTCCGTTTTATAATAAACAGTATTAATAAAATTTACCGGCCTGAATGTCCGAGAAATATTGATAGAAAATATTCGTCCTCCGGCAGGAATCGAACCTATATCCTATACGGAACCGTCATATAGCCTGACGTGACTTTAACCGATTGCGCTACAGAGGAGCGTTCGGTTGGCAAAGTCGATTTTACTGTATTTTAAACTACAATCTTCCATGATTTCCTCACGTACATTCATATCATGCCGTATCCAAATGTAAACAAATCACTCCACACATTATGTCCGTATCGGACATAATGTGTGGAGTTATTTTAAGACATTTTTATGTTTATACATTCTTTTGAGAGATATAAATATTTAAGTAAATGATCTCTTTATAATAATTCGGAGGACAAATATTTTCTATGAAAATTTTTCGAACATTCAGGCCGGTGAATGTTCTTTAATACTGTTTATATATACTGAGAAATAATTACAAATATACTGGTATTCAGTTTTTAGATTTGGCGATGTAAGGCAATCCGAGAATTTTTTTAACAACATATCGTAATGAAAACGTGGCATTGAATAACCAAGGATAGATATGTATATTACTGAACGTTTATTATCATAAAATATAATTTAATATCACACCTTGCGATTCTCTACACTTGCAGTCAACGTTAAAATTTTGATAAACGCCGAAATTCAAAAGAATGTTTTCAGCGCTGCACACTTGGAAACTGAATTTGATATTTTAAACTATTCTAAAGAATTTTGTATGCAATTTTATATCGGTAAAAATTCTATTACACAAGTTATCAAATAAAAATCAAGTAACTGCAGATGTTTGAATGTCAAAGTTGCTATCCAACAAATTGTAATCGGCTTTGTACAGATTCTGAAATAAAGGTAAACGCGCGCTGTCAAAGGATTTTTAATGAATCCTCGAATGAAACGCTAAAGCAAATCAAACAAACTTTGTTTGTGATTGATTTCTCTTAATATTTGAGTTGATTGATTGCTTCGTATTTCAGAACTTTACTTTTTGTTGCCTCCGATTATTGGACAGGGTTTAAAGATTTTCCCGCGTTCGATTCTATATATTTAGTTTCATTAGCTGTTTTCTTCTGCCCGAGGCTTCCAACTTATTTCAACTCATTGCAACACAGTAACATTCTTCAACTATTTCTTTTGTTTTTATATAGAATTTCCTTTTGATTGTTTGTTTGTCTTTCTCTTGTTTAGCCTCGTTTTCGATTTGATTTTATTCTTTGTTCTTCAACGTTTTTATTTATTTCAATTTTTCTTGTTTTCTGTTTCTCCATCTTTTTCGCATTCATCCGTCTTTTTTTTAAAGATCAGACTATCATATAGCTTTTTCTTTCTTTGGCCTTTTCTTTCTAACTTCATCCTCTTTATTAGAAACACACCGGTTAATCTGTTTTTATTTTTACATTTATTCTTTTTAAGTTTTATTTTAACTTTTTCCTGACAATTATTTTTTTGAGTCCTTCAGTTTTTTGTATTTCCTTATCTTATTGCTTCTTTTTCATATTTCTATTATTTTACTATTCTTTTTAACATATGAAGCCCCACCTCCCAACCACTGTTTCTCTAAAACAAGTAAAAATCATCACAGTACTGTCCCTCTGTACTCGTTTTGGCAATTCCCTCAGCAAATAAACACAATGGCTTCAGTATCGTATTTCGTTTACTCTCCGGACATACTGGTCCAAGCATAAGGAAAGGGAAGTAAGTGAAAAAACAAACAAAAAAAAAACAGAGAAGTCGAATAAGTTTTAGAAAACGTTTACCGGGTTTCTCCAAAGGAAATATAGAGGAAAATAATAAAAGGAAAAAAGAAACAAAGAAATAATATCTAGATTGCATGTAATCTCAAGTGAGACTACCAGCCACGATTGTGATTAGACACAATTCGGCTTTTGCTTTACTTGTTTTGAAGAGAATGAGGAGCAGCTTTTAATTTTAAATCTCTTCCTTTGTTCATTTTTAAGGGGATTTTTTTCCATTTTCTCAGATCCGGTATTACAATCATCTTTTGTTTTGTTTTTGTTTTTCTCTTATTTAATTCAAGAGCATCGATACATTTTTATGCCTCGGTTATTCTTTACCCTTTTTCTTTATTATCTCTATTTAATCACGTACTATCATTTCACCCTAAGCAAGGCGAAAATGCCACTAAGACGCAAGGCGGTTGCTCGGAGTGAAAGAGAATGAGAAAAATTCTATAATTACAAAAAACAATAAAAAAAGCAGAATTCAGTAAGACAGATAGCGATTGACGTTGCATTTAAATATTTGAAAACTTTACGTGGCAGAAAAGCAAAGAACTGTAAGAGAGTTCCACAGATGAGAGTTACGAGAAAAGAAAATATTAGAATAAAACCTATTGATTTCGACAGTAAAGCGGGGAGACTTTTCTGAGGGAGGTTTATTGGGCCGCAAACATTAGTAGTCAATCGTAAATTCGTTAGATAGAAGCACCAAGAAAGAGAGTCGTGGGGATGTTGGTAAATATTATTGGATACCTGACGATCAGGTAGCTAGGTAGCTGGAGCCGACCGAATGCTTAGCTCTTAGCTGTTGTCGAAATTTCTGCCTTCGGGCAGAGGAAACCGGACGGGGCTTTGCTGTAGGGCAGAGTCTCGTCCGGGTAGGTAGACAATCCTGACCTTCTGCAGCTCTTGTGGTCTGTCTCCTTGTTTAAGATGTTCAATGCTGCCATAATCCTTGCATACAGTTCATCTTTGGTGCTACAATGTATATTGTTTCTCACTCAATTTTGACCCATACATGATATTGAAGGGGTTGCAGTCTTGAGAGTTATATAGCCAGATATAAGGGATGATGTGGTCGCAGGCCATGACTATGTTCTTCTGCTTGTGTGGCATGGTGCAGTCCTGTTGCCAGTCATAGGAACTAGTGATCACTCCAAAAACCATCATAATAACCATTAGACTCATTCAACTCTTTCCGAATCCTCTGCAGTGTCTTCAAATTGACACGCAAACACTCTGATATGTTAATATTCGAGCTTCCGGTGCGAATGCCAAGCAGCACAGCATACGATTTCCAAATTTCAGGTGGAGTGAATTGTGACATGGCGCTATTTATCACAGATGGTGCCCAACTGACCCTATTCTTGTTGAAAAATCAAAAACAAAGAACGCGAATGAGCGAAATTAGAATATATAATTTACAGTATATATACACACATATATATATATATATATATATATATATATATATATATATATATATATATATATATTTAATTAATTAATTCATCGAGTTTGATAGATAATTACTATATATATATATATATATATATATATATATATATATATATATATATAATATACACACACGCTGTGTACTGGGTGTACATAAAGTTCGTGTGCACTTTAAAACCTTTATAACGTCAATTGTATTTGAGATAGAAATAATTTGTAAAAAGGATTAGAAAAAAGTAAAGAAATATTTTTTTTTAAGGTTTTATTGAAATTTTATTTAAGTTTCCACATGTCCTCCATCGTTAGCAATACAAATAGTAATACGATTTTGCAGTTCACGGAAAATATTTGCCAACTGATTTACAGTAATGCCTGAAATCACATTAGTTATTTTACTTATACTTAAAACTAGGTACATAAACTTTATAACATTTTTTTACAGATTATTTCTATCGCAAATACAAATAAAGTTATAAATTTTTTAAAGTGCAAACCAACTTTATGGGCACCCTGTGTATATATATATATATATAGAGAGAGAGAGAGATAGATAGACCTAGTGAGCCAGACAAACCTACCTAGGTTTCACCTAAACGGATCGTCAGGGAAAGTGTATTTAGGTCTGCTCTACGGTTGTATTGAGCTCTTTTGTTAGTTAGTTGTTTACTCGCATCGGGCTTTTTTCTTTGGGCTTCAGACCTGCATCTGTGCGATTTTTTTCGGCAGTAGTTCATGTTTGTAGCTCTTTCTTTTTTTAAAACCTTTTTTCCCTCGAGATTGATTTGCTTATTGGCAAATCAAAAATTCGAGGGTTTTTCGAAACGAGTCTAGTTATCTATGTTTGTACATACACATATATATATATATATATATATATATATATATATATAATATATATATATATATATATATTTCATTAAAAACGACAGACAATGTACTCCAGTGTAGCTTTTTATTTAATTTTTCTTATGTTCTAACAAGCGCTTTCTTTTCTGGACAAAGGGTGTGTAAGAACTGTCCAAATGTTTTATATTTCCGAGCGCTTTCGGCTATACCCTTAGACATGTGTTCCTGATCAAACCGGACTCATAAATAATTACATCGGTTACACAACCACATGCTTCTCCAGACGTCTTACGTTACACCTATCTGATCACAGCTCCATTAGAACCCATTTAAACGCCCACACAAATTTGCCAGACTCTATTAGAAACATACTAGTAGAAAACATAAATATCTTAACTGCATCCACCTGCAAAAAAGACTAAAAATAATAGAAGCTTTAATAATAAAAAAGAAAAAGCCAACTCTTAACAGTATTAACTACGAACAAAGCACAATGTGCTAACCATATTCGGAAATTAAAAACATCCCTACTACACACTAAGACACACAGAACGCACAAACTCAAGCTGAAAAATCGTATCATCCTTGATAATTCCATTATAAACCGAATATTTTTTTTAATAATTCATTACACTAGTACTTCGAGGCGACAAGCGGAAACAAGAAACTACGGACAATACTTGTTTGGCCCAAACTACTTCTTCCTTGCTTTTGTTGATAAAATTATCTCAGCACAACCGTTCAACATGGAGGTCAACAAAAGAAAAACTACCGCTAGTAACAATAGACATCGACAGACTTTCGGTGTCAAATGACTCCAGATCATTTTCTGTCGAATTAACGACTATTATGTTACAAATAATTTGTTTAATGCCATCCCCGACAAGTGGTACCCATGGCACGTGTCTTATTTTCCATAATCTAGATGCACCACTGTCAATGTAAAGTTTTAATTTTAACAAAGAAAGAAAATGACAAATGTCTTTAGCATGAAATGATAATACAGCATGTTTTTAAAAGGTCATATAGAGAGAATATTTTCTTCTATCATTCAATAATTTCTCATTACTTTTTGTGTTCACCTGAGCAAGTCTCTCATTTAGCAGACGATACTTGCTCACGTGATCTTGCTGCTCTTTTGAAGCCCGAGTTTTCTTAAAGAAAAAAAGGTGTTTGTATAAAAAGGGAAAATTGTTACAATTTCTTGGTAAATTATTTGCGGGAAATTAATCAATTATTTCGTTCTGCTTCATTTAAACTGTTATTAACTTCGAAAAGAATAGCCAAGAATGACGATATTATTATAATTACTTGAAGCGATAGAGATGTGACACTACCGATGATTGCTAAGAATCTGCAGGACAAAATAAGTAAAAAGAAAGTCTTAAGCAAAATTTGAACCACAAGGACTTTTATATTTACAAGACAGATGAAATTTGTTGGACAGAAAATGTGAAAAGAGGGCTTGGAAAATTTAACACTCACCGAATATACAGAGTGTAATATCGGCGAGTAACCTGCTTAACTTTTTCTAGAAGTGAATGACAGAATATGGAGAGGGAGGGATGGTAAAAATACAGACGCTGCCAACAGCTACAAAGGATAGTAAAGTGCAGAGAAACACGATCAAACACATCCTGAACGCAAATGCCACATTGCAGTGCAAGAGAAACAGCGGGGAAACATAATATTACCTACTTAAGATTTTTGTATGAATGGAAGGCAGCGCAAGAGCAAAGAACTACGTACAACTTCAAAGGACTTAACACATAGGACATCTGTCTGTTGCTTATGTTGAGCAGTATAATTAAATTGAGTGAACATAGAAGACTGATGCCTCTAAGTGTTGACTTCTATGTTCACTTATATATATATATATATATATATATATATATATATATATATATATATATATATATATTATATACTGACGCCTTTAAGTGTTGACTTCTATGGTCACTTATATATAAGTGAACATAGAAGTCTATGTTCACTTATATATATATATATATATATATATATATATATATAAGTGAACATAGAAGTCAACACTTAGAGGCGTCAGTATATATATATATATATATATATATATATATATATATATATATATAAAGTGAACATAGAAGTCAACACTTAGAGGCGTCAGTCTGTTTCATGCTAGACGCAATCGTCAGGCAATCGGTAGCCTGACAATTGCCTCTAGCATGCTCTAGCATGAAACAGTCGCCTTTAAGTGTTGACTTCTAGGTTCACTTTTATATTTACCCACGCTCTATCTCTGATATTGACCACTTTATCCCATAAATATAGCACACCTTCAAACTATATTTCTTATATATATATATATATATATATATATATATATATATATATATATATATATAGTTGTTTCTAGCAGAATGTCATTATTTTTTCTGATATATCCCAAAGTGAAAAAATTGTGTAAGTCACCTTCTTCTACCATAGGACTATAAGTAATGTTTTTGTCGATTAAATTTTATGTGTGTTGCGTGGGGGGAGATATAAAAAGGCGAGCCTCGGTCGCAATTATGCATCGATAGGTAACGCAGAAATTTAGATTTTTAATTTTTTTTAAGTGTGTCTGGACAGTTTAGTCGAATTCATTCACTTTGCCCGTTTTTGTTTTTATGACTTTTGTTACTAAGTGCGAGAAAATAAACTCTTAGCATCTAGCCATTTTTACTGTAAAATGATGAGATATTGCCGCCAATCTAGCCAGTTAAATGCCGTCACGTGATAGACTTTTGGGCGATGATGTCTCTTTCGATTCATGACTGAATAAGCAGAAGTTTTCGCAGTAGTTTGCTGTTTCTTTCTGCGGAACACGGTTTTCCAGCCAGGCTTATATTATCCAGTCTGTGTTGTTATTCAACTCATAAGCTGTTGGAAGAAGCGATACATTCATACTTTTTCTAAATGTATTTTTGCGTGAGTGAATATAACTAGAACTCGGCTATACGGATTTTCCATTTCCAGCCGATATCCATGAAACCACATCACAATCTGGCAATGCGTTTAAATTTATAGAGTCTAGGTACCACAGAAAAAAGTTTATCTGAACATTTACCCTAAAAGTATTTATAGAAAAGGCACAAGGAAGACACATTAGGCAATGGGAAAGTAACTGAAGTCGAGATGCCAGGTCAGGAACAATAATATTGCAAATTCTTCTTTACATTTCATCAAGGATCTCAAAATATATAATAGGAGCACTATACGATATGTCACAGTAATATTCTAAGAGTGAATGAATGTTACACTTATAGATATGTGAGATAGATTCTAGCGATAAGAATTTTCTAATATGAAACAGTGAAAAAACTTTCCGAGCAGCAGTTTAGCAATCGGTTTTATATAATATTACCACTTCAAGACAAATGTAAATGTTAGCCCGAGAAGTTGCAATGATTCAATCTTCTGGGGGTTAGCACCAGCCAGGCTGATAGAATGCAGAAAGGCCTCTCTCAGCAGTTATGTTTTGAAGTCGTTACAATTAACAAGCCATTTCTTGCGCCAGTTAACAACAGAACTTAGGTAATCATTTCCCAATTTAAAAATTAAAAAGATAAACATTCTTTTAATTACAGCTTTATGTACAAGTGTTGTTGAAAAGTTTTCGAGTCGACTATTGATAAATTTTTACAAATTCTAATTCTTTTCTCATTTGGTCAAATGTTAGCAAATGGGCTTGGTTAGGAACCTTTTAATATCCACTTTGTATACCTTCCCTATTAATGTGTGTATCATGTAAACTTGTATGCGATTCATATAAGGTAAAGAATATTTGTTTTCTTTTATAAAGTAACCATTGCCATATTTGATTTATTTATCCAGTGTGAATCAGTTCACATCGAATAGAATATTTATTTAACTGCGCATTGGGATTTGTCTACAATAAGATTTCAGAAAGACTTTAAAAGTGCGTATACATTTTGTGTTTTAATATTTCTTGTTTAGTCATTATTATTTTTTTTTCAGGTTTTTGTACGAAGTTCATTATTATTTTCACCTTTTTATGAATCAAATTAGACCTGTTTAATTTAATAACATTTAACGTTCGTCGGTTCTTTTTGGAAACTAATCGATTTTCACTTGGAAAATGTGTATTCTATCTGTGTAATTATAACAACTTTCATTTATTTTTATTTAAATCACAATATGAGTTGTTAACAATTGTCAGACGGTGACATTTTAGTGCATGTAATTAGGAAAGTTGCGTATATATATATATATATATATATATATATATAGTGATTTTCCAAGCGTAGCTTGGATGTGGCACAAGGCCGAAAGTAAAAGGCACCCAGTGAGGATCGAACTCACTACTCAGTCGTAATTGTTCTAGATAGACAAGGTTGCTAACCATTACGCCACCTAGTGCCCAAATTGATTTTCCAAGCGTAGCTTAGATGTGGCACAGACGACAATTTTTCATGTATACATCGGTATCGTAAATGTTACCTAGATAAAAATTTTGTATCGTTCAATATTTCCCTTCACAACTCGTTCCCCACTTTTCCCCCTTATTTTTTATTTAATGCCACCACAAATGAATTCATACATTTCCGTTGCCTGCGTATTTTATTTTACATCAACGAATCGGAAGTCAATTTATGCAACTGACAATAACTCATATTCATCTAAATCTCACTCCTTAAAACTGTTAATTTAACTTCTCTCTCTCGCGTACAAGATACCTTCTGTTCTTCTGTCTTTCTTTCCATCTTTCTGTAGATCATTCATGCGTGTCGTTTTTTTGGCATCCTTGTGTCTCACAGAAATTTTGTTATTTAAACCTGGGGATATATTTTCTTTTTTTTTAATTTGTAGATCTGGGGAGTTCGGTCTTTATTACGAAGTAAAATAAATTCTAACCATGAAATATTATTGTTCGAGCCATTTGTATTATATATATATATTATATATATATATATTATATTATATTATACTATATATATATTATATATATATATATATATATTATATTATATTATATATATATATATATATATATATATATATATATATATATATATTATATTATATATATATATATATTATATTATATTATATTAAATATATATATTATATTATATTAAATATATATATTATATTATATTAAATATATATATTATATATATATATGTATATTGTATTATATTATATATATATTATATTATGTATATATATTGTATATATTATATTATGTATATATATATGTATATATATTGTATATATATAAATTAATAAAGTTATTGTTAACATTTATATCTGCGTGACAAAAATCAGTTACGTGTGCGTCTGTATGCATGAAAAGGTATCAGTAGAATCACTAGCAGTCTGTGTTGGGAAAAATTCATTGACGCGCGGCAACAATTAGTTAAGTAACAAAATGTTGGTTCATCGACGAATAAATATGACCGAAACGGTTGAATAACGTTATTCTATTTAAAGCAGTAGTTTTATCGATTTTCCAAATGAAAGAAAGGGAAATAATGCGAAAGTGCTTAAATACTTTTCCATCTATGCAGGATAATCTTGGAAAAGCCGATTACAAAAAGATGAAGTTGAGTCCTGATTTCCATCAGCCAGCAACGGTTTCAAAGACATTTGATGAACTGTTTGCTGACTAAACAGCCATACTGTTCTATTTGGTTCTGCTTTATTTAAATACTGGTGGGTAGGAAAAATGACAATTCAAATTCTTGTAAACTTCAATCTTCGTCCTAACCAGAAATTATACTTGAAACAAAACACCAAAATGTACTCTGCTTCACATAGTGAGATAGACGTAAGCGTATAAATAGCAGAGAACTTTATACATATATGTAATTTAAAATTTGTGTATATAAGCAGCAAATACATATATATATATATATATATATATATATATATATATATATATATGCATATGTGTGTGTGTATGCATATATATATATCTGTCTATATTTCTGAGATGAGGTATTATGTACATTATTTACATTATTAAGACTATTGTCCTCATCTTTGTCGCCATATTTATCACAACGTTTCGGCCGTTGTACGTTCTGGCCTTCTTCAGGTGGTTGGAATTTCGAACTGAACACTTTATTTCACTCACTGGGGAGACTGTTCTATTTCCACGTGCCATGTTTGATGGATGTCAGTTATCAGTCATCTCCTGCTAATTTCCCTCTGAATGTTCTCCACTGCCTTAACCGGGTATTGAACTCACACTCTTTGGGTCTGTTACTGGATCTAACGCCTTTATCCAATGTGTCCATGTGTCCGGCCGAAACGTTGTGATAAATATGGCGACAAAGGTGAGGACAATAGTTCGAATAATGTGCATATATATATATATATATATATATATATATAAAATTTGTGAATATAAGCAGCAAATATATATATATATATATATGTGTGTGTGTGTGTATATATATATATAGATGTGTGTATGCATATATATATATATATATATATATATATATATATATATATATATATATATATATATATATATATATATATATATATATTTAAGCAAATATATGGATATAGATCCGACAGTATGAAGAAAAATATACGGGGAAAAACAAACAAAAACCTTATATGCAATTATGCTGTTTTAATGTTAATATAATGTCAACGTCGGACGTTTCGGTCTAATAAACCATCTTCAGGACATATTCATAAAATATAATTAACATTATCAATTCAACATGACAAAGACGATGGACATAAGAACAAGACTTATCCAAACAGATAACTGAAAGTTTTATATGATCAGCGTTCCGTTTAAACATGGTCACGTTGTCGTCAAGTTTAGGTGTGAGAAACCATCCCCCACCATTTGTAAAGTATTTTGATACAATATATATATATATATATATATATATATATCGAGTGTAACAGCAAAAATGTCCAAATCGCGTAGCTGCATGAAATAATTCTTCATCCTACAAAATGTTTTAATATCTGAAACAAGAACACTAAACTAATAGAGCTTTTTTCCAGGTTTTTAGATAAGACTTTTAGCCATCTTGATACCATTTGTCGTACAAAATCACTGAAAAAAACCGTTATTCTGCTAGAAAGTGAATAGGTTAAAATGGTTTTGTCTCAGTCCCACTATCTTCGCAACTTACCAATGGTGAGACGAAAAAGATTATTCAGGCCTTTAGTACCAACATTCATATTCTGGCTTCCATCTTCAAATTTCATTCAAGAACCATCAAGAGAATGGTGTATAAATTTAAAAAGGAGGGAACTGTCGAGTAGAAAACGTGATCAGTAGGTCACAACAGCAAGAGGCATCATCATTTGAACTTAGAGCTAAATACATTCTTATTGTCCAAATAGAGTCCAATAGTTTTATAAAACTGTTGTTCTCCATAACGTTTTTGTAGTGTGGCACTATTTGGTAAATTATTTCTGGTGTCTTTTGTTTTTTATTATTATTAATTGTGATATTTATAGCTATTTTGATCATGGCTGGATAGATTAGCTTCTCCCCGATGAGTTTAGTTAGTGTGTGCATGAGATGCAAGTACCTACTACTCTCTTACCATCTTGCCTGGGAGTATAAGGGTTCCTACTTTCATGCAGTACAGTTAATGACACGCTGATGATTGCGTGAAAGCGTATGAAACTGGCGGTCATGGTCGGTCACTGTCCACACACACACACACACACATATATATATATAATGGAATGGACAAAGTCCGGCAATTTTTTAAGACATTTTAATGTTTATACATTCTTTTTATAGATAAAAAATATTTAAGTAAATGCTCTGTTATAGTATATTTTGATTATAGCGAGAAAAAAGTTTAGAATTTAAGAATCTGGGGGAGATAATAATTTACTGCTGCAAGTCCTACTTTTTAAACCAAAAATAGTAAATGAATATAACAAACTCGCCAGGATTTGGAACTAGCCTCCCCAATTCCGAAACTTTATCCATTATACCACCCGCTTGGATAGTTTACAGCCCCTGTTATTCCCAAGCTTTCTCCCATCTAAGTACTGATGATGCGGTTACTTAACTGCGGTGGTTGTACGAGAACCGATGTTTTAACCTGATAAGTCCATAATGACAGTTACTGAACACCAGTCTAACAATTTCCTTGTCTACACAAAGGGTACAGTTCATGGTTTAGTTAGGTTTACGGCAATGGGTTATTTAAAGCTGACAAGAGTTTTAATACTGGTAATATTTTTTGCAAAAATGTATAGCTGGTAATATTTCTGTTTCAAAATTGGTAATAATTCTTTACAAAGTCTTTCTTGGCGTTAAAAAATACGTCAAAAAACGACATTATTACGTCATTATTTTTGCACCAACCTAATATTTCTGGCATTAAAACCTATTTTTACATTTTCATAGTGTTTTGACCCAAGATTGGGGGTTAACTATTTGCTCATAGCTGGGACGATAACAGATGCTACCACCCCTGGTTTGAGTGGACCTGGGAACACCAGCAATTAAGAGGTGGTTCCACGCTTCGCAAAACCTCCTGATCAGAGGCCTTGCTGTTGGGTGTAGCTTATCGTCTTACCCAGGACGCAGATGTAGTTTATTGTCATACCCCTCGCGGACAGTTCCTGGTATTTATATAAATATGTGTGTGCTTTTGAGTGCAGACCATCGGAATATCTTTGTTTAAGATATTTTAAAATAATTTTATTTTGATTATTTAAAACAATATGATCTTGGCGCCAGTTTAAACTGACGCCTTCTGCTTTCGTGTTTAGATGACTTGAACATTCTCCAAGATTTCACCTAAGTGTGTTCATTTTTTTTTTTAATATTCCGTTTGATCTTGGAGAAGGAGATTCTTAAAGCTTAATTTTCTTGTTTCTATCTTCCTCGTCTTTTTCCAGTCTCTAAATAGTAATGAATACAAAATCAACGCCATTGCATAATGTTTCTACCTGGCGGCCATTAAAGCAATCATTCTGCTCGGAGATCGGCAGTTTTGTAATAACGAGAAGACGAGAGATCCGGAAATAAATGCGCCTGATATGTAAGGTTTATATTCACTCGTTCTTGCGTCCATTGAAAGCTTAATAACTCTATGTCACTGAGTCGTATTTCTGGACATGACTCCGCTTATAACTGATATGCAAAACTTTGTCCTGTTGTCAGGTCATTCTATCAAGTTATTCCAGATTCTCTTGAAACTTCATATCTTAAACTCTCATCTTTCAGTTACTTAAGCAATGTTTCTTTTTAGTAAGCGTAGGACTATTTGAGGTAAAATTTTAACCATCGTAACAGAAGTATTGTAAATAGGCGACACTGCGAAACAGTAAAGACGAAGTTAAAACTTGCCTGTCGAGTTGCTGCTGTTAACAGAGATTTAACAAATCCGTGACACATTCAAATTTTTGCAAAAATTACAAATGAAACAGACCTAGATTTATTATAGTATATGAAATATTTCACTCAAATATTAATATTATAAAACAAACATTTTCAGTTAAATTGGAAGTCGTTTCGAAAATTTTCGAAGTACAAATGATAAAAAAAATTTTGTGGAAAAAGTTCGCTGAAGAGGAAATAAAGGTAATTCTTGTTAATTATGATTTCCGTAGATTTCAAGGAAGAGTTCGCATATCAGAATGGGTGATGAAATTCGGAGAGAAAACAGATGCGTTAAAAATCATCTCAAGATGAGACGAAATCTGATTGTTTGCAGGTATCTAGAGGCCCACAGAAGTGATTTTGTTCTTATTTATTTATTTATATATTGCTTCAGGCAGGATTGTTTGCAGGTATCTAGAGGCCCACAGAAGTGATTTTGTTCTTATTTATTTATTTATATATTGCTTCAGGCAGGTTGTTTGCAGGTATCTAGAGGCCCACAGAAGTGATTTTGTTCTTATTTATTTATTTATATATTGCTTCAGGCAGGATATTTTTTATTGGATGAAATATTTTACAAATTTTTAATTTTGAGCCGGAAGTTATGTTTTCGATCTCTTGCGGTTTTGCCACAGAAGACTAGCTTCTGTTTTCGCCTGCTCTTTACTAAACACTCCCTCACTAGCACGATCAATTTATATACATATACAGATATACTCGTTTGTAAGTTTGGTTAGTTTGTTTTATATATGTATTCTTAAGCTTTTTGCTCTGAGAAAGAAGGGATTAAAAACATTGGTAATTTGGACAACGGGTAGCGCCGATAATTTTCACCAAGCCATGTATAACTGAATACATACCTATATATATATATATATATATATATATATATATATATATATAAGTAATTCATCTAGTTTAGAAGAAACCTCAACAGAACGTTGGACGGACCTTTCGTCCTGTATTTGGGACTCATCAGCAGTGCGTATCCACTACCGAGAATTGAAACCAGGACAGTTACGATATGAGGCAAACGTCATACCAACTGTTCCAACGGACAAAAAGGTAACAAATTAGACTCGATATTGCGCCGCTCGTTCACATATTCTTTGGTGGAACTCATCCAAGTTTCCGTTACCCATAGGACTGTGTCCCCGAGAGCCACGACTACTATCCTTAAGCCGTTCCACCCAGAGCATTAGAAGCCGGTTCAAACAAGGACGAAACGGCCGTCCAGTGCTTTCTGCATTCTGTTGAGGTTTCTCCTAGACTCGATGAATTAATTATCTCAAATCCTCCTTAATTTCTATCATTGCTATATATATATATATATATATATATATATATATATATATATATATATATATATGTATATATGTATTTTCTCAACGGTGATTCATTCAATTTTTTTCCTGTCGTAGGACGCACACCACTGACAATTGTGAGAAATAGCTGGCAACTATCTATCGTAATCAAGAAAACCCAAAGTGGTTTGCATATAAATATAATTGTAACGTGATGTTAGAAGCGTCGGATAAACATAAGTTACTAATTTTCTCATGCGTAAAATTATTGTTTATTCACTTCTGGCCCACGTAAAATTGAGGAGATTTGGCTTTTCGGCAAATTTCTTTGAACCTCGTTCTTCTGTCGATAATGGCGTTTATATCAGAGAGATCAATAAATTTTCTTTCTGCTTCGTGCTTTGAACGCAACCTTCAGGACCACAATGATCTAACATGAAACACACTGTCACCACGAGAGTCAGTGTCAATATATATATATATATATATATATATATATATATATATATATATATATATATATATATATATACTGGGTGGATCTCTAAGTAGAATTTGTTTTTCAGTTTCGATCCAATCATGAGATATATATCACAAGTCATCGTGCCCGAGAGTTTTAACGTACTTGTTTTTGTTCAAACTGGTGATCACTCCAGATTAGCTTCTTTCTTCCAGTAACCGTGATGTTCGCTCAGCTGTAAATCAGTTGCCAAATCTTTTCCGTGAACTGCAAAATCGTATTACCCTTTGTATTGCTATTGATGGAGGACATGTGGAAACTTACATAAAATTTCAATAAAACCTTAAAAAATATAGATTTACTTCTTTCTAATCCTTTTTACAAATTATAAGTTATAATTTTTTAAAAGTACACACAAACTTTATGGATACACTATATATATATATATATATATATATATATATATATATATATATATATATATATATATATATGAGTGCATTAACAAATTCATAATAAAGATTATAATTACAGTGCGTTCGACCCTCTCGAATTTTCGACTTTCTTCTACGTTTATCAAAAATGCACAGTTTGTCATCTTTCCGTGGGTGATGATTCTTGATATAGCCGAGCAAGCCATTACTGCTGTATAGTGAGATTTATCCACACCCGTGCCTGTGTACTGTTGACCTTGTGTCAGACTTGGAAAACATTAGTAAAACGTATACTTAGATTTGTGTATGAATTATTTATTTTCTAACAACTGTTATTCATGCGATAGCTAGAAAATATATCCTTTGAAAATTTAAGATGTTTACGAAAACAAGAGTTGAAATATATCTATTGAAAATGTAAAATGTTTAAGAACTCGAAAGAGAAACACATCCCTTGGAAATCTAAGCTGTATCAGGAATCAGGAGAAAAAAAAAGCATCCCTTGAAAATCTAAGATGTTTAAGAAATCAAGAGAGAAATACATCCGTGGAAAGAAGCCAACAAGGATACAATGAAATTCAAATAGCTTGAAGTGTTTGAAGATACAGTGTGATTTTTTTTTTATTTTATTTATTTTTTTGTTTTTGTTTGTTTGTTTCAATTTACATGACGTAAGAAATCATGTCTTCTTTTATTTTAACACCTCTAAATGGCAGAATTGATTTTCGGAAAGATAGTGGAATAATTTCCCGTTGACTCGTTGATAAATCTTTACACAGAGTTGTCTTACTTCTAGACGAGTTGCAACCAACGCTAGGAATCATATTTTTTCGCTGCTATTTAACTAATATTTGAGGAGAGAAATGCTGTATTCATATCGAAATCTTCATGGTCGGTATTCGAGCTCGACTCGCCGTTTCCACTGTCAGCGCTGTTAACCGTCCGCATTTTCGATTAAGATCTGCCTACTTTAATTACTGAATAATGAAAGAAAACAAGGAGAGTAAAATATCTTACAGGAAGCTATTGATAATACTCGGGTTTGATTGGATGAGAAATATACAATAATGATAATATATTTGAAGAGCATAAGTGATTACTTGAGAACAAGAAAAATATTTAAGGATGGAAACCAATTTTACCTATTGACCTTAGAATAGGACAGAGTTTTGTACATCCATAGAACCATGCCTTTGTCAGGAAATCCTATTCACGGACGTTTAGTTATTAAGCTCTCAATCGACGCAAGGACAAGCGAAAATAAAAAGCTCTTGTCCTTCGCATTTTTCTTCTGATCTCTCGTCTTCTCGTTATTTCAAAACCACCGATCGCCAAGCAGAGTGAATGTCTTTATTGACCGCTAGGTGAAATCATTTTGCAATGGCGGTTATCAGGGAATGGAAATGGATGTGGAAGAAAGAGACAAAGAGCTGAAATAAAAAAATAAAAAAAAGAACAAGCGAAACAAAGGAAATAATGGATGCAAAATGCTGCAGAATGATGAAGTGCTTTTATGTACTGTCTATAAAAAGCAACCGTTATTCTAAATTTGAACCCTTGTACGTGAGGTTATATCCTATTCAATGTAAAGGACATGTATTGAAAAGAAAGGTTATTTCCTTAGGATCCATTTGTTTCTTTTTTTCCAAACTTATGTTGCAAAAGACAAATGTTCTGTAATAGGTCTTTTCGGTTTACTAGAAGTTAACTTCTTCTCATTTTATCGATATCCAACGAATCGATCAATCTAGATTTTTAACTAATGTTCACCCTACACCAGACCAAAGAGTCACTCGAAGTAAAGAGTTAATGAAAGAGATTTTATGTGAGTGATAAAAGTAAGAAATAAGAGACGAAGATATGTGGGAAATATAAAACTTTGCCCTAAATTTGAGTAGGTTACGATTAAGGTCGGGGAAGCATCCTCCTGGGAGTCAGTTCCGCAAAGTAGTGGTTCGTGGGAAGAAATCCTGCGAGTGAAAGTTACTTCTCACGAAAACGAAGGAAATAAGGGTGTTTCACCTACATTGTACGTAGCCTGGTGGGTCATAGGTTTGAATGTTAGAACTGGCGGAAAAAAAGGAATGTTACTAGTCTGATTTTTTTTTTTTTGCATGGAAAGAGTGATAGAGTAGAGAGTTGCTTGGACGATTTCGTCTATAGGTAAGGAATGTGGGAATTTAAATCATTTATCACCCAAAAAGTTCCGTAAGCGCTTTTGGATTCTATCAAGACTGGAAAAAGAAGATTGGCTAGCTCCAGCCCAGATATAACAGCAGTACGTAATTTTCAGCTAGATCTTGCTCTTGAAAAGGTAAGCGATATCAGGAGGAGCCAGGTACTCACTGGAGCAGTACAAATAACCGATCATTTGTCTAGAATCTTTTCTGATGAATCGAATATACCTGAGATCTGTGGTGTCCTTAAGTCCTAATAGGTATTCAAGGCAAGTGGCAAGCGTTATTTGTATTTCCCAAACAATTTCAAACATCGTTAAATATTTTTGTTTCAACCTGCTATATATGAAGCTAAGACTAATTTAGTAGATTAAAGTGCCCAATGAGGATCAACGTTATTATCGACAGCTTGAAATGTTTGCTTACTAAGCCTCTCTCGCGTCCAGTAAGTCAATTTAAAGGAACTGTATCGGATTATTGGATGCATATCTACTTTCTTTTTAACTTCCTATTTTCCCTATTCACGAAGTAATCTATTAATTGATGAGCAAATTCAGAAGACAATGGTGTATTTTTCACAGATAATCGCATTCCAATATATATTCATGGCAATAAATTGGTTTTTTCGTTTCACTTGTGGAAATTACGTACAATATTCATCTGGCAAATCCTATTTTTTCCGATACAATGATAAAGATAAGTAAACTGAATAGTTGTTTGATGAGTATACGTAATCGATAAAGGATATACAACATATTTACCTTTAGAATTACGGTGATGAATGAGCCTTTCCTGGACTGTTTACAAATGGATATCAGTTTCATTTTTTTCAAAAGTAATATTCAAATGGTGTCTTTTATACGGAATAATTCATGCCTTTAGTGACATTGAGATGTGTTGTTTTGATGATTCAAACAATTGTCCAAACTACTAAGCGCTTTCTCCTGTTTTTTGCTTTCCGGTCATTGCCCACGGTTTTGTCGTGTACATCTCTCCATATTGTATTCGAAATAATAAAAATACATAACTTCGCTTATTTTGAGATGATTAATTTTAGATTCTGTCATATTGAGATACTTTTTAGCGATTGTTGTTTTCCAGTTTTTAACATTAGCTATTTCTTTTATCATATCAGTCCTTCTATATTTTAATCGGAATAACAAAAATAAAAAAAAACATCAATGACATAGAGACGGTTAATTTCAAAGCTTTTTTCGCGTCTGTCGTCCTTTTTAATGGTTTTCAGAGTAGTGCCAACTGTTTTACCGCATCTATTGCTCGATATAAAAAATAAAAAAATATTTAACTTCAATTTTTTAAATGATTCATTTCAAGAGTTTTCTGTACTATTGGGCTTTTTTTTTCTTGTTTTAGTTGTTATGCGTTTCGAATTTCTAATAATTTCCCACGGTTTTTACCGTATAGCATTCGTCATTTTCTCAATATTTTGAGAAGTATAGAAAAGTGATAGTCAAAGACCGAATTTTAAAATTATTACCTTAACTTTCTATTAACAAATTCTGACATTCAATATGACTGTCTTGCAATGACAATCGAAAGATGATTGTCGATGGTCTGGTATAAATGCAACTGTTACCAAGATAACATAATTTATGTAAAATGTTTTGCAAATAAGTTTATAATATTCCTTTTACTATTATTTCACTATAAGCAAGCCAATAAATCCACCAATGCAGAAAGAGTTAAAAAGACTGTGAAAAAAGCGAAACATTATTGAGGAGAGGAACAGAGAGAGAGAGAGAGAGAGAGAGCAACAAAAGAAAATGAATTAAGAAGACAGAAGATAACAATTGATTATTTAAAATTTTGAAGATGAACGTTAGTTAAAATGCAATAGGCCGGCAGAGAATTACTTCCACAAGCGGGAAATCTGTCGCATCAGTCATGTATCGAAATATACATGATCGTCTAAGTGTGTATCACGCATGGCACTGAACCAATGTGTAAAAAAAATACTAGTGGTAAAAGTTTACAGATTCATAAATTTCTCACTCCGATTGGCCATGTCTTCAGGGGTGTAACTGTACTCACCACTCCATTTGCGGATCGATGCGCCTATTTAACCCAGAGTTGGCGGTTTTTTGCGTTCAACGTCGTCTTTCCCCTGGATCGGTTATAGATCTATAGAATAGATTAAATAGAATATCTCCTGTTATATCCCCATAGCTGAATGTGAGAAGAGATGAATCCATACTTTTCTCAAAGGTAGATATTAAGTGAATGTAATGAACTCGAATGGAATTCGAACTTGGCTCTCCGATTCCTCAAATCTGAATCGCTATATATTAATCTATCATGTAAATCTATTCAAGAATGATGGTAATGCTAAGACTAGTTTTGTGCGAACATGTTAGTTACGAACAAATATTTATCTAATTGATGCTGAGTTTGTCTTTCTAAAGTTGTATGGATTTGTCCTTAATGTATTTGGCACGATCTGACCAGCTACTTGTCTTGGTAAATGGCAGACTGTAGATTATCTGAAGTAATAAAAAAAAATCGATTCTTATCACTGAAAAACAAATGAACGTATGACACTGTTTTAAAAGCTCTATAAATAGTGTTCATTTAATTTTATCCGGTCTTTTTCTTTTTTGTATTTAATCCAGAGATGCGTCGTTCTGACGAAATCTTGTTTCGTTTAATAACGTATTTGTGCTTCTTTCCTGTGTAAAGTACACTATTCAGAAAATGAGGTCTGTAAGCAGGGTAAAAAAACTAGCCAGTTGCAATGAAAGCAAACAACAATACAGGAGAAGTGAAGAAAAAACTGACTACGAATGAGAAAGACACAGCATTGGCTTTGATGTTTTTGCTTTTTTGTGGGCTTATTTAGACAGTGTTTGATTTGTTAGCCTGTCGTCCGCTCAGCATTTTACGGACTCGTTCTGGACGAAAGGAGAAGAGTACAGAACATTCGGCCGATGAGATTTGTCAATAAAATCGATTTCTTCATCTTCACAAATTCATGACTTTAGATTTCAGGCTTTTTTCTAGAAATACTCTTTTTTCATAGTATTATGAACAAGGCTCACCAGATTACGAATATATTAGGTTGGTGCAAAAATAATTTCGTTTTCTCACATAGTAACATATGTGAGAAAACGAAATTATTTTTGCAGCAACCTAATACATTAAAAAATAATTTTCTATATTTCAAGATTGTGGTGGGTGATGTTTCATTCAGTAAATTCACTGTGAATTACACCTTACGCAACCAGAAAAAGTGAATGTAGATGGAATTATTATTATTATTTTATTTTATTTGATTTCTGGTGTATATATTTTTTCTGGGTCCCAATCAGAGACCTAAGATCAGAAATTTCATCATGACATTTTCACTGAGCATGTTTGAGAATAAAAAACCTAACAACTAACACATATGATCGCATATGTTTTAGATCGATAAAGCCCATCGCAAGTTGTGCGTTGTTCTTGCGATTACAATTTTTGTATTTATTTAAAGCATGGGCTCCCTTCAATGAGTCTATTGCAATCGATTGCAATCAGTTGTAGGGCTCCAGCTACATCTGGATTTGTTGATGTCCTCATGTGAGATGTTCTGAGAATTCGATTTCAAGGTCATTGTATTTCGATAGTTGTTTTTGTCTTTTTTGAAGATCTTCATGTCAATAAGAAAGCACATTTTTTTTTGGTCTCTGATCACGATGTCTGAGCTCTTAGATTTGATTGTTCTCTCTGTGTATATTTTAAAGGCCCATAAAATTGTTATAGGTCCTATCTCTGTAATCGGTTTTGTGTAGTGTTCATACCAATTTCTTGCAGTTTCAATTCCATAAAAGTTACAGATTTTCCAATGCAGATATTGGTCGACTCTGTCATGCTGGGTTTTATTTTCAGTGGATGCCAATACTGTGCAACCTGATACAAGATGGTTAATTGTTTCTGGATGTTTATCACAGAATCTGCATTTTTGGCTAACATAATTTTCTGTATGTGTTCTTGGTAATTTCTAGTTAGCAAGCATTGGTCATGTGCAGCAAGAATAAAATCTTTGGTTTCAGCTTTTAACCCTGCACTACGTAGCCACTGATGGGTACGTGGTTTGCCTACAAAGCTGGATATTGACCGTAAAGAGGTTTATCCTACTATCTTTTCTGTATCTGGTCGATTGCTTATGTATTTGCTTCCTTTTTAATGTTTTTGCAGCTGTAGTCGGTGTATTATAATTTACTTGTATTTCCTCAGCTACTTGAAATTTTGAACTTGGCTTCCTTTATTACTGAATAAATGTTCTTACTTTTTTCATGTTGACGACACAGATCATCATCCAGTATTGTGTAGTTTCCAAGTATCTCTTAAGGCTGATTGTTGTAGTTTTGTAAGACAGTTCTAGTTGAACTAATCCTCTGCCTCCGGATCTGGGCACATACAGACGATCAACATCAGCCATAGGACGATGCATGCAGCGGCAAGTGAGACGCGTTCTCATTTTGGCATCTATTTCGTGAATGTCAACTATGGTCCAGCTAAGGATGTTGAAACTGTATTGCACCACGGAGACAGCCAAGGTGTTTATTTTTTAAAAACATCAGCTCGGTATTCAATACCAGACGCTAACGCCTGTACTATTCTATTCTCATCTACTTCGTTTGGTTATGCTGTATTTCATTTCTTTTGCTAATTCCTAGGCACCAATTGGCTTCTTCGTGTTCTAGATCCCTAATCTTTCTTTTAGACTTCCATATTATGAGTAGTGTGAGAAATGACCACAATTGTAAAATCTTGTTTGTTTTTCCTTTTTCGTTGTTTAATGAATTCCTTAGTGAGCCTTCCGCTAAATTGTTGTATGCTGGGGACGTGATAAACCCTACAAAATTTGATTATACTCATTTTTATTGGCGTCGGTAAGTCGAATATTTTAAACTTTGGCCGATGCCACTCTGTGTTTGCGTTCCAATATGCAAGCCCCACTTTTTAAAAAATTGTATTTTAAATCTGTTTGACTTAATTTAACTTGAATTTTTTTCCTATTTTTTCTTTTAATTTTCGTTTTATCTTATTTTTTTGAATTTTTCACACTTCCAGCGGAACTTTCCGTGACTGAATTCCGGTTTTTATCTAAGCATAGTGCACTTTGTCGATATGTGTATGTGTGTGTATAGACGTATGGTTAAGAATCGTATTAGATTATTATTACGAGTAATATTAATGATAATAGTAATAATAATATTAATAGTAATATTAATAATTATATTATTATTGATAATAATATTATTAATATTAATAATAAAATTGATAATAATATCGAGATTAACAAGATGCGGGGAATGAAGCCTGAGAAGGTGTCAATAGTAATCGGAGCACTGGGTTTCATAAGAAAAGAAATTAACAATTTTACTAACAATGTCCCAGGTAATATCAACATAAAAATTGCTCAGAAGATTGCCCTACTAGGAATATTCCATATACTAAAAAAAGTGTTATCAATTAAATGACAATTATCTTATAGGGCCTGAGAACCATAGTTTGAACGTGGCTCTACAGGATACAAAGCATAACATACACAAATGATATTATTATTACTATTATTATTATTATTATTATTAATAATAAAGGAGGAAGTTAAGAAAGATTATGATTTAATTCATATTTCACGGAAGTTTTCAAATTTCTGCCGGAATTTCTGCGATGAGTAGATTAAATAAAGTTTTCAATTCGGAATATAATTATAGCAACAACAAATATTAGAACAATCATCCGAATTTCAGTGGTGTAAATAATGTTTTCAAATTAGTTGAAATGTCTTCTGTATGCATTATTTTAACACAGCACAGGAAAAAATTAAGTGTATACTTGAATTTTTTAAGACTGCTTTATTATGTGATAGGAGCAGCTTGCTTTTCTTTTTCCTTGAGTGGAGAGGGACTATTTTCCAGTGAATATACAAAGCAAGCTTCACCCGTTTATAATAGTGAAACGTCTTTTTTCTTTATTTACATTATTCGGACTTTTGTCCTCATCTTTGTCGCCATATTTATTATAACGTAAAAAATGGTTGCTGAAGACATTAGGTTTATAATACCCAGAAATTCATACACAGATGTCCTCAAGGACACTTGGCACAGTGGATAAAAACGTTAGTTAGATCCTTTGACAGGAGCTAAATAGTGTGAGTTCAATATTTATTACAACGTTTCGGCCGTTGTACGCTCGAACCTTCTTCAGGTGGTTGGAATGTCGAACTGAGCCCTTTATTTCGCTGACTGGGTAGACTGTTCTAGTTCCACGTTCATGTTTAATGGATGTCAATTATCAATTATCTCCTGTTAAAAGAACTATTTAGAAAGTAAAACTCTTAAGAAAAAGAAAAAGCAATAACAGGGAACTTGAGAATTTTTATTTCCTGATAAAAATGTTTTTAAAAATTAAGAAATTTTATCCCACAGTAACGCGAAGTTCTTGATCAATGAATGACCAATATTTCTTGTATGGAAACAGCTATTTCCACTATTACGATTAATCTACCATTTTTCCGTGCATTCAATATTGCTTGAATAGATGGTCTGGTTCTCTGACTATATATCTCGAGATACTTGACAAAATTCAAAAAAGTCTCTGTAATGTAATCGACCCTGACCTAGCATTTCGGCTCCAGTCACTTTCTCACCGCCGTGATGTAGCTTCCTTCTGTCTTTTCTACAAGTATTTTCATCGCAAGTGTGCTGATGAGCCTTCCTCCCTGGTGTCTCGACTGCAGGAATTTAAGCGTGCTACTAGATTGGCAATTAGATCTGTTTTACAACTGAACTAACTATAAAAACCGTACTTATATGAGCTATACTAATAGTTACTTTTCATCTATGAAACCCCCTTTCCGAGTTCTTGCTTCCCTGCTGCATACAATCTTCAAAATTTTAAATGCAATACCATCTTCTGTCTTCCTTAATTTCCTATCTTTTATGGCCCTTTCTCTTGAGTAAAATCTTCTCAATCTCTTTCACTCGCAGTAACACCTTGCATACTCGTGGCTTTTGGTGAAAAGATAATTAAAAACGCAGTTTCAAGAATTTATTTTAGTTGGTCGTAGACACCTGCTTTATATTTTTAAAATTATTCAAAAGTAAAATTTTGAATAGTGAATTTCGAATTAAAAATATTTCCTTACTGCATAGTTTTTGAAAATCTTGAAAAAAAAAGAAGCAATCAGGCTTAGCCAAGACAATAACTTAGCATACTGATTGTGATACCAATCAAAGAATTTTAAAAAGTGTTTCGCAAATGTTTTCTTTTGATAGCCTTGGTTAGGCTATAGTAAATCGATATTTCCATTGTTGTAATTCTCAAACTCATACTACCCTGCTACTTAAGAAAGAACTTCTTTACTAGATGAGATTCGGTACTTAGGCCCAGAAGCGATAGACGGTAACAGACAACAGAGAATCAATGAAATTAGTTTTTGAAACTGACTTTGACCCGATTTTCCTCGGGCGGTCGCATCTTTTTGCTGTCGGCCATTACGCTTCGGTTATGGCGCGCAATTATTGACTGATAATACAAGAGGGAAGAATTAACAAAGATGGAATTAAAATGAGGAAAGTGAGTGAATAAACGAAAAGAAACATTAATTAATTGAGCCCAACATCGCACTTCTTTGTAACATTTTGTAAAGGATTACAAGCGATAATAAAATTGCGAAGTTCAGATTGTTATTAGAAAAACTATCGACACAGGGAATGGATTACTGAATATTATTAAATATTTGTAATAGAATTGATGGGTAATGATAAATTATATAAAACACCAATTTAATGGAAATATATAGACCGTCGTGAGGCATAATCTACATATACGAAGTGCTAATTAAACGTTTTGTGAATTTAAACAGTGCGGGAGAAATTTTAAATACCGGTGTAATGCGAATCCACAATATTTTCTCTCTCTTTGTTTTTCTTTGTTTTTTTTCTCTCTTTTGTTTTTTTTTTTCTCTCTTTTGTTTTTCTTTCTCTTCTTTGTTTTTCTTTCTCGTCTTTGTTTTTCTTTCTCTTTTGTTTTTCTTTTATCTTAGTTTGTCTTTTTCTTTTTCTTTTCCTTTTCAGTTTTCTTATCTTTTCAATTTTTCTTATCTTTTCAATTTTTCTTATCCTTTCCTTTTTCTTATCCTTTCCTTTTTCTTTTCCTCTTCTTTCCCTTTTTATTTTATTTTTCTTTCTTTTTTCTTCCTTTTTTCTTCCTTTTTTCTTCCTTTTTTCTTCCATTTTCTTTCTTTTTTCTTTCTCTTTTTCTTTCCCTTTTTCTTTCCCTTTTTCTTTTCACTTTCTTTTTCCTTTTATTTTCCTTTGCTTTTATCTTTTCTTTCCCTTTTTCTTTTTTCCTGATTTTTTTTTCTTTTCTTTTTCGTTTTATTTTCTTTTTTTGGTTTATGATCTTTTATAGGTCTCAACAATAGCCTCATAACTGGGTAAGTCGGAATGCGAGTGATTGTGTGTGTTACAAGGCAAGAAGATCGATATATTAACTGAGAGATTGCCTTTTTCTATTACCAAAACTTACCAATTTGCTTTCAGATACATGGTTACAGTGAGCTAACCACTTTTCGAATAGGGAAACATTCGGTTTTCATTACCCGAAGAATTGGTGTTACTGTAGGTTGAAATTCATAAAATTGTTTTCACGAAAGAGTTTTTCAGTGAAACAGTTTCCTCAAGTCCAGTTCTCATTCTTCTCTTGGTGATGAGACACTTTCTTACATAACCTTTTCTTTAAAGTAGTGTGGAAGTTCAACATCTTCGAAACTATGATTTATATGATTAGCGACCTCTGCACTCGAGCCTTTATCATTTCACTTAAAACATGACAATAAACTCACTAAAAAGCAAGTGTTTACAGACTGTGGGGTTGTTGAGGGCCGTGTGTGTGTTTTTGTATCAGAAACACGTGTGTAACTCCTGGTAGAATATTAAAAGGTCCAACTACATGAAAATGGCCGGACATGAATTAAGTCCAACTGAAGATAAAGAAGTCAAACAAGACCTATATATATATATATATAATGATCGACTCTCCTGTCGAGATTCGACGTATTAGGGTCAAGCAGATCAGTTTCCAGGAAACCGACAGCCCGACACCGGCACATGAGATTTGATTATAGTGGTGAGGGCATCGTGCAGGACCATCCACACTTTTTGGAGAGACGAATACAGAGACCTGGTGCACCGAATGCCACATTGTTCCCAAACGACCCTCCGCAGGTTTTGAATTCAGAGCTGTCCTTCTCATAGACCAATTGCCATCCAAGACTATAGAACCCAGTCTGTCCTGCTATTTTACCCATAGTTGGAGGGAGAAGAAGATGATTCCTACCTTTCCCAAGGGTATTAGTACGTAAGTGAATGTAATGGATTCGAGTGGAATTCGAACTCTGCTCTCCGATTCTTCAATCCAAGCCGATATCCATTACTCCACCGTGCCTCCTTTTATATATATATATAAACAAAAACATTTTACAATGGACATAGACAATAATATTTGTAAAAGTGTGTGAATATTTGTAGGTACGTGTATGTGTGTATAATGTTCATGGCGTCTCCCACAAATAGACGCAGATCTTCTAAGAGAGCTTACATTGTAGTCGCTAAAATGAAAAAGGGAACGAGGCGAGAAATCGCTCAGTATTTGTAGTATAAGGAGAGTGACATTTTGGGAATTAAGGAGCTAACTCCGACAAGATAATATGAGAAAAAGTAATTATTAAGGATAAAAATAACAAAAAAGAATACAAATTATGAAGACGGTATGGATATTGCATTTAATTTTTTTGAAAATCAAAGTTTATTGAAGGGAAATAAATCTTCCACAAATGAGTTGTGTGAAAGAAGAAACTGTTAGCATAGAACTTACGGTTACATCTATACAGTTCAACTTTAAAATGATGGTACAATGCCACGAATGTTGTACCAGGTTTAAATTTATTAAGTTGAAGTACCAAAGAGAAAAGCACCTTAGAAAAATTAACATAAAATATTTATAGAAAAGCTACGTTACAATGCTGCGAAAGTGACTGAATCCAAGATGTCATGGCAGGATAACATTGCAGATTCTTCTTTGTACTTTATCTAGAATCTCTAACATACATAGCAGAAGCACCAGACCAAATGTGACAGCAATATTCAATACGCGGATGGATGATAGACATATATGTGTATAATTTAGTTTTTAGCCCGACACAGTGAACCAACTTTCTTAGCAGGCAAACCTAGCAATTTATTCTGTATAATCTTTCCACTCCATTTCAGCTTATAGTCTGAAAAGTCAAAGTGAGTCACTTCTCCTGGAGGTTAGCATCGACCATGCTGATGGAAGACATAAAAGCTTCTATCAATCGCTTCAAAGAGAGCAGGTTTTTTTTGGGGGTGGGGGAGCATTAAAATTAGCAAACCATTTCTTACCCCAGTTAGCAACATATTGTATATCATTTTTGAGATCAGCTGCCAATTTGACATTATGGAATAGATCAGACTTACTACTAAGTGTAAATAGTTGTTTCATCAGATGCAGAGTTGAGAACTGATGAAATCAGTATTAACAACATTTGTTGCTGTGGCCCGGAACTGATCCTATATTTATCCCGGGGTTAATTCGATCAAGTGATGAACTAACGAAATTACCCCCGCCTCATGGTCACTTTGTCATATGTTTTATCTTTTATACCAGGAATGAGGAAATCAAACGAGTTCATATTATCATCCACTGGAGTTTATATTGTCGCAATAGTAACGAACCGAAAGTTTTATAATTCCTACGAAATTCCATCTGGAACCAGCGATAAAAATGTTAATAGTACCTCTTGGGATTTGACCTAAAAAATATTCGAATCTTCAGCTAAAGATATCGGTCCACATTCTTAGTTATTTACTCTCTTATTTGTCAAGCGAATATTTTCAATTTACAGGGGCTACTAATTTAAGTTGTTGCCGTTCTTGGAAGATAAACATGAACAAACTAGGATAGATAGATAGATAGATAGATAGATAGATAGATAGATAGAAAAAAGGTTTAGATAGATAGATAGATCAATTGATTGTTATAGATAGATATATCTATCAATTGACTGATAGATAGGTAGATGGATAGATAGATAGATATGAACGGTGAGATAGATAGATAGATAGATAGACAGACAGACAGACATAATCTGTTAGTTGGCTACACATATGTGCACGAGTCTGAATGGTGGAGTAATTAATAAGTACTTGAGCTAACTACTAATCCATACCTAATTTTTATCCGAGGAGGAGGAGGGGGAGCTTCCACTTTTTCTCTCTCTTACATCAAGGGCTTATTGGTTTTACGGATTTGATTGAATTGTTTTATGACTTATCAACTTTTTCAGATTTTTTAATCCAAAAATTATTTTAGATTGTAATAATTTTTTTTAAATAATAACGATTTACTAATACAAGTCTTACTAATTAACCCATAGCTGCTGAGAGAAGAGACGGACTCATAACTTTCCTTGGGGCATTTGCGCGTAAAGGAATGTAATAACCCTGATTGGAATTGAAACACGGCTCTTCGGTTTATAATTCAGTGAATTTATCTATTTCACCACCTGCGGACCCACGCTTAGAGCACCTGTTATTTCCATGTGGTCAGCAATCTAGACACTGACCAGACTCGACGTTGCTGATCTTATTAGAAAAGATATAACACAACAGGATAATATTTAGAAGCAGCTCGACTCTTCGGAGAAATCTCTACAGAGTAAAGCCTAACATGGCGGAGAAAATTAAAAAGAACTCTGTGTATTTCAATTCCTTGTAAACAATATAAAGGTGAAGCCATTTGTCCGCTGAAGGTAAGAACGGAGAAATATTGTAATGCTGTAATTTGGCGCGAGACTGTGAAATCAGGCATGTCTGATTATTTATGAAGGGAGAAGAATAGTAAGGGGACACTAGATAATCTGAAAGGTTTCAATAATAAGAACAAAGATGAGCACAACAGTCCGTGTTTAAATAATGTACATATTTTTTACCTTATTAGCCCCTTTTTCAAGGGTTAATCATATCAGTAGATATTCAAAGTAAAAACTGTTTTCTGTCTGAATTTTTGGAATAAAGACATATTATTTACCTTATTCCACATAGTGCGATGGATAAATTGTCGTCTAAATTACGTAAAAATGAAAATAACACTTAAATATATTTACCAAAATTACACGAAAAATATCTTGAGATACTAAAGAGTAAATTTATTCAATAAAGTCGCCATTGGCTTCCACCACGTCCTCTAAACAACTTCGGAATCTCCTGCAATTCTTCGGGACGGTCTCCTTGTTTAAGTTGGTGAATACCGCCATAATCCTTTCCTTCATTTTTGGTATTGCAGGCAGTTTTCTTGGTCTACCACTCAACTGCGCTTTACACATATTAATCAAGGGAGTTGCAATCTGGAACTTTAGGTGTCCAGATGTAAGGAGTGATGTGGTTGTAGAAATTCTCTGACAACCATGACTGAGTTTTCCTACGTGTGTGACATGATGTAGATTCCTGTTGCAAGATATAATGCCTTCCAGCAGTCACCCTCTTGACTCAGGGCAGCACCACCACCTCAAAACATTTGATATAGGCCTCCATGTTGAGTCTGAGGCCCTGTGAGAAGATAAATGGAGGCATAACATCGCTATTACTGGTGATTACTCCGAAAACCTTCGTAATCACCATTAGACCCATCCATCTCTTTCCGTTCATCTGCATTGTCATCAGATTGACACCCAAACATCCTTAAATGTTCGTATTGGATCTTCCGAATGTCAAGCCGTACATCATGCCGTTTCCAAATTTCTGGCTGAGTGAATTGCGTCATGATACACTTTTTTTTTTCTTATACACGGTGCACAATTGACCCCACTCTACAAACAACGCGTATAAGCGAAATTAAAATTAAAAAATTGTGGTAATTTACCCACAGAACTCTGTATTTGCATGCGGACTATAATCCTCATCTTTGATATTGTTATCACGTTTCGACTTATTTGCGTTCCTGACTTCATCTTGTGCATGCCGATCCGGAAATGGTTTATTAACGGCTGTAATACAATTAATTATCATATGATATTAATCAAATACAGAGAAAATGTGTACTGTAAGTATTTTGATTGTTTCATGAATATAATTAAAATTTACTTTGATGCTGAGATAGGACATGTATATGGGGCGAGAGTACGATATGCCATTCTCCGAAATGAATAAAGCCGGCCATGTTTTAATGTCCACGTTATCAATTTGGATCTTAATGGTTTCTAAATCGTATTACTAAAGCCACTTAGAAAATATTTCGACGATGATTATGGCTGGTTAGGCGCCGTTTGGCGTTAGAATTCACGGCAATATCGAAGTGTTCTGAAGAATTAGCTTGTTAATTTCTGATTTTTTTTTCTTCTTTCCTTGCAGACAGTTTTGCATTGAGCATAAGCCCGATTAGAGACGAAATGAGAATGAATGAATGAATGAAGATTATTCTGCGCCAATAATCAATATGGAGAATGTTGTTGTTCTGAAAATAATTGTATTTGAAATTGTATTTTAATCATTTTCAAACATGAATAGGAAAATGCATCTCATTCAGTGGCCCATTGTTCACCTCTTAATTTATAAATCAACACTAGTTTTTCTTATAATTTATTTTCTTTTTTCTGTCTTTTCAAAAGTGAGATTATTTTTCTTCTGTGTACCATTAGCCGTTTAGAAAAAAAGCATATAATCAATTACAAATCTGTCCTATAAATAGATTTTTCATGACCAAAATGTTCTTTTTTCCGGGGTCTTTTCCCTAGCTCAAATGACAGGTTTTGTGGTCAGGATGTCCATTCGAAACTAAACCTGGTAGTCAGCTGGGTCGCTGACAAAATTCTGCTATTGTCAGACAAATCACTAAGACACCATTTTTATCTTGATGGCATCGCAGAAAGAAACTGGTTACAAAATAAAAGAAATTGAAGGAAATGACTATTTCTTATTATATAATCTCAATTTAAAAACCTATTAAATCAGAACTATAATATAAGATTTTTAAGGTTATACAAGCACATAGATACTAGACGGCGGAAAAGAAACTGAGATGGAAAAGATTTATCTTGAAATTATTATTCTGTAAGCTGAATTCAAAATATTAATGAATGTTTTTGAAATCGCTTTAATTTCATGATAAAATGATGGATTTCATATTGAAAATGATTAAAAAAAACATTCACTTACTCAGAAACAAATTTTGTTTGGTTCAAAAAAAGATCAAGGTTTTTTTTGTTTTGTTTTTTTTATTTATCGCTGATGTCTTTCAGATCTCAATGTTCTATGCAATTGAATAAAGGCTTAAAGCAGTTTAATACATGTCAATTCATTCATGATAAATTAATATTCAGTTTCAAGATTACATGGGATGGAAAGAAATCAGGATTCAACCCTGAGGTAATTTGAAATTGCCACTGACATTTTCAAGGTTTTTCAAGATTTTTCACATTTTTTCTACAATTGGAGACCTTTCAAAGGCTTTGTTTTAAATTCCATGGTTTTCAAGGTTTCAAAGTCCATTATAAATCCTGCGGGGAGAAGGCTATCATAGCTATCCACAGATTCCTATTATTTGTAATTCTAAGATATTTTTGTCCCCTTACTATCCATCTTAGTCCATGATCTGTCATCCATGTTCGGGAGCTTACTAGAAGTTTCCATCTGCATAACTTGCCTTCAATATATCCTGTGAGTTTCAAATTTTCACAGACTTTTTTTTCTTATTATGTATCCCAGAAATTTCAACGGCTTCCTTCTGATTCTAAGTAACTTTGAAAATTGTTTGTTGGAAACTTCATAATTGAACAAAGAAATAAAATTGAGGAATTTTATTTTAATGTTTGTCGTTCAGTTATTCGCAGCCATCTTGTTTGAACGTTTGCAGTCGACGTTCTTTCTTTTATATATGAAAAAAAACCCTGCCTCGAACACGTTTAGGATTAATCCGATAACGAACTGAACAACGTCTTCCAAACTGTGGTCAATCACTAAGTGACCAAATTACTAAAACCGTTAAACCAATGGCCCATATTAAAACGTTGAATCAGCTGATCAATCATGAAATATCTGGTTCGTTTTCCCGTATTGAAGTGTTACGAGTTTGCACTAACCCTGCCGAGAACTGAATAATTACATTTAAGAAAAAATTTCATGGTTTTAGATCTTCGTTTAATTGTGAATTTTTGCATGGCGCATTGCCAAAAGTTAATTTAAATTCGTAAAAAAAAAAAACTCAATTTTTGTAAAAACAAAAATGTTATTGATGCACGCATAACTTGTCGGCACGAATTGTAAAATCGACGGCATTGCTCAATGCGAAATTTTCGTAAAAATACTTTTGAAAAAGTTATGAATTCACCTCTGATACTACACCCCACTCACTTATGGGTTAAATAGGAAAGCGAACTGTAATCTTTAGATTTGACAGGCAACTAGTCGAGAAGTTCTATCATTTATTATTTCACCACAAACAAAGCGATAAATCGACCACGACGCAAATGATAAAAGATGAGAAAAAGGAAATTTTGCTAAGCAGAGAGCAAAGAATAAGAATTAAGATAACATTTGAGATTGCATTTAAATTTTTGAAGATCAAAATTTACTAAAAAAGCAAGAGGTGGGAAAAGAGTTCGACAATTAATTGCGAGAGAACAAACATTTAGCATAGAACATACGATTACATATATTAATTTCAATTGTAAGATGATGAGACCTAACCGCCAAATCTACTACTAAGTTTAAATTCATAAAAAACGAGATACGGTAAAAATAAGCCCATCCGAACTATTACCATGAAAATACTTCTAGAAAAGACGCGGGGAAGATACTTAGTTCCAGGTGGAAAGTGACTGAAGCCGAGATGCCAGGTCAGGATTGGTAACATTGCAAATGCTTCTTTGGATTTTATCAAGAATCTCTAAATACATAGCAGAAGCACTAGACCAGATATAACAGCAATATCTAATACATGAGTCAATGGTAATCTTATAAATGTGTAGAATCTAGCAAGAAAGATTATCTAGCGAGTCAACTTTATAGCCACAGAACCAAGAATTGATTCGATATAACTTTTCCACTTCATGTCAGCGGAAAACCTTAGCCGGAATAAGTGCAATTAATCACTCTAGTAGAGTTTAGCATCAGCCATACATGGACATGCTACCAAAACTACAGCAACATCACCAGCATTGTGCGGCTGTAGCCGTATTGACCACAGGGAAGTCGAATCGCACAAAGGAGGAAGAGGAAATATTATTTAATTCCTCGAATCTTTGAAGACTTTTACACCACTATATATGTCTATGCTTACCGATGCTTCTGTCATCGGGATTCAAAAAGACGGCGCGTTTTTCTGATAGTCTTGTAAGAGAAACGCAATAATAGTTCTGTCTTGTTAATAAAAGCTGTAGAGAATACCCTTTACTTTATTCAGGGTATTGAAATTTTGAGATGATCTTGGCCTGAGACACATGACAAATAACCACATGGAATTATTTTTAGAATGTTCTTGATCGTAAAGTGAATTTTTCAGCTCCCGCTCCGAGGATTGGTTTTATTCTGAGTCAGACGCACACAATTCACCAACTCTCTTTTTACAGCTTCTACATTACAGAAGTCTTGTTTGCACAAAAATCCAAGCACTTCAATTATTGTCAAGTTCGTTCTTATCGACCAGGAATTTCCAAAGACACGGCACATGACTGCGGCTGCGTCGTCTTCGAAGAACGAAAACAGGCGGAAATTGTCGAAGTTTCCTCTCCGCTGAGAACATTTATTATTATAATTCTACAACAGATGTTTCCTTTTTAATTCTCATAACGTCTGCTTTTCCCATTTATTTTGATGATCATTCATTTCTTCTTTTTTTTTAAACTCTTCCTGCTTCTTTTAATACGTTTATTGTGTCCTTCCCGTTTCTGGGTGTGTTTCTTGATGTAGTGACGATTGTGAGAAAACTACAATACAATAAAAAATACAATAGAGATGAACATTGATTATTAGTTCGTAGGATTGATTCTTTTACATTAGTATCTATTTATACACCAAACGATTATCAAAACCATATCAGAAATTGTATTCATTAAATCAAGGCGTCAAAACTGTCATATCTTCTCATGACACAACCAATGCTAAAACGGATACAGAAAGAAAGAGACCGGATATAAATATTTCCATATTAAAATCCGCTTGTGAACCCAGCTAACACGGAATGTTCTTACAACTTTACCTACGACCAAATCAGACTAAAATCACCGATTCTCATTCGATCACCAAAGTTAAGCAGCATCGAACCCGGTCAGTATGTAGATGGGTGACCGCTTGCGAACACCTGCTTTTGTCAGTAATCTTCTCCAAACCGAAATACGCTTCGGCTTTAAATAATTCACAAAATGTTGAAGACATTTGTAAAAATCAGCCAATCTTGCAACTTTATAGACAAGTTGTATTTTGGTTGGTGGATATGTGACGTTAATGTTAATTTCCAATCAACCCTTTTATTATCCCAAAATTGACTGTTCATCCATAACGTTGTCACAACGGTCCGGTGTTTGAATAGAATATATTATCCATTTTCTGTTAAGGTAAAGTTACAAGCTAAAGTTATGGAGAATCAACAAAAAAAATCGGTTTTATAATCGGTATATAACGTTGCAGAAACTATATTTTTAGCTGGGTATATAGCGAAAATAACATTAAGAATACAAATAGATATGCATTGAATACTGTTACTATATATGGCCTGGTGCCCGCGCTGTTCATCTCGAGGTTCTCGACAAAATCCAAAGACGGATATGCAATGTGATAGGTCCTGATCTGGCATCTCGACTACAATCACTTTCTCAGAGACGTGATGTTGCTTCGGGAAAATAAAAATGGCTTACTTCATTACTGATATTCAGGTTTTATTATCTCCTTTGACTTAATCTACTTGTGAGTTAGCATAGTGGCTCATACGAAGTACTGCTCACAAAAGTTAGACTGAAAGAAAGTACTTCATTTGACTGTGCACCATTAAAAATTCTTCAAGTAATTTAAAAACATACGTTTTGCTTTTACTTTTTCACTTAAAAAAACTGCAAATTTTGACAGGGTTAATTTGGCATCCAATCACCATTTTTGCCTGAAGTTCCTGAAAATTTATTCGAAAGTACATTATCAAGTCTGTAGGTTATATATTAGTAGGAATTACTTTCCAAAATAAATATTTTAACCCCCTTCCCTGATGTAGACGTATATGTATACATTTTCAAACATGGACGAATAAACACGTCCATTTTTTTTTATGTCCTTCTGAGCTTGAAACGAGTTTAGTTGTCAAATCATCCGCCCGTTACAGATGTTTGCCAACGCTTAGGTATTTCAAGTTTTCTCAGTTTCTTAGTTTTCTCGAAGAAAAAGATTCGTCTAAAAATGAAAGTTTTTTTCCCAAAATAATTGGCAGCGGAGGGGATAGATGTTAATGCATATATTTTCGTCGATAAAGTTCTCGCATTAAAAAGAAAGCAACATAAAACAGGTATCTGGATACATTGATATTCCACGTGTGTTGACAAGTAAGATTATCCCTTGTCTTATGAGTTTGCTCTTCTTTCATCTTTGTCTGTATCTTCCCAAATTCTCCCTTATCCTTTTCAAACTTCATTGCGAATCCAGACATTTTTCTAATATTTTCGAAATTTGGATTAGTTCTGTATGCCAAAAAAAAAAAAATAAGGAAGGCACAAATATTTTCTTCTTGACTCTCTTTTTTATCGATTTTCTATTATCACAAATACTTATCCCTCTTCATCTTTTTCTACTTTTCAATTTTCCATTCATTTTTTCCTTTCTCTCTTTCATTTACATCACTTCAACTCAGCCCTCTCTTTCCCCTCTCACTATACATATACATACACAGGCGCGTGCTCACACACACACACACATATATATATATACAAATATAGAAAACTAGACTCATTTCGAAAAACACTCGAATTTTTGATTTGCCAATAATCAAATCAATCTTGAGGGAAAAAAAGGTTTTAAAAAAAGAAAGAAGTACAAACATGAACTACTGCCGAAAAAAATCGCACAGATGCAGGTCTGAAGCCCAAAGAAAAAAACCCGATACGAGTAAACAACTAACAAAAGAGCTCAATACAACCGGAGAGCAGACTTAGATACAACTCGTGAGCCAGACAAACCTACCTAGGTTTCATCTAAACGGATCTTCAGGGAAAGTACGGCTCACTAGTTGTGTGTATATATATATATATATATATATATATATATATATATATATATATATATATATATATATATATAGCAGGATAGATTGGGTTCTATAGCTTTTGATGGCAGCTGGTCTCGAAGGAGGTCAACTCTGAATTCAAAACCTGCGGATGGTCGGTTGGGAACCTTTGTGATAAACGGTTCACCAGATCTCTATATCCGGTTCTTCAAAAAGTGTGGTTGGTTCTGCACAAAACCTTCAGCATTATAATCAAATAATATATGTAGGTTGTCTGGCTGTCGGTTCATAAGAACTGAGTGGTCTGACCCTCATACGTCGTCGTAGGGTTTTTTTATCGCGGGAAAGGCAGTCCGGCGGAGATTTATCTCTGCCTTCCGTTGCATAGACGTGCTTAGGATCCTTGGGCGGTGTGGATCAACGGTCCGCGGCGATCTATGACGGGAGAGTCCCATCATATATATATAATATATATATATAATATATATATATAATATATATATATATATATATATATATATATATATATATATATATATATATATATATATATATATTCCAGTTTTCGTATAAGGTATTGGTTATTACGTTCGAAGTCGTGGAGAAACTGTGCGAAGTTCATAATGTTATTTATTTCAAGTATTTTCGACTTTCGCAGTCATTATCAAGAATCGATGTGGCGTCTGCGTGGTAGTTAGAATTCCTTTGACTGCATCCTGGTATTTGGGAAGCTGGACAATTGAAATGGTATGTGACGTCACGCGTAACGGTTTTTGGAAACGAGGCCGCACAAAAACTTTCTTGATAATGACTGCCAAAGTTGAAAGTACTTGAGCAAAAATGACAAAATATGAACTTCAGACAGTTTATCCACGACTCTGAGCACAATAATCAACACCTTATCCGAAAATTGGAAAATATAATCAAAAATATTAAACAGGCATCGTCGGTATTATTCCTGTAAGAGTTTTCTTATATCACATTGTTTCAACACCAGATTCGTAAGAACATAGGCTAGACTGAAAACGACTAATTATACCATTCCTACATCAGAGAACTTTGAATGCAATGTCGTCTGAGTAAATTAGCTACATTTCTTTTTAATAGAACGGCATTCCATTGGTCACAATTGGGATCATGAAGATTTTGGTTGCATTCTAATGCATTGAATGTGTTCTTAACGCTGGTGTTTAGAACAAAGAACTCTCCTGTTTTCGTTTAATGGGGAGTTGCTGCCGAAGAGTTGGATAAATGGGATCAGGCTTTCTTAATTCTTTAAAGTGGAGAACAGATATTAGCTTTTTGATCCTAGCCCGACGCATAGTAAAGAAGCGTTGATCAGAGTCAAATGTTAACATTTATAATAATAAAAATGATAATAATTTTCAGGTGATCTCAGAAATAATCTACCATCTGTTGTTCACCTGGGTCAGAAATGCTTTGTTAGTCTTAACACCTCCAAAACCAAACTAAGAGAAACGTTTTTACTCCCACCCGCATGCCTGAAGCTAACCCCCAGGAGAGTGACTCATTGAACCTTGTCGAGCTAAGGT
Source organism: Acanthosepion lycidas (assembly GCA_963932145.1). Taxonomy (NCBI): domain Eukaryota; kingdom Metazoa; phylum Mollusca; class Cephalopoda; order Sepiida; family Sepiidae; genus Acanthosepion; species Acanthosepion lycidas. Next base: position 120,514,692 of record OZ010577.1, on the reverse strand, counting down.
TTTCCGCTGACATAAATTTGAAACATTATATTGAATCAATTGCTCAGTCTGGTGATACAAAAGTTGGTTCACTGTGTCGATCTAGACAATTTTTCTTGCCAGGATCGATCTTACAAATTCCTATATTTAACCATGCATCGAATATTTCTGTCACATCTACTTTGGTGCTTCTACTATATATTTACAGATTCTTGATAAGGTCTAAAGAAAAATCTGCAATATCATCTGTCCTGACCTGGCATGTCAGCTTCAATCTTTTTAACACCGGTATAACGTAGCCTCCCTGCGGCTTTTCTGTAAATATTTTCATACTTGTTCTGATGAGTTCTCCTCTTTGATACCTCGGCTTTAAGTGCAGTACTAAATTGGTAGCTATGTCCCATCATTCGTCACCTAAAAATACTAAGTGTAACCGTAATTTCTATGGTAGAACTTTCTTCTCACTTATTTCTCAATTGAGAAACTCTCTTCCGGGGTTTTATTTCCAGACAACTTTTATCTTCAAAAATTTAAATTCAATGCCAATCGTTATCTTCTGTCTTTCTGGTATTTTTTGTTCACTCTCTTTAATAAAGTTTTTCTTTTTCTCATAATCTTTCACACATAGTAAGGTTTTGTATCTTAGTGGCTTTATTGCCTTGCTTGGCGCGAAAGGATTAAAAAAAAGAATTTATCTAAAAGTTTATAAAGTAAATAAAACTAATTCACCATAAATACTGGATATACTAGATTAGAAGAGCCACAAAATCTGTAAGATGAAGGAAAATATTTAAAAGCTAAAGATGCTTAAAATCGGCAAGAATAGTAAGGTGACATTTGCAGATACCTGCTGTCACATGATCCTCACATAGAACGCTTCCAATTATTTACTGTGCGCACATTCATAAAATAATGATTCAATGAATTACATTTAAAAAAAAAATATATAAAATTTTGTTTTCTGTCATATGTTGAATGAAGATTGATGTTTTTATCCGAAATGTTTTTAAAAAAAATAAAACGTATAAGAGAAAAACAGATAGACGATGTGACTAACAATGAAAGACATTTTGCGATGTTTTTTGAAACTGAGAATATTTTTTACTAGTTAACGATTTTTATGCTGTCTTTACTGTACTTTTTATAAAGAGAATCATGTCGTCCTCCATACAAGTAGTTGCATATAAAAATTTTGTCTTCTCTCCCAGTGTATTTTAAACGGTGAAGGAAGGAAAACGCGTGTGTGCTTTCATCAGTATGCAAATCCGTTGTTGATTAAAAATGTCACGACACCAAATAAAATCATTCTACCTTGCCAATGGCTTGAAGAAGAAGTAATGGACATGACTGGTGGGAATGTGGTTAGCACTAAAATATATCTTATGTTATCGATGGGAAAAGACGTAAAAAGTGGCGATTTATTTGGTTATTGGGGAAATTTTTCTGCCTGAATTTATCCTAGTTCTCCAATCTCCATATATCGGTTCTGCCTTTTCGGTAACCACATCTCGTCTTTGCTGAGTTTGTAATAACTATTCTCTTTTTCAGTTAAGTGATGTAAAACCTTTCCTCAAATCTCTCCCTAAGAAACGAAATGACCAAGTTTGACTGAATCCATTAATTGAATTCCCTTGTTAAATTGTTTAATACTTGTTTTTTATCCGGTGAAATTTTCTTTTAACAAGCTTTTTGTATTGTCTTTACTGAAATGAAGTTGTCACTTTATTTGCAAAATGAGTCTCTAGACAGACAGAAATTCGAATTGTCAAATTTCTTCTTTATATTTTTTGTAACCAATGTGAGCTCTCGTAAAAGGCGGCTTCGTTTTTTGTCCCTTACAGCCGATCTAAAATAGTCACATCCCATCTCTCCTCTTGTTTGCTACCACCCACCACAATAAAATAAAAGTTTGTCAACACGAAAGCAGAATAAGTCAAATAAAGTATAATGACAAAAGTACGCAGGTGTAAGCTTTAAGAAAGATTTATTAAACTGAGAATACAAGGTTTGCGTATAGTGTCTTTTTATAGTCCCAGTAAATAGAAATAGCTCTCTCAAAGACGAGAGTAACAATGCAAGTGGAGACCGCTCTTGAATATTCATAACATAAAGCTTCATAAGATTCTACTTAGGAGCACCTCAATTTTGGCGTAATGGTTAGCAAGCTTGTATCGCTAAAACTTTTACTACTGAGTAATGAGTTCGATCTCCGCTGAGTGCTCCACACATTCGGCCTTTTTTTACACCCAACGCATGCTTAAGAAAATCACTTGCATTATTTACATTATTCGGATTGTGGTCCTCATCTCCATTGCCATATTCAAAACATTTCGGTCGTTGTACGCTCAGGCCTTCTTCAGGTGGCCAGAATTTTAAACCAACCCTTTATTTCGTTCACCGGGGTAGATTTTTCTAGTCCAAAGTGCTATGCCTCTTCTGGATATCTCAGTTATTTCCCTTTAACTCAACTCTCCAAGTTTTGGTATACTACTGCTGTGGCCTGGTATTGAACTCACAACTCTTTGGGTCTGGTCACTGGATCTAACCAACGTCTTTATTCCCTAGGCTATGTGTCCAATAACCTGAAGAAAGCCGGAGCGTACAACAGCCGAAACGTTGTGAATATGCAATGACGATGAGGATAACAGTCCAAATAATATAAATAATGCAAGTAATCATAATACCTCATTTCAGAGATATAAACAGATAAGAAAATCATTTAGGGTACCTTGATGTAGTGGAATGGCTAACAAGCTTGTCTTGCTAGAACAAGTGCAAATGAATAGTGATTTCGATCCTCACTGGGTACCTCATACGTTTGGCGTGGCACATCTAAGCTATGTTTGAAAGTCGAAATAAGTTTCTACTTAGAGGTGTTTCTATATTACAATCTTTTTTAGAATAAATTACAGATTTAAAAAAAATGTTAGTGTTTTTCCCTTTTGAATTGTTGAGCAAAATGTTAACAATAAATACTTTTAACCAATGACATTTTAGACACAATTCTTGATTTTTAGGTCCAATTTTGAGCCAATTATTTTGTATAAATATCGAGAATTTATTTTACGATCCAGATTTCGATAAAAAAAATTTCCTGGTTACTCATTTTTGATATTGTTCAACTTTCTTTTAATTTTATTATCAACCTTGGTAGAAATAACTACACAACTTAGATTATCGTTATCCCGAATTTCCTCTTCGTTGTATTATGGCTACTACTGCTTCTAATGCTGCTGATTCATTAGCATTTCTTCTTTCATCGCAAACATCTCGCCTACCAAACATTCAAATTACATGAAAGAACGGAACTATTTTCAAGATAAATAGATAAAAATGAAAAACTATTTGACATTTGAGTCATCCAAAAATTGACCACAATTCAAGACTTATTTCGATATATGAGGGACATTCCAGAAGTTTTGAACAATTTCTAAAAGAATCAGTTATAACTGGCCTTGATTATTGTAATTTAACTATATATCTACTAAGCTGGCCTGAAAACCTTTGTTATTACAGTTTGAAGGAGATGGCTGTAAAAGTTACTTGAATACATCCTTCTAAATAATGTATTTCACAGCTGATATGTTTGCTGAATACAGTCTGGACGTGAAGACTATTTGGAATCTTTCTCTGGGAGTTTTGGGCATCAAAAGTGTCGCTCACCCCGTCTGCAGTTCAGACTTTGCTCCCGGAGACTTTTGGTTTTTTCCCCAAGCTGACGGAGAACCTCGGGCGTTTTGAAGACATTGAGCGGATGAAGGAGCCTGTGAAAAAAAGTCATGGACACTTTCAATTTGAATAACTTCCCGGGGCCTTCACGAAGTAATTGCAGCGCTACAAGGTCAATGACGTCAGAGGATTCAGCTTTGAAGGAGATTAGTGTTGTATACTTCTGCGAAATTAATAAATGTCTCTACAGAAAAAGTCACAACACTTCTGAAATGCACCTAGTAATTATACTACCATATATTATATATTTTTAAATATAAATTTCTTAAACTTGTAGAAGTATTTGAACTTTAGTTTGTTTTTTGTTTTTTTGTTTTCTTTTTTTTTTTTTTTTTTTTGGCGGGGGGCGAACTTTTATTCCTCTGAATTCCAAATGATCCGTTCAGTTTTGCCCCTAAATTGCACTCTGACTTCTACGGACTGATCACTTTATATTTTACAGCTTTTAAAATGTATTATTATTCGTGGTATTGGTATTATTATTTCTAGTTTTTCGGATTACCTCTTTGATAAAATCTTTTCCCAAGTTTTAACTGAGACTTGAGATAAAAGAAGATATTTTTCTTTAAAAAATTACGGCTTTTCATTCTTCAATTACGTGATTCTGTCTTAATCGAGAAATCCCTTAATATCTTGCGACTGTTATCTTTTATACAACTACCCCTGGTCCATATTCATGTCACTTCTGTTTCACTCTGGAACCAGATTCACAGCATACTTCTGTATAGATTATCATACAGGTACCTCCATGAGATCGCTAAAAAAGAGCATAGCATGATGAAAAAGACGACAAACTTGACGAAAACAAAATTTTATCGTCTAAATGTTTGTTATTATGAAGAGGAAAGATCAAAGTATTTTGTTAAATTATTTTTTTTTTAATTTTTCTTTCTTTTTCGAACATTCTAAATTTTTTAAATCTTTTTTTAGCGATCTAATGGAGCTACCTAATTAGAATACCAAATCGGTCATGTCATCACTTATAGTCTTTACATTCACCGAATCCACGTTATTTTAGACGCTGCTGTTGCTCTTTATGCAATTTTTAATACATGAAGTACATGGCAATTCTTGGAGAATAAAAGCAACCTCTTCAGTATTTTGGTCAATCTCAACAATTGTCAAAAAAATTTTAATTTCTCTTTAGATCATCATTTTTTTCTGTGCCTTCTTTTTGTACGTGTGTGTGTGTTTTGTTTTTTGTTTTTTTGTTTTTTTTCTCTTGTAAGGCCAAAATATTTTCAATCGGTAATCTACGAAAACGACGTTTTCTCTCCTCTGATATTGTATCTTGGTTTATGATGCCAACACTTAATTGTTCAGTTGTCATTATGGATCCAATGGCAGAAAGTCCGAACAAATTTCGTGCTCTTCAATGAGTATCAATGCCAAACTTAGCAAAGCTTTAGTTTAGATTTTATGAGGGGGAGATAAAAAGACAGGAATCCCTAAAATTGGCCATTTGGTCAGATTTGGGCTAATCAGAAATATTCTCAAAAATAACTGTATTATTATCACTAATATGTAATTGTTTACAAACTGCACTAATTGATCTGGTGGCTTTCAAACAACACCAAGTCTTCTGAGTGTATGAGGTGTAAACAAAAGACTGGAAAACTTACAGCGCGTATGGACTTAGTGAAAGAAGATACTGATAGAAAACGCAATCATTTTTTAAATCTCTGGAAATATATATAAATGGAAATATTTTGAGAGATGCCTTATAAGATTTTATTGTATTTTTCAGACATGTTATGAACAGTTGCAGTGTTCCCGTTCAAATGAAGAGAAGCATTCCATATTCTTGGAACTTACCAAGCTGCTTGGCATCACATTTGATCTTCTACGCGGCAAACAATCCCTTCACTTCACCGCCCTGAGTACAGTTAACCGAATTCTAGATCTCTGTATCTACCATCGAAACTACGAAAGCGGTTCCTTGACGCTAAGCACCGAAAATGTTGCCGCCTGTCCGAACAGTATCCAGGAACCGGGAACAACCGGTAGCGGTGGTGAGGGCGGTGGCGGTGGCGGCGGTAGCGGCGGAGGGTCCAGTGGAGTTGGCGTAGGAGGTCATGGCGGTGTCGCTGGTACGGGAGGAGGAAGCGGAGTCGGAGGTTTAGGCGGCGGGGTCGGATGCGTCGGCGTAGGAGGCGGCGGCAGCGGCAGCGGCGGAGGTAGCGGCGGCGGAAGCGGCAGCGGTAGCGGCGGCGGGGGCGGAGGCGGCGGTAGTAGCACTGGAAGCGGGGTGTGCGGTCGAGGTATCACGCTGCGAAAGGAAACGGTTGCACCCAAGACGTCGTTCGACGACTCGGCGCACCTCAGCCGCAAACTGTCGTCCACGTCGAAGAAGTTCGTTAATAAAGACCCGAGTTACAGCGATCGATTCCAGGACGACGACGACGTGCGACCACCGGCCATGCCACTGAATCGGACTCCGCTCGAGATTGTCACCAATGCCGACCCGAGCCAAATTCTCAACGTGCTGCATAATAATATTACAATGCACAAGCGAATTATAGGCACCAGGCAAAAGTGTTCACCAAGCACGAGACGGCGTCAGTGTACGCACCATTGCCTTCAGATTCTTAGCGCACGTATTCTAGTTGTAATGTGCCATGGAACAAATGTACAGCATCGCGTCGTCGCCGATGGGCACGTGAAAACCTTAGTGGAAGCCCTCGATCCTAACAATGACCCGGTGAGTAACTTATTTTCCCACAATTAACTTCAGATACCTTCTTCTATCACCTTCAGATTTCTTTACCCTAGAACACACTAACCATCAATTAAAGTTACCCCACTACTAACCATGGGTATATCACACCCGATTTTGAAAATATCAAAAAAAAAATATTAAATATAAATCTTTTATATAATAAACCATATTATTTAGGTAAGAAAATCAGGTACTGAAAATTGTAATTAAAAATAGGAAAATTTGCTCTGGGTACTATATACCCATGGTTAATGCTCTAGTGTTAATATCGCTTTTTATTTCATTCTCTATAAGAATCTAACGGAATTATAAATTGATTTTTTTTTTATATTGACATGTTTTGGCGATAAAACAACTTCATCAGAAATAACTTTTTTTTCTTTTTTTTTTTTAATTACATATTACTAATTTCAAATTGGGTTTTGTTTTTCATAAAGGTTTTGTATTCCACTTCATTTCGACATTAATTTAGTTAGAACAGGTGATTATTATATTGACTACGGGAGATTCGTAAATCATGACACTTTCCATGCGTCTTCGTCTGAGAAAATGTTCATTTTTAACGTATCACTAGGCGACTTCCGTTCATCACCTGTTCTTATTAAACCGATGTGGAAACAACGTAGATTGGAAACACTTTATAACAAACAAAAGCTGAGTTGAAATTAGCAAAATATTATTTAGAAAATGATAGAGTTCAAGAAAAAATTCAAGCTGTTAATATACTTAACATAAGACATACTCTTCACTAAGATGGAATGAGTTGAAATAAAACCCATTTTTTCTGATGACACTGTTGAATCGACGAAACATTTCAAGATAAAAGTATGTGCAAATTGTCTTGTATCACGGTGTTGGCAACCTACGGCACGCGTGCCATACGTGACACGCCAAGCAATCTCCAGTGGCACGCAGCCGCAAATGACATCATGAAATCTGAACCAACCCCAAGAATGTATTTAGCTGTTTCAAAACTGCTCACTCGTTGGACTCCCATTAATAATAAAAACTTAAAAAAAAAAGTTTATTTCTGTTAATGTGTTTTACATATTATTGTATATATTACTATATAAAATATTTTGTAGAACAGGTATATTGACCTTGATTTGTATAAAAATAAGTATGCTGTTGGTACATTGAATGATTTTAAGTCTGTACATTGTCAGCAAAATGTTGCTGACTCCTGTTGTATCATATATAAATCTAACATTAACTTGCCGTTGACATCAATACATATTAATAATATTAATAAATAATTAATATTATTAATATTAATTATTAACATCGTTTTTCTCACCTGTGATAACATTCTTAACAAACACCAGGTAACTCTTCTCAACAATACCTTCAAATGATTGTCTTTTATCATATTAGGCTTACGGTCGTATCACGTTGAAACATTGGTTTTTGTACGATCACCGAAGTTAAGCAACGTCAGTACCTAGATGGGTGACCGCTGGTGAATATCAGGGACTATAACCTTGGATGTGCGTGTGGAGTAAAGGGTAGTGGAAACTGGAGCTGTTATTTGAATTTTACTTGGGTTCGTTATAGTCATTAATGTGCAAATGTTTTCTTCCCAGCTATGGATTAAATGGCAGGATGTGTATCAGTAATTCATTATTATCTCAGAAACATTCTTACAATCTAAAATATTTTCTGACTTTAAATAACCTGCGAAAGGTTAATAAGCCGTAAAAACAAATTTATAATTTGAGTCATAAATTATGTACGTTTTTGTTTGTTATCTTCATTCCTCAAAAAAATAAAGTGCATTTTATTCAGTTATATATTCACCATTATTGGCAATGATTTATTATCACTCCTCAAACAGCTCTGAGATACTGTTTCCGTAGATGTTGACGTGAAAAGTTTTCGACAATGCTTTAATATGGTTTTCATTAAAGGAATTATTCCTCATGAAAGTGTTTTGAAGGGATCGAACAAGTCAATAATTTTTCTGCGCAAGATCCGATGAATACGTCTGGTAGTGTAGAACAGACCAACCGAGTTCCAAATATTTTTCATGCTTTATGCTGTCTATACGCTGCCTTGCGTCATCATAGAGGAAAACACATTTCGTACTGACGAGCACAGAGATTTTTTCGACAAGAAATTTAGAGACACGTTGTAGCTGCTGGACGTATAAATGTACATATTTTTTATTGCATTTTAAGAACTCTACATTCATCAAATCCGGATGATACCACCACATGCACAGCCTCACATTTCTTCCAAGGAACGCAAATTTTAGGATCGGTTGTCGAGATTTACCCTTGTCAATCCACTGCCTTCTACGGTGAACATATAACTACCAAATAATATTTGATGTCATATGTGTTTAATTCCATCCTGGGATAAAAGCCAGAAACTCGACCGTTCGTAGTTATGGTAAAGATAATAAGTCATTCCATGCAACAATTCTTCCACTATACTTAAAGTCTAAGTATCAGTGTAAGTCTCTGATCCCACTTGCGCTCCCAAAAGGAAATGAAGTGTGGTCTGATCAATCTTTCTTTTAATTCCTATTTATTTGAGGTAGGGGCTCACATTAAACAAACCTCGTTTCCAATTTACACTTGGGAAGAAGCAAATAAATAATGATTCTGAACGTCATTTCGTTTATTAAAATGTTTAATGGAATTTTTGTCCGGTAGAACGTGTAAACTGATTTTACACTTGCTAAAAACTACAAAATCTTAGTAGAAATTACACGAGATTTACCTATATTCCTAACGAGGAGTGTTTTTCCAATTCAAATATATCGCCTCTAAATCGCTTTTATTGGTCATCCTTGAGCAAAAACTTCAAAAAGAATTATCGTCTTCATTTTCGCCATTTAATCGGACGCTGTATCGAAAAATACATATTTAATCAAAATTTAAAAGTTCTTAGAATTCTACCAGGAAATAGATATTTCTAGGATTTACACTTGACAAAGTTAAGCAACATCGAGCCTAGTCAGTACCTAGATGAATGAATGCTTGGGAATACCAATTAAAGTAAAGTTAGGTGTATATGTGATGTAATAGATTACGACTCTGAATGAGAATTCGAAGAGCCGAGTTCAAATTGCAGTCAATTTCGTTACATTCAGTTACGCGCTACTACCCTAGGGAAGGTGTGAACGCATCTCTTCTCCCAACAGGTATGGATAAATAGTAGGACAGACTACATCCTAGAGCCTTAGTTGGCAGCCAGTCTACTACAGAAAGTAAACGGCAGCCTACTGCAGGGATTCTTCTGTTAAATCAATCATGAATCAAAAAGAGACATAATTTCTCGATTGTGCATCACTCGTGGTACCTAAGGAAGGAATAAATAATAGAAAAGGGACATGATCGACCAAGCGTGCTTCGCTCATGTTACCTAAGGAAGGATGAAATAATTAATACTATTAATAATAATATTAGTAGTAGCAAACAAAATGAAGTAATTAAAACAATATGGCGGATAATTATACTCTCCAGGAGATTAAGAAAAACAGCGTTGAATAACTCGGTACCAGGTGACGTAAGTTTAGATGAGAATGAAAATAATAATGGGCAAATTATCACCATTTGAAACATCATATAACACGTATGTGAGACTTAAGTCGTTGTTCCTGTTGATGTCTTCCTTGGAACTGTGACAGACAAAATCCAAAAATAGCTGAGAGTTAAACTGAAGTTCTTCAAAAATATCAATTCTTGGGATAACCAGAATTCCGAGAAAAGTTTTCTGATGTAGAAAGGCGAAGAAACGGTTGCATCTTTGGTCATTTTTTTATTATCCGCTCCTTGTCGTTAAATTACGGCATAAAACCTACTTGAGAAAAAGAAGATGAATAATAATGTTATTGGTAACGTTAACCGTTTCATTATAAGGAATCATTTATTGGCCTGGTAATCAGTACTATTATCGGTTGAAATTTATAAAAACTGTCTCAGTCCTTCAGAAAAATAGGTTTCCAAAGCCCTGTAGCTTTTATCACTCATTCCAGTATTATTCGAGGTTCTTTTCAAAGCTTTTGTTTGAAGCAGTGTGCAACGTCAACATCTTGATCATTATTATTTTTTTATTCGAGTTATATGTGACATAGATTTTAGTTCTCGCTGCTGTGGAACGTCCTCAAGTGAAATCTGTTATTTGATAGGGTGCTTTGTGATTATGTAGCGCCAATTCACAAAGTTCGCTAAGAGCTAAAGTCTTGGCTCGTTCGAAGTCTTAGTCAATCATAATTTCAGTGATAGGTATTTAAGAAAGAGAGAAAGAACTTTTGGACGTTGAATGAAGTCAATAAAGAGAATGAATCTTTAGCACGAAGAGATGAAGGCGCAAAAAATAATAAAAGAGACGAAGAATAGAGAAGACAAAGAATAAAAGATACAAAGAATTCAAAAGGGTCGAAGAATTAAAAGAGACGAAGGATAAAAAAAAGGGACGAAGAATAAAAAAGACAATAAAAAAGACGAAGAATAAAAATGGTCGAAGAATAAAAGGGACGAAGAATAAAAAAGACAATAAAAAAGACGAAGAATAAAAATGGTCGAAGAATAAAAGAGACGAAGAATAAAAAAGACAAAGAAAAAAAGAGACGAAGATTAAAAAAGGCAAAGAATAAAAGAGACGAAGAATAAAAAATAAACAAAGATAAATGAGACGAAGAATAAGAGACGAATATTAAAAAAGACAAAGAATAAAAGAGACGAAGAATTAAAAAGACAAAGAATAAAAGAGACGAAGGAGGAATAAAAGGAAAATCGAGAAACAAGAAAAGCATAAAGAGAAAATAGTTTTAGAAAAAAATCTATAAGTAGAATCGAAATGAGTTGAAGAAGAAAGAATGAAAAATTAATCGCAATTATTTCAAAGAACAAAAATGAAGAAAACAAGTTTCAAAAAGAAATGGAAACAGAAAGAGAAAGAGGCAGAAAAGTTAACTGAAATGATTTCAAAACGTAATCCGGTTCTTGTAGGATAATCAAAGTTAAGCAAGGTTGAGCCAGGCCAATACATAGATGGTGACCACTTGGGAATAACCTGTGCTGTAAGCTTGGATGTGCAGGTGGGGTAATGGAAAACAACACGCAACTGGAAGTCGGAGAGCCGAATTCTAATTTCATTCGCGTTCGTTATATTCCCTTTTGCGTAATGTATGTCTCCACCTCTTCTCCCCCAGCTAAGGGTTAATTAGTGCGACTTGTTTTAGTAAGTCTATTATTATTTTCAAACAAATTCTTACAATCAAAATATATTTTCTGGATTTTATTAACCTGCTAAAGATTGATAATCCGTACAAAAGAAATCAATCAAACAATCAAAAATTACGAAAGAGTAAAGAAAAATATCTATTGGATGAATAAAAAAAACGAAAAATGCTTTCAAATGAAGATGAATTAAGGAAAAAAATTTCATATTGTTGAAAAAGGGACGTAAAAGAATTGTTTGAAAAGGTTCTGGAGTCTGTGAGTGAACGCGTATGTAATATGATGAAATAGGCAATAGAATACAAACAAAATAGCTAAAAAATTAACAGAGGAAATAATATAGTGTAAGATTTATTTCTTTATTCATCAATTTTAAAAGCATCGCATGATAGCACAGACATATTGGATGCAATACGAGAAACCAAGATAAATTAGGAAGAAAAACGTGCTTGCCAATTCTTACATTGTTCGATTCACTAAACTTTTTTTTCATCTTTTTACACTGGGATCCAAAATAATTTTTTCTAATATTAGCTTTTCTCTTCCACATTGTTTTGTATTTGTCTTCTTCTCTTTTCTTATCTTTTACCATCACAGCTTTCATTTTTTTTTTTTTTTTTTTTTGGCACGTACACTGACGCGTATCAAAAGGGTTTTGCTTGTACTTGTTTTATTTTAATTCCTTGAGTGTTTTCGAAAATTATGTAAAACTCTACGTATAGTTTAACGTGACGTCATGAGTCAATAATCTTTCCACTGCCACTTTACAAGGTGTGACCTGCGGCAAAAGAAGAGATAGGCAGTAAAATATGGGCTAACATCATTAGAAATTCATACACAGAAACTGAGACTGGAATTCGAACTCGGTCCACTGATTCCTCACTCCAAGCCGCTATCCATTACTCCACCGTGACTACCTGAATCCTATTCAATGTAAACAATGCACCAACCTCAAAAGAGCTACCCATTGGTATATTTGTTTGATATATTCCCTCCATATATTTGTCTCGAAGACATCGTGGAGTAATGGATAGCGGCTCGGATTGAGGAATCGGAGTGTCGAGTTCGAATTCAATTCTGCTTCATTACATTCACATACGTGCTAATACCATTTGGTAAGTTATTAATCCATCTCTTCCACACAAATTTAGGCAATATTGCAGGGCAGATTGCGAGCTATAGCCTTGGTTAGCTATCAGTCTAGGAGAAAGAAATCTTGGGCTCCGTCGGACTGTCCTGTCCAAGAACCAGGTACGTATGTAACGGATAACAGCTTGGAACTGGAAATCAGAGAACCGTGTTTCAATTCCGGTCGGGGTTTTTATATTCATTTACGCGCAAATACACTTGGTAAAAATATTAATCCACTTCTCCCAACATATAGAATGTGTATCCGTAAATCATTATTATCTCAAACAAAACTCATGCAATTTCAAAAATATTTTCTGGTTTTTAAAAAACATGTAAAAATTGATAAGCCGTACATGAAAATAAAAATAATCAATCATAACTGCCAAAGAAACACCGCTGTTGCTCTGGCTGAAGTATATGTGTGCTGTCCCTTCGACCTTAAGTGTTACAGGATTTGTAGTCATGATTTTCGCCTTCACGTTACCGCAATGTCTATCAGCACACGTGTGTTATCAGGGCGATTTCTCTCCATGTGCTTGCCGAACAAGATCAGTGTTATCCTACATAAGCAACACTTGCTCACTTTTGACTACCGACGATGGTGACCTCTTATAACACTTCTCCGCGTACTCGAGGCCTTACTTCGTACATACTCACCAATGTATGACTACTTTGCCATGGCTTTGCCTGTACTCTATTTGTATCGGCTAAATGCTGCAACTAGTTCTTCTGGTTTTAGTCCTTCTTTTTCTTCTAGTTCTTCTTATTATTATTATTACTACTACTTATCTTGTTCGTTTAAGGTATGCGTAATCCTATAAAAGCTTTCTGTATTAATTTTTTGGATTGATTGCTTAAATTATTTTTTGTATTAATGTTTTCTCTTTGTAATACGACTTCTGTTCAACTTTATTTTAACGATTATTATCTGTATGATGAATTACCATTGCGATTTCAAATTAATATTGTCCCTCGTTTCCTTCCCAGACCATTTTTCCTTTTACGACATTCATATTCATTTGCAAACCTTCTTCCCTTTCAGTCGTCTGCAGTTTAAGTTAATCTTTCACGTCATCTACTTATCACAATATTTGCAGCTGTATCTTTTATATAAAGCCACGGAACAATTATTTATGTCTTGTGGCATTAAATATTTATAACAGCCATCATTACTGTCTGGCTTCATACATTAAACTGTTCAGCTAGAGTAGTTAGTCTGTCCTTCCTCAAAAGTTAAACTAGTTCATTCCATTTAATGCTAAGACGCTACCCTTTGTTCTTCATAGAACTTTCTTGGCGTCGCAATAATCGTCTTTATGTTATTCCATCAGCTGTCACTTTTTATGTCCTCGAGTTAAGGAGAAAAGGAAAGGCATATTTTCCAAATTATTATCGTTGTATCAGCCCATAGGTATTTTAAAAAGATTTGATGGCATAAAAACAGGCACGATATGCAAATTTTAGCCATTAGGATTCGTGAATATTAACTATATCGATAAAGCGACACGTTTATAATTTAAAACTGTTTGTATTGGTCGACTGCTTAGACTTTGTTTCCTATTTGCAAAGCATTAAAACAGTTCGGATCTTTCGAGAATTTATTGACGAGTTTTTCAGTCGTTTGGAAACTTAAAATATTAAATAGAGACCATCCCCCACAAAAAAATCGATCGAGACAGATTGAACAGAAAGTATTAAGTAGGGACCTCAAAAAAAAATGCGATACCTAAGGTTTAAAATGATTTTTCTAAATAAAAAAAAAATTTAAAACTTTGTTTTTAGCTTTACTTTAAAGCTAAATGATTACATGTACTATTTCCAGTAAGCTGGTTTATTTTAAACAGAAATTATATTGATTAAAATCTCAACTTTCAGCCATTTTTGACACATTTGTAAACAAAAGTTAATTCTCCGTTTTAAAATCATCCAAAAATAAATATACTTTTCTGAAATTTTACTTGAGAAATATTAGCTGAATTAAAGTATAATCAATCTGATTTGAAACAAATATAATTTGCTTTAAGGTTAAAATAACAGTGAAATGGATTTTTAAAACAAACAGTAGCGCTATTAAGTGCATGTCAACACCTCGTAAATCATTTGACAAGTGATTTACGAAGTGTTGGCATTTTTGTTATTGATCTACGGAGAGCTTATCTGTTAAAACATAATTTAAGAAAATAACCGGTGAACGGTTTTTTATACAATTTTTAAGTACTCAGTAATCTTTAAAATGTTGAAAAATCTATTCCGTAATATAATTTTAAGAATGTTGAATTTGGTAGATTTAGCAAATCGGAAAAAAAGTACATTCCTTTATTTTTCTAATAGCTTCACTTGTTTATTTAACATAACGAACTATCACAGTGGTATTCGTTTCTCACTTCTGCTATGTTTGTTTTCTATTCATCTATCTTATATCATTATATGACTGTTTATACTGATGCCATGGCGTTTATTTTCTTCCAAACCTTTGTATCCGACATATTTTTCACGCTCTGACTGCATGCGTCAGTTTCTGAAAAAAATCAATATTAGTAGCCGCTGACATATATGTAGTTGGTGATTTACGCCATGAAACGCCGGATAATCTGAATCAAATCTAATGTCAATAAGGAACCCCTTTGTTCGAAAAGAAGTTGATCTGCAAGTATCCTCATATGTCCTGGGCTCAACGCAGATAGCAGCAAAATATGATTTGCGTTCAGTATTAAAGCAGAACGGTAGAGAAAACAGGTACATATATTGGTTGATAGAGATAACCCTCCTAGCCACTAGATGCAGATTCGCGCCGTTATTTGATTTCATGTAAACAGGTGGTTGACCCAGCTGTGTTTAGGGTGTGAACTCGGTGTACAGTTGTTTCACAGGGCGATGTAAAAACGTTACCCCAAGAAGGAAAAGAATTCACGTGAAGAGAAAAGCTGCACACTCACTTGCTGATATGAAATAACGAAATCGTGAGTTGAATAAACTAAGTAAAGTATAAACTTAATATGAAAAAGCCTACACAACGATAGCATTGTTTTATTAAGCTTATTTTATGGATATCACTGACATACACAGTACGAGGCAAAAAGATAGACGTATCCATAGAAAGTCGATTTTTGTATTTTACCAAGATAATTGAGTAATAGAATTCGTTTATTAATAGGGTATTAATACAGATATACATTATAAAAGTCAAACAATGATTTAGTATTTTGTTGGGTAACCTTCTGTTTAATAACGGCCTTAATTCTTCGTGGCATGCTATAGTCTAAATTATTTTCCAAGTCAACGTTCTTCGCCAGATTTCTCCCAAATTCCTTTAATTCGCGAAAAAACTCATCTTCTGTGTTAACTTTCCTATTGCGTGCACGCCTGTACATTATCGCCCAAAGGTTTTTTAGTTGGGTTACGGTCAGGACTCTGACTAGGCCACTGGAAGAGTTGCAATTTATCTTCGTCGCACTTCCTCTCTAGTTAACGTTCATTCTTTAAGACAGTATACTTAGGATTGTTATCGTTACTAAATCAATGTATAATGTATATATGTACACCCGTATTAATCCACTGTATTAATAAACGAATTCTGTTACTCACTTGTCTTGGTAAAAATACAAAAATCGACTGTCTATGGGCCCGTCCATTTTTTTTCCTTGTTGTTTTCCTTGTTTTCAGAAGGAGAACATGATGTTACTCTTGGAGAAGTGACCAATGAAAATAACAACTTCCTCTTCTTTGTAGCTTTTAGCAATGTTTGTCTTTTTGCTATATGTTGTAATTCTTGTGGTCAACTTTTCTAAGCCTTTTTTCCTCATTATATGTCCTGGAAATTTTAATTAGCTTTTTTGATTCTTAGTATAAGTTTACATTTTGTTTCTACTTTCGCTAAAACTTCCTCGTTCCTCACATGTTCAGTCCATGGTATTCTTAGCATCCTTTTGTAGAAATTTTTTTTTGCTGAAAGTCTCTTCTTTATATCTAAGGAGATTGTCCAGCTTTCATATTTACATAAAAGATTAGTAATCTTTTTCTTCGTTTCTAATAAAATTTCTATGTTTCCTATTACTTTGCTTAGCTTTTGGAAGGCACTTTCACTATTCCAATGCTCCTCCGGCTTTCAGTTTTCCGCCTTCTGTTAAAATACTTTCTAAATAAGTTGTTCTACTTATTTAATTTCAGTATTCGTAGTTCGAATCTTACCCTGTTTCTTTTCCTGACGACCATACTTTCTGCCGTCTTACGTTTCATGTTTAGTCCTTTCTTCTCTCTTTCCTTTACTTGGCCTCTTCCTCTTGCTGATTCTGTCTTCTTATAATTGATGTTTAACAACGTTTACTCTAATTGAAAATCCGAGTAATGGGTCATAGTTCAAATTCCAGTCGAAGTAATTTCTCTTCCTTTTATATCGACACCTCTAAGCAAAGACATGAACCTGTTTAAGTCTTGTGTTATGTACCAACGCCATATACTAGGTTGACCAGAAAGTTCTGACTCACTTAGGAAGCGGAAAGAAAATAAACAAATCTTGATCTCCGTCTGGTGGAATTTCGAACATGTTCCACACTTTTGCGTCAACAATGCTAAACTGTATAGCCAGCAGTTAGAGCGCGTGTACAACAAACTAAAAATGGAGTATCCTTCTTTCTTCAGTCGAGAGCGGGCTTTGTTTCAGAAAGACATTGCGAGGTCACTTCTTGTTTGACTCAGAAGTTCAAATAGGTAGACGATGTTGAGTTTCTTCCACATCCACCATTTAGTCCCGATGCTGCTCCGAGAGACTTTGGCCTATTCCAATGATTCCCAACGTGGGGTTCATAGTAATATTTTGGCGGGGCATGCGTAGGATGTGCAGTCTTCGATTTACTATACCAGCAGAATAAGGAAGCAATTCGAGAATGAGTTATTAACAGGGAATTGTTTTCTAGTTAGTCTGAGTGACGGTTTTAATGTTAATGAGCGTTAATACATACGATGCATATACAGTATGCATACATAAAAATATATTGCATGTTCGTACATGTGTAACTGGCTTACAGGGTACTTCCTGTCTCCCCACAATCGCGTGTCTAGTTCAACAAAGGAGAGTGTGTGATGCATGTCGCTGGAAAACCCCATGTTTTGTCGGCGAATCAGCGCGTGAGAGCATTCAGTTTGCTTCCTTCACATGAACTGCAGTAAAATTTTTAATATTTAAGAATTAAATATTACAGTGTGGGGGGGGGGTCACCAGAATTTTAGAAATACCAGTTGGGAACCACTGGCGTATTCCAAACAATAGTACACTTTGACCAGCGATTCAACAATTTTGATGAAGTGAAGGAAGCTTGTTTACATTATTATTATTAATTATTATTATTATTATTCAAAGCCAGCGGACTAGTATCTGGGACAGATTCGGATGCTGGACGCTTTGAAGAATAAATGTTGGTGTTCATTCATAAAATTTTGTTTTCTTTCCGCTTCCTGAGTGTTGACAACCTAATATATTGTTCAAAATATATGATTAGCCAATACCATAACTAAAGTAGTTGTTTACTCAATAGCTGCAGAAAGCTGTCACTCTCATAGTCAACCTTGACAGAATAAGATAGTGTCATTGCAATTATAGATATCACTTGGGTACTAAATATCTTCATTGATGTGGAGAGTAATTTCCAATTCAATTCCACTTCAATCTATAACTTTTCAGACAAGGACAATTGAATGACACTAGTCTGTCCACTTAGAATAAAGTTTTCAGCTCGAAAATCTTTGAACGCTATCCGGATCATCAGGCACCTGAAGAAGTTCAGATGGAGCAAATGCCGAAACATTGGGATAATAACAACAAAGATGAAGATATTGGGACGAATGTAAATAATCTAAAAAAATAACTTGCTATCATAGAAAATGAAAGGCGAAATGCATATATTTTTTAAATTAATCTTCACAATCGCCAATATTGAAATGTATGAAGACTTTTTTTAATGAAAACCCAATTTCATTTTTCATAAGTTAATTATCCTAAGAGTTGAACAATTGGCTTGTTTTGTTGTTTGTTATTTTAAAGGGTGGACTCATGATTTCATTGTTCTTGTTAGCGTTATGTTTTAGATAATCTTCTTTAGTCTTGTGCAGGTGTACGCTCAGCATGGAAATGTTGTTAGGGGGCTCACTAACTTCTCGCTTGTGCAAACCAAGAACAAATGGTAAGAAAAATTTTCAAGCCGTTAACGACACTTCTTGTAATATCTGTGCATACATTTAAAATGCACTGAATTACCCGATTCTTATTCAGTCACCGCTGTTAATATTTAAGCAAGATCGAATGCGATCAGTATTACTGTGTACCAAATTCACGTGCCGGTACGATTAGATTATCATCGTCAATTTTCTCAGAGCCACAATGCTTGCTTGACAAGGTCATTTTTTCAAATAATTTTCTCCTCGACATAATTATTTCATGTTTATTGTACTTATATAAAAATTTACAGCTGTTTATTCGAAGTATCTGTCTATATTTCTGAGATGAGGTATTATTTACACTGTTTACATTATTCGGACTATTGTCCTCATCTTTGTCGCCATATTTATTACAACGTTTCGGCCGTTGTACGCTCCGATCTTCTTTAGATGATTGGAATGTCGAACCGAACCCTTTATTTCGCTCACTGGGGCAGACTGTTCTAGTTCCGCGTGCCATGTTTAATGGATGTCAGTTATCAGTTATCTCCTGTTAATTCCCCTCTGTGTATTGAACTCACACTCAATCCACATGGCACAGTGGATAAGGGCGTTATTTAGATCTAGTGACATAACCCAAAGAGGCTGTGGAATTAATAAACTGTGTACACTTTAAATACATCGCTGTATGCGCTTCTGCATGTCACTTATTTATAGTCCCACATTCGTTGTTGTTCTCTATCGCCATCAGGACAATCGGACATTTATTTTCGATCAAATATCTGAGAGGATTCATCATATCATCACTGAATTTACCTCGGCTAGCATTCATATCTGCGGTGACTTCAATATCCACCAAAAAGACTGGTTACTCCCCTCGAAAAAAGTCGAGGAAGAAGGTAGATATTGCAGAGACTTCTCCATCGCATATAAACTAACCCAGATCATCAAAGAACATACCGGCATCCTGAACTCAACAGAATATCAGACGAACATCCTGATCTGACAAATACGTAGAGAAAGTCTGCCACCACCAGGAACGTCAGAGTATTCTTTAGGCAGTGTCCAGAATTATGCCAAACTAAAGGCATTCCGTGATTTACCATTTCATAGAACGATTTTTTGCTACGCGAAGGCAGACGGGGACAGCTTTTGATCTTATATGACAGAATCGCCTCTCTCAACCTTCTTCAAACACGCTGCCCCCAAAACTGCTACCTGCGTCTCGGAACAGATCCTTTCGGGGATGGAGAGTTTTATAACCCACCAAAAAATCCACTCAGGCCAGGTTTACACGTGAAAGCGCTGCAGTGATAGCTCACCGGAATCACTACTTCGATATTTATCGCAAGGTGCGGTTTAGTTTCAGAACCGCCCACAGTCGTTGCAAGAAAGTTCTGAAAAACGCAAAATGTAGCCATACGCAAGCTGTCCAGGCCAAGATTGAAAAGAATCAAATTGGAAGATCGCCAACCAAATTATGAAAAGAGGAAAAGCGGTCGTGCACACTATTATTAGGTTGGTGCAAAAATAATATCGTTTTCTCACATAGTAACATATGTGAGAAAACGACATTATTTATGCACCAACCTAATAGAAATATCTTCCTCAACAGACAAGGTGGAGCTTTTCGCCTCGATCTTTCACTCAAGCCCAACGTTAGATGACAACTTCTTAACTCTCACTAAACACAATCTCATTGTTATTTTCATTACAGCATGAGAAGTTTCTAGACTCATCAAAAGACAAAATTCCAACGGTTGTCCATGACCCAGAATTATCCCCAATCCTAGCAAAGTTATTCAACTGCTGCTTGAAGAAGAAATCCTTACCAAGCCTGTGGAAGGTGTCACACGTATTTCCAGTCTACAAGAACGCGGGCGAATGCTCTTACACCTCCCAGTATACACCCAACAGTCTCCTCAGTATTATTAATAAGCATTTTGCGGTTGTAATAAAAAAAAAGATCGTCGAGCACCTAAATAAGAACAACCTTTTGAGTGATGAGCAGTACTGGTTTCGATCAGCCCGATCCACTGCTGATATCCTAACTACCATTACTAATAGTTAGGCTCTTGATGACAAACACAAATCAAGGACCATAGAATTAGATATTTCGAACCCCTTTGACAAGGTGTAGCACAAAGGTTTGCTACTTAAGCTCTCAATCTATGGAATAACTGGAAGCATTTTCTCAATTGTAAAGTCCTTCCTAGCAAGTAGTTATTAACGGGCAGTCCTCTGGGTCGCTAGCGGCCAATGCTGCGTCCACTAGGAATCACTTCTTGGACTAATTTACATACGATACATCGCCAAAGATGCAGGAAAAATGATAGTCTCCCTGTGCAACCGTATTAAGTACCTGACTTCTCATGCTATTCTCTGTCAGGCCGAAAATTGAGTATTGTTGTCATTTTTGGGCGGAAGCTGCCCAATCTTCACTTTCCAGTCTCAATGGAGTTAAAAAGCGTCCCTAAGTCCTTGTGGGCAAGAAATTATCCAAAAAAAAATTCTCTCTCAAAGGCAACTTGTGACAAGCCTCTCACTGCACTATCGCTACTTCCATGGAAAATGCTTGGACGAGCTATATTCCGTGTTTACGCCGGTTCTAACATTCACGGCCAGGACACGCCATGTCATTTACATTGTAACAAAACCATCCGTATTCTATCGGTAAATAGTATGTTCTTATCGATCACTTCCTTAACAATGTACCATGGAACCGACTCCCAAGAGAATGCTTTCCTGATCATTACAATCTTAACATGTTCATGTCTAGAGTGAACCGTTATCTTCCCCTCCTATCCGTATAAAATGTCTCTTAATTTAGCCATCGACGTCAAGTGGTTCTGACTGAGAATTTTTGGTCAATATTCAAAGCAGACGTAAAGAGGAAATTGACTGATAATATTCAAGAAATTCTAATGAGAGAAGGGCTAACCTTAAGCAAAAAGAGCATTGGCTCCAGACCCTAAAAATTGGCTTGCAACTCTGACACCAACAATGTGTTCAAATTTCATTGCAGGAATCCAAGGTAAAATCACGAAAGCCTTAAATCTGGAAGACATGACATTTTAATTAACATGCTTTATTTATAATGAAAATTCAGTGATTTTTCTTGTAAAAAATTATTGTTTTTATATTTTCTATTCGTTTAGTTCAGACGTTACTATTTTCCAATTTAAAGTTAGTTTTTTTTCCATTTTGAGAGTTACTTTCTCAAATTGAAACTGAATATTCCATTTTGAAAGTGAAAAGTTATAGAAAAAATTTTTAACTGAACTGGTTTGAGAAGCCTATTTTCCTGAAAAACTCTTTTAAATGGCAGATTTTATAAATTTCGACCGCCATCAACGCTGCTTGTTCAATGAATGCCGAATGGAAATGACTAAGCTCACTATTATCTTTTGGTGCTGAAGATACCCTGGCCGCCGCCTTCATGGGGGTGCCCCCGAGGATGTCTCTTGGAGCTGAAATCATATGGTATTGACAGTTGTTCCAATCGAAAATACTGCTTTCACTTTGACAGTTACTTTTTGGAGTTGAACAACCGCACGTATAATATGGAATATTCTTTCTTCCACGCGTTGAGAAAATGGGATAACCTTTACTGCAAAGGTATTAGTTTTCTACTTTTTTCTGGTTTGCACTGTAGAAAAGTGTCCTCAACCCTAACCTCTTCGTCAAGATGGTATCTCTTGTAATGTTAGAAAGCTAGTGTTAATGACCACCGACTTGTCACCATAGGGATATCACATATAGCTTCAAAACCTTTGTCTCATCATAGTACACTTTAGTTTCCCCATTTGAAACTTAGCCTTGGGCCATGATTATGTTGAGTGCATGTATGGATAGATACAATAAACCGCAGAAAAATAAAAGAGCATTAAAATATTTTTTCTGTGAAACGAATTGCAAGCCTGAATTATATCGGGACCTTTCGCAGTAACAGAATCAATAAAATGGACAGGTAAGTTCAGAATTACTTCATTCGTCTTTATGCCGTGACTGTCACAAATACGATTAGACTGGTTCATTTAATTTCGCTCCTCCTGGCAAGTTGTTAAATATCTTTTCGGCGGTTAATTTGCAGTTTAGCACCCGAGCTCAGTTCGCATTAAAAATTTCCAGAATACTTACATTTAGGTTTAATTGTAAATGCTTCATTCGAATCTGGCTTGATAAATTTCATAAAATCTAACATTTTGGATTTATGGACAGTAAAACTTCGGATTCATTTGTGTCGCGGGCAGCCATTACTGGCGTTTTTTGCATATATTTGCTGCAGAATAACTACGAGTGGGATATTCACTTGTCCTGATAATTGCGCACGTGTTGAGACAAGTAAACAAGCCGTTCACTACGTTCTCTTCCGCGCCGAAGGTATGCAAACAACTCCAGTAATGGCTACCGCCAACGACCCCAATGAATCCGAACTGTTACTGTCGATAATTCCAAAACGGTAGATTTTATCAAATTTTATAAAGCCAGATTCGAATGAAACATTTACAATTACAAATAAATGTAAGTATTCTGGAATTTTTTTAATGTGAATTGAGCACGGGTGCTAAAATGAAAATTAACTTTTTCGTCTTTAACGCAAATGAAACTAATACTACAAAAATTATATCAGCAATAATGAACACTGAAATAGGCTTTAATTTATAATTTAAAACCTATTTAGAATCTCGAAGACAAGTCGGTCTATATTCCATTGCCTTTCGGTTGTCCAATACATTTATTGGATCAAATGGACTAATATCCACATCTATGTAGTTTTCTTGGCCGCTACACCCAGTTCATTTTTAGTATGTGTTTTATTCAAAATATAAAATCTTATTTGAACTGAGGGATTGATCTTATCGAATGATGGGTAGTTTGTCTGCCATATTAATTACTGGAAAGCGCAATCTTGGGAAACCTGTTTTCCTTGTGTTTTAAGATAACGTTTTTATAAATTTCAACCGAAAGCAGTTCTAAATGCCCAATCAATGACTGCCAAATGTTTGCTTGTAGGGAAAAGGATAATTTTACCACTGCCATATACAAAGGCCAGTACCATTTACTTAATCTTTTTCAATGCTCTCACCATTCTGATAAGCTGCTCATTAAGTTTATTTCGAAAATCTTTGCCGCACAATTGTTTTGTCTAAAGAAATCAGTTTTTCTATAAGCTGAATAATTACCAGCTACACCCTATCCAGGCTGGTAATTGATACAAGTGTATACATGTATGTAATTCAAGACAGTATTTTTCTATAAAATTACTACTTTCTCAACATTTAATTTAATTACAATAAAGTCAATCATTTTAAGAAACTCCCACTCCAGTTAGGTTTTTGTATAGAGAAATATAACAAGTTTTTTTCGGTACATTTTGTGGAGTAAAAACAGTC
Source organism: Acanthosepion lycidas (assembly GCA_963932145.1). Lineage (NCBI taxonomy): Eukaryota > Metazoa > Mollusca > Cephalopoda > Sepiida > Sepiidae > Acanthosepion > Acanthosepion lycidas. The sequence continues at coordinate 120,490,399 of OZ010577.1, read as the reverse complement.
GCTAGTTATCACCAGCTAGTGTATGTATATATATATATATATATATATATATATATATATATATATATATAGTGTAAAGCTTGAAGTAAATTTCCTACGGTGCGTTTCGAGTTGGTGATTATTCAAACATACTATTAAGTTTGTTATAGTTTATAATATTTCTTTCGTGAAAAAATTGACAATTTCTTTCCTATAATAGGAAAAAAAGCTTCGCTATCACCCGCTTAGTAAGTGGGCGATAACTCTATACTTTCTTCAACGGGTTTGACAAACGATAGTCACGCCATTTTGAATGAATTTCATATTTGAAAAACTTAAAATCGTTTTTTCAGTAAAATAGTTCGTACATGATCTTTTTTTCCTATTACTGGCGCGAGAAATATGTTTTCCCAATAAGCTATTTAGTAGCATAGTCTTTCGAAATTAGACCTATACGCTGTGTTGGCCACGATACTGTCGAACAATTTTGTAATCTACACTTATGTTGAACTTAATCATAAAATAATATGGTTATCGACTTGATAATTAAATTCTTAAAAGAATGATTAACTTATTCAATTATTTTAAGCTATCATTTTGTTTTAAATGTAGGAAGATAGCGGATAAGTGGCTGTTGAAAAATAATCTCTCCAAATGTTTTTTTTTTTTTTTACTGTTTTTATTCAGTAGATTTTTTAATTTCAAATTAAACTGCTATCAAGTTTAGACAAGTGCCAAAAGTAAATTAAAAATCTGTCAAAAATGAGTAGCCAGCCATAGAAAAATTCGACGAAAATTCGTTAATTTAACGATTGCTTTATTGGATTCTGACAAATGATTACTTACCTGTTAATTAAAATATATATTGAAAAATGTCTCGGTCAGGTATCTCTCAAAAGTTTGATCCTTTTAAATTCTCATCAGTTTTCATCTCAGATGACCGAGAATGAACGAATGACACGGTAGGATAAAAAACTTCGTTTTATATCAACAACACCGTATGCTAAAAAAAAAAAAAAATTATACCGATTGGAAAAGTTATGTTGATCAGTTTAGCCACGAAGTATTTCGTCGACTTGAATATCCTTGAATTCAGCCTGTTTGATTTCAATAAAATATTTGAAGGGAATCCTGTAGGTAAATGCATAATAGTGGTAGTTAAAATATCCGCACAGAAAGAAAAAATAAAGTAAACGGCAGGAAATGTATTTTTTTTAGCTTATCTAATCTCTGATAGACATACTGTTTTTCATCAGATTACTTTAGGTGATGAAGATTCTTCCCCTTGTTTACAGAAAACGAAAGTATTTGCCACTCGGGGAGCACCGATTTCACAACATTCTAATGAGAATCAATCTGACAAAGACTCTCATCAGGAGGTTTTGAGCGTGGAACTACAATTTAATTGCTGGTTTTCCCAGGTTCCAGGTTCCCAGGTCCACCTTGACCCGTGGTGGTAGCACCTGTTAGGATTCCAGCTATGGGCAAATAGCTACCCACCCAAACTTGGGTTAAAACACTATGAAAGTGTAAAAAAAAAGCATTACCAGGAATTAATTTTTGAAGGAAAAAGCATTAGCAGGAATTAATTTTTGAAGGAAAAAGTACTACCAGGAATTAAAATTTTGTCGTCGTCAAATAAACCATTGATGTTGATATGCCGTAAAACAAACCAAAGCAATCGGAGAATCTCGTTAGCTATCGTCCGACACGAGGTGTTTTTTACTATTTCTTGACGATTATTTCCTCTTGTTGATGTTTTTATTGCATAATTATAGAAAGATGCTTCAATATCGAATGAGTAAAAATTAAGATAAAGATTTTTTTTTTTTTTTATATATATATATATATATAATTCGTACATCTTTAGAATCCTACAAAGTAAAGAGTTCATAGATTTTGAAGAAAGATTAAATTTGAGAAAAAAATTACTAATGTTCACCAAATAGTAGGGTCACGTGAGCCTCGGTGAAGAAGTTTACTTAATGAGCAATATGATAGGAATATAAGGAAGTGAAGATTTAGGATTAGGAGGACAAATAACGAATGAAACAATTTAAATTATTTTAAAAAGCTTCAATATTAATGTTTTTTGTTTTGTTTTTTTTTGTTTTTTTTTGTTTTTTTGTTTGTTTTTTTTTGCGGGGGGTAGGTAACTTTATTAGAGAATTGTAGACCGGCGCTACCGAATCAAAAAGAGCTCAATAAATAAAAGAAAACGCATCACTTGAGGACCTTCAACAGCTATGCCATAAGCAACTCGAAAAGAAAATGACAATCAAAATTCTGAAGTTTCACACTATATCAAACAAAGAAGGATCCCCCCCCATCAAGAGTGGAAATTGAGATAACCCTGAATTTCAGAAATCGATTTTCCTGATGTAAAGGAAGCGCTGTGGAATAATGGATAGCGGCTCGGATTGAGGAATCGGAGAGCCGAGTTCGAATACCAGTCGAACATTACATTCATTACATACGTTCTCCCCCACCCCCAAGCTATGGGTAAATAGCAGGACAGACTAGATTCTGTAGCCTTGGATGGCAACTAGTCTACCCCAGAAAGAAATGGCAAACTACTTAGGGGAAAATATCTGCCTCGTCAGTCATATATCGAAAGATATATGATCACCTAAGCGTGTATCACGCATGGCACATAAATGACTCGCTTTTCTTGAAAAAAAAACTGTATTAAGCGAAATATTTTATACATTTCAACAGAAGGTAACACTGTCTGCTCGGTTAATCAATGGCAAATGTTCCCATAGATGGGAACTGTTAATCTTAACATATTCTTTCCTTGGGTACCATGCGTGATGCACACCTGGCCGACCATGTCTTTTTACGATTCCTGATTGATATGGCGGAGGAATTCCTGCAGTAGGCCGCCGTTACTTTCTGCTGTAGACTGGTTGCCAATCAAGGCTAAAAGACTCAGTCTGCCCTGGTATTTAGCTGTAACTGAAGTGAAAAATAGATTTGTACTCATAACTTCCCAGGAGTATTTGCGCATACCATTACTATTTCAAATATTACTACGACTAAAAAGCCTCTGCCAAATATATTTCCTGTTAGCAGTTTAAGTAGAGAATTGGCTCTAATCAATATAAACACTTGATAAATAAACGAAAGAGAAGGATTCCGACCAGGTCTACGAACTTTTCTCTAATATTTGGATGATTGCCGAAAACGCACTTCAGGAATATTTGGAGGTTTTTCTTGTGGAATGCTGTTAATCGATTATTAAATGGAAAGTCTGACTAAGAAAAAGACCAGAGGTATTAAAAATGACGAAGAGTTAATGATTAAAAGAAAGGTGACAGCAATATTTAATCAATGTTAAAACGGTAAGAAAATTATAGAATAGAAAAAGATTAAGACTGGAAATAAAATAATAAAAAAAATGTGTAAGTTATATACATATAAAATATGTGGTGCAGTTCAATTTATATTACAATGAATCATTCATACAAAAAGTAAATTAGTAAAGTTAATTGTATAAAATGGCGAAATCCCTTCGCTAACAAAATTTTAAACATTCCTTAACCTACTAATCACATGATGAATTTTATGGTCCTTGTTTTTAAAAATAAGCTGTATAATGTATTTCTTTAATACGCAAGTACTTTCGATTGTAAATTCAGTCATCTTCAGGTATGGAAACTTTTTTTTTGGTAAAATTCAGTTAGAACCAATGACGAAAAAATATAATGCTAATCGAGATATCTCTTTGAAATATGTTATTGATAACGGATACAAAATTTTGCATCGTGCAGTCGCAACATTAGGTGATCAACTATTGTGACGCTGTTTCAGCCGAAGCAAATTTTAGAGAATAACTTTGTCAGAGTAGATCAACTATCGCTGTACTAACGAATGGCATGTTGGAGTATTTTGCTGTTTTTTTGTTTTTTTACTGTGAACATTTTTTTTTTTTTTTTTTTTTCACTTTCGTCTCGTCTGGCATTGGTTTACTTAGTCTAGCAAAAGGCAACACAAATCACTCAGCGCAACTTTAATTGACTGGTAGCATGAAGCAGGGAAATTGTTAAACAATTTTTGTTTCTCAGCATTCATTAGACCTTCTCCCTTCGATATTTGCCAAACTCGGAAAACATTGATATTTCTTTATCGCTTTCTCTTAAACATTATGTACTTGACGAAGGCTGAAGACAGGATCGTCCAAAAAGTGGGGGACAGTATCAAGAACTCGTAGAATAATTATACATTTGTTTCTTCACCTCTCTGTGATACATATAGTTTCATAAAACTGTCCCACCAAACAGTTCTTTATTTATAGGCTACTGGCAAGATAACAGAGTAGCTCGTGGCCATGTGGGAAATGTAAATAGATAAAAAAATGTCTCCACCCGTCTGTGTCCGTAACTGTTTTGTTTTTAACTTGATTTCAGCATTCCGGAATAAAATTGTTAAATGAACAGTAATAAACAGACAACAAAATTGAGCGATAGTTGCATTCATATGGATCTGGTATTTTCATAAATTACCTGCATATTATATGACTCGGGTGTTGAGGCATTGTTGTAGCACCTTGCACTTGAGACAATGAGGTTTCAGTTCCGAAACAAATACTAGCCTTAGCTATATGACCTCACGACTGCTTCTGTAGCGACGCTGTTACTGTTTATGAAATTTTATACAAATGCGAAAAATTTTCAAATTTGTAAACATTAACCTCTTTGGGCCATGTTGCAATGTCTGTCGAATTACTTAAGAACCTAAGATGTAAAAATAAAACAAATGCACTGAATAAAGATTTGAATGATTTCATTATCCAAGATCAAATTGTTCAAATTCCACCTAAATTTAAAGCCAAGAACTGACGATTAAGATTCTGTTAACTAAAGTAAAAGCATTTGTATGAAAAGGATTTTCGCTCATTTTTTTCCTTCTTACCGTTATAAATATTCTAGACAGAAAATACAATAATGTGTGTTTATATTATACTATTTAATCCATATGCATGTTCGAGTAGACACCATGTAATTTATTTTCATTTCGTATTTTTTGTTTTTGCGTCTACCAGCCTGTTCCGGCGTTTTTGCTTGGTATTCAGTAAAATAACATTTAAAATAATAACTTTCCAATTGAAAATAGTGTCCACTGTTTACACACACGCACATATATATGAGTAATGGATAGCGGCTCGGATTGAGGAATCGGAGAGCCGAGTTCGATTTCAGTCGAATCCATTATATTCACTTCCGTGCTAATACCCTTGGGAAAGGTGCCAATCCTCTTCTCCCTCCAGCTATGGGTAAATAGCAAGACAGACTGGGTTCTGCGGAAGGTCGTTTGGGAACCCTGTGGCAGTCTGTATTCGTCCCTTCAAAAAGTGTGGGTCCCTGCACGAAACCTTCACCACTATAATCAAATCTCACGTTCGGTTTTCGGTTTCCTAGGTTTCTGCTTGACCCTCATACATCGAATTCTACGGGATAGTCGATTATATATATATATATATATATATATATATATATATATATATATATATATATATGTGTCTAAAACAATCAATATTCCTGACTTTCTTCATACGGTGTCGATGTCGACTTTTGATGAATGACGTTTAAACTACCTGTTCACAGATTGGAAATGTTCAGTATGATTTAAAATTACTTTTCGTGACTTTCAGGTAAATTTCATGGTAATGCGTCTTAAAATAGGAAGGAACGAAACGTTAATTTCAAACCAAATTAAAATAACTGTTTTTTTTTCTCCTATCGTTTATAGAATCTCCGATATTTGTTTATCTTCCAAATGTTAAAAATTTGCTTTAAAACGTAAATAGTTTATCGCTAAAGAAAAGGCTACGATTGCAGATTTTAACCTAAGAATTTTAAATAGCACTGTTGTTAGCATAATCTAAGAAAACCTCCAAAATATAGTATAAGTAAATAATAATAAAAACCATCTTACCCCTAAAGCTGCATTTGCTTCTCTTCTCAAAAATAGTTCTAATTTCTCTACTCGTTCTTGCTTAATCGGCAAGTTTTCAAGTATTACTTTTTCTTTAATAGTTTTCTTCTACGTGTTAAGTCGAAGAGCGTTAATTTTCTTTGAACTGCATATAGGAAGCCTGATTTAAAACCCGAATAAAGATTCCTTTTTAGCTGCATCTAAAATTAATGCCTTCAAGGTTTAAATATCACTCGAAAGCAGTCCAGATTGTAGTAATTAATATACTTAGGTTTATTACTCACAAAAAGAAGCATTTTTGTTTGTCCTCACCAAGAAATAGTCTATAATTTTAAAGTGCCAATGTCCAAAAATAGAAGTATTTTTCTCATGGGCTAAACCTTCAATTTGGTTAAGATTTGGTTTACTCAAGGCCTCAGTATGAAAATGTATTTTATTTCATTTATTTTTATCTCTGGAACGAGAAATTCTAATAATTTACATTTACATCCAAAATAATGATCTCGTCTTTCTCATCAATTTTCGACTGTTGTACCTTCCACCACATGGAGAATGCCGGAATGCACAACGACCGAATTATGATAACAGCGAAAATAAGACATTTTATATAATTTATATTGTTCGACTACGACATTCCTTTTCGTGTAGATTTTTATTTTTAAGAAACTGTTTTAAAGCTGACACGATTAGAATGGTTCTAAATGAGAGGTTCATTTTACGATTATCAATTTACACTGATTTTTATTCTAAATATTTTGGTCGCTGACTGAATCCTGGGTTTATACACCTTTCAGATTAAGACTGAAAAAGTTAAGCAAAATTCAACTAAAATAAAAACAAAACTAAACGACAGTGAAGCATAAAAATATTCAATTTGATTAAAATTGATTCATTTTGAACTTACTGTTATTTTTGTCATTTGTTTCCACAGTATTACGATATACTGGAGATCTTAAACTGGTTCTCTCATGGCTGATACTAAACACGAGGAGAGCAACATTCTACGCCTTCTAAAGGTCACGTTTTCCGCAGACATGGCGTGAGTGATTATATTGATTCAATTGCAAGGTCTATTCCAAGGAAAGTTGGTTCACTGTGTCATCCCAGGCAATTTTTCTCGCCCTAATCCATCATACACATAAATTTATTACTCGTCTGCGCATTGAGTACGGCTGACATATCTAGTTTGGTGTTTCTCTTATATATATCGCGAGGTTCATGACAAAATTCAAAAAAAATGTCTGTAATGTAATAGATCCTGACGGACGTGACATCTCGACTTAAGTCACTTTCTCATCGTCGTGATGATCTATTTCACTTTCTCTCTCTTTGAGTGTGTCTCTCTTTGACTCTTTGAGTGCGTCTCTCTCTTTGACTCTTTGAGTGCGTCTCTCTCTTTGACTCTTTGAGTGTCTCTCTCTCTTTGACTCTTTGAGTGTCTCTCTCTCTTTGACTCTTTGAGTGTCTCTCTCTCTTTGACTCTTTGAGTGTCTCTCTCTCTTTGACTCTTTGAGTGTCTCTCTCTCTTTGACTCTTTGAGTGTCTCTCTCTTTGACTCTTTGAGTGTCTCTCTCTCTTTGAGTGTCTCTCTCTCTTTGAGTGTCTCTCTCTCTTTGAGTGTCTCTCTGAAATTCTTTTGAGATGTTTTTCCTTGTTCCTCGACTTCATGAATTTAAGCGTGTTATTACATTGACAACTACGTCTCACCATTTTACTGCTGTATGTATATAAGGCAACCATAAGTTATATTCTAAAAGATTTTATCGCACTTCTCGTCTGTGGAACTCCCTTCCGATTTCTTGCTTCCCTGCCATATATAATTTTCCAAACTGTAAATGCAATGTCAGTTACCATCTTAGGTCTTCCTGAATTGTTTCTTCATTGCCCTTCTCACTTCTCACTTCTCACTAAAATCTTCTCATTCTCTTTCACTCCCTGTAATCCCCTTGGTCCCAGTGAAATTTTCGCCTTGCTTTGGGCGAATTATTTTTTTCTTCCTTTGATTTCTTTTCGCAGCATGTTGCAAGCTCATATTAAAGGTGATTTTTTGCATGGTTAGAATATTGGGTATGAGTCCCAGCATTTCTAGGTTACGGTTAAATGGGAATGGATCCTACCAAACAAGTGATGATGGGGACTGTGGTAGAACCCATATCTTGTGGACGTGTCACATCAGTTTCAAAGATCTGTATATCTATCATTATAATAAAACTACTACAAATATAGGATAAACTTTCAGAGTTATGTGTAAAAGTGTATAAAATCAGGATCTAGTTTTAAATTTATTCTCATATGAAATTTCCCCTAATAATCTTTCCAAAACGAATGTAATTCGAACACCTCCAAATCAATGTACTCTATACTCGGTTAATCTATTTCAATAAAAAATTCTCGGACTTAAAAGAAATGAATTTTAATCTTACAATTTTTTTTTTTTTTTTTTTTTTTTTTTTTTTTTTTTTTTTGCTGTAAACTTTTGACAATGATCCAGGCCTTTGTTTCAAACGATCAGTCTTGTTTGGGTTCATGTTCAGTCAAGTCGATTTATTTACAATTTTGTCTCAAGGGCTATGCTGTCATAGCGTTGAGATGGGAAAATTCAGTAAAGGGAATAATTTATGGGGGGGCTGTTAGTTGGTCTTCACGTGGTTATATTGACAAAATTGATATTTCGTCTTAAGTTGCCACAATCTAAGCCTAAAATTTTTCGTATTAGAGACGGACGATAAAAAGTTATTATTATTATGATAGATTATATAGATTTTTATTAATGGCGAGGCACGACAGAAAACAGGTGAAATATATATATATATATATCAGCATGTTTCACGCCACGTGAAGCACACGCTTACAAAGATCGCCAACCTTGGCGCCACATCTCTAGCTGCTCAAATTTCGTAACAAGGGACATTTTTTGGTATTCACTTGGTTAAATTTAGACGCGGTTTTTTCTTAAGTACAGGAAAAAAATAAAATTTTCAGTTTCATATTTCTGCAAGAATAATCAATGTATTATTTTATTGTGGCGGGGGGGATACAAACAAACACACCAATACCGACTTTAAGACCTGAGCAAAAATCTGGAGGAAACAACTGAAATATTATACGAACAAAAATCAGAACCTCAGTGCGAATGTAAATAATTATAATTATTATGATTTGAATATATATAGCATTACGTTTGTTTGCCTTTCTCTTGTAGACCGCTAAATATGTTCTCAAATAGTTGGCCTTCCCTGAATATGAAACGGTATGTCAAAATTGCTCAGTTAGTGAAACCGCTCTCTCTTCTTGATTGAAACCAGAGTCAATGTTTAAAAGAGGATTTAGAATGCTAAATTTGAAGACTTTCGGATAACCTATCCCACTGAAAGAATGGAATAGGTTTTGTCTACCATGATCTTGTGCTGCATGCAGTAAACTAATATTAATAAAGCGATGGCAATATTTTATAATCACGAATATTAAAAAAATATTAAAATCCCATAAATATATACAGTTGTATGGTTAAGTGTTTGAAACCGAGATATTTTGGGGTTTTGGGGGGTTTTTTTTACTCATTCTGAAATTGATTTCAGGTACTTACATTAGTAACAGATTAATACATTAATTCATAACTTTATTTCAAGTTTTCAACATTTTAATAACCTTTTTTTCATCACCCAGGCCCCACTTCGCTAATACCTTTGGCACTGATCATTGATAATGAACTTTTCTAGTCTTCAATAAGGCTTCTTTATCGTTTGACTGGTATTTCCGATCAGATTTCTTTGCAGTAACCTCTCAAATCGTGCAAATTCGCTGACTTCCGTTTATGAACAGACATTTTAATTTCATTCCATAAATGCTCGATTTGATTTAGGTCAGGCGATTTCGAAGCATTTCGTGGCCTTACATTAAACTTTTTCTGAAACCCTTCAGTGATTTGCAAAGATTCTTGAGCAATGAATCACAGGGTCTAAGTATGGAACGCTATTTATGTGAACCGCTTTTCCTCTAAATCTTCGTACGTTTCCCGGTAAATGCTGCCAAGGAATCCCATAAAATGATGTCAATTCTTATCTCTCTCACTCACACTCTAACTCTGTGACCCACACACGCACACTTTGTCTCATACACGCACACTTTGTCTCATACACGCACACTTTGTCTCATACACGCACACTTTGTCTCATACACGCACACTTTGTCTCATACACGCACACTTTGTCTCATACACGCACACTTTGTCTCATACACGCACACTTTGTCTCATACACGCACACTTTGTCTCATACACGCACACTTTGTCTCATACACGCACACTTTGTCTCATACACGCACACTTTGTCTCATACACGCACACTTTGTCTCATACACGCACACTTTGTCTCATACACGCACACTTTGTCTCATACACGCACACTTTGTCTCATACACGCACACTTTGTCTCATACACGCACACTTTGTCTCATACACGCACACTTTGTCTCTTTCTCTCTCTGGTCCATACATTCTCTCTCTCTCTCTCTCACAGACACGCACACGCTCACATTATCTCTGACACTCTGTCTCTCACACTCTTAAGCAATACGCCGTTGACTTTTGGAAAATAAAATTTGCTGATAATTCAATTTCGTTTTCGTATAACCAAATATTTGTATTCAATTAAAGATTTGACTGATTCAAAAACATTTTAGCGAAGATTAAACTAGCTTCTTATTTACTGTGTGCGCATCTAACATATATATATATATATATATATATATATTAAATGTTCTTTATTTACCTTACATTATATATTGCTATGGATTTTATATTGAACACCATGTTCAATAACGTCTGTCTCTTTAACAATTTTCTTGTTGTAATTTTAGATTTATTCATGTATTATTCCGGGAAATGAGTATCGTTTCAATGGTCTACAAATTGGTGACACACATCTCTATCGTTCTTTAGTCAATCTGAATGTCTTTTGATACACGGTCTCTTATTTACTGAAATTTCTCTTGCAATCTTCGTCCTCACTTATGTTCCAAGTTTCCTTCGTCGACCCCAATCTCTTAAAAGCGTTGTTACAATACTAATTTATTTCTATTCATGGTGGACTCAATAGTATGAGGTATGCCAATCCTTGAAAGTTTTCATTTTAGTGGTCTTTGTATATCGGCATGTGTTACAAATTAAGGACTCATTCGTTTTACAAATAATTTGTACAAAGCATTCTATGACTGTCTCGGGTATTACAATACACATGAATGTACTCGTGTGACCGCAATATATATATATATATATATATATATATATATATATATATATATAATATATATATATTACCTAAGCGCAAATACTGTAACAGTTATTATTGCTAATAGTCGAAATAAATTAATAAAAAATTTTTCTACTTCTGTCGGAAGCTGTTTTACAAAAGCTAATTTCACAATTGTTACCAAATTTGAAATGGTATATTAAGAAAAAAAAAGGAAACCAATCAAAGTATAGTTCAGCCTCAAAATTGCCAAAGATAAAATTTTATTTTTAATTCTTGAATGAATTTTTTTCAGTGAAAAAAAGGAACTAATCATATTTTGGAGAAAAAAAAATTATTACATGTGTTATTTGATAACCAAAGACGTATCCTATTTTATTTCTACCCAAAATAAAATATAAAGTAGCTTTTAATTATCAGACTAATTGATGTCACACATGACTAGTAATTTTTAAAATTGCAACTATTTTTCCTCCCTCCTTGCTAAGGTATCCATTCACTGGCGCGCCTTTGCTAATGCGTCCAGTCCTGACTCATCTTTCAACAGTTGACCAAGCATCAAAATTTTATAAAAGCTTTTCAGCATATCCTCTTTGTGTGTGTGTATATATATATATATATATATATATATATATATATATATATATGTTGTCTCCTCGACGGTTGAGTTTTCATTTGAATGATGCATCAAACATATCCAAATTTTTACAACAGTATGTCTGTCCACATTCGCGATTTAGGAAAATTCTTGAAAATACATCTGTGTTTCCATCAAAATAAACACAAACTAAAAATTCTTGAAGCAATTAAAATTGAAACCAACCTTCAATAAAATTATGAATACTGCTCGAATGTTTTAAAATGCCTACAGTAGATAGTACAAAATATCTAGGTATTAACTCCTTTCTTTTTCGTTTTTTCGGTTTGTTTTGAATAGACATTTCAAAACTTAGCTTCCTCCCCTAACGTTTACATCGTGAAATTCAAATCGTTCAGTACATAACATAGCCTTTCACTTTAGTTAAAAAAAAAAAAAAAACTTCCAGGAGAACACAATAATTTTATCTTAGAAACAAACACCCTGATGATGACTTTGTTCTAATGTCGAAGGTACTCGGAATAAATGTGTATCAATATGGTGATTTTTCTCTCTTCCTATAATAAGGATAAAAAACTTGACCGTGGATATGTCAGGATCGTATTGAAAATAAGTAGACAAACTTGTCTGAATTATTCAATGAAGTCGTGTTTTACATATATATATATATATATATATAAATAATTGTCGGATTTAATGCATGTTTCATATATAAAGAAATCCATTAAACCCAACAATTATTTTAATATATTTTCATTTTATACGTTTTTATGGATATCTTATCTAAGTAAATGCATTAAAAATATTAAATACATTTACCGGCCTTGACTGTTCGAGAAATTTCGTAGTAAATATGGGCTCTCCGGCATATATTGTCTTTGTTTACGTTAGAATATCGACACCAACAATATATTTTACCAAAAATACTTTTTGAAAAAAAAAATATTACCGGCAATAACAATCTTGTCGTCATTAAATTAAGTTTGATTATGCCGTAAAGCAAACCAAACCTAGAAGAGATATGCGTAGACATGGGTAGTGGAACGGGAAAAATGTACCCCTGTAAAAGCTCCAGTTTGAAATTCTATGAAGGATACCCCAATCGACATAGACCGGATGAAGACCGAGGGGGGCTACAACAGCCGAAAATTTATAACAAAAAAGATAGCCTGCATGTAAATAACTCCTCATCCCAGAAACTCAGACAGATATTATACTGTATGTAAACCTCGTAATCATAAGACAAAAAACTCGCTCTTTTTCCAAACAACCCGCGTATTAAGAACATTTTCTAGTCCTTACCCCTTTTATTCTCCATTTTATTAATTCTAAATGATTTTCCCTACTTAACTATTTATTACAAGCTCCACTGCTATTTTTCTCAAGAACATAGATGGAATTATGATTATATTTGATTCTTTCTTTCTCTAAGGCTTATCAACCTTCTGTAAGTTAAAGTCAGATAATATCTTGTAAGATACATTCTTTTTTCCTTGGAGATAATAGTGGTTTAGTGATGAGTTTTACTAACTGACCCAGAGTTGTGCGGAGAAGGGGTAGTTTCATACCTTTCCCAAAGGCATTTACGCGTAAGTGGATATACCGAACGAGAGTAGTATTGGAATACTGCTTTAGCATTAGCAATTCAAGGCAGTTATGTATTACATCACCCGCCCAGCCAATCTTACAACACCTGATATTCCCAAGCGGTCATTCATCTGGGTATAGAACAGACTAGTCTTTGAGGTCGAGCAGGAACAGGTATTTCAACGTGATATGGCAGTATGCCAAATTATTATTAGAATGATAAAAAATGTAGCCTCCAAGGGAACAGTAAGTATCAATTCAAATGTAGGAATTTTAGACGTTGCAACGTTGTATGTATTCGATCTAAATTAAGTTTCCTAAAATGGAATTAGGACAACGGACGACATAATCCAAGGAATATTGTGCCATATTGTTTTGGTCTTCCATTGACCTCCCACTCTTTATCTATCGCTTGTTCCCGTTTTCTCTTTCCCAACTCTCGTAATCATCATACATATCGCTTCCTTTCGCTCTCCTCTGCATTCAGCGAATGTAATTTCCGCTTGCGATTAATCCTACTTCCGCATTCTCCACCGTCATCTCTCCGATCCGAGCTGGTCTTACGGAATCAGTCTTGCGAATCAATAGCAATTCGACCGGCGTGGTCGATCACGATAATTCATTTCCAGTACATTTGGCAGTGTTAAAAATGTTAAGTCGGCTAACAAGTCTGATCAAATCTCATCTTAATCGTAGACGCGCATTCAGGATGCGTCAAGTATTCGAGAACACGCATTTAGCAGAAGACTACCCCAGCGTAATGTTGCGCAAAATGAGCCAAATTTTTAACATGAATATCTCTTTCCAAATGTAAGATCATTAACCTCTGTCTACAATTTGATACGAAAAAATGAAAAGGGTCACCGTGCGTGCTGCATAAACTGTCAACCTCAGCATCTAGGATAATAGCCACCTTCTAGAACGTGCGTCTTTATTAAAGATCAGGAACAAGCTGATGACATCTGATAGGGACATGTCGACTGTTACCAAGAGAAAGAAAACTTCTGATCGGCGAGAGGTTGCAATTTCGGTTGAGTTCGCTCAGCGGGTCGAAGACGTCGAACACAAACAAGTTAATAAGGGTTGGTGCTGTCTCCTGCTTTGATTTACTTGGCACGCTGGTCGAAGCTAAGAATAACAAATACTCGGAAAAGAGCACAAGAGATGTGATTCCTGGATACCTCATAGCGAATGTACAATCCTGTCTCTCGAATTCAATCCATATCGTTAGGGTTGTCTTCGAGGGTAAAACTGTGGTCCAAAAAATTTATTTTTTTAAATATTTTAAATTATTTTTCTGTTAATTTCTTTGACACATGTGGTGATCTTCTATTGGGTGTATCCAGATATAAAATGTTCAAAGAAATTTTATTATATATATGAACTACAAATGCTATATTAATGGATACCCATTTTTGAAATAGACGTCCCGTTTTTCTTTTTATTTTAAAAAGTGTGCATTTCGACCGTCGCACACGAAATATATAGGTTAAGTTACCAAAATTGTTTGACTCTGTTAGGTTGTTTAATAAAAAGGTAACTTCAATATCAGTATCCAGCTCACTGAGCCTGTACAAAGTCTGTTAGGAGACTCTCTAGTTGTTTACAGTTGTGTGAGGCCTAATATTATGTTAAAAACCGCCTCCGAGAGATGTTACAATGATTGAAAATTAGACTAATGGGCATGCATCAAATTTTTTATTGAGCACAAAAAAAAAGCTACCGAGATCCTCAAAATCAGCCTTTTTTATGAACATTATTTTGGTCGGAAACCAAGTTCTTGACTGGCGATCGCGTTTCAGAGACCAGTGTCTGTTCAAGATGATGCATATTCAGGCCAACTAATTTCTACAAAAGCAATCATCATCTTTCTTTTATGATTGGAATCGGTCACAGTTGAGCAGAAGATTCTATTGCAGGAACTTTTCGATATAACTAATTATTTACTCAGTTTAGATTTTTCTGGAGCAGTGGCATAGTTTCAGGCAATCGAAATTACGGCAACATTGCTAGCGCCTGTGTCTAAAGTGTATCACACACAAAGTTGGTGACCTATACCTGGATTTCTGCATCGTTTGTTATCAGTATATACAAAACACTAGTAGCATAATGAAAAAAGCCCTGGAAAAGATTTTCTTTCTTTCTTTCTACCTACCTACCTACCCACCTACCCACCTAAACCCGTAAATACCCTTGGGAATGTTACGAATCCACTCATTTTCTCGCAGCTATAGGTAAATTAGAACTTGTATTAGTAAATCATTAAAATCCTTACTCTAAAAATATTTCTGGCTTTAAATAATCAAGTTAAGCCGTAAAAAAAAAAAACCGGCTGAATTCCAAATCTGTAAAAATTTCCGTAATTTTTTGCCGTTAGATAGGATATATTTTTTTTTTTTTTTTTTTTTTTTTTGATAATGCCAAAGTAGTTTTTAAAATGATCTAAATATTTTTTAATCATTTCACCTTAAGCAAGGCAATAAAGCCACTAAGACGCAAGGGTTACTGAGTATTGGAGAATGAGAAAAATTTGGAGAGAGGACAATAAAAAAAAAAAAAATAAGAATTAAAAAAAAAAAAAAAAAAAAAAACATAAGGTAATTATTTACATTTTTAAAGAATAAAGTTGACAAGCAAGAAATCGTAAGAAAATTCCAGAAGCGAGACGTGCGATAGAAGAAACTACTGCGTATAACTGACGGTTAAATGTCGTCATTTTAACTCTAAAGTGATGAAACCTTGCTCTGTAATTCATAAAGTCTAGGTACCATAGAGAAAAATTCGTCAGAACAATTACCATGAAACTTTTATAGGAAAGGCAATGAGCAGTTACGTTACTTAACGCTTTTGGTGACATAACACAAAAAAATGTTATTTTACATTTAATAAAATTCCATAATTTTTCACTGTGTTGAATGTTACTTTTTTAGTCTAATTTTCGGGAAGTAGTAAAACATCTACCGGCTTGAATATTGCAAAATCTTGCCAGAAAAATGAGATGTATATGCGATAATACTTATATATATACACACACACACACACACACACACACACACACACACATATCAAGAACAGTTTTTAAAAAATGTATGAAAAATTGGAAATGCTTGTTTTGACGCGTTTCATCCGTTAGAACTTCATGGGATTGGATTTCTTTACAACACATGCGCATGAACGACAGACGCTGGCAGTTTTAAATTTTACTTTTTTTTTTTTTTTTTTTTTTTTTTTTTTTTTATATACCATCTTGCCAATTTTGTCTAGATTTTTTTTTTTTTTTTTTTTTTTTTTCATAATCCTCGTTATTAAATCTCTGCCAAGAATGGAGAAACGTTAGAATCCGGATGCATATTTACAGTGGATGAACAAGCGATTAAAGAACTTTCTAGATATTTTCGTCTTAGAGAATTATCGCTTCTTTTAATTAGGGTAGCATTTTTTTATGGAAAAATTATGGTCAATTTCGTTCCGGTAACATCTAGCGATATCAACTATAAAACGACAAGGTATTGCCTCTAATCTGGTACTGCACTTAAATACATAAATTATTAGTGCGATAAAAGAAAGTTCATCAGAACAATTACCATGAAACATTTATAGAAAAAGCAAAGATCAGTTACGTAACGCAAAAACAATGCAATGTTATTTTACATTTAATAAAATTCCATAATTTTTTCACTGTGTTGGATGTTAATTGTTTAGTCTAATTTTCGGGAAGATATAAAACATTCTACATAAAACTTCGGAGTAACAGTGTTTTAATATTTTTATATTGAAAATGACACGATTTAACAGTCGGTTAAGTGTCATACGGGCTACACACTTATACGATAATCAATCTTTCGATTCATCACGAACTAGGCAGATTTTCCCGCAGTAGGTGAACGTTTCTTTCTTCCCAACCAAGGCTATATGACCCAGTCTGGCCTGCTGTTCACCTTTTATAGCTGCGAAGTAGAGTTGGATTCATACTTTTCTCAAGGGTATTTTTGAGTAAATGAATATTACGAAACTGACTTTAATTTTAATATTACTTTAAAAAAATATATATATTTTAATTTAAATAACTGCAAATTAAGTATTTCCAGATCTACTTTCAGAATTACGATGTTTTGGCAACAATGCCGAATTTTATACTTGATGAAAAATATCGAACAAGAGGCTATCTGGCAGCTCTTTTCTCTTCGATGAGACTCGTACTGTTTTGTATCGTACTACCAGCAAGGATTAATTTGGCTTAACTGCACTAACAGATAATCAAGATGTTATGCTGGGAAGCATTTTGTGTTTCAGGAGTTACTTGCTAGCACCCTTTACATCTCTAGGTGACGGATTTTTCCAGCGACTGGCAGAAGCTGTATGAATAGGTTTTGGGTGCATTGATGGATGAGTAATGTCAGCTCTTCGGCAATGAGAGTTATTTGGCAGTGCTAAATACCATGAGACAAGTAGTCTTTCTTTACCGTTTAAGCTGAAGAATCTTAGGGTCGACTGCATCAATATGATAAAGATAAGCAATTAAATCATTTCCTCCCTAACGGCAATAGATATCATAAATATGTCGGAAATAGGCTAACACATTGCATTTTAACTCTAAAATGGTATGGCTATATGCCAAAGAAGCATCAATGCTACTAAAAATGTGTTCAGAATGACAGCATTACTTACATTATTCACACTATTCAGATTATCCTCATTTTCATTGCAATATTCAAACTTCCGGCCTTCTTCAGGTGTGGGGATATTTCGGACCGAACCCGTTTTATTTCGTCCACCGAGGTATATTGTTCTAGTTCCACGTGCCATGCCTCTTCCGCGTGTCTTTTAAGTCAACTATCCAAGTTTGGTTCATAACTGCTGTGGCCTGGTATTGAACTCACAACTCTTTGGGTCTATACATTGGACCAGAGGAGGCGCCTAACTCTCTAGTTAAAGATTTTGTTTTGCATACTACTGCGCGTGGCACCCTGGGAAGATGGATCTCATTACAGAATCAATTATTTGCGAAACTACCTCGACAACATGGCTCCACAGCGAGACGACCAGAAGCAACATTTCATAATTTTCTATAGCGATTCCAGTTTGCTCTCTCACATGTTTTGTATTTTTTATATCATACGTTTTAGTTTACTTACCAATTTTATTCATCAATCATCGTTTTTTTCCTTACATTTTCACTTGTTCAGATGTTATACTGAAACTTTTTTGCTTCACGAAACCCAGATATTTTACGCAAAGAATCGAGCCGAGAACTTTCCAGTACAACTTGTATATGTGCCCATCCACCTATATATATATATATATATATATATATATATATATATATATATATATATATATATATATATATATATACATACACACACACACATACATACTTTCTTACATTGATTTTTTTTTTTTTTTTTTTTTTTTTTTTTTTTTTTTTCGCAACTCGGAGTTTCGTGCCGAAGTAATTATCAAGTGCTTGTAGTGTTTGGCTTAAAACCGCTTTAATGAAATTTCTGGTAATCGCGAGAAACTTTATTGTTGCGGTCGAATATTATTATTATAATATTTAAATGTAATTTAATTCTGAATTTGTATTTTTGCCCAGATTAACACTTAAGATTGAAAATAAGGTTGGGAATAAGAATTATAAATTCTATTTTAGAGAGACACTGATATTATAAAAGTAATAAACAAAAGAAACTTTAAAAAAAATCAAGATGGGTAATTCTATTTTTCTTTGCCTTCTTTTTTTTTTTTTTTTTTTTTTTTTTTTCATGAAAAAGGGTAAAAAGTAAAATATTAAAAAGAACAATATCAATATAATATGTGGATGCCATTTCCGGTTACACTATATTAATCTGTGTCATATTTGATTTCAGCTTTTGTAAACTAAATATTTGGACATACATTTACAGTTTAACGAAGTCAGTTTCATATGAGGTCTACCAAAAACCATTGGAAATCGCGCTTCACCACCAACAACTGACATTAGGTAATATCAAATATAGCAACAGCACCGCCCTCTAAATTATTCTCACTATAAAGTGAGAATAAAAACCTAATTATCACTTAGGCTGAGGTTTCGCTAATAATTCCTTTCAGCGAGGAAGGCAGCAAATGTAACTTATGTCTTTCTAAAAAAAATTGGTCCTGAAAAATATAAAAAAATCCTTAAACAAAAGTGGAGACTTGATGAGCATTTGTCCACGTAGAACCTAATTTCTACTCACACATTCACCCAGATTAATATAGTCTAGCCGGGCCCGGTGTCCGCATATACCGGTATTGATAATATTTTTTTATTAATATATTTATTATTTTCATTATTTACATATTTATGTTTCTATTTATTTAATTAAATATATGTTCCTAATTATTTATTTATTCAATTTAACTTATCTAATTTGATTTTATATCATTTTATTACCATTGATATCAGTACTTTTTAGTTAGTTTAGTAATGTTATTATTTATTTCTTTTCATCGGAAAAGTTGATAACGCTTTGGATTTCTACCATTTCTTCTCCGTGTATCATATATATATATATATATATATATATATATATAGTAACAGCAATTTTTTTTCAATTGTTAGATTAAACTTTAAACCGTTGTATCTTAGAAATGATTAAAGATATCTTTCTGGAATTCCCGAGGTTTTTATAACACTATTGAACTCTTTGAAAAATAAGAATGTATTTCGCTCTAAGCTGAAATGAACCCTCTTGCTGTTGGGTCCTTCTGATCCATGTTTTCTTTCTACTGTATTTTTTTATTTAAAATTATTCCCTGTTCTCTTGATAGTCCTTGAATGTAATTGAAGATGGAAGCCAGAGTATGAATGTTGGTACCATTTACTTAAATCCTGAATGATCTTTTTCCTCATTTGATAAGCCATAGTGGGGCTGACACAGAACGATTTTAACCTGTTCTCTTTACAGCTGAAAAACTCTAAGGATTTTTCAGTGAAACTTACGAAATGGTATCAAGATGGCTAAACGTCTTTTAGTGTTTTGTTTTTGTTTTTTTTCTTCTTTTTTGTTAACATTTTGTGGGATGGACAATTATCCCATGCTGTTACACAATTTGGAAAATTTTACTGTTATACCCGAGATTTTATATATATATATATATATATATATATATATATATATATCCCCAGGACAAAAGTAGCTATTTAATAAGCCATAAACCAACAACTAAGATTGCCAAGGAGAAACAATTTGAAAAACAATGCAAAAGAAAACACAAAGAAAAGACACACTTCCCACTACAAAAACCGAAAGTACTCAATGGCTCTATGAATTAGACAGAGCAGTAATACTAACAAACCAAAGGCCACTATAATCCAAATCTTCATTCTGGTGTTCTAACGATCATTTGCATGCTGCTTTCTTTGTTTTTGCGTATTTATAAATATATATTCATTCCTACGATCTCAAATTTTGTGAGTAGAAACTTCTTTTCATGTTTACATTTTGTCCCATACTCGTATCTCTTGCTTAGGAAGTTCCTGGGTTCTTCATAAATAAGCTGTAAATTCTCCGCCAGACATAACCTGCAACACTTCAGTTTTTTTTTTTTTTGGGGGGGGGTTGTTTTGTTTTTTTTTTTTTTTTTTTCGCTACTTCCATAATCATTTAATCCCCAATCTTTGGCTTCCATCAGCATGGCTGATGCTAACCTCCAGGAAAGTGATACGTTGCGCGTTCTCGGGTTAACATTAAGTGGAAAGACTATATTGAATGCATTGCTTGGTCAGCTGCTAAGAAAGCTGTTTCACTGTGTAGTCAGACATTTTTTCTCCAGAATCTATCATATCTATAAGTCTACAATTCATCCATGCTTAGAATATTGCTGTCACGTATGGTTCGACGTCGCTACCATTTACCTTGAGCTCCTCGATAAAATCGAAAGAAAAATGAGCAATATTATCGGTCCTGACCTGGCGGCTCGGCTTCAGTCATTTTCCCACCGCGGTAAGGCTTCCTCGTTGTGCCTTTTCTATAAATACTTTCAGGGTAATTATTCGGGTGAGATCTGCGCTATGGTACCTTGACTTAATGAATTTAAACGCAGTATTAGACTGGCGTCCGGATCTCATCAATTTACATTTGAGTTAGCTTGATGTAACCGTAAGTTCTAGGCTAGCAGTTTCTTCTCTCACACTTCAAGCTTGTGGAGCTCACTTCCAGCTCCATGCTTTCTAGCCAACTTTAGTCCGCAAAAATTTAAACGCAATTTGCTGTCTTCCGGATTACTCTTTTCTCTTCCCGCTCATTACTAATGTTTGTTTCTAAATCTTACACACTCTGTAGACCTTTTTTGCCATAGCGGCTTTACTGCCATGCATGGAGTTATACTAATTTTTTTTTTTTTAAAAGTACCTTAAAATCTTTGTGCTTATCTTGTACTTGGCATTTTCCATCGACATTTTATGATTAGAAAATATATTTTCTATGGTATTTAAATGGATTTATAAAGAAATTATATAACTCGCTTAACATGCAGTCATGATTTTCAGTAAAATGTAGTCAATCAAAAAGAATTATAAAATCTTGCAGTCACTAGTATTTGCAAGCAGTCATATATATATGTGTGTGTGTGTGTGTGTGTGTGTGTGTGTGTGTGTGTGTGTGTGTATGTATGTATATGTGTAATGAAGGGTTTGGTAATCCGTGTGGATAATTCCAAAGAGCTCAATGTAACAAAAGAGCAAATATTAATTAATTGAGAAAGAGACAGATATTTTTCCTTGTTCATCAGGTCACATCTGTGGTAGCTAGAGGTTACATGACTATAATGTATCTCTTATTTAATATATATATATATATATATATATATATATATATATATTCCATTTGCAACGGCATGTGATTAATAATCTGAGATAGTCAAAAGGAGTCAAACGACTGGGAAGAGGAGAAAGTGCTGACTGCAGATGGCAGCATAATCATCATTCGTAGAGCCTGACACATACTCCGCTATAATACAAGTTTGATTGATGCCAAGTATGCCATGAAGATGTTGACCACTATAAAACACTATCACTCAGCACGTTAATGGTGTTACGACGTGGTTCAAGTCTTAAACTAATGATTTATTTTGCTTATCTTGATAAGATAACCATGAATGTTCAAGGTGAGTCTGCTACCTAATACCTGTAAAGAGTTAATATTGCAAAAGCATAATTAAAAATGTATTCACTTGAAAACTAATTATGTTTGTCAGTCATTGATTAATTTTTATTGAAGAAAATGGCACTGAAATTCGTGCGGCTGAATGAAAAATTTATCTTTTAGTATTTTAACATGAGGGCATCAAAAATGAAGTGATCATATGCATTTGATCGAAACTTCTGTTATATCTTTACTATGTCGCCACATGATCGTGTAGATCATCGTCTCTCTGTTTCCCTCTCTCCCTCTCCCCCTCTCTGTGTTCCCCCCTCTCTGTCTCTCTCTCTTCCTATCCCTCTCCCTTTCTGTCTGTCATGAAGTGATTTCGGCGTGGTCCGAGCAATTTTTTTTTTTTTATTTCGCACGTACTTAACCATGTACCAAACCTTCTCCACGGAGAGGAACTACATACATAGCATCAGTCGTAACTGAGTCTTTTCGCTGACCCTCGGCAGAAGATCAGTGAAGTATATGTGTGCCTTGCTTATCTTCGTATTTTCAAGTTAACTTTCTGCTGTTCAAACAACAGGACGTTTGTCAAGTCATTTGTCGCCTCAGTCCGACGTTTCAATCACAGTCGGACTGTTAATCGTTGCTTTCACGAGAATTTATGGACAAAAAAAACAAGGAACCCTCCAGAGTGCTATGATAATTGTTATATAATTGTCTCATTTACCGTCAGCAAACGCGTGCACTTTTAAAATAATTTTCTAATTGCATCAGTTATAATCTTGTAATGAATAAGTAATCGAGGATTTTATCTCTACAAGCAACTGCAATCAACTGCATTGACAGAAGAAAGATTACTTTTTAATTCATTAAAATTATATACGAATAAAGAAACAAAACAACCTTGTGACATTTACTTTTTGCTAACTGAAGTGGATCTTTAAATAGATCTTGAATTCATTTCGTGTCTTGATCGGAAAACCTCAGTTACGACTCGGTATACGATGCAATAATTTATATGGCATTTGTAAATAAATGTTTATTTTCGTATTTCCGTGTTAATGGGCTTATGTCTGAGACTAATGTAAATATTAATGAGAATTTTATAAAAGATCTCTTCTTTTTTTTTTCTAAGGACAGAAAGTAAATATTTGCATCAACCACAATGCTTGTCTCATGTTCTGTGTGCACTATCTTTCCCATGACAGAGTATGATTCGCTTTAAGCAGGCCAGCGTTTTTTCAGATAATTCCTTCATTGTAAAATATCGGTCCATTCTCTAACCATCTTCACTCCAGTATCAGGGGAAGATTTCTCTTTCCTTATGGTTTAGGCACGTAAAAAGCTTGTAGAATAACCTCAACAGCAAAAACGTTTTCAGTTCACCTAACAATACTCGTGACATTACCGATTCTTCGAAAAGTTATAATCTGCGGTGCGTGCGCGCAAACACACACACACACACACGCGGGTGCGCACACTTTAGTTAATTTTAGCTGAGGATTTTATGAAAATACTTAGTGGCAATATAACGCTAAAATAATGGAAATTGTGTGTGTATATATATATATATATATATATATAAGTGATCCAAAACGGAAGCGACAAAGAACTTTACTGTGACTGTTAATTTCACGCGCGAAATGATCCTTAGACGGTCCAATGAACAAAATCTTACTCAAAATAACTAAGCCACGGTATATGAAAACTGAAACGTTACTAGATTTTTTTTCTGGATTGGATATTTTTGTATGGGGCTGTCTGGGCAATTTAGCACAGGCTGTGGATATTCCGTTTTAGTTTGTTTGTTTTTTTTTCTTTTTCGCTGAGTTTAGGTAGTTCTCTGTGTTACTTTTTTTTTTTATCTTTGCTCTACCCTGATTTTTATTTCCGAATGAAGAACAAAGTTAAAAGCGGTTATAATCGCCGCGGGTGTATAAAATTAACTTCCCATTGTGATACTTTTACTTACTCGTGTGATTCGCCATGTTCGCAAAATAAAAAATAAAAAAAATACTTAATAATTAGGTAATTAAAGTAAGCAAAACAGAATTGACCGGAATTTGAACTCCATTAACCGATTCCATTCAGTGTATCTGTCTATATTTCTGAGATGAAAGAAGGCCGGAGCGTACAACGGCCGAAACGTTGTAATAAATATAGTGACAAAGATGAGAACAATGGTCCAGTAGTCCGAATAATGTAAATAGTGTCCATTTAGTTTGTTACACTACCTGCACTCTCTAAAATAAAGATCTGAACATCAAAACTGCATTTTTCTCTGTTTTTTGCAATAATAATCCCTCTTTACAGGGCCTAAGTGTCACTCAAAGTAGAGGGTTACTGACTAAGATTTAAGGGGCACAGTTTATATGTAGGGAGGATAACTGTTGACACTAGACTTGAATGAAAAGGTTAAAACTGCAATGAGCTGGGAAGCATCCTTCTGGGAGTTGGTTCCACGAAGTAGCGGTTGGTTAGAAGTTGAGTGAAATTTACACAACACGAAGGAAATGAAGATGGTTCGCTGCAAGACAGGTCTTTACTGTGAAGTTTAGAACTGTTGTAACTACGAAATGTAGTTCGTCTGAACACTTCATGAGAATAGCGACAGCAGCGAGAGACTTGCGACGTTTCATCTGTGGGAAAAATGTTTGAAGGGTGTAAAATAATCAGCCGCAAGGCGGCGTAGACTTCTTTTTTGATTCTATAAAGACTGGAGAGTGAGGAGTAGACATCTTCTGCCCATGTATAGCAGCAGTACTCCATTTTTCGGTCTGATCTGGCTCCTGTACAGGCAGAGGATAACAGAAATCAGGTACTGAATGGAGCTGTATAGAGAACCGACCATTTTTCCAGCACTTTCAGCGATGAGTTGTATGTAAGAGTTCTACTTCAAATTTGGGTTGATCTTAAGTGTAAATATGCGGCCAATGCACGGTAACTCCCTGAGTGAACCCCCATTCATCGGGTTAGGCAAAAATATAGGGTCTGCTCGGTGATGACGGAATGTCGCAATCTTGGTTTTTGATGCATAGAATGTGACCAGCCAGTTTTCCACATATTAAATGATGACCACGCACACACACTATTTACATTATTGGGACTATTGTCCTCATCCTTGTCGACATCTGTGTATGAATTTCTGGGTATTATAAACCTAATGTCATCAGTCATTATTTACCAGTGCTCATATTGGAATTGTTGTTCTTGTTATCGCTTTTCTTTGAGCCGACCAAGTATAGAAATGAATACAATATGGAAACTAGTAATAAGGAGTGCCAGAGAAAAGCGATAATAACAAAAATTGCAATATGAGCTCTGGTAAAAAAAATGTTGGCTGAAGACATTAGGTCTATAATACCCAGAAATTCATACACAGATGTACTCAAGCACACGTGGCACAGTGGATAAAGGCGTTAGTTAGATCCAGTAACAGAACCCAAAGAGTGTGAGTTCAATACCCGGTTAAAGCGGTGGGGAACTTGGGGAGGAAAATTATAACTATATAATTATGGAACTGATATCCGTTAGACATGGCACGTGGAACTAGCGTGCGATATAAAGGTTTCAGTTCCAATCAGCTGAAGAAGGCCAGAGCGTACAGCGGCTGAAACGCTGTAATAAATATGGCGACAAAGATGAGGATAATTATCCCAATAAGGCAAATAGTGTACATAATACCTTATCTCAAAAATATAGACAGATACACACACACACACACACATTTATGTGACCTCACCTTGAACTTTAATTCGAGGAGAATTTTAACTAATATTGTTATCTTAACTTAATCCATTCTTCCTATATGATCCAATTTTATTTTCTCGCATTTCTGTGGGAATCTCGATTTCTTGCTTTTCTGCCAATTAAAATCTTCAAAAATTTAAATGCAACCTCAGTCGCCATGTATCTTTTTTTATTGTTATTTTCTCGCGTCTCCTCACTAAAATCTTCTCATCTTCCACTCCCTGTAAACCTTTGCGTCTTAGTGGCCTTATCGCCTTTCTTGGGATGAAATGATTAAAAATGACATAAATTATGCATGCAGCTCTCTGGAATCAAGGATCGTTATTAAGCCCAGATAAAATCCTGGATTTCTGATGTTGAGGATTAACATAGCTGATATTTCCCCACTTTCACCCCTCTGCCCACCACCGGCGCGGTAATTAAATTTTCGAAATATCTCTTTCCAAAGGACTCTTCGATAATCCTCAACATGATGTCCCTACTGTCAATGAATTCCGTTTCTGTCTTTTTATGCAAGTATTTAAAAGTTATCGATGTGTGCATAGCGTGGTGGTTATCGAAGCGCAAAGTGGGCTTGGTGTGCCGGTTGAGGCAGTTACATTGGCACTTGTGGGGGGAAAAAATCATGAATCTATCACTCAGCTGAAAGTGAATACCAGGACAGACTCGGCTGTCTAGTTTTCGATGTCTGCTTGTCAACGAAAACGGATTTTCTGTCAGGCTGTTTTGCCTTAGAAGCACCAGTGCTTCTACAACTGCATTTCATTTGGTATCTCTCCGGCTCTAATGCGTTGCGGGATTCGTGTGGTGACACTGCAAACTTGGTCAATATGGAAAGGAAGTTGTGGAGCTCCATCATCACAGTACAGAAATGATGACTTTCTGTTCGTATTTCAAACTCTTTTCGCCGAGTTTTCTGCTCTTTTAATTCTATTTTCTCTTAATTTTTAGTTTAGTTATTTTTTTTCAATAGTTCTAGTTTCACTTTAATTATTTGAGTTTTTAGCTGATTTCGTTTGTTTTAGCTTAATCTTTTTACTGCAATTAGAATTGCCAAATCATATTTTCTACTTTATTTTCTTATCTATCTATATCTCTGAGATGAGGTATTATGATTACTTGCATTATTTACATTATTCGGACTGTTATCCTCATCTTTATTGCCATAAGTGAAAGGATAATCAGAGAAAATGCAAAGGATTTGAGGTCGATATAACATTAGGACAATCTTCAAAAAAATTAACAAATATATACAATCTATATACAATTTCCATTATTTTAGCGTTATATTGCCACTGAAATTAACTTCGCAGACACCTCTTCCGAGTAAGACCAACCCCCATAGAAGAGAACATGACTAAGGACTGAGTATAGGCTATCCCGTGCTGCTATGGTAAGAAATACAAAGGAGAAACAGTCCCCCTATAAGGTAAGACAAGAGGGAAATAGAAAAATCAAGTGTAACATACCACATATAGAGGAGAAAAAAGTTAATAACCGCACCCTTCTTGTGGGATAAGGTTGAAATAATAGCATCAGTTAAAAATACGAAAACTTAAGGAATCAAACGCTAGGTCAAAAAAATCTCATGAGCCGACCAAGCATAGACATGAATAAAATATGGGAACCAGTAATAAAGAATACTAAAGAAAAGCAATAAAGAATAAAAATTCCAATATAAGTTCTGGATAAAGATGTTGGTTAGATCCAGTGACAAACCCAAATAGTTGAGTTCAATGCCAGGCCACAGCAGTGAACCCAACTTGGAGAATTGAGTTAAAGGATTATAAAGATGAGAAGGGATGGCACATGGAACTAGAACAATCTACCTCAGTGGAAAAATAAAAGAGTAAAATCGAAATTCCAATCGCCTGAAGAAGGCCGGAGCGTACAACGGCCTGAATCTGAATATGACAATGAAGATGAGAGTAATAGTCCGAATACTATAAATAATGTAAGTTATTTTTTCTTATACTACTTCGCCTGGAATCTGCGTTTATTTCTCCGAGAAATTCTATGCATTACTTTGATTTTATTAAAATGTGTTCTCTTCTAGCGAAACATTTTAGTTTCAATCGTAAAAACGAAGTTGAATCTGCAATGAACACATTCGCTTATCACGTTGTATATGAATTTTGTTAAAAGCGATTTATAAATCGACTTGGAAAATCCTCAAAAGGGAAATATGAAATGATAGTGATTTCTTCTTTTAGGTTATAAGCGCGAACGCAGGTTTGTCGAGTTATAACAAGAGAATACAGACTAGAAACATACATCCATGTTCATTCAAGTTTCGATCTATATTATTAAGATAAGTAAACACAATGTTTTTAAGAAATTTGAAGTCTCGTGAATTATATATGTGCGTGTGTGTGTGTGTGTGCGTAAATGAAAAATAAACGTTAAGATGATACAATAAAATGAAAATATCTGACTATGCTACCCATAATGCACCATTGTCCAATATATATATATATAGCCGCAATACATGGCCTGAAGATTACGTCCACGCATGTTTGCCGCGTGGTGTTAACCCAAGTCCCCACGTTCATATTTACACACGCTCTGTCCCTTTTACTGAGAACCTTTACCCGTAAATATAGAAAATCTTAACACTATTTTATTACACACACACATCATTTTATATATATATATATATATATATATATATATATATATATAATAAAATAGTCTTAAGATTTGCTATATTTATGGGTAAAAGTGCTCAGGGACGGAGCGTGTGTATTTATGAACGTGGAGACTAACACCACGCGGCAAATGTGATTCTAGTCGGGTCATGTGTTGCAGCTATATATATATATATATATATATATGGGGACAAAACATTTTTATCAAAAAGTTTGACCTATTTCGCTGGCTTTATTTCAACTTCAGACATTTTGTGGGGAATGAGTGAACACAAGTGAAATGTTGTAGTCTCTCGAATTCTATTCGCTTTTTCGTGATCAAGACGAGTGCAAGTTCGTATTTTTTTTCTTTTTTATTGGTATGATCCTATGCAAGGCAGTAAAGCCACTAAGACACGAGGGGTTACAGGGTGTGGAAGAATTAACACAAGCATTAATAATGAGAGAGAAGAGTAACCCGGAGGACAGTAATTGACACTACATTTAAATTTTAGATTAAGGAAGTTCCATCTGCAATAATAAAAAAAAAAAAACTGCATAGAGCTTAGTGCTATATCTAGCCGGCTCAACTGAGAATTGATGAGATCTCGACACCAGTCTAGTACTGCGATTAAATTAAAAGATTCTAGGTACCATAGCGAAGGGCTCATCCGAGCAGTTAACATGAAGATTTATAGAAAAGACACTGAGAGGAAACCTTTAAATTGAGTCACGAGTTTGACCCTCACTCGTTGACCCCGTGCATGGAACCTCTTACCAAATCTTTGTGCTTAGTAAATAGCGAGATTGAGCCAGGAATATCTGTATTCGGTGTTGGCTGCTTGTGTTATCAATTATTTGCAAACATAACTTGCTTGTGTACAAGCTTATACATATGAAATGGATGATGTAATCGTGGGTTTCGTAAAAGTGTACATACCAAATTGCAGCGAGTACATTTACTTTTCAGCTCATTTTTGGTGATTTGTTTTGTTTTTTTTTTTTTTTTTTTTTTGTTTTTTTTTCTTTTCTTTTGAGAAAAGTAAATTTCACATTAATTAATCACTTCGGTATCGATCCGTATCGATCAGCTCTGAAATAATGGAGCAGACACAATTACTGATACGAAGCTTGTAATTAATCAGAAGTTGGGCATGTTACTCAGACTGTCAGTATTTACTAATTTTGTTCGCCGCACGTGCGAATCTTTCATTAGCGCGCGAATGGACACATATGTAGCTTGTTTTCTATGTGCAGATAGATGTACTGCTGTTGATTAGCGCGACATTCTCGGGAGTAAGCTGGAACTCGAGGGACGCTGATTAATTTCTTAGGGAGGCATGAGCGCAGAAGATTAATCTTTCGTTTTTTTTTGTTTTTTTTTTCAATTAATTTTTCTTTTTCTTTTTCTTTTTTTTATTTTTTTTTTTTTTTTTTTTTCAGATTCTTTTATTACTAATAGTACCCGTGATAATTTCACGCCTTTGCTATCTGAATTTTCTGAGGAATCGTAATTCTTAAGTTAATCACTGAATAAGCCACTTGCCGGTTCTGCGACTCAAAAATAACCGTGAAAATTCTATTGCATCGTTAAATATTTGAGTTTAACATCTTTAAAAAAAAAAAAAAAAAAAGTACTACAATAACAAATTAAAAATCAATACAGGTAATTATTTAAAGTAAAAGTATACAAAGGAAAAGATTGAAAATTGGCGAAGTTTTCCATTTCAACGAAGCAGATGTTAAACGCATGAGAGCATTATCGCCTACTCTGTATTCTTTTGTCACTAAAACCAAATGCCGTCTCTAGATCTTTTTCTTCCGTCTTTCCTTGAAGTCAGAACGAAATAGCCCACTCTTTATACGAGATAATTACTATGCACACTAACGTACAGGAATAATTCTTGTTCTTTAGCTGTGCTCATCTCTCTCTCTCATATATACTCGATTCTTCCGTTGATTCTCTACGCATGAGGGTCAATCATTGCTAGAAATCGAGACCCCGGCGCCAGCATATATTTGATTATTCTGGTGAAGGTTTTGTGCAGAACAATCCACACTTTTTGAAGGTCCGAATACTGAGACTTTGTGCACTACGCGCCACAAGGTGCCCAAACGACCCTGCGCAGGTTTTGAGTTCAGAGTTGTCCTTCTCAGCCAGTTGTTATCCAAGACTATAGAACCCAGTCTGTCCTGCTATTTACCCATAGCTGGAGGGAGAAGAGGATTCATAACTTTCTCAATGATAAGTGAATGTAATGGATTCGACTGGAATTCAAACTCGGCTCTCGGATTCTTCAATCCAAGCCGCTATCTATTACTCATCTATATATATATATATATATATATATATATATATATAGCTTCTAGTAGTGGAAGATACTTTATGGGGAAACTGATAGTAATGCCTGAAAGTTTAGAGTCTTGCCTTGATTAGGTGCTACGACTTCAATCACATTCCCACGGCCATCACATGGATTTCATATATCTTTTCTATTTTTTCATGGCAATTGTTTCAATTAGCATTCCTCTTTGGTACTTTGACTGCATTAATTTAAGCGGACTACTAGACTGGCACACACATCCCATCGTTTTAGTGTTGAAATCATGTTCTATTCTAATAATTACTTTTCCCGCCTCTTGAATCTCTCTTCCGGCTTGTCTGTCATCTGTGATCTTAAAAAAAATAACTATAACATCAATCGGAATTTCACTGTCTTTTATTGTTTTTTCTCTTTGCTAACGTCTTTTCATTTTCTTTCACTCTAATACATTGCTCGTAAGTGGCACTATTGACTTGCTTGGAGTGGTTTTATTTATTTTAAACGACCTGGGTATGACGATTAGCTACATCCGGCAGCAAGAGATGTATTGGGAGGTTTTGAGGAGCGTAGAACCACTTAATTGCTGTTGTTCCCAGGTTTCACCCTGATCCGCGTTGGTAGAATCTGTTGGGACCCAAATTATGGGCAAATATTTAGTCTCTAAACTGAGGTCACAACACTATGAAGGTACAACCTTTTTTTTTTTTTTTTTTTTTTTTTTTTTTTTTTTAGTAAAAATACTAGCAATATATTTCTGTAAAGAAAAAAATATTAACAGCAATACATTTTTGTAAAGAAATTAAATTTCTGCATTAAATGTCCCATAAGATGTTGATATGCCCCTAAACATATATGCTATTTTAAAGGCATCAGTGTATAATGTATTTTGTAGTGACTGAATCTTTGATAGTAAGAATTCTTAAAGAACATGATTTATCTGTTACGATTACTTGAATATTTGTCATACGTGAGAGAACACGAACTTGAATCGTCTTGCCAAACCCACGTGCGTGTCTGCCTGCCATAGCAGAACGTTTGAGCTTAGTATTCTCTCAGCTACGTCGAAAACAAAAGAAATAGGAAGTTCTTCTCAAATACTTTTCAGTTGCTCTTTTAGACATTTTTTTTTCTTTTTTGCTATTCACATAAGAAATTTTATCGTTAAATGAAAGATAAGTCACCTCTATGTTCGTTTTTAATCTTTCTCTGCCAGCATATATTCCCCCGTTTAAGTTAAAGAGATAAATACGCCGACCTGTCACAACTATTGCCCTAGCGATTAACACAAGCATTCCATCACGGCTTAGAATTTACTTAATGTTACTGATACAACGCAGAATATAAAAGCTTTCCGATATCTCTCTCCTTTATGAAAATGAAAGTTACTTCTCGATATGTTCTGGTGCAAAAGACACGATTATTTTTTTAAAATAAGTAATTCGTTTATAAGCCACTGTACTAGAGTCTGATTACATACACTACTGACGTCGGTGTGTCTTAAACAACTCCAAAGGCAAAGAAAATATAAAATTAAGAGTTACTAAATAAGTTATTTTATATTGTAATCAAAAACTGCACCAATTCTACGAGTTCACTTGCATTGAAATGTCTTTCTTTTTTATTTATTTATATAATCATTCTTTTCGTTTCTTTGAGAACGTTTGGAAGTGGAAGCATGCTAGTCTCTTAACCCAGAGGTCCGTATCTTTAAATTACTCTTTGCTACCAGTAGCTTCTGAAGAATAAATTTGTTGAAGCAATTTTCTATTCAAACTGACAAGAATTACACTTGAGGATAAATTGATTGTTTGGTTGATTTATTTAATGGTATATCAACTCCTTTATGGGTCATTTAATACTGACGTTTAATTTTCGTGTGAGCTTTGAAGTAATAAAAATGTTATTCTTCTTTCACAATTGAATAGATGGTAAATGATATTCAGCTTTTGTGTATATGTTTGTGTGGACATAATTACTAGATGCGGTGCTGATACAATGTTTTATCATGTAGTTTCAAGTTATATTTTACAATACAGTTGGATTTAAGAAATTGTGGGATATTATATGGATTAATGTCCTGAAAGAGTTCTTTCATTTGGATGGTTTTATGTTAGAGGCATATCAATCACGATAGTTTATTTAATGTCGAAATCTAAATAATTTGAACACAAATTTATGACTTCGACTAGATATATTTTGAATACAGTTGTATGCTTTCAGCTACTGATAAAATGTCTCACTGGTCCTTTTACTATATTTATTATTGTCTTTTTATATATAAAAAGGTATTGTATTTTTACTAGTAAAATGTATTGTATATTTTCATATTTCTGTTGTTTGGGGGTAGGTTCACTATTTACCCATAGCTGGGACCTTATCAGGTGCTACAGCCCCGAGTCTTAGTGGACCTTAGAACAACGACAATTAGGTCCTCAAAACCTCCCGTTCAGAGGCCTTGCTGCCAGATGTGGTTTGTCGTCATACCCAGGAATTAGGATAAATTGAAAGAGATTATGTTGAACTCAATTGTAGAGTACATTTTAATTCGTTGCTAATTAGATTTGGTACTTGGTGAGAACAACCAATGTCAACAAGGTGATTTACTAATGACATCTAATAAGGATTGAACACACTACTCACTAGTCACTGATCTGTCGGGACAAGTTTGCTAACCATTATACCATTTCGCAATGACCAACCTTCCCTCAAACTTACATATTTTAAACTGATATAAGAATATATAAGTAACGTGGGTACTAATTTTTTGCGCTGGAAGCAGCCAGGTACGATGGTATAATGTCTAGGTTTGAGGAATCGGAGAACAGATTTCGAATTCCTGTCGAATTCATTACATTTCCTTACGTGCTAATACTCTTGGGGGAAAGTATGAATTCAATTCTTTTCCACCAGCTATGGGTAAATAGCAGAACAGACTGGGTTCTATAACTTTGAGTGGAGACGGAAAAGAACTCTGACTTCAAAACCGGTCTGGAGAGGATTCGGCTCCATCAGGTTATTTTACCCAGCTTAGTCCGCATGGTGCCCTTACGACCCTACAGGTCACTGGCTATACACAAAGCAATGTAAATTTGAAGGAATTATATGCAAAGATTTGGGAGTGAACCCTTTAAACCACGAAACATCTAGTAGTTAATCTGTAGAATTATACCGAAAGCACATACTTTTCTGGGGTCAGACCATCCTGGAAAGGGTTGGGCTCCGTTAAGCTATTTTGCTCAAGACACATCACTTCTACTGCAGTATATATGGTATCCCTACAACCCAAATGGGTTACAGGACTCTTGATGGTGATACTGATCAAAATCTTGAATTTCTTATAATAGAAAAACCGTGAATACCTGGATAAATGATAAAATAAGGTTATGACTTTTGTTATAATATTTGGAATATTCAGAAAATCAAAGGTATAATTTACTTATGCGATTGACCGACTCTATAGTTTCGCGCTAAAATGTTTATCACATCAAGATAAACTTCAATGTCCAATCGGATTTAAGGGGGATGTAATGGAAGGCGGTTTGGAATGAGGACTGATATTAGTTCTTTATATTCATTTACACGCAAATACCCTTAAAAAGGTATAGATTCATCACTTCACCCAGTTAACTCTGAGTTAAATAGTAAGAATTGTATCTGAAAATAGGTGTTAATGCAATATTTACTCGCAAAAAATACAATATTTTATTTTAAAAAAACAGTGTTGATAAACCGTAAAAAACAAATCCGTGTTAAATCTACTCATATTACGTAATAAATTTTCGACTGAGTTTACTTCTCCGGATGGTAGTGACAAAACTATCTAGCATATTGGGTGACGACTTGGGAATAAGATTCAGTAAACTTGAATGTGCGGGTGGTGTAATGTATAATGCTTATTGTTAATAGAACCGAGTTCGAATTCCCGTTGAGTTGGCTACATTCACTTATGCGCAAATACACTTTGGAAAGGTATCAGTCCAACTCTTGTCCCCCACACCAAACCTTGGGTTAATATACCTTGTATCACTAAATCATTATGTAAAAAAAAATGTACACGAAGTATTTAGATTTCGACCTTTTAAATAACGCATACAAGTTAATATGGCGTTAAACAAAGACTACTACCAAACGGCTTTGACTAATTTTTTTAGCGCTTCAATTTAAATATCACAACACCTGTCGGTGATCTATCGGAAGAATAGTAATCGAATGGTTATCGTTGAGACTGTATATCTAATGTTCTATTTGAACTGGTGTTTTTGAAAAAGATGAAACCACTTCTCATTTTTTTTATATCTGAAAAACACTGCCATGGTTGTTAAAGAAGTGTTGGTAAGCGACTACTTGGCAAATTTCCTATTCATAATTGCTCAGCCTATGCAGGAAGTAAGAAAACAAAAGTCTGTTTTATTGTCAGACTAATTAAAAATATACCAACCATTTTTAATCCAGGCTAAAAAAAAATTTACAGATAAAACAAAAATGTTTTGTCTGTCAGGTTTTTCCTTAACTGAGGATTATTAAAGATGGTTGTTTCCAAAACTTTTTCGCTATACAATCTACAGACCACGTCAAATCATATTTGAACAATGTTTTAATATATCGAAATTCACGTCAGAAATATGGACAGGGGTGTGTAAAAGTAGGTATACAGTAATGAGAAACAAAACGCCTTATATTGATTATGCTAATCATATCAATACTGGTATAATACTTACTATATATCCACTTTTACTGCCTGTTGTTTTTAGCTACTTTCTGTACTAACAAAGGACAGTTAACTAAAAAGCAAAAAAATACATATCTGGTTATACAATTTAACAAGAAATTAAATGTAGGCTTTGAGATTTTAACATTTTCACAAGATATATTGAAAGCTGGCAAATTGGGGAGTAAACAACTCAACGAGTTTGAGGGAATGGATAAAAGTCGAAGGACAAAGAAAGTGGTCGTAAAGGAGCATGTTACTTCGAGCAATAAAAGATAGAAAGTTGTAGTGATTTTCTAAGCGCTGCTTAGATGTGGCACAAGACCGGATGTATGGAGCACCCAGTGAGGATCGAACTCTCTACTCAGTCGTAATGTTCTAGCAAGACAAGCTTGCTAACCATTACACCACACTGAGGTGCCCAGAAGATTTTCCAAGCGTAGCTTAGATGTGGCGCAAAGCCGAAAGCATGGGGCATCTAGTGAGGATCGACCTCACTTTTCAGTAGTAACTGATCTAGCAAGACAAGCTTGCTAACCATTACACCACGCCGATGTGCCCCAGATAGAAAGTTGTATAGTGTCATGCTCGGTCATGTTTTGAAAGAAAGATATATAAGGAGAAGGCCATAGTGTTAGAAAAAGGTCACTGTTCAGATACAATCATGATTATTGCTCCGATCTGTATCACGTAATATGTATGTAATCATTAACCCAATAATGCACGGCGCTCGATTTTATAGGGTGAATATTAATGGATTATAGGTTTTAAAAAAATGTATAATACACTATTTTATTTTTAGAGACCTATAATTACTAACTCGTTTATATATAATATATATATATATATCGTATTTTACGAAGGCTTTCGCTAGGCTAAATGGAATTAATATTTTTATAAATCATGTCATGTGTAAATCGCCTGGAGATATGCACTGTAATAATGTCATTATTAAAGTACACTATTAAATGAGCAATGCTTGTGTTTGTATTGCTACAAAATCAGTACAACACGAATATTAAGAATCGGCAACATTTTTCTGAATAAAAGCTTCAAAGAATTTTAATATCATTCAATACAAAGAAAAGGCAGACAATTTTTAATATATATTATGATACGTACATCAAAGAATATAAACTAATAGACAAAGTGGCAATAACCACTTTTTAAATGTTATCGATATCATAGCAAATCTATGAGCCTCTATTGACATATATAATGCAGGACTCACTAAGATGTGCATTAAGGTTATGGTGCCTGGAAAAGGAAGTAGAGGACAAACAGCTTGGGAGATAATATAATTATATGGTCACCAAGTAATGCGTGCCAAACACTAAAATAAGCTTGCTAAATATCATATCAGTCGGGAAATAAGACCTTTTAATTCGCAATCCACCACTGGCAAAATGGTGAATATTTGTAACTCCCTATCCTTTTTAACCCCTATAAAATGTTGCTTTTTAACTCTCCTAATCTCTGCTCTACAAACTATTTACGCAAGCTCATTAGGTATGATAACTCTTTTTTTTTTTCTCTCATTCTACGTAAAGTTTCTTTTTGTTTCAATTTTCTCTAAATCTTCGTTGCTCACGTGTTCAGTCCATGGTATTCAACCTCCTTATGTAAAACCACCTTGTTGCTGCCTCCAGTCTTGTTATCGGTAATGTGATCGCCCGGCTTTCATTGATATTGGAGTACCGCTATTACATAAAGGTTCAGTTCATAAGTTTTAGAAGATAGCTTAACGAATGAATACCTATATTCCTTATCACAAAGACAGGCTCAACTCCGATGTCTAGTCTATGGAACCTTAAAGTAAACAACAAGAACATCGGGGATATATTCCCGATACATAAAATTCCCACTCTAAGATAGGCAATAAAAAGTGTTTCTTGACGCCTACAGCGAAACAGTGTTCAATATTTTCGGTGTGATGACTAGAATTCAAAATAAAACAGGTACTGTTGCATTTTACACTATGGGAATATTTAAAGAAGTCTGTTGTAAAGAGGTTCGAACCACAAAACGCACAACTTTTCAACAGTTAATGATTATTTTGCTCTCATTCTGATAGTAAAAAGAACAACTGGGTTAATATGGAAAACGCCATATTAATTCAGTCGCCCTTTTTATTTTAATTCATTGCGTGATTTGTTTGTGGTCTCGTAGAAGACCTAACAAAATTCAATACAGATTTAAAATCTTTATTTGATTTTTTTTTTTTTTTTTTTTTTCTCTCTCGAAGGGCTATTTTCAATTTATTGCAATTTTTCTTGCTTTCAAATCTGATTCCTTTTTCATGAAGGAACTGCCTTTTATCAAGTATATTTTCTCATTGTTACCGAGGCTCTTGTAATTCTAAACACTGTTGTCTGTCTGCGCAAGTCAATCGCGTGCTCGCTGTTAAAATATTGTCTATCGTTGTTTTAGTTTTTTTCTTTTAAACCTTAAATTAAGCGACAATGCACGCCAAGCAGTGATACCAAAGAGAAGTCGTTTTAAAAGTATTGCATGCAAATGGTTACTAATAAAATTATAATCTGTCTGCCGAAGAAACATTCTCATTTTGTTATGGGAATGATATGTTGTCGAATCATCAACTAAGCGTTTTTCATTTTTTAAATAAAATAGAAAAATCTAAAAACACGCATGATTTTTAAATAGTTAAGTTTTTGTTTACTTGTAAAGTTTTTAACACATTCTGGTCAATGTAATTTTTTCTCTATTCAAGATGTTCAACCTCCTGAAACTTTTTATGAATTATTATTACATAAAATCACATGTTCTTTTTTAATGGTCACAACTGTAGTGCGAATGATAGCAAGTTTCAGAATCCTCGGAGACTTCAGTCTAGGCTTCTTAATCCGTCTTTGAAACTTTCCTTCATCCAATGAAACCCTTAGTATTTTTGTGACTGTGCTAAGAGCGTCAGTTCTCAAATGCAAAGCGTATATCTAGTTTAATTATTTTCTTAGTATATTTTAATGTTTCTTTTTCGAAGTGTTTCGCTTTGTCTTCACTCTGTTGACTACTCTTAATATTATTGTACATATCTTAGTGGTATGATGAAAATTAAGTAACAGCAATTCTCTGCAATACACCTGAATTATCCCTAATAATTTATCGTATTCGTTGAAATATCAGGCCATTGTGAACAAAGGGTTTTCAGAGATGGAAGGCCTTGATAAAGAGTCCTCATTTTATTTGTTTGATAGAATAGCTTCCTAACCCTATTAAAATCAATGCAAAGAAATCTGTACAGTGTGATAACAGATCTATATAACCGACCATTTTATGAGAGAATAAGTTTAAAGTATAGAATTGGAAATATTTCAAATATATTTAGCACCCCTTTCATTTATATCATCTAACATTCTCCACCATCCTTTTATTTTGTGGCACCCTTATAGTTTATTCATTTATTTATACACACCTGTATGTGCGTCTGATTTAAATAAATTACAAATTTTGTCTGCTTATTTTTAGTATAATCAGTTAATATTCACGGATATTTTTTCCGTATAAAACAATCAACTGAGGCACGAAATGCACTGTAACAGTAAAAATCACTTTTATTTCCCAAGTATTTTCCATCTCTTTCTGAGATCATCATCAGGGGTGTAGCTATCCATTACTGAATTGCTTTTGCGTTTAAAAGCAAAGTATTATGAAACATACGATTTTCATTATAAAGAAAAAGAATGTATTGAACTGTTACGTAATATTTCTTCTCCTATACGACAATGTATGCTGAATCAACTAAGCTGTTTTAAGGGATCTTCCAGATAAAGAGCTGCAACTGTTTTTTGTTTTTTTGTTTTTTTTTTTTTACCATAAGGATAATAAAATATAGCATCTTCGTAGGAGGTGTATTGATTTATTAGCAATGATATAGGGGAAGATGTCTCTGTCCGGCATGAATTTATTGACTAATAATTCAGATGAAGTTTGACTCAATGTTTCTTGTTCGATTTTGTCGTATAATTTTACATCGACTAATTACGTCAGACGGACTTTTTGTGTATTAACGAAATTATATTTCACTTTAAAACTCTGCAATATCCAATTCCGTGATAAATTTTCTATTAGGAAGATCAAAGTTCATATTAGATTTTCCTTTGTATAATTTGACATTTTTACATGTCATTAATATATCAATGTTATTCAGATAATTGAACTTGTGTATTTGTTCTTCAGACAAGCTTTTGGCTGATCAGTTCTTCATGAGAAAAACGAACCAATGGCGAGAGAATTGTCAGTAATATACACCAACTAATCCGTTTTCACGGTGTCAAGTACACTAAATAGTAAGGCAATACCAAGTTATACATGGGAGGAATGAAGTTCCATAACATCTATATTGCAAAGCAATAAAAATCACTTTTGGTTTCAATCTATGCCAGATCTTTGTTTCCACACCTGTCGTCGCTTTTGAACGCTAATGAGGTTGAACAGTGACAGCAACCTCTCTTACAGAACAGACCTAATAAATAATAGGATGTACTGATTATGATAAACCATATACAATGCCTCTGATCGAGAGATTCAAGGTTTCGAGACAGCACCTCTTGTCATTGTTCCCAGGTTCATCCTGATGCGGGGTGTTATCACCTATTATGGTCTTAGCTACGGACAAACTGAATCCCAAAGAAAAACAAAACACGATGAATGTATATAAATACATATTTATAGCAAATTTAACAGCTATACATATTTATAGAAAAATTACCAGCAATATATTTTCTTTGAAGTTGAAGTCATGCAACTACGTTCAAAATATTAAGTTTCCGTCGTTAAATAACCTATAGATGTGTTGATATGCCGCTAAATAAAACAAAAACAAGCAAACCAATGCTAGTTGTCGGAGTCGCCTGTTAAAATCTTGCTGCCAACTTAGACTTATATGAAGTTAGTTTGGATGAGGGAAAGACAGTAGGGAACAGGATAGTCCGAGACTTTATTTCGATACAAAATATAAATTGTGTACGATAATAGAAAAATGTACTCGTGTATTTCAAAGATCATACGAAGTTTTGTAAATTATTTTAAGAGGATTGATAAAATGAAATGTGGTTTTATAAACTGATTTCATCTTGATGGTTATAATCAGATTACACCCGCTGTTTTTCTTTTAGGGAATTTCGAACAGAAACTGATGAAATTAATTGACTTTTATAATTGTAATTCGACTTTCATTAACTGAATATTTTATAGCGACTGGAGATTGAAATTACGAAATCCTGTCGTTTATTTTATTTTTATTTTTTTTATTTTTTTTATTTTTATTTTTTTTTTTTTTTTTTTTTTTCAAGCAATTAGACGTCCAAGGTTCAAACTTTAATATTGATAGAGGTTTCTTTTAAAGTCTTTTGTTTAAGGTCACGTGGAAAGTTAACAGCCTGGATTTATCACTTTCCCATGTGTTACTTTTTTTAGTTGTTTCTTTCAAAATTCTTCAAGTGATTTTTTTTTTTTTTTTTTTTTTTTTTTTGTACATGGTTTCTTATTTAGTTTTCATGATTGGCCAGTTTCTTGTTTTTAAGGATTGTCTAAAACCTAATGGTTCCATTCCTGGAATCCATTTTAAACCACTGAACCAATTTTGTACATAGATGATTTTTTTTAGACCATCGGCTACGCACACATGAATCGGTATCTGACAACGATATCAAAAAATAACATGTTTTCTCATAGATATTTGCTTTTTTACCATCTTCCGGTGTTAGATAAAACTATTCCTTGTGGAACCTATCTTGTGTCCAATTTCTGTGGAACGGTAAGAAGATATATCACAGGAACTATTTAGTTCATAAAGGAAATAGAAATTATTATTACCGAGCGAAAACAATAGAAGGATAATCAAGACGTTAGATAACGATTGACATAGCATTTACATTTTTGAAGATCGAAGTCGGCTGGAAAGCATAGGGCTGGAAGCGAATTCCACGAACGAGAAGTACGAATAAAGAAACTCTTAGCATAGAACTTTCGGTTACATCTAGTCAATGTAATTGTAAACTGATGATCAATCTAATACTGCACGTAAGTTCATAAAGACTAGCAAAAAATACATCCAAACAATTTCAATGAAAGTATTTATAAAAAAAGTCACAGGTAAGTTATGGCAGTGGAAAAGTGCCTGAATCTAAGATGCCAGATCAGGACCAGTAATATTGATGATTCTTCTTTTGATTTTATCTATAACCTCTAGGTATACTGCAGGAGCACCAAACTATACCTGGTAGCAAAATTCAAAGCATGGACGAATGATAGATTTACAAATAGGTAAGATAGATTCTGGAGAGAAAAAAAATTGTCTACTATGACATTGAACCAACATTTTTAGAAGTAGACCTAGCAATGGATTCGATATAATCTTTCGACTTCATGTCGGCCAAGAATGTAAGCCTGAGAAGACGGAACAAGTCACTCTGATGGATGTTAGTATCAGTCATGCTGATGCGAGACAGGAAAGGAGGATATTTCAGGTGATAGAAATTTTCTTGGAAATTCCTGAATTTTCTTATATATTTACCATTCTGGTAGATTCTCATCCAAATTTAAATCATATATGGAAAAAAAAAGGTGTCAGTTTAAACTGACATCAGTGGGATATGAATTGAAAGACATTGTAAAGAAGATCAACATAATGTTCTCATATTTTATACTTTTGTACACTGCAAGTCAAATGACAATTAGCTAAATTAATGGCATCGAATCACACCTTTTAACAGATTATTCACTTTTTTCTAATCATTTCATCCCAAGCAATGCAATAAGTTCACTAGGTTGCATATGCTTACTGGGAGTGTAAGAGAGTGAGAAGACATTAGTGAAGAGAAAAGATAATAAAAGAACATGATTCAGGAAGACAGAAGATGGCGATAACATTGCCTTTAGACTTTTGCAGATTGTAGGTAACAGGGAAGGAAAAAATCGGAAGGAAGTTCCACAGGCAAGAAGTGTAAGAAAAACTATTAGGATAGAACATTCTAGTAGATTCTCATCCAAATTTAAATCACATATGTAAAAAAACAAAAAGGTGTCAGTTTAAACTGACATCAGGGGGATATGAATTGAAGGACGTTGTAAAGATCAATATTATTAGATAATGTTTTCATATTTAAAACATTTGTATACCTCAAGTCACATGACGACTAATCAGCTAGATTAATGGCATAGAATCACGCAATGCCAGCCCGAGAAGGCGTAACGAGTCACTCATATGGAGGTTAGTATCGGCCATGTTGATGGGAGGCAGGAAGGAGTCTTTCGGGTGATTGATAGAGAAGTTTCTACATATTTTTTGTATATGTAACCAGCTATCTTACATTTTAAATGGTTCATAAGTAGAACCGAAGAAAAGTGTAGTAGTAATTCTTGAATTCATTTTCCGAAAGATGTTTTGATAGAAGAAATATTTGCCTAAAAAGGCTGAAGTCTTTTGTCATCTATGATGAAGACTTATCGGGAATTTGGGCAATCACTCAGGAACGAGACACGTGGTTCTTGATTTCTTTTACATCTTCGGCGCCGAGAATTCTTTTCTTTCCGTGTTGTGCTTGGGCGCTCGCAGACAACTCCGCTGGCCACCGTAAACATATCCTGATTATACGACCATGAATATCTGATTCATAGAAAATCAAACTGTATCGTCAGGTTTATTTACTGTACTGATAGGTTATAGAATAATGGGATTTTGAGAACATATACTTGTAAAATCTACCATATCAATGGTTTAAATTGCTGTAATAAGATTCCTTGTGGCGGAAATATTTTTTGTGGGGAAGTTATTGTTAAAACAAGATATTTTGTTTTGATTTAATTCAGTTTCAAGTCAGGCGTCAAATGGGTTTAAAAGGTAAACAAATTCTTGGATCCTTTACCGATTTAATTTTTAAAACTTTCCAGTTTTAGTTTTTATTTTCTCTGTTTTTAGGTAATTCAATAATTGAAATTAATATATTC
Organism: Acanthosepion lycidas; assembly: GCA_963932145.1. Lineage (NCBI taxonomy): Eukaryota > Metazoa > Mollusca > Cephalopoda > Sepiida > Sepiidae > Acanthosepion > Acanthosepion lycidas. The sequence continues at coordinate 120,446,553 of OZ010577.1, read as the reverse complement.
TTGTAGTGTATCTGATACCTAAATTATCTAGTCTGAATCTTTATCACAGAAAACGTATACAATAAAAAAATCTCCTTTATCAATGACAAAGAAATACATCGCTAATTTCATGAGACATAGGAGGCTTCCGATAAAAATAATTTTTCCGTTACTTGAAATGGTATTAATGTTTGCGTTTTTTGTTTGTCTTTATTTTTTTCTGTTTTTTTGTTTTTTTTCCCGTTTTGTCTTTTTCATTTAAAGTTGTTTTTCGTTTTGGTTTTCGATTTATTATGTCTTGTTTTTTGTTTTTTTGTTTGTTTTTTTTTTCTTTGTCTTTTTTTTTTTTTTTTCTTTTCGTTTGTCTTTTTTTTTTTTTTTTCTTTTCGTTTGTCTTTTTTTTTTTTTTTTCTTTTCGTTTGTCTTTTTTTTTTCTTTTCGTTTGTCTTTTTTTTTTTTCTTTTCGTTTGTCTTTTTTTTTTTTTCTTTTCGTTTGTCTTTTTTTTTTTCTTTTCGTTTGTCTTTTTTTTTTTCTTTTGTCTTTTTTTTTTTTTTCTTTTCGTTTGTCTTTTTTTTTTTTTTCTTTTCGTTTGTCTTTTTTTTTTTTTTCTTTTCGTTTGTCTTTTTTTTTTTTTTCTTTTCGTTTGTCTTTTTTTTTTTTTTCTTTTCGTTTGTCTTTTTTTTTTTTTTCTTTTCGTTTGTCTTTTTTTTTTTTTTTCTTTTCGTTTGTCTTTTTTTTTTTTTTTCTTTTCGTTTGTCTTTTTTTTTTTTTTTCTTTTCGTTTGTCTTTTTTTTTTTTTTTCTTTTCGTTTGTCTTTTTTTTTTTTTTTCTTTTCGTTTGTCTTTTTTTTTTTTTTTCTTTTCGTTTGTCTTTTTTTTTTTTTTTCTTTTCGTTTGTCTTTTTTTTTTTTTTTCTTTTCGTTTGTCTTTTTTTTTTTTTTTCTTTTCGTTTGTCTTTTTTTTTTTTTTTCTTTTCGTTTGTCTTTTTTTTTTTTTTCTTTTCGTTTGTCTTTTTTTTTTTTTTTCTTTTCGTTTGTCTTTTTTTTTTTTTTTCTTTTCGTTTGTCTTTTTTTTTTTTTTTTCTTTTCGTTTGTCTTTTTTTTTTTTTCTTTTCGTTTGTCTTTTTTTTTTTTTTTTCTTTTCGTTTGTCTTTTTTTTTTTTTTTCTTTTCGTTTGTCTTTTTTTTTTTTTTTCTTTTCGTTTGTCTTTTTTTTTTTTTTTCTTTTCGTTTGTCTTTTTTTTTTTTTTTCTTTTCGTTTGTCTTTTTTTTTTTTTTTCTTTTCGTTTGTCTTTTTTTTTTTTTTTCTTTTCGTTTGTCTTTTTTTTTTTTTTTCTTTTCGTTTGTCTTTTTTTTTTTTTTTCTTTTCGTTTGTCTTTTTTTTTTTTTTTCTTTTCGTTTGTCTTTTTTTTTTTTTTTCTTTTCGTTTGTCTTTTTTTTTTTTTTTCTTTTCGTTTGTCTTTTTTTTTTTTTTTCTTTTCGTTTGTCTTTTTTTTTTTTTTTCTTTTCGTTTGTCTTTTTTTTTTTTTTTCTTTTCGTTTGTCTTTTTTTTTTTTTTTCTTTTCGTTTGTCTTTTTTTTTTTTTTTCTTTTCGTTTGTCTTTTTTTTTTTTTTTCTTTTCGTTTGTCTTTTTTTTTTTTTTTCTTTTCGTTTGTCTTTTTTTTTTTTTTTCTTTTTTGTTTGTCTTTTTTTTTTTTTTTCTTTTTTGTTTGTCTTTTTTTTTTTTTTTCTTTTCGTTTTGGTTGTTCCTTTTGTTTTCGAAATTAAGATATTTTCTATATTTATATATCTGAAAAGTAATGTTTTGTGAACGTAAGTTTCTTATGTGGAACTTTGTTTTGAGGAATAAGTACTTGTCTGTGTTACCCGACATCAGTTCACGTATTGTGCTCACGAAAATCCTATTTAGAGCCGGTGAACCTTTAGAATGGATAAAGTTTTCCGTATCTGTACAAAGACATTTTACTGGTTCTGGTGATAATTTTAAAAGTAATTTTCGTTTTAGGAATTTATTTGTGAATGTAATTTTAATCAACACTAAAACTTATAATTTAATCTCCAAGTTTCAAATTTGGTCAAATTTGTTTTCTCTTTGTTTCTTACTGTAAGATTCCAACTAAAGACTTATATAGTTATATTACTTTTATAATTAGTAATTAGTCACAAAATAATTTTGTTTCTCAAAAGTGGTAGCTTTGATGTTTCACTGCTAAATGATTTGTGCCGGTAACAAATCACACGTAAGGACATCTCAATCAATCCTCTTACAAGATTACTTTTACGTAAGTTATATATATATATATATATAATTCCACTCGGTTGTAATTGGTAAACATAATTCTATACTTCTTCGAATGGCATTACTTTTTTCTTGCGACTACAAACCGCGAGCTTAATTTTTTGCTTTTCTTGTTTGTCACTAGTCGTAAGGGCAAAACAGGCACTACAACTATAGCAGAAGTGGTGTGTCTAGTGAAAGATAGCCTGAGGTAGTCCATTCCAATTTGGGCCGATTTTGAATTCAGTTTTATTTGTTCTAGATTGGTTGTCACATCCAAGCAAGAAAACCCAGTTAGCTCTACAGTTTAACTTGTAATCGGAAGTAAAAAGGACTGGGCTTTAACCCGTAACCAAATATCTTTTTTAGTAAAGCTGTGCGGAAGACAACAAACCTAGAAAAGATTGTGAATACCATAAACTGAATATATTAGCAACAAGGAAATTTTAAGAGAAATGTAAATGAAAATAACACTTAGAATCGGAAAGATACGATTGTCATTTCTATTAAACATAGTGCGGAAGGGCTATGAGATTTTGACATTGACTGGACGTACTGAATGCAAAATGAACAAAGGCAAACAGGAAGTACTATTCCTAATGAATATGTGTAAATTGATAGCGGGATAGGGAATAGAGGGGATGGTATAAAGACAGATTTCTAAGAGCTACAGAGTATAACGTTATGGAAAACTAGGATCGCCTATTTCGTAAAGGTGTACGGCACGTATAAGAATGTTTGAATGGGCAATTTTACTGAAAAGTATGTTTTCGTTATAATTCTACAGATTAAATAGATGTTTCATTGTTTGAAGTGTTCACCCCCACCCCATCTTTTCATATAATTCCTTCGACTTTACATTGTTTTGTGTTTTGCTTGGATTTTTTTTTTTTTTTTTTTTTTTTTTTTTTTTTTAGCCAGTGACCCGTAGGGTCGTAAGAGCAACATTTGTACTGCAGCCGGGCACAATAACCTGAAGGAACCCAATCCCCAATCTTCTCTCGGCCGGTTTTGAATTCAGAGTTTTTCCTTCTTTCTGGTTGCTACTCAAGGCTATAGAACGCAATCTCTTGCTCTTCATAGTTAGTGGAGAAAAGTATCAGCACGCAAGGAAATGTAATGGATTCCACTCGGCTCTCCGATTCACAAATCCGAGTCGTTATCCATTACTCGACCGTGCGTCCCCCCTTTGCTTGGATATTCATTGTGATTTGTCATTGTTTTGTTTTTTGTTTTTTCTCATTTCAGCACTTGTTGTGTCTTTTGCTTCAAGCTCTCGGATGCATCGCCCTCAATCCCAGTTATCATCCTGTCCTCAGCGAGGCTGATATTGCTGATATGCTAATGCAACTGCTTCTGCCATCAGACGAGTGGTATTACACCAACCACAGTACCAAATACGCGAAATTCGTCAAGTACAACGCCGCCAGGATCCTTGTTTACATGGGACTTCTGCACAAATTAGGGGGAAGGGTTGATCTTTTCGACCGAAAACGTAAGTTATATTCACATTTTTGAATGCTGAGTGTTTATATCTCTTTTCTAAATATAATATAACCATAGAGCATTGACGACATATTCAGCTTTACGTTTAAAATAGTGGGTAATTATTTTACAGTGAGCATATGCTTATTATAATTCTGATTGTTCCTTATCACGTACGTTCCGTCCTGCTCATACCGCATATATAATAAAACGTTTTGATCACGAAGAAAGACGGAAAAGACTGACAGATGTTGTTTGGTTTCAGTGAGAAAAGAAAGATAACGATAACGCTTTCATGTGAAAATGGTCTGCTTCAGTTAAATGGAAAAACTTGTATAATTAAATACGCCAATCGAAACAGACGAACATGGCACGAACAAAAAAAAAGTAATTTTCTCTGGAAAACATAGTGAAAGCCTGACGTAATGGCATCTTTCTCGGTATTTACTTTTAACTCCCACCCACCGGTGAGTCAGGATGCGACATAAGGTCAGTTTATTTTAACGTGGGGAAACCGAATGTCCCCACTCGGACCGGAAGGTCTGTGCTGGTCTTAGCTGAACATAGCCAGTCAATTCCGCTACAGAACAGGTCCAAGGATTTTGTCCAGGCGGGAAAGGGTAACCGGCACGGAACAGATACTCTAACAGCATCTCCCGCGAGGCGAGCTCTCCAAGCAGCCAGGGAGGAAAGCCCGGCACGGAACAGCTACTGCAGCATAGCGGTTCATGCCTTCCTCCTTTTCTTCCCCTGTCTTTCCCTCTCTTACACTTAAAAAAAAAAAAAAAAAAAAAAACTTTATTCTGTATCTGTCTATATTTCTGAGATGAGGTATTTACATTGTTCGGACTATCATCCTCATCTTTCTTGCCATATTTATCACAACGTTTCGGCTACTGTACGCTCCGGCCTTCTTCAGGTGGTTGGAATGTCGAACTGAACCCTTTATTTCGCTCCTTGAGGAAGACTGTTCTAGTTCCACGTGCCATGTCTAATGGATGTCAGTTATCAGTTATCTCCTGTTAATTTCACTTCCAAGTCCTCCACCGTCATAACCAGGTATTGAACTCGCATTCTTTGCGTCCTGTCTCTGTATCTAACAGTCCCAACAATGTAAATAGTAAGCGCTTTATTCGTATAATTTATAGACTGTGAATAAAACCCGTACTAATATGTCGTGATTAAGGAAGCAAACGAAGAAGCGTACATCTTAAGATACTTTAGTTAAAATTGTGTTGTAATTGACCACCAATATGTATTTAAATGCTTTATATAAACCACTAAACTCAAGTGAGTGGGTGGCGTTAATACGACACCATTGCGCGAAGGACTTCTTCGACGCAGGTCATCAGCGAAGGCGGAAGGGTTCCTCAGATAAATTATACCGACCGGGTGTTCAAGACCCTAGCGAGCCACCTAGTTATGACATCGGCTGTGGTCTAACCTAGGGCTCTTCCATGTTTGAACGCCCTAGACACGTTCCATGTTTGAACGCCCTAGACACGTTCCATGTTTGAACGCCCTAGACACGTTCCATGTTTGAACGCCCTAGACACGTTCCATGTTTGAACGCCCTAGACACGTTCCATGTTTGAACGCCCTAGACACGTTCCATGTTTGAACGCCCTAGACACGTTCCATGTTTGAACGCCCTAGACACGTTCCATGTTTGAACGCCCTAGACACGTTCCATGTTTGAACGCCCTAGACACGTTCCATGTTTGAACGCCCTAGACACGTTCCATGTTTGAACGCCCTAGACACGTTCCATGTTTGAACGCCCTAGACACGTTCCATGTTTGAACGCCCTAGACACGTTCCATGTTTGAACGCCCTAGACACGTTCCATGTTTGAACGCCCTAGACACGTTCCATGTTTGAACGCCCTAGACACGTTCCATGTTTGAACGCCCTAGACACGTTCCATGTTTGAACGCCCTAGACACGTTCCATGTTTGAACGCCCTAGACACGTTCCATGTTTAGCGCACAAAGCAACCGTTAGCCTCTGGAACACCAGCACGTTAATGCCCCGGGGTCGAAAGAAGATATAAACAACTAAATAAGAGGTCTGTGAGTGAGGGAATTTCAAATTCGATTAGCTTTCATCACTAAAAATTTAATTTTCACAAAAACACGAACACTAATCAATTTCCCCACAAGCAAGACGATAATATCGCCTATGACCAAACGGTACTACTGGAAGCGTAAGAGAATGAAAAACATTTTTGAAAGGAAGCGGAAATCCAATCCTAAGCGGGAAACGGGGGATAAACTTCTATATCTGTTCAAAATATCAGGGAGGAGTGTGAACCGGATGACAGGCGTGTGTAACGATAAGATAGTGCAGTGTGCACGTGTGTAACGATAAGATAGTGTAGTGTCCTGTGAAAGTGGGAGGGGGCATCTTTTATGTGAAGTGTCCCTTCAGAACAGAGGTGATCATGGTCTTTCTCATCTTCCTGTCTCTTGTAGCTCTTAAAAAGTTATTTCTCCTAAAATCTGTTCTGACATCATTTTGTTCAAGCCCATCAAGTATGTTAAGCGCTGCTTTCTTTTGTCCCTCTTTCACTCAATCTGTCCCATGAGTATCAAATTTTCCAAGCCTCCTTCTTCATTATGTGCCCTAGAAATTCCAAACGCCTCTTCTTGATGTTAAGTATAAGTTTCCTTTTTCTTTCCATTCTCTCACATCTCGTTGATGTTCGTCCCATGGTATCCTCAGCATCTTTCTGTAGAACCATATTTCTGTTGCTTCAAGACTCTTCATCTTTAAAGAGATTATCCAACTTTCTCTGCCATGCAGGAGAAAAGATATCACGTAAAAGTTCAAGATTCTTTTCTTTGTTTCCAACGCATTTTTTCTGAGTCTCAGATTTTCTGAGTCTCAGATTTTCTGAGTCTCAGATTTTCTGAGTCTCAGATTTTCTGAGTCTCAGATTTTCTGAGTCTCAGATTTTCTGAGTCTCAGATTTTCTGAGTCTCAGATTTTCTGAGTCTCAGATTTTCTGAGTCTCAGATTTTCTGAGTCGAAGACGTAAGCTAAGCAGTGTCGCACTTCCCACATATTTATTTTATTATCTTTTACCTGTAATTTGCATTTTGGGGTTGACCCTTTTGCTGATAACCATGCATTCTGTCTTCTTGTAGTTTACGCTTAGTTATTTCTTCTCGTTTTCTTTCGCTGCCTTCTGGAGGATGTTTTGCAGTTTCCTTTCAGCACTGTGTCATCTGTATATCTTATATTATGATTGTGAATGCTAATAATGAATCCTGGTAGGACTTCTAATTCTCACATAATTGCGTTTGCGCCTAGGTTTCTTAGGCAGCGTTATGACAATATATCTGCTTAAGCTTTCAGGTATATCATGACTATTGTAAATTTAATTTCTGCAATCTTGTTTATGACGAAATCGTCTAAGGTTTCTAGCACTTCTATTATAATTCCGTCTGGCCCTGTCGTTTTGTCTCTATACAATTTGGCGAGGGCAGCTTCCATTTCAGTTTTTAATAATTCCGGATCCTCCAATATTTTTTGTGAATTATCGGTTGTTCTCTTTCGTCGTGGAAGAGTTCTATATATTCCTTCCATCTCATAAGTATTTTTTCTTTCTACCATATCATATTGGATTTTATGCAGCCTGTGGACGAGCATGTTTTCTGTCCTGTTAATTCTCTATTTTTTTTATGCATATACATTCTATCTGTGACATTCATTCATTTTTTTCGTTGTGCCATTCTCTTTGACCTGTCTGCATCTGTTCCTTATTTCGTTGTGTATTTTTCTGTATTCCGTTTCGTGTCATGGCATTGTTTTCTGTCTCCTTTACATCATGTCGAGAATCTCAATTGTTATTCATTCGTTTTTTTTTTCTTCTTCGTCCATTTTCCTTTGGGATGATCTCCTTGCTGATGTCACTAAAGCTTCTCTTGATGTGTCACACTTCGAGTTTCCATTTTGTTCCTGGTATCTTTTCACACTGTCCATATATTTTTCATTCAGGTTCAGGTCGTTCAGGCGTCTGTTGTAATTGTAGTTTCCAGGGCTTCGTTAGGCTTCTTCAGTTTCCATAATTTTATTCTCATTTTACATTTATCAGGAAGGTGATCGCCTCCGCAATCAGCACTTGGATAAGTGCATGCTGAGCTCAAATTCCAGACGAGATCCTTGCATTCACTTTCACAAAAAATATTTTGGAAAAAGTATGAATACATTTTTCCTACACCAGTAAAGGCAGACTGATAAAGCATAATGCAACACATGAGGTTCATTTAATTTTATATTATGTCCACACAATATAAAACAGCAAATTTACTGATTGATTTTACAGACTATACTGATGTATGTATCTGACTATTTTTCAACGCTGAATACCTTAACCTATCTATACAAGAGTCTTACAAAAGACTCTCGGAATTCGTGGTTTATAGATTCCAGAAGAATGCTGATAATATCATGGAAGAACATTTAAGCATTTAGCGGGGCGTGATAAGGCAACCTTGTTGCCATGAGACTGTCGGTTATTTGGTCTATCAAAGTCCTCCTTGGTTACGCCAGACCGGCTGGCGCTGCCCTCTTCCGTTGGTTTGGCCGTTGAAATCGCTTAAATGTTTGCCTATTCCGACGTTGCAATCTTTGGGGGTTGGCCGTTGAGATCGCTTAAATCTTTGCCTATTCTACCGTTAGCTCTTCGTCGGGTGTGTCGCCTTACTTTTGGTCTTCCTCCTCTTTGATCTTAACGCCATAGGTGGCTCTACAGGAGTTGGATCTCCAGACGGTTTGGAATCACTAGGACAAGCCCTCTACCATGACAAGGAACGACCATTATATATTTTATACTGGATGTCGCCGCGAACATTTTGGTATCAAATGTACCACTCTGACTTATTTTTACTTTAATGACAATAATAGAAAATAAGAAAGTAAGAAAAATAATAGAAGTATAAAATTATCATTAAATATGAGGATATTTTTATCATCGTTGCCAAAAAAATATAAATATTTGAGAGAAATAATAAAGGAATAAGTCGAATGTGATTGAAAGTCATGATCGCCCACATCTTAAAGAAGAGGTAGAAAATTCCCTTGCCGTTCTATTTTATTTTTTATAGTTAATAATTTTTTCTTGATAAACCTATAATTAAGAATGGACTTTTATTTTATTTCTGTAATGTATTAAAGTGGGCATTGATAGATCTGACGCAGGTCTCATAAGTCTTCGTACGATCACGAAGTTGAGCAACGTCGAGCCTTCTCAGTACTTAGATGGGTGACCGCTTCGAAATACCAGGTGCCTCTAAGCTTGAATGTGCGGGTGATGTAATGATAATGGCTTTTAATTGTTAATCGGAGAGCCGACTTCAGTTCCTGTTGGGTCTGTTATATTAAACTTGGGAAGGGTGTGAATCCATCTCTTCCCTCCCCTCTACCAGCGATGTGATAATTAAATTAAGTATCAGTAAACTATTATCTTCAAAAAACTTCTTACAATCCAAAAATATTTCCTGGCTGTAAATAAACTGCAAAGGGTTCATAAGCCGTAAAAAATGAATCGATCAGTTAAGATATAAGAGGTATATTTTTTTCCAATAAAGACACTTGGCGTGGTATTGATATGGAGTTGTAATCGATTCATCTACATAATTTTAAGACGTTCGATTTTTTTGATTTTTTTTTTTTTTTTTTTTTTTTTTTTTTTGAAAATATGTTAAATGTTATTTTGCACAAAATAAATGGTTCGTATCTCATAAAATATTCAAAATTTGAAATCAGATTTTTTTTTTCATCTAATGTTAGCATTGTGTATTTTTTAAAACAAACTGAACTCTCCTTCTTTAATATACGTCGTCTGTGTTGAAAAGTCTATCGAACAAGTTGTGTGAATTCTCCTGACTCTTTCTTCGAAAGGTGATCGCAGTTTCTGAAGATTGATAAGCCCCCAAATGTAGCTTTACTTTTATGTTCGAAAAACACAAGTTTAAAGTAGCAAAAATATCCCATTAATATTAATTTCATGAATATATGTTTTCATTCTGTGTTTGGTTATCGTTGGACATGTGCCACGGTACTTCTGCTGCAATGTCAATCTCTGTATCCAGGCAGACCCCAACCGCGAAACGGTTTGAATGATTGCAATACGACCTATCTGAATTTTTGTTTTTTCTCCATGGCTTAACGTGCGGCGCTATTGACGTCATGGGTTGTGCCACATTTTCTATAGTTCTAGTTGAATGTTGTTGATGTTATTGTTCAGCCGTGTCTTTCTCTAGTAGGAGTCGTCCTTCTTTCTCAACTAGAAACTTCAAGAGATAAGTGTGGTTGTATTTTTTTTGTTTTTGTTTTTTGGTTGCTTGTTTTGTTTTTTGTATTGTTTTTGTTGATTTTTTTTTTTTTGTTTTTGTATTTTTTGTTTTTGTGGTGTTTTTTTTTGTTTTTGTGGTGTTTTTTTTTTTGTTTTTGTGGTGTTTTTTTTTTGTTTTTGTGGTGGTATTTTTTGTTTTGTAGATATTTTTTCTTTTTGTGGCTTTTTTGTGGCTTTTTTACTTTTTGTGGCTTTTTTTTTCTTTTCGTGGTGTGTGTTTTTTTGCGGTTTTTTGTTTTTGTGTTTTTGTGTTTTTTTGTTGTTTTTTTTTTTTTGCTCTTTTTTGTTTTTTTTTTTTGCTCTTTTTTGGTTTTTTTTTTTTTGCTCTTTTTTGTTTTTTTTTTTTTTTTTGCTCTTTTTTGTTTTTTTTTTTTTGCTCTTTGTTTTTTTTTTGCTCTTTTTTGTTTTTTTTTTGCTCTTTTTTGTTTTGTTTTTTTTTTGCTCTTTTTTGTTTTGTTTTTTTTTTTGCTCTTTTTTGTTTTGTTTTTTTTTGCTCTTTTTTGTTTTGTTTTTTTTTTGCTCTTTTTTGTTTTGTTTTTTTTTGCTCTTTTTTGTTTTGTTTTTTTTTGCTCTTTTTTGTTTTGTTTTTTTTGCTCTTTTTTGTTTTGTTTTTTTTGCTCTTTTTTGTTTTGTTTTTTTTGCTCTTTTTTGTTTTGTTTTTTTTTGCTCTTTTTTGTTTTGTTTTTTTTTGCTCTTTTTTGTTTTGTTTTTTTTGCTCTTTTTTGTTTTGTTTTTTTTTGCTCTTTTTTGTTTTGTTTTTTTTTGCTCTTTTTTGTTTTGTTTTTTTTTGCTCTTTTTTGTTTTGTTTTTTTTTGCTCTTTTTTGTTTTGTTTTTTTTTGCTCTTTTTTGTTTTGTTTTTTTTTGCTCTTTTTTGTTTTGTTTTTTTTTGCTCTTTTTTGTTTTGTTTTTTTTTGCTCTTTTTTGTTTTGTTTTTTTTTGCTCTTTTTTGTTTTGTTTTTTTTTGCTCTTTTTTGTTTTGTTTTTTTTTGCTCTTTTTTGTTTTGTTTTTTTTTGCTCTTTTTTGTTTTGTTTTTTTTTGCTCTTTTTTGTTTTGTTTTTTTTTGCTCTTTTTTGTTTTGTTTTTTTTTGCTCTTTTTTGTTTTGTTTTTTTTTTGCTCTTTTTTGTTTTGTTTTTTTTTGCTCTTTTTTGTTTTGTTTTTTTTTGCTCTTTTTTGTTTTGTTTTTTTTTTGCTCTTTTTTGTTTTGTTTTTTTTTGCTCTTTTTTGTTTTGTTTTTTTTTGCTCTTTTTTGTTTTGTTTTTTTTTGCTCTTTTTTGTTTTGTTTTTTTTTGCTCTTTTTTGTTTTGTTTTTTTTTGCTCTTTTTTGTTTTGTTTTTTTTTGCTCTTTTTTGTTTTGTTTTTTTTTGCTCTTTTTTGTTTTGTTTTTTTTTGCTCTTTTTTGTTTTGTTTTTTTTTGCTCTTTTTTGTTTTGTTTTTTTTTGCTCTTTTTTGTTTTTTTGTTTTTGCCACATATAGAGATGTTCTGCCATGAACTCTGAGAACAAACGGAATTGTGGTCAAAGATGTTATTTCAATTTATTACAATTTGCATAATTTGGGTACCAGGCATTTGTTCGACATATTTATTTGTTCCTTTTGATATCCGGTATAATTGCTTTTATTAGTCTCAACTTAAGAATCAAAAATATGATACTCACCCTCGCGGGGAAGTTCCCAAATAGCGTCCAGTTGCCAGACAAAAAAGTGTGCTGTAATTCAATTCACACGGCAGAATTCAGTGTAATGACGGATATTCATTGAGTACAGTATCCACACCAAAGTCAACAGCCAATTAGGACCTAGTGAATAGGCTTGCCCACGTAGCAGAATGAAATACCCTAGTATTTTATAAAAACCAGTCACCAACTGACCCAGGCAAGCATTCCGAGTAGTCTCTCCTCTTTAGGCCTTATGCGAAAATTGTATTTTTTAAATATATAATAAATATCGCATTCAGAGCAGACTCAACTTCCAATACAGTTGATTCCACATCAACTAGAATCATTAGCCCCAAACAGGGTTTTATATCAGAAGATGAAAACACATAATCGTTGTCTATATTTAATGTATTTAAAATACCTAGCTAATCAGATTCACAACCCATTCACTCATTGCAATTTGCGCATTCAACACAAAAACACGTCCGTCACCAATCAATCCACCATACACCTTAATGCCGCATCCTCTCAAGGTGGGGGGTGGCTACAAAATGCACCCCCGAGATTTAAAAATTTGATAAATATTTCATAGATAAAAATCTAATGTTTGACAATGAGACAGAAATGGGTGAACCCCAAAACAAACTAAATTCCAACACAAAGTAAACTAAACATACCTGGGGAAAAAAAAAATAAATAAATAAAAAATAAATAAAAGGAAAAAAATAATGAACCTCCAGGTTATTTCTCATATATTGCTTATATTACTTTCTATACAGTGACCACGATTACATGTTCCTCTCTTTTATAAGAGGTGCACGGGTCCTACTAACATTTACAATACTCCTTTTAATATCATTCCTAAATCCCCGATATCAGGTAATATTTTTGTCCTATTATTTCTTGTAAAAATAAGCCATCGCTTTTAATTTTATTAAGTATAGATAAAAGCGTTGGTTGAAGTAATCCTGTGACTTGGCCCAAAGAGTTGTGAGTTCAATACCTGGCTACAGAAGCAGTGAACAAATTAAAGGTAAACGACTGGAATTGAGAGATCCGGAAGAGGCATGACACGTGGAAGTAGAACAATCTACTCAGGTGGACGACATAAAGGGTTCGATTCGAAAGTCCAGTCATCTGAAGAAGCCCGGAACGTACAATGCCCGAAACGTTATGAATATAATAACAAAAATGAGAACAACAGTCCGAACAATGTAAATATTTACAAAAACTCGTATATAGACAGATACAATGTAATTTGTTATGTCTTGATTGCACCTAAAGAAAAGTCTACTTGTCGATCTTTTTTCGAATTGGAAATTGCTATTTTTATTTGTTTTTTTTGTTGTTTTTTTTTGTTTTATTCGGGCAAGATATTCATTTTTTTAATGAAATTTAATTAAATTTTTTTTTTTGTTTTTAAATAAGTGGCTTAGTAAGCGAGCGATAAATGTCAACTACGTGTAAATTTGTCTGGTAAACCAAGTCAAGAGAACAGCGGCTCATCCCTAGATGGAAAGCTCAGTCTGATATCAAATGTTGCTGTTCCTACTGACCAGAGCGAAACTGCAGTCTGAATAACTACCGAGAAGTTAGAAAATGAAAAATATACAAAAATATGATCCATGCTGATTGCATAAATCATGACTGACCCACTTGGAATTGTACCAAAGACTGAGAAAAAAAGGCTGAAAGACTATCCAGACAGCAGCATAATTAAATACAGGAATATTAAGAACGCTGCCACTTTATCCAAGTCCTAAATCCATCAGATTCGAATCCCGGAATGGCAAAGAGCGATTCAAATAATTATAATCGCTTAAGCTGTTTTTAAGTTACAATGTTCGATTTGTTTTCCTAGCTTTTTAATAAAAAATATTAATTTATTTGATGGATGGAAATCCCTGCAGTGTCTTCATTATTGCTTGTCAGTGGGTTACAGCAGATATGTTTATCTTTCTATCGCTATCTAATTATCTATCTGACGTGTTCCACTCCTTAGCTAAGTGGAAAGGCGAGACAAAATGATCGATAGATACTTAACTGCGTGGCGCCTTGATATATTCGGATAAAGATTCTAATATTAATGGAACAGTCAGACAGATAGCTTCTTGATTAATGTGGTATCAGGAACAGGAATAGTAAAGGTTGCTACTTCGTGCAGATGCATACGTATTTTGAAAGCTGTTTAAAGCTTTCAAAATACGTATGCATCTGCACGATTATCCCGATAAAAAAAGTTATCGCAGAAATCGATAACCTTTAATTAGCACCTTTTCATCCCAATGGTCTCATTTTTTTTTTAACCGCTTACTACACACACGATATTAGTTCTGATATTATCCAGTTATTTTCTAATATCTCATGAACTGTTGCGCAACCTGGATGCAGTCAATTCGAAGGGACGTTACCACGCATGAATACATTCCGCCCCGCGCAGTTACTCAGCATTTTATATCATTTACATCATTTCAATTAAACAAGGCAATAAAAGCATTAGGATGCAGGAGTTTACTGAAAGTTAAAAAAAAAAAAAAAAAAAAAAAAAAAAAACTAGAAAATAAAAGAACAGAATTCGAGGAGACATATGACGATTGACATTGCATTTAAATTTTTTTAGCTCGTAGTTGATATGACGGCGAAGAAGACGACAGTTTCAGGAGAAACGCGAGAGAAGAAACTGTTAATATAGTATTTATTATTACAAGTCATTTCAACAAGGAAACTGTAAGACCTAACTGCCATTTTAGTACTGCATTTAAATTCGTGAATTCAAACAAGCAAAGCTGGAAGCTCATCAGAACAATTACAGCAAAAATATTTCTGTATCTGACTATATTTCTGAGATGAGGTATTATGTAGATTATTTACATTATTCGGACTATTGTCCTCATCTTTGTCGCCTCAAGGACACATGGCACAGTGGATAAAGGCGTTGGTTAGATCCAGTGACAGGACCCAAAAAGTGAATTCAATACTCGGTTAAGGCAGTGGAGAAATTTCAGAGGGAAATTAACAGGAGTTAACTGATAACTGACATCCATGGCACGTGGAACTAGAAGAGTCTATCCTATTGAGCGAAATGAAGGTTTCAGTTCGACATTCCAACCACCTGAAGAAGGCCGGAGCGTACAACAGCCGAAATATTGTAATAAATATGGAGACAAAGATGAGGATAATAGTACGAATAATGTAAATAAAAATATTTTTATAAAAAAAAAAAAAAAAAATGAAGCTGCGTTACGACAGTGGAGAAATGACTGAATCCGAGATGCCAGGTCAGCACCGATAACGTTGCGGATTCTTTTTCGGATTTTGTCAAGAATCGCCAGATGTCAAACAGAAGCACCAGACTATATGTTTTATCAGTATTAGATGCGTGAATGAATGGTTGACTTATAAGGGTACAAGATATATTCAGGTACGAACAATTGTTTAAAAAGTATTCGGAGGAAATTGTCTTGTTAGCTTTGCATTTAAAATGAAAATGAACCTGTCCATAGGCATCGTGCAGGATTCCTTAACGAATCACCACATCTTTGAAGTTCATTAGACCTGCTATAGTCAAGTTTTAGCACTGTCTTATTTGTGGCTTAAACCAAAGAGACAATCACTGCTTTAAAAAAAATAATAAAACGTTGAGGAGTTGAAGGAGATCGCAATGATGCAGCTAATCGCAAAAGAGGAATTTTCATCTTGTTTTGTAAATTGGAAGGGATTCTGGTATATGGTTGTGAGAAGAAAAATCTAAAGAAAAAGGGGTACTCAGAAAGAGACTGTTGAAATCTCTCAGGAACATTAAAGGACATTTTGATGGCAAGAAAGCTGGAGAATCAGCAAGAAACGGGCTTGTGTAGATGAATGGCAGAACAGGAAATAGGAGAAAAAAAAATCAAGGTTATGAAGAACTACAAGATAGGTAGTTGTAGAGACTCGTGACCCTAGACGTTGTGAAGGGACACGGCACGTAAAATAAGGGGCTATTGAAAGTAAGCTATTAGGTTGGTGCAAAAATAATGACGTAATAATGTCGTTTTTTGACGTATTTTTTAACGTCAAAAAACGACATTATTACGTCATTATTTTTGCACCAACCTAATATATTTACTATACACATCTTTGGACAGTTTGTGGGATATGATGGTCGGGTTCATTATTCCATGATCGGGAATCTGTCTTAAAAATCAGCATTTCAAACCTTGCGTTCTTACCTTGGCTCGAAACCGGAATTCTGCTTCTGTTTCTTTCTTTACTCGATTGCTCACCAAAACGATTTAGCTAATGTACATTATCTAATTTTATCAATGTTTTAAATTAGCAGAATGATCAAATTTTCAAGAAACAAATCGAAAAATGAATATCTTTTTTTTCACTCGACCTAACGTTTTCCACAAGTGAACAATTACATTGAATCCGTTGCTAGCTTGCTACTAAAAAGTTTGGTTCATTGTATTGTGTAAGACAATTTTTCTCGTCAGAATGTATCAATCGTCTATGCTTTGAATATTGCTGTTACTTCTGCCATATATCTAGACTTTCTTGAAAAGATCAAAATAATCTGCAACGTTATCGGCCCAACCGCCATAACGTAGCTTCCCTGTGTTCTTTCCATAATTTAAAGTTATTGTTCTGATGGGCTTTCCTCGTTCGTACTTCGACTTTACTAATTTGAATGCAGTACTAAATTGGCAGTTAGGTCTCATCATTTTACAGTTGAAACTGCGAGATGTGAACATAAGATCTACGCTAACAGTTTATCACTCGCTTTTCTCTCAACATCTTAAGGCTTCTTGCTTTCCAATCAAAAATGTAAATGCTATGTCGCTTTAATAGTTTTTCTTTTATTTTCATCTCATAATGTTCTCGCATATCTTCAGAGAGTAACCATATGAAATGATTAAAAACAAAAGAAACTGAGGTATTGCAGTTACCTTTTTTTTATTAACATTGATCACACACACACACAAAAAAATCATGAGATTTAATATTTTAGATTTTTCAGACATGTTGGTAACAAAAAATTTTTCCAAAGTCTACAAAGCTTTTCTTACACTGAACATTAAAGTGTTACATTTGCCTTTTATAATTATTCAAGTGAGGGTTTAAAACATGCCCGTTTTATAAACATACATACATACATATATATATATCGTGGGCTCTCCTGTTATTGACCCACGCCTACCGGGGACCGTTTTTACGACGTATGAGGGTCAGGTCACTCGGTTGCCAGGAACCGACAGACAGGAAACCTGCACATATGATTTGATTATAGTGGTGAAGGCATTGTGCAGAAACAACCACATATTTTGAAGGGCCGAATTCCAACAATGTCCCCAAACGACCCTCCGCAGGTTTTGAATTCAGAGTTATCCTTCTCCTAGATCAGTTGCCGTCCAAAGCTATAGAACCGAGTCTGTCCTGCTATTCACCCATAACTGAGAGGGGGGGAGAAGACCCATTCATACCTCTCCCAAGTGTATTAGCACGTAATTGAATTTAACGAACTCGGCTCTCCGATTCCTCAATCCGAGAAGCTATCCATTACTCCACCGTCCCTCTCTTATATATGCGCGCGCGTTTCATAGATATCAGGCGACTCTGTAAAAGCACTCTCCACTCCCAACAGCCACTTGCGCGGATGTATCTGCCTGAAAAATGCACAGTGACTGAAATTCTTAAATATAAATAAGTCACGTGAAGCTGCAATCCACCGCTGCCGAAAATCGCGCAATTCTAATTTGTAAGCTATAAATATTTATAGTTATAACATAGAATGTTTTTGGAAGATTAACGTTGGCGTAAATAGTTTATCTGTTCGCCTATCTTTACTAAAGAAACCTGAAATTATATCTTGGATTAAAGTAAATCCTAAGTATCTTGCCTAATCAAAGGTACGCGAGCCAGTCAGGTTAGAGTTACTGTTAAAACGTTTATAGTGAAGGAGGTGTGGACAATTGAATGGAAGACGTTTGCATTGTAGTATATATGGAAATAACATGGCGGCGGCTTTTCATTGTAAAGTCCTTAACCGGTGAAAACTAAGAATGAAGTGTGGTTCGACGATAAAGAAAATGTGGCCGATTTTTACCAACAGTTACTGGAAGCCAATTAATCTGACTATGCATTTTTTTTTTTTTTTTTTTTTTTTTACTTTTAGAACTAATTACATTTTGAGAAAACTATTTTAGTTTCGAAGGATGTTGAAATTTGTAGTTTTAATTGAAAACTACAATAACATTTGTCGAAGTCGTAGTAATCGGTGAAGCCTCAAGATGCTGAACGCTGTGTACGAGTCAGCTGAGTATACAAACAAGCCAACTTGTTCGCATTTGTTTTCTTTAGACTAATTTCCACGCATTCGGATGAAATACTTTCTTTACTCTGCAGCGATTGTTGATGGAGACTAGTGGGAGTAAACCACACTGTCATAAATACCTTACCGCCCACGATTTAGTCGCAGTATAAGCTGTTAAACAGATTTTCATTCTTGTGTTTTTATATATATATATATATATATATATATTAGGAAACAACCGTTTTCTAATAATTCAAAGTTCTTTAGTATTTTTGTTCTTATTTTTAAAAACAGTGCTCATTACATAAGTAGAGCCTAAATTATAATTATCTTTATATCATAATTACATCTCATTATGTATATTAAATTATATATATATGGCCTGACGATTGCATATAGCATGAAACAGACTGTCGCCTCTAAGTGTTGACTTCTATGTTCACTTTTATATTTATAATTACACACGCTCTATCTCTGATATTGAGCACTTTATCCCATAAATATAGCACACCTTAAGACTATATTTCTTATATATATATATATATATATATATATATATATATATATATATATATATATATATATAATCACCGGGTGATTGGAAACTCCCTATTTTATGTATATGTCACTATCCAAGAGTCCTGACTTAACACACTTTTTTCTTTAGGGTTGGTTAAAAAGTCAAGTTCACTATACCAAACCAGGGTTTGGGAAGAACTTGAAGGCCGAATACAAGAAGTTGTCTTCTATACCACAAGAGTTCCTGGTGAAATCAGGTGATGCGATTCTTGAGCGGCTTGAGGAGCAAAATCTGATACCCATATCGAATTTTAAATAAAACCTCTTGCTAAACGTTATCCTCGCATATACATTTCTTGTAAAATTACTTTTCAATCACCCTGCATATATAACTCGTAGTTCGCCTAAACACATTTTACTATAATTTCGACCGAATAACTGCGAGTTTGATTAGATAGGGAAAAAGAATTCACCGGGAAAAAAAAATGTATTGAAATTGCACAGATATCACTACTGAGGTAAACGTCAAATCTGGGCCATATGCAGTATCTTCTATCACAGCCAAAAGGAATTGTAGCTCCATGCCCTATACGAATTGATAAAGAAAAAATAGTAGGTTATTTTAAAATTCAGCAGACATTAACAGCTTAAACACGGAAATGTCGGTAAAGACTTTCTAGTCGTAGAATCTGTTAAATATAGTTATTACCTCTTCATATTAATAACGCTTACAACAGGGTTTGCATCTCATTCCGACGTGAAGGCGCCTGCTATAAATAGATGAAACGCGTTGTCTGAACAAGCTTTTCTACTTTGTACCATTATTTCTACTTTTGTTCGGACGTTATTTGACATCCAACTAAACACCGATACTATATAACTGTGTTAAATTCGAACTTAACAAAAAAACCGACATCGAATCTGACGACGTATTCACAGAATTTTAACCGAAACTTCATTTGGCATTACAAAATGTAAAGAATAGATAAATCAGTATTGAGATATTTAGTAACTGAAACACGTCACAAATATTTTTTTCCATTTTTGTCTTATATATATTGAAGAAAAAAACCATTAGTAAAACTGTATTTAATTTCAGACGACGTGTTTCGTCCATTAATCAAGTCGGTTATGTGCCATGTGTGATACACACTTAAGCGATCATGTATCTTTCGATACATAACTCACGAGGCAGATTTTTTCCCGCAGTAGGTTGTCATTTCTGTGGTAAACCAGTTACTGCTATTTATCCACTGCTGGGGGAGAAGCGTATTAGCACATAAGTGAATATAATGGATTCGACTGGAATTCGAACTCTGCTCTTCGATTTCTTAATCCGAGCCGGTATCCATTACGCCACCGTGCCTCCTTTATCAAGGAAAGCGACATTAATTTATTTGAAAACATTGTATCCAATCAAAACAAAAACGAAATGTTGGTTAGCAACATTTTATTTTACACGTTGTTCAAGCCGAAAACATTTTATCATAAGCTTGTGTGTGAAGGGGAGTATAGTTTCCTGGGGGATGAAGAGTAGACTTGCGGCAACATATTTTCTACACAGGGATCCTGAAAATACTACGGACGGGGCATATGGGCAAGGAGAAAATTTTAAGAAAAATGGCATTGAAAAGGACATTTATACTTAGAATCAGTGAGTTGAAATTTTTTGAGTACATAATGAGGAAAGAGAGCTTGGAGACGTTGACACTCGCAAGTTATATTAAAAGCGGAATGAAAGAGCAAGTAACCTATCAAACGATCTTATGTAAATGAATGGCAGAACATAATTATTAAGAAACCAAAATCAAACAATATAGATCCTAAAATAAAAGGGAATGAAGATAATGCAACTGTAGAAATCCTCAAAACTGTCCTCTTAATAATAAATATCGAATTGAATGCGCTTATAACTTGAGTAAATTTCTTAGAAAGATATTCCTAGCATCGCTTGACAATGAAATGAAACTGTAATTTTAATTTTTATAATAAAATTTACAATTTTAGATCCAGTTTTGAAACAGAAATTTCTGTGACGCGAAGGAATCATATTTTTAAAAAAGAAAATAATTATATAGCCTGAAGTTTGTCTTTAAGCATAAAACACAGTCGCCGCTCGGTGTTGGACTTAACGTTCACTTCTGTATTTACATGCACTCTATCCCCGATATTGAACACTGTAACCCATAAACCTGGCATACCATAAAACTTACACACACACACACATTTATATATATATATATATATGCAATCAGGCCTCTGTCGCCTCTGAGTTTTGAATTCAATGTTCACTTATATATTTACATACGGTCTATCTCCGATATTCAGCACTTTACCCCATAAATATAACATGTTAAATGTATCGCTCTTATATATATATATATATATATATATATATATATATTATACTATATATATGATAATAATACCCCAAAATTATTCTACCTTGATATCATGAAAGCATTTCCTCTATTAAGCATATATGATATTGATTTTATTCACTTCCAGTTATTTGTATCATCTGTTTATAATTCTATATGCAACCATTCCACTTTGATGTAAGACATGTTTCTCGTACACAAATACACCCTTTTTAAAGTAGAAAAATATTAAAGAACCATGAGGTTGTAGCAGCGTTTCATAGAATTTAACATTAGAAAACGGATCCGATTTTTGACAAATCAGACAAAATGTTATCCCATTACTTTTAGTCACATGAGCAAATATAATCGAAGGTATTTTTTTTCCAAAGATTTGTCTTCTGATAATAAAATCGATTATTCAAATGGAGACCCTAACATGAAATGCTCATGTGAAATAATACAGTGGTTATTAACATAAGCAGTTTTTCAGGATGTGGGTTATTATTGCTCTCCACATCTCCCGCCCTTGCGTAGGAATAAGTAAAGTTGTTTTTTTTTTTCTTGTTACTATCCTCCTATTCCTTGTTTTATTCATTTACAAAAGTTCATTAGGCATTTTTCTTGATGTTTACCTAGGCCTCTCTTGCCTCTAATATATCCTGTGTTATATTTCTGAGGGTCTTTTCCTCATTGCGAGTCCCAGAAACTTCAACTTGTCTTTCTGAGTACAAGTGCCATTTTGCTGCCACTTTCTTTTAAACTCTCATACTTGTTCATGGTATTCTAAACAGCTTTCTCTAGAACCAGATTTGTCACTTAAAGCATCATTTTCATCGATTAGAAAGTTCTTCAGAATTTATTTTCATATTGGAGAACATCTACTAGTGTTAACTTTTCTACTAGTATAAAAAAAAATAGGAAAATGTTTTTGAATAATTTTTGTTGCTTATGCAAGTTTAAAGGGTTACCTTTTTGTGTGCATTTTTAGGTGAAGGTGGGTGTTCAATATGCAAACAAAGAGAAGCATACAAAAACTTAAGTTTCTACTACGGACGTCCATTCCTTTTTTAGCGACTGTACTGAAAGAAATTTCTCAGTCTTTTGGGTATGTCGGTTTTACTTTTTGTTAGGATAACAGATGGCCGAGCTCAAATTAGCTTTGCGCTGAGTTAGAACGAACAAAGGAACGTATCTACTTACTTTATCACTGGGATATTTAAACATGCTTATCGGAGGTTTATTTTATTTTTCTTGGTTCATAAGTTAGGATAAATCAATACAAGTATCGATACAATGGTTGTGCTCAAGTCCGCCTTGCGACGAGTTGAAACAACTAAAGAGAATTACTTAAGTTTTGGAAAAAACATGCAAGCGGACTGGAGAAATGTAATTACCACATGGTTCACATTTTAGAGCAGAGGAGAAAGTGTGGCGGGAAATATTTGCCTTTTTTAAAGGCTTCAGCAACGTCACCTAATATTTCTCGAAACAAAGTGTGGGGGTAATCATTTTTTATTCCTTTACTCGAATTATCAAGGAAAACTGTATTTAATGTTTTTATTACTCATTATTACGGTTTTATTTATCGATTTTTATTTAATTTTCCCACAAGATTAGCATTCATTAAAGGATTTTCTAAGCACGTCATTTGTCTAAATCGAAATATATTGATTTTTTATTTTTATTATTTTAGAATGAATCATATCTAATATTTAAATGGTTTTCTGTACTCTGTTTTTTTTTTTGTTTTTTTTTTTTCAAATGTCAGTTTTCAAGCCATACCCTCGTCATTGACAATTGAGTATGACTAATGCTGCCCTTTTTCGCATTCTGGATTTTCCAATTTTTTTTTTTTTTTGTTTTTTAATTTTATAGAATAGAGGTTTCCGTTTACACCTTTACAAATCATTAATTCAAATAAAGAACAGATAATACATATGTTACGTATTTACAGAATATTTTAATAAAATAAATCTATAAATAGCCTAACATTTATAGTGATTTACTAAGCGTAGTTATGATGTGGCACTAGGCCGAAAGTATGGAGCACTCTGAGGATCCTAATTGATCTAGCGAGACAAGTTTCCTAACCATTACACTATGTGGAAGTGGCCAGGACTAAAATTTATATATGCCTTTGTTTTTAATTGGGGGTAAATAATTATCTCCCTTGTAAAGTATTTAAAAAAAGATGTGTGAAATCTCAAGTTGGCGGGGGAGGAGAGTAACATTAGTACGCAGTTATCAATGTCGTGAGCAAATTTTATGACAAAACATTTTAATCAAGAAAACGAAACTCTTTAAAATAAAATCAAGGATCATTTTAATACTCTATTCGGAACAGAACCCCGACTTCTGAAATATTTTTTCGATTCTGGGAGGCTTACGGCCATATCACGTTAAAACACCGGTTTCCGCCCGATCATCGAAGTTAAGCAACGTCGAGTCTAATCCCCACCTATAGGGATGACAATTTGAATTACCAAGTGCGGTAAGCTTGGCTGCGTGGATAATTGTAAATCGGAGACCTCGGTTTCTATTCGAGTCTAGTTCCCTATATTCACTAATACGCAAATACATTTTATAAATATGTGAATCCACCTCTTCTCCCCACCAAATATGGGTTAATTCTTATTTGTATCAATAAGTAATTATCACCACAAAAT
Organism: Acanthosepion lycidas; assembly: GCA_963932145.1. Lineage (NCBI taxonomy): Eukaryota > Metazoa > Mollusca > Cephalopoda > Sepiida > Sepiidae > Acanthosepion > Acanthosepion lycidas. The sequence continues at coordinate 120,422,951 of OZ010577.1, read as the reverse complement.
TCTTACAATTTAAAAAATATTTACTGGCTTAAAATAACCTGCAATAGAAAAAAAAATCACTGAAAAGATTCTGATAAATTTCTTGCGGGTTGGACGGTCTAATGAGTTCTAATCTACAAAAATTATTTCAAAAAAATACGTTTTCCCTGTTTCATACGAGCAGACGATTTAACCTCGCTAATGCAGATGATTGATATATTATGGAGAAGTTTTCCTGGTTTCTAACGAAGGCCATACCCAATGAACGTCTTTGATCTGATAGCTGGTTTTATTTTTTGTTGCAGTCGGTGAGGATTGAATTAACAACTGGCAGAGTTCTAGACGAAATCGCTTACCATGACGTGGCAACGGGTGTTTCGCTAGTCACGCAGTAATACACAGTGAGATAGATCTCGCTGGCTTCATGGCCCCATTATGGACGCCAGAGGCGGAAATTTAACCGAAGATTAATGAAAAGGAACGGTACAAACAAGTTTCATGTTCCTCTCGGCACTTAAAGGAGCTGGATCAGGGTCAATCTCTGATGTTTGAGAAATGTCAAAAGAGGAAGTGCCAAAGGAATTTGACAATTTCTAGCATGCACACGTGCGGGGCTTCAATTTAATTGTCATCTTGTCTCAAACGTAATGTCGAATTGAGAAAATTAAACGTTTCTGTCTTGAGAATTATTGGAATCTAATTCCTGTCTCCGAATCAGATGTTAACTCTTAATTGAATACACTTTTCATTTGCTAGGCCGCTTCCAAAAACTGAATAGTGAATTTTTTAACCATTTTTTTTTTTTTTTTTTTTTTTTTTTTTTTTTTTTGTAAAATACTGTTAATGCTGTTCCAGTCGGTTTTCATTCTTCAGTAATAGGAAGCAATAAGAACACTTAGACTTAACATCAGTAAAAGACAGTTGATTCTTTTAGGGCACATAATGAGGAATGAGGGCTTGGAAAACATGAAACACAGATGACGGATTGAATGCAAGAGAGATGGAGTAAATGAACGCGTCACTTACTTAACGATCTTCAGTAAATGAATCGAAGAACAATGTTTAGGAGAGATAATACAATTTATGAAGAACTACAAAAGACAGGAAATTGTGGAGAGGCTTAATCGTAAACGTCCTGAACGAATACGGCACATAGAAGAAAAGAGTTAAAATATGACATTTTCTAAAATAGTTTTTTTGTATATGACTTAAGCGAAAGAATCATAACACTGGACTATTAATGAATGTGCGTGTTTTTTACTCATTTGTATTCATAGTTTATGCAATCGTTTTTCACCAGCGTAAGATGAGACTTTTGAATTTGTGTCAAGTTCAATTTTTTACAACAGCAAAAGAATCCTGTCTAGATTTCTTTTTTTTAAATCAACTTCATAGTTGAAAATTTCTGTTCACATCTGTACTACGTTCCGGAGTGATAGATATAACACTGGGTTCCTCCCAATAATTCGCTGAGAAAGAGCATAACGTGATGAAAAATGCCCCAAAGTTAATAAAAACAGGTTATATCATTAAAATGTTTATCATTAAGAGGAAAGAAAAAGTATTTTTTTTTTTATTTTTTTTTTTTTTTTTAAATTATTTTTAAAAATTTTTACTCCTTTCTAACACGTTCAAAATTTTCGCTAAAAATCTTTATTTTTTTTATTTTTTTTATTTTTTTTTTTTTTGCATTAATGGTAATGGACATTTTCGTGCCTGTTTCCAGATAAAATAACACATTTTGAAAGTCTTGCAAAAATAAAATAACAGTCGGATTTTAATTAAACTTTCAGGATTTATTTAAAATGAATGAATTTATTCTTTAAATTATTTTTAGTAAAACTTAAATCTATCCACACACACACACATATATATATATATATATATATATATATATATATAGTTATGAAGAACTTGGTAATCCGTATGGGTAAGTGCTATCTGATGATCCGGCGTCCTTTAAAAGGACTCTGAAATAAATTATTATAATGGTACCTTAAAGTGGTATGTTTTCATATATATATGTATATATATATATGTATATATATATATGTATATATATATATGTATATATATATATATATATACATATAACTTCCCACTTAATTTCATTAAATTTCTAGAAATTAAATTCGTCCTCCAATGTTTTTATTTTTTATTAAAAGCGGGACACCTTGGAAAATGGAATGGAATTTTATTTTACTTTTTTTAACTTTATCAAATTCCCTAAAATCTGTTCCAAATGGTAAAATAAAAAAAAGAGTTATTTAATTAGTTAAGATTTAATTGCTTTTAGAAATAATCTATATTAAGGACATTATAGTCTGAAGAAAAACTAATCGATGATTAATGAATTTTTACAAGAATTTTTTCATTTTTGTTTGTTTAATTATAATAAAGTTTCAAAAATGTTTTTAAAATTCTTCCAAACTTGGTCCTTTTAGGTTATTAAGTGAAGATTATATCTACTAAGCTAAAATTGAAGAGATTAATACAAATCAAAAATCCAAAGATTTTTTAATTTTTTTTTTTTTTTAATTATGTATATAAACGTGCCGATTTTGAAATTATGGATGACTCTACACAACATTATCAGCAAATAATATCGATCATGATAGTAAATTTAAAGCAAATTTTAGTTAAATTAGATTACGGATATTACTAAGGCTTTTAAAATTAGTGAGTACTTAATAATTATATAAAAAAGCGTTCATCCATCATTTTCTTAAATTATGTTTTAATAGATATGGTCTCCTGTAGAACAATAATAAAAAAAATGTCACCAGCACGTAAATCACACGTCATATTAATTATACTTTAAATCAGCTAATATTTCTCAAATAAAGTTTCAAATAACTATATTTTATTTTTGGAGAATTTTTAAAACCAAGAATTAACAAAAGTTGAGATTCCGATCAATATAATTTCTATCTGAAATACACTAAAATATATTGCTTACTAGAAATAGTAAATTTAATCCTTTAGCTTTCAATTAAAGCTAAAAATGATTTTTCGTTTTTAAAAATTCATTTTAGAAATTAGGGATCGAAAATTAGTGGATATACCTATATAACACTGAGCAAATCTTGGTTCTAAGTTTTTGACTTTCATGATGAATAGTTGTCCACTCAAAGAAGTTTCTTGCTCTAAGCGTCTATTGGAACTCAAGTTTGCCTAAGACCACAAGTGGAACACTCGTTTGCTTTCTGTCGCTAAAGATATCGACAGTAAAACGTTTGGTTCCTTGTACAACTCCAGAAACAAAGAAATAACGGCCTCCAACAAAATTAGAATTATCATTGCGCATTCTTAAAAGATTTCTATCGGCGTTTAACATGTATCGATCCGCTGCCGTTGGATATTATCGAAGACTTTTTTTTTCTATGTATGGGAAAGGCTTTGTCGCTCTATTTATTTATTGAAATGTATTCAAGGTTCTTTATTTCCTCATTAATGCACTTATGGGTTACTTGTCCACTTTTCTTAATGCTTCTACCATTCGTTGTCGCTTTTTAGTTGATCTGAGATTATTTATATATAGTGGATTTTCCCGACATTTCTTTATTACTGTTATGGTCCGGTTCCTTGTACCACGGTGATAGTCCAAGGAAGAATCAATAAAGAAGAACTCGAATACGGATATGGAATAACACAGATATATTACAAACAGGAATATATAGAGAGAAGTAGAAAGTGTTAGTACGAACAATCAGGTTTAGTAGTAATTGTCTGAATACGAATCTATTTCGGACTGCCTCTGACTCGACTGACTGACTCGCTCGCTCTGACTGACAGACTCCTGACGGAGCTCACTGCAGACTTCAGACTGAACAGTATTTAGTCACCCCGCCCACGAGGGCATCATGTGGCACAAAGTCGGTTTAACGTGGGATCTCCGAGCCCGTGGGCTCGGCCAAAAATATGCCCTTTGAACCAGTATAAACGGGTTTACCTCCCCGAAAGAGACTCCGCCCTTCAGCGTAGCCTCGTTCGGGTTCCTCCCCGCCCGAAGGCAGAGAGTTAAGCTGGTCGCCCTACTTCAGACTGAACAGTATTTAGTCACCCCCAACGAGGGCATCATATAGCACAAAGCCGGTTTAACGTGGGATCTCCGAGCCCGTGGGCTCGGCCAAAAATATGCTCTTTGAACCCGTATAAACGGGTTCAGGGTCGGTTTACCTCCCCGAAAAAGTCTCCGCCCTTCGTCTTAAGGAAAGTAAATCACAGGGATACGTGTATCTACTAAAAATGTTTATAATAATAAAGATGCTTTTATTATAATAAAAGTAAGCAAGGATTCTACAATAACATTGCTATACAAACAGATCCAATGTAATAACTATACGAGAAGCAGTGCTCAAATATTACTTCCTTTGCGCGACTTGAACATCATTTGGATACTTAAATATCCGGATGGTTCATATTCTTCTGATGGCTAAAGAGACGAGGTAATATTCGATATTTCAAAACAGAGACGCGATACTCAATTCGTGATCCTACAATACAGAATTGTGTGTATCGTCCTTTGAACCGCCTGCTGATTAAGACGACCGTATAAATATTTAAGTGTTCATATGAAACCTTAAACCGCGGAAAGGTAGTAATATCTGAGTATTGTTTTTTCTTATATTTATTACGTAACACTGTGGTGCTGAATTTGTAGAGTATGTCTTGAAATCTAATTTACTCGTGTATTCAATTCGATCCTCTTAAGGGTCCTCAAATATTCCTGCTTTTGTGACAGGGTTTCTAAGGTATATCTAATTATCTTAGAAGGGGTGTTTGTGCACTTCAGAATGATGCAATGTCGTCATAATTATATCATAATATTACTCACGCTATCGATTATACTTCAACGTAATTTCTATTACCCTTAACGAAAAGTTCCTTTTGACGCTTCAAACGCCGTCCGATATTCCTTCCTTTGATTTCTTATGACGCCATTGTTCGTCCCCGTTTCCTTCCGTCTTCTTTTAAATGCCTTTTTGAAGACCATCCCTCTTACGTCATTAAACCCCTCGTGCTCTTAACGGTCCGCTGCCTATAAGTCAGCTACAGATCAAATACTTCATTGAAACTTCCTCTTTTTCACTTATTCAACATTCGCTTCCCCTTCTCTGTGGCTACTGAATGGCTTATTCAGCCATCTTTCACTCTATCTTTTAACATATGACATTCGACTTGTTTCAGAAAATCTTTCAGCTTTATGACCTTTTACTGGATTTATGCGAAATAAGTTCAGTTATCTTTATAGACATGTCTATATGCCTACAATCCTACCATTTTAATATTTGTCCGCGATAAATATTTGACGCCATAGATCCTATTCCATGCTGACCTCGAATTTGAGAATCAAAATCGGGTACAAATATTTTTTTTCTAATAGTTTAATCAGCGCAAGGTTCAAGAGCTACTCAAAAACAATTACTGAGTGAGATTGTAAGGAAGGTGGAAGTATGATTATTATGAGGACGTGTAAGTTAGATGTTCAGTGTAGTTTTCATGGTAGCATTCTATCGGCAGTTTGTTTCACCAAAGTTCCGAAGAGTTAAGAACTGTTAATCTACCATAGAGCGATGCGGGTATAGTAATGAAACGCTGCTTTTAAACTCTGTCGAGACTTGACAATATCAAATCTAGATGTGGTACGAGTACTTTATTCTTAGTTTCATCTAACTCTTGTAAAAATAAAGCATGACAACGGGAATTAGGCATGTATCAGAGTGATACAGTGAGTCGGCTATTCTTTGAGTATCTTTTGCAATGGCACGAATATACGCCTTCCATTTTTGACATTGTTAGGAGTGAGCTTTAGACCTAGTAGGCGTTCGAAGCAAAAAGCACTCATCAAGATTGGTGCATTTTTTAGAACTTAATACTGTTAATTCATAATTCAGGACTACCAAGAGCGCGTAACCGCTTTTTAACTCTGGCGAGGCTGGGCAGCACAAGTTGAGATGTGGTAGCAATATTCCATTCTAGGCTTTATATGTTTCTCACACACTGTGTCTGTGTGTGTGTGTGTGTGTGTGTGTGTGTCTATCCCTCTGTGTGTGTGTGTGTGTGTGTCTATCCCTCTGTGTGTGTGTGTGTGTGTGTGTGTCTATCCCTCTGTGTGTGTGTGTGTGTGTGTGTCTATCCCTCTGTGTGTGTGTGTGTCTATCCCTCTGTGTGTGTGTGTGTCTATCCCTCTGTGTGTGTGTGTCTATCCCTCTGTGTGTGTGTGTCTATCCCTCTGTGTGTGTGTGTGTCTATCCCTCTGTGTGTGTGTGTGTGTGTCTATCCCTCTGTGTGTGTGTGTGTGTGTCTATCCCTCTGTGTGTGTGTGTGTGTGTCTATCCCTCTGTGTGTGTGTGTGTGTCTGTCCCTCTGTGTGTGTGTGTGTGTCTGTCCCTCTGTGTGTGTGTGTGTGTCTGTCCCTCTGTGTGTGTGTGTGTCTGTCCCTCTGTGTGTGTGTGTCTGTCCCTCTGTGTGTGTGTGTCTGTCCCTCTGTGTGTGTGTCTGTCCCTCTGTGTGTGTGTGTGTCTCTCTGTCTCTCTGTCTCTGTGTGTGTCTGTCTGTGTGTCTGTATGTGTGTGTGTCTGTATGTGTGTGTGTCTGTGTGTGTGTGTGTCTGTATGTGTGTGTGTGTGTCTCTGTCTGTATGTGTGTCTCTGTCTGTATGTGTGTCTGTCTCTGTATGTGTCTCTGTCTGTATGTGTGTCTATCTTTTTCACCCCTAGCAAGGCAGAAATGCCACTAATACACAAGGGGTTACAGGGATTGAAAATGACAGAAAAAGACTGAGTATAGGGAAAATTGAGGAAAGGACAAGATGAACGGGATTCAGGAAGATAGAAGATGGTGATTGACGTTGCATTTAAATTTTTAAAGATTGCAGTTTTTCAGGGAAGCAAGCAAATGGAAGGAAGTTCTACAAGTGGCAAATGCTAGAAAAACTGGAGTAGAAGTGTCGGTTGCATTTAGCTGTTTCAACATCAAACGAGTGGAACCTAGATGTTTATCTAGTAGCATGCTTAAATATATGTAGTCGAAGCACCATGGAAAAAAGTTCGTCAGAGGAATTGCCATGAAAATATTTGTAGAAATGACATAGGGAAATGACACCAGGTCGGTGAGAAATTGACTGAAGTCGACAAAGAGCATAGCAACCGGAGGTTAGGTATTTTGGGATCGAAACAATGAACCGACCATTCTTCAAGGATCTTTTGCGATTGCCCGAATATACACGTTCCATTTGAGATCAGGAGTAAGCTTTAGCTCTAGTAAGTATTAGAGAGTAAATAAAATCCTGTTAATCAAACGGATTCAACTGCGCGACATTATCTTTTTTTTTCTTTTACGTCCCTGACAAGAGATTAAAAAAATTCTAAACCTTTACAGAATGCTAACGAGGAAATGGCAGGCTTATTCTCTTTGCCACGTCCCTTCAGGACAATAGCGATCATAGCTCTCCATAATTTCCTATCTTATTACTGACCTAATACCTCGAGTACTGCACTACATCTCCATCTTTTTAGATTAACGATAAAAAAATATCTCCGTGAACCCAAAGAAATTTCTCGGATAGAAATCAGAAAATCCAATCCTCTTTCATAAAATTTCAACGAAATCTGTTTCTCTTTACTTGCCCCAACTTATTTAGATCTTTAATCACAAATCTTTCTATTCAAGACGAAGCTCTTTACTTAGAAATCTCCATTCTTTACTTCAAAGAAAACCCTTTCGTGTGTTGTACTTGTTTGATTTTTTTTAAGTTTTCTCTCCCTTTAGCATTTACAAATTTCGTTATTTCGTTTGGAATTTCTAAGTTCTTTTGTGTACACTCCAGGCATCCGATTTACTGCATCAGAACAAGTATTTAATGACATCGATTTTTCATCTTTCATCTTCTGGTAAAGTGTATCAGTTGCTACTGAAGCTCCCATGGTCGTGTGTGTGTTTGTCTCTTTTTTTCTTTCTCTTTCTCTCTCATAATTTTCCGTTAATGAAGCATTTGTATGATGCTCATCTTCTTTAATATAGCTACTAGCTGTTTAACTGACCCGTGATATAATCAGTTGGAATTTATTAACCGAGTACTTGAAAAAGTATTCCTTGTAATGCGAGGGTGTGTAACGTTGCAGCTTAGACCAAGCACCATGTTCGTTCACAGGGTGCAGCAGCTTCTAATCGAACACTCGTGTCAAGTAAAATAATTCTTCAACCGGATCGTTACACAAGAAATAAAAACATGACGAAATTGTAGCAGTCAACAAATTTTGTTGTTGCAACCTTCCTCTGATAAAACGTTTCCTTTTCACGTCGCGGGTAGGAGCTCCTCTGTTTTCGGCTGCGAGGGACTACTGTCTTATACACAACTACCACGATATGTCTATGTTCGGTTAGAAACAGCGTTAAGTGCTAGTTACTTCAAAATAAAAATGTTAGGTACCGATATTTAATGGTGTCTTCGAAACGTATATTTTCATCAATAGTAGCCAATATGTTTAACAAAAGTAGAAGTACATTCATAGTAGAATTACGTTCATAGCAGTAGAATTGTCAATTCTTCAGAGACAATTTCCAGTGCGTGGTGAAAATTTTCAAAGTTGACTTTTCTCTTTTCTGAAAAGTTGATTTTATCTTCAATTAACATTTGACCAACTTTGAAGACGTGAATATCATGCAGTTTCTTACCGAAAATCTTCTCTTAGAATTACATCCCCAGCTGTAGTTTGCGTCAAATCAAAACTTCAGACACACCGTTCCTTATGATCGACCATAACGAAAATCTCCAAGTGCTTGCAACATATTGGTATTATGGAAAAATATTAAAAATTAAATATTGCCTGTATTTTGTATCTAGAATCCGTCCGGGTAATGATCTTCAGCACCAAAGGGATTTTCAATATATAAGGCATGCGTTGCCGGTACATATGTTGGAGGTGTGACTAGAAAAAAAATGGTACACCGCAGCGAAAGAAACAAGCTCGATACCCGGGTGAAACAGAAGAAAGGGGAGAACAGATAGGCTAAAATTTATTAAAAAAAAAAAAAAAACACATGAAGATTATGATAATCAATATAAAAAAAATAATGCATATTAAAATTTGTCTTCATCCATTTAGAATTTGTTTTTCTTCTTGGCTCATTTTCAATAAAAGCTATTTATATTTTCAATTTGTTGCCAAGTTATTACAGCAAGACTTTTATTGGCTAGGAAAACTGAATCCACAAACTGAGTTTAAATAAGGACAGTTTCCCTGATATCACCAGATATTTTGACTAAATGCACGTCATTGACACGTCGTACTGGATAGAGTAAAGAGTGAGAAAAGATCAAACATTATCTCAATATTTTCTGTAACTTTGCAACTTTCACAGACCAAGCAAATTGCATATGTTTTTTTTTATGTTTACATCAATGGGAATCCGTGTGTGTTTTTATAACTCTGTTTTCTTATTTGTAAAACCCCAAATCCTTCCGCTTTGGAAGCATGTCTTTATCCGTCAAATATAATTCGATGAAGTCTTACCAACTTTTACAGTTTTTCCATACTCAGTGCATTAATATTGTAGACTTCAATAATACTGTTGGCTCAATATATTTGGATCTTCTCAAGGACTCCAATTTCGCGAGTCTTTTTTTCAAAAATTCTCGAGTTTTGTTTATTTAGGGCCTATACTATAACTGATAAATTACGTCTGCTCTGCTAAGACTGGATATTCTATTTTAGTCAAGTGTTTCTTACGCAGTTGTGTTTATATTTTTCTATTTCACAGAAAATTTCTAGATTTTTGCGGTTTTTTTGTTTTTTTTAAGACAACAAAATCCCAACCAATAGTTCAGAGTCTTTTTCCTTTAAACGTAAGCGCATCATTCTCACATAACATGAAACATTTACCGATAAATTGTATTTTGAATGGTGGATATGTGACGTTACTATACTGTTGCAATCAACTATTTTCCTGACGACAAATTGCCCGCCCATCCCCCAAAGTTATTTATAGTGATTTTTGAAAAGAGCAATAGCGAAGGAATTCCACACTGTTCAAATAACAATACTTTTTCTTCACATAACAATTTGTTTTGTTTTATGGCATATAAAACTCAATGGGTTATTTAATACCGACAAGATTTGTATTACTGTTAATATTTTTTTCCAAAATGTATTGCTGATAATATTTTTCTTTTACAAAAATGTACTGCTGGTAATGTATGACAGGTAATCATTTTTATTTAAAAAAAAATGCATTGCTGGTATTAAAATATATTTTTTACACTTTTATGGTGCTTTGACCCCAGTTTGGGGGTGGTTAACTATTTGCCCATAGCTTGGACCTTAACAGGTGCTACAATCACAGGCCAGGATGGACCGGAAAACAACAGCAAATTCCTCAAAACCTGATCAGAAGCATTGCTGTCGGATGTAGTTTATCGTCTTACCTAGCACGCATTTGTACAAGTTATATTCCTTTTATCTTTTTTTTTTTTTTTAAATTGAGAACCACTAATTTAGATTATGAATGCACTCTGTGATATCCTTCTGGAATTTAATATCCCTTTTAATGTAACATTAGAAGGCAATTTTTTTGGAAACTTATAAGTTAACGCTGCGAAGAGTCTACTAAAAACGTTTTTGCAACATCATTTTCTTAGCATAGGTTTTTACCTGTAATCTGTTTACGACCTTTTACATCACTCCATTATATATCATCTTTTGCTCTATTAACAACGGTTACCTTTTATCCATGTATTTTTACAATAAAATTTTTGTAAGCTAATAAGCAAATATCAGGTCATGCCAATCCGAATTTTGAATAAAGAAAACAAGTGACCAAATGTTACATTTAATTACAGATTCAATCAACAATGTATTTTCCATGATTATCTATGACTTCCTTCCATCTATTAACAAATTTACTAATTCGATTACTGTAAAATTCTTTTGGCTTTGATTCGAAGAACTCACAAATGTCAGTTTTAACCTCTTCCTGTGTTACAAAAGCTGTTTCTTCCAAATGATTCAGTAAGCTACGAAACAAATGATAGTCTGAAGGAGCAAGATCGGGAGAATAAGGTGGATGAGGAATTTTCTCCCAACCAAGTTCTTCGATCTTTTGTGCCGTGATCCTTGCTGTGTGGGGTCGCGAATTGTCCTGATGAAACATCACCCCTTTTCGATTCACTAGAGCAGGCCTTTTTTTCATCGAAACATAGTTCAAACGCTCTAATTGCTGACAGTATATTTGAGTATTAATTGTTGCATTAGGCGGTAAGAATTCAAAGTGGATTATTCCTTGGCGATACCACCAAATTGAAAGAAGAACCTTTTGCCCATGAAGTTCCCTTCTCGGCTGTGGCTGGGGTCCTTCCCCTTTACCAAGCCACTGTCTACGACGCTTAACATTTCGATAAAAGTTTCTTTTTTCGTCGCCAGTCACAAGTCTATCCAAAAAAGGTGAAACAAGTTGTCGAGAATGGAAAGAGCAGATGTCAACTCGGGATTTGAGGTTGTTTTCAGACAATTCATGAGGCACCCATTTTCCAAGTTTAGGAACTTTTCCAAGTTGTTGAAGATGACGATGAACAGTTGTATGGTTTGAACTGAGAACCACTGCCAGTTCCTCAACTGATAAAACAGGATTTTCTTCAAGGGCTGCTTGAAGCTTTTTATCAAACTCAACTGGACGTCCGGTTCGATCTTCATCTTCAAGGGTGAAATCTCCACCTCTGAATTTTGCAAACCATCTTCTGCAAGTTCTTTCTTTCACACATTCCTCTCCATAAACTGAGTGAATGTTTCTAGCCGCTTCGGCTGCTGAGTTTACTTTCTTGAACTCATAAAGCATTATGTGCCTCAAATGATTCTTGGGTACTTCCATGTTAGCAGGGTTTTAATCAAAGAAAATTTTATTTTATTGCTCTCTGAAATAAAATTTAATTAGTTTAAATGCATCTAAAGATAAAAAACAATGTTCAGCTCCATTAGACATTATAAAATACTCTTTAAATTTCGTTCATTTTAACAAAAATTAAAATTTGGACAGAACTTATAGGATGACCTGATACAATAAACTTGCATGAAAAACAGTTAGTCACCCCCACCCACACAAACGCTCGTGTGATTGGATGTGCAGATGGTGTAAGGAAAAGCTGCTCGAAATAAGAAACTGGACAGCAGAGTTCGAATTGCAGTCGAGTCCATTGAATTCACTTAGGCACAAAGACATCAGGAAAAGATTAATCCATCACTTCGTTTTCCGACAGATGTGGATTAAATAGAGTAGGCTGGCATTCTTAGACTTCGTTGGCCATCAGTTTCTGAGGACAAATCTGAATTCAAAACCTGAGGTCACTTGGAGACCTTGTGTCACACTGTACCAGTTCCCTATATTCGGTTTTTCCGAAGTGTGGTTCTGCACAAACATTCACTATTATTAAGCCATATGTGCGGGTAGTCTGGCTGTTCGGTTCTAAGAACTGGGCTTCTGGACGGGTTGAAAAATGACGAGTTCGAATAGATAAATACATAATATATACCGGGTGTAAAAACAAAATTGTCCAAATCGTGTTACCGCATAATTCTCCATCCCACAAAATGTTTAATATCTAAAAAGTTCCTAAAATAATTGAGTTTCTTTTTTCCAGATTTTCGGATAAGATGTTTAGCCATCTTGATACCATTTGTCGTAATAATCCATAAGACGTTTTTCACGGGAGAAAGGAGTTTCAGCCATGACAGTCCAAAGAGCAGTGAAAAAGGACTTGAAAATTAAATTGTACCGGAAACATGTTAGGCACATTGTTACACCATGAGAGAAAGTTAGGTTAGAGTAGGCGAAGATCTTCTTGAACAAGTTGGAAAATGATCCTGGAATTATATATATTTGAATTTTATTTCAATCCTTCATGATCTTTCGATACTTAACTATGATAGATTAATGATGAACATCTTCGCTTTTCGTTTATGATCGATTTCATCACGATTCTTCTGCTAAGCTTGGAGAGCAATCATACATTAATATTGCCCAAAGTAGAGTCCACTAGTGTTGTAAAAACCGCGGAGAATTTCTAAGATACGACGTTACAAAGCTTAATCTAACAATTGGACAATTTACACCCTATATATATATATATATACATCGTGATACTCATTTGGAAAACCCTCGGATAGCTCAACTCGCAGTAGAACAAATCGGTACCCGAGAAAAAATGTTTTTAGCAATAAAGACTGTTACATTATGTTCCGTTTCAGCCAGCTTCTCTGAAGATCCGTTTAGGTAGGTTTGCCTGGCTCCTTAGGATTATCTTGTATATATTTATATATGTGTGTGCATGCATATATATATATATATATATATATATATATAATATATATATATATATATATGTGTATGTTTTGAAGTTTCATTTTTCACTTTGCACATTTTGTATTTGTAGGTTTGTTTTTTTTTTTACATATTTTATAACATTTATATTCTTCACTAGCTTTAATTCTGGCTTTTTATCTCGTCCTGTTGTCTTCTGACCCCTAAAACAAATCTTTCCTCCTTAGTGAAGATATCGAAAGGCCATATTTATTCTAGCTCAAGAGTGTTCATTAACAGGTGATTTCATAATATTTAAAATGTAATAATTCACAGCTCGCGTGTTAAGATTTTTAGAGCCATGCCAAAAAGCCACACACAAAAGAAAGACAAAAACAGAATTAACATGCATAGCAAAATCAAGTAAGAGCCGCCAAAATTTAATTGTAAAATATTTAAAGTTTGCGCGCTATAGTAGAAAATTGATGAGGTATAAAAATAGTTTTTTCAACCAATTGCTGCTTGTTGGAGTAATTCAAAAAATTTGGGCATTGTCAGTCAGCTCACAAAATGGTAGCTCGTCTACACGCCAACCAACACCCTTCATCCAAATAGTTAAGGGAAGCGGCTACAAACCAAACGACTTACTGACAATTCAATCAACATGTCAGCTTCTCTAAAACTTCTTTCTCCCGTGAATAATGGAATCTTACTAAAATGTATCATATTTCTTTCATTCATGTCTAGTTCTACGAACATCTAACCCTCAACAACAAATCAACGTAGACATAACTTACACAGAAAATCTCGGTAAAAAAATGTCATTAAATTGCAGTTTTAAATCTTTACGTTTCTTTTGATGACTGACTATAATGATTGACTCGGAGGCACTCTGGAGTAATGGGTAGCGGATTGAGGAATCGGAAAGACGAGTTTGAATTCCAGCCGAATCCATTACACCCATTTACGCGCTAAAACCCTTGGGAAAGATATGAATCCTCCTCTTCTCACACCTAGCTATGGGTAAATAGCAGGATAGACTTGGTTCTATAGCCTGGAATGCAAAACCTAATCTTCCAGGCTCACAACATACTCAATTAAAAACTGGCTTGTTAGAGAAACCGCACCGATATCTTACGGCACTATGTTCCTTAAGGAACTTAAAGGCATGATATATATATATATATATATATATATATATATATATATTGAGTGATCTATTGTAAATGCTCTTGAATTTCTTAATTTTATATTATAGTCATGCTGATAGATGTTGCATCTCTAGATAACAATAACACATCTTGCGAAATATTTTAGAAGCGAGGCAAATTGTTTACAAGAGTTCAACGCCATCAAATCACCACAAGGGATGTTAACCGTCGTAAAAGGATAAAAATGAAACCATTTTTAATAGGCCTTAACACATTTTTAAAATACGATAAAAGTAAATAACTGTCATTATTTATTTTAATTTAATTCATTTAATAAAAAAATTCTAATAATTGATATTATTTGCTTTCACTCTCAAGTAGTCCGGAATACAATTATATAGTTATTGTAATTGAGAACCAGACTTCGAATTCGCCCAGCAGAATTAACGTCGGCTTTCCTTCATTTTTTTTTTCTTTTTTTTTTTTTTTTTTTAAAGACGCTTACGCAGTCGTGTGCTGTTTTAATTTTGATTTCAGTCAGTCTGCTTCTAATCTTAAGGGAACCCCCAAATTTCAAAATCAACAAAAATTGGAACCATATATATATATATATATATATATATATATATATTAATTTTCCCGAGGTGTTCTTTTCTCGCGGTGAAATTGATGCCGTTGGACTTAACGGACAGAAGGCAAACTCAAAGACCTCGAGATAGAAATCAATAGAAATTAACTCCTCGAGACAAAAAAAACATTACTTTTTATTGATGATCAAGGAATGATTTTAAAAGGAGTTAAAAAAAAAAGAAAAAAAAACTTGATCAAATTCCTGACTGCCCGAAAATGCGTGAATTTCAAAATATAATAATTGGTAGTTGTAAAACACTGCAGAAATTTATCTTCAATCAATGTTACATTTTTCTGATTCTATAGAACCTGTTTTTTTTTTTTTTTTTTTTTTTATGTTTTTCGATCTTACGTTACAAAAATATTGTTTTCAGTCTAAATTTTTGTGATGAGGTGTTATCATTATTTACACTATTTATATTCGAACTCTTGGCTTTTTCTTTCTTGTTATTACAGCGTTTTGGATGTTGTGCCCTCCGGCCTCTTCTAGTGTGTATCGATCTGGGTAACCTACAGGGAATTTTGAACTAAACTCTTTTTTAATCAGCACTGTTAGAATGTTCTCGTTCCACTGATCATGTCTAGGTATATCGTCTAGTTCTTATTTCATTTAGCACTATTCAGTTATTGCTTGCCGGTTTCCACTGAGAGCAAGCCTGACCCAGGAATTGAACTCACAATCACCGTCACCAAATTCACAAACCAACACTTTAATCCCGTAGGAGAATTTATTCCGGGGATCTTGGAGTCATAAACCTAACCAGCCTGCTTATTAGTCACAAATGCTACTGCTGTCATGTTTTGCCTGCTGCTGCTGTAGTTGATTTGTTATTTAAACGCAAGACATCCTAACATGCCGTTAAACAAAATTAGCCAAATTGCAGCCATTTGTCTTTCTTACTCCCATATTGTAATTATTTCTACGCTAAGCCGACTAAAAAGGTCCTCCAAGCTTAACATAAACCCTAGATCTTTCAGGCATCTAATTCTCCATTGTTTGTACTTTCCAGTATTTTCACTTCATTCCATAAGGGCTGATAATTACCGCTTTCCCTCCATACATGATCAGCCATAATGTAAAAAAAAGTCTCTGGAAGTCTCCGGTTGAGACTCGGTTAGTAACTTGTACTACACCGAGCCAAGGAACAACAATCTACTGTGGGTAACTAGAGATTATTTTTAGAATAATTACTAGCAGTGAATGGCGTTAAATATAGCATATTACAAGGTTCGATTCTTTTGTTTCATTGTTTATGCATTTTCGTCAGGATCGCATGAGGAAAGAAAGACATCTCATGGCCAACATTACAGTTATTCAAGAGATAACTTTTCTTTTTTTTTTTTGTAGTCTTTTCTTTTTCTTCAACCTCCCTTCACTATTCAACTGTTTCGCTCACCCTCTGTTCCATTTTCGGATTCTCTTCGGCGAAAACGAGACTCTTGAGAAATTCAATTATCTCTTCGTCTTTTTGGCAATATTCCAAATCCATTATCTCCAAAAATTTCCAGCTGCGACACTTTTTTCCTTTTACCTTTTTTGCTGGCAAAGTGAAAATCAAGAAAAGGCAGATTTGCAATGCATACGAATGTTGCGTTATGGTGCTTGAATTTTGCTAATGGAAACCAGTACTTTGTTCTTTTATTCGTACGTATATATTCATAATTCGCGTTGCCTCCTGCAATAATAATAATAATAAATTATGATTATTATTACATGTAAATGCATTTCACGATTTGTGAATACAACTACAATTTCCACAAATATATGCATATTTTTTTTTTTTTTTTTTTTTTTTTTTTTACCTTTCTTGGAACATTTCGAATGGTCCGAAGAAAACTTCTCAAAGAAAGAAGTATTGAAAATATCCAAATGACAACAATCCTGAAAGATCGGCAAGGACCCTAAAGAAAATGTTGAAGTATTTAGCTGCATAATCATTCGATTTCCAGCCAGAGCCAACATGAGTCTTCTAATTTGAAATCTCTTCGACTCTATCATGAACGAGCCGCGGAACAGAAATGTCCCCGAACAAATTTTAATTCTAAAAGAAATTGTAAAATATCTGAGTAAATGTTGAATTAGTAATAAGTTAAAACTTACAAAATGTGTTTGATTTGTTTCCAACGTGATGAAGAAAAGTGAATACAGAAGGTAGATTTCAAGCTGAGATCCCCATCAAAAGGTAAATATTTTAAGAGTCGCTATTCCTTCTTTGATATCAATGCAGTCGCTCCGTTTGACATTAAATATATCAACGAATTCAACTTGGTTGATTGACATGGACGCTCTAAAATGGTTTTCCAAGCAAATTAGGACAAGAAGCATTAATCAAAACTCCGTTCTTGTTATCCTCCTCCTTAATTTATCCTGTTCTCCTCTTCTTAATTCGTCCTTTGGAGATCTCTCTCTCTATCTCTCTCTCTATCTCTCTCTCTCTATCTCTCTCTCTCTATCTCTCTCTCTCTATCTCTCTCTCTCTATCTCTCTCTCTCTATCTCTCTCTCTCTATCTCTCTATCTCTATCTCTCTATCTCTCTATCTCTCTCTCTCTCTCTCTCTATCTCTCTATCTCTCTATCTCTCTCTCTCTCTATCTCTCTCTCTATCTCTCTATCTCTCTCTCTCTCTATCTCTCTCTCTATCTCTCTCTCTCTCTCTCTCTCTCTATCTCTCTCTCTATCTCTCTCTCTATCTCTATATCTCTCTCTCTATCTCTATCTATATCTATCTCTCTCTCTATATCTATCTCTCTCTCTCTATCTATCTCTCTCTCTCTATCTATCTCTCCCCAACAAATTTATAGCACCCAGCCAAAAAGATAAAGGAAGTACAGGTTCGATTTTTTTTTCCACATTTCTTTAGTTAGCCTTTCGATTTTTAGTGCTCACTAAATATACCGTTCATAATAAGAAATGCTGTCAGACTAAAAAAATCAATCAATTGCTTAAAGTTCAATATCAATGCCCAAAAAAATATTTCAACGTATAGCAGTAAGATAAAAATGTTGAAATAAAATTAAAACAAAAAACCAATAAGAAATAAATATTTATTTTAATTTTTAAGTATAAATTTAAAACGAACATATTGCAAAACAACTGTTTGAGCTTCTTTTTATTTCGAGTTTCACGACTAAATCCAAAGACATATATGCAATGTGATAGCTCCTGACTTGTGATCTCTACTCCAGTCACTTTCTCACCGGCGTAATGTAGTTCACATATGTCTTTTCTATAAATATTTTCATGGCATATGCACTGACGAACTATTTTCACTGTTGACCTGGCTGCAATAATTTTAGCGTGCATCATCATAGATCACATTGCCATACTTTACAATTAAATGTAATCACCCCTTCTAATCTAACAGCTTCCCGACAGTGGAAATCCCTTCCTCTTACTTGCTTCCTTGATGACTATAATCTTCAAAAATTTAAATGTAATGTCAATCGATATCTTCTATTACCTTGATCCCCGTTCATTTATCTTCTTTTTACCCTTTCCTCATCTCCACCCCTATTTCCAGTCTTTTCTCTTTCTTACCCTCTCTGTAGCTCCTTGCGTTCTAGTGTCACTCCCGCCTTGCTTGGGGTGAAACGTTTAAAAATATACTTTTATGGTAAAGTAACGTGTGACTGGGGTTATGTATTATTGTTTAGAGTGCATCGCCATGAAGTAATAATTACAAAATAAATCTTGCTATGTCTTCCTTAGCGAATTTGAGCTTCATTAAAAGCTCCTCACTCCTGACCTTGTGCCAGATTAAAGGAATCTTAGCAAATTTTTCGAGTACCTGATCGAGTTAAACGGATGTCGGTTAACTCCTGTTAATTTTCCTCTGAAAGTTCTCCACTGCCTTAACCGGGTATTGTCCGCATAGTGGATAAAGGCGTTGGTTAGATCCAGTGACAGGACCCAAAGAGTGTGAGTTCAATACCCGGTTAAGGCAGTTGAGAACTTTCAGAGGGAAATTAACAGCTGATAACGGACGTCCATTAAACATGGCACGTGAAACTAGAACAGTCTACTCCAGTGAGCGAAATAAAGGTTTAAGTTCGACATTCTAACCACCTGAAAAAGGCCGGAGCGTACAACGGCCGAAACGTTGTAATAAATATGGCGACAAAGATGAGGATAATAATCAGAATAATGTAAATAATGTACATAATACCTCATCTCAGAAATATAGACAGATACCGAGAATGGTTAGCATTCCAGAAGCCTTCAATCCCGAAAGAATAAATCCTTACAACCGCGATGTGTAAATACCGAATTGACAGATGCTATAGGCCTCTCTTGCATTTAGGGTTAACATTTTGGATTAAACCTAAGGAAGTCAATAATTGTAAAAGTCTACCATAATTTATCTATCTTTTTATTCTCGTTATATTTTCCGCTTTTATTAAATGATTTTATCTTATGCTTATATGCGCCTTCACTGCTCGGGACTACCCACAACTTCCTGTCTTTTTAACTCTTAGCAATGTTTGTCTTTTTGCTATTTTTCTACTCCTTTACCCCCATCCCTACAATATATCCTGAGTGTCAAATTTTCTAAGCCTACTTCCCTCATTATGTACTTAAATTTCAACTCTCTCATTAAGTTGAAACTCGTATATGCAAATGCAATCCATTGCCGGCGACTAAACAAGCTTCCCCACACCAAATTATAACGTGAGGCGGGTGGTTAGCAGCCCTATAGGATGAAAAATAAGACCTATCAAAGGGCGGAAAGAACTCTTAATGAGTCAACTGCCAGCTAACTCGAGGATGTGTTGCAATAAAATCACCGTGGAGAAGGCAACGGGAAACCACTGCACTATCAATTTCAAGAACATTCGTGGCTCTCGACACATTTCAATAAATCCCTCTTTAAAATATATTAGATGGATTTCCACCAAACTTGGCACGCATCGCCTATGACACATGGGTGTCATAGGCGATGTAAAGTTAACCTTGATCAACACTGAAGGTCATGAAGGGTAAAAAAAAAACATGGTCTAATAAGTACGTACTCCTGAAAATTCTTCAGAAAGAATATAGCTGTAAAGCCAAAATAACTTTATGTACTAAATATATGTGAGGTTATTTTAAATCCTTTTAATAATCTAAACAAGTAAAATTATACCCGTTAGTGTGTCCTTTCACGTAAACCAAATTAATTTTCGAACAATGCCAAGTACCACTTCTAGTTGTAAATAAACGTTTTTGAGGCGTTTATTTGGAGAATCTTTACTCTCGGGATTTGGGTTTTCGGAAATATGACCCCCAAATCATTAAACTCCTTCTACCATAATGCATGTTACCTTAATATGTTGTATATCAATTATGACCATGTGTTGTACTAAGCTAAACTTATTAAATTACTCATAAGCAGTGATTACACACCCGTTTCCGCGAGGCACTAAAACTGTATCAACGAGGTTTCTAAAGTTTGAACTTTTGCCTTACTTGGATAAAATTGAGTAGATGCTTACCATTACATGTGTGACTAGGTCTATTTCTATGATATCTCCGAGATGATTATTTACATCATCCTCATCGCCATATTCACATTGTAAGCTCCAGCCTTATTCAGGTGAATGGAATTTCGAACCGAACCCTTTATTTCGTCCACTGTGCTAGATAATTCTAGTTCCACGTACCATGCCTCTCCTGGATGTCTCTGTTATTTCCCTTTAACTCAACTCTCTAAGATTTTTGGTTCACAAATTCTGTAGCCTGGTACTTAACTCACAACACTTTGCGTCTAGTCACTGGATCTTACCTTCAATGACACATGGCCATGTGGATATCTACCCCGGAGGACGAAATGCGGAGTTCGGGTCGAAATTCCATTCACCTGAAGAAGACCGGAGCGTACAACGGCCGAAACGTGAATATGGCAATGAAGATGATAACAGTCCGAATAAGCTTCTATAATAAGCTTATTTATAAATTAGACAGTCCTTAAATGTTCATTTTACAAGGAGATGGTTGCGTTTATAACTTGTTACTGAATTGTTTGGTTATGGCTCTCCACAACTTCCTATATTTTGTAGCCCTTAGCAACGATTCTCTCGTTACTCTCCCTTTTTATTCCTGTTCTGATATTCATTTACACTAATTCGTTAGGCAAGTTACTTTTACTCCGCCTGCTTTCAATATGTCCCTTGAGTGTCAAATACTCAAAGACCCTTTTTCACATGTCCCAGAGATTTAAAAACTGTCTTATTTCCATTTTCCTTAAGAATTATTGGTTACTTGAATGATCACTTCATGAGATTCTCTGTTGAATCACATATCTGTTGACTCCTGTCTCTTCATCTATGAGATTATTGTCCAGCAGTCACTGCCATAGAAGAGGATTGATATTTCATAAAAGTTTTGCCCCTATTTTCTTTATTTCTGACGTAATTTGCATGTTTCTTAATACTTTGCTTAGCTTTCGAAAGGCATCTTTAGATATTTCAGTGAACCTACGTATAAACACTGGTTGATTTTTCTATAAAAAATTGAATCCATTTTCTCCAAAATTCGATAGATATTGTATAAATTAATTTTTCCAGATTCTCTTAGACTGAAATAAAAATAACAAACATCTGTGCAATAGACATATACTCCCACATTTTGTTTTAATATTGTTTTATTATTAATATTTGTTTCACTTATTTGTCTTTTTCTACTGTATATATCAAAATGTTCTTTTTCATTTGTAAGAAGATTTCTTCATATCCTGTTACGATTTCATTTTTTTCCTTTATTATTTTTTTTTTTTTTTTTTTTTTTTTTTTTTTTCAAGAATCGGAAGTTTAAACCAAAGATAGTATCTGGGCAAATTCCTGAAGAAAAATTTAAATCTTCCTCTTGTTGTTTCAATCTTAGGGAAAACTTCAACAAGATATATAAACAGGTACAGTAAACAGAAAAAAAATGTCCATCTTACTGGCAAAAAGTAAGACCACCAGAGTTGTGTCCCCTAGATCGGATTCGGTTGTTTTTTCGTTTTTGGGTTTTTTTTTTTTTTTTGTTCTTTTATTTTTATTCCTTATAAAAAATATATTTCTATATAATTCATTTAAATTATTGTAAAATGTCTTCTCTCCACGAATATCGCCATGAAATAGAATTGATGGGCTTGTCATAAATGGCCGTTTTCTTTTTTGTATCCCCGTACAGAATTCTTGCGTACATTATTATTTGAAAGTCGGAGACTACGTACCAAGATGAACTTACTCTTGTTTATATCAGAATTATAAGATGAAAAACTAGTCGAAAATCGATAATAATAATTAGGGTTCGGCTTTGAATTTCGAGCAACCAATTACTATTGTTACTATATATGAAAGCAGAATAAGGTGAAAGAAAAACTAATCGAAAATTAATTATTGACAACTCTATGGTTGTACAATAGTTAGCGGTTCTTACCGAGACATCGGCGACTCGAGGTCGAATTCCAGCCAAGTTCGTTTCATTCACTTTCGTCCAAATAACTTCAGAAAAAGATATGAACATATCGCTTCTCTCATCTCGGTAAATCATCAGGAAGACTAAACTCTTTTTCAGTAACGGACTACTCCGAATTCAAAACCGTATGTTTTGTGGGGGCACATATTTGAACTGTAAGTAAGCTCCGCTCAGAACAATTGCAGAATTCAAGATATTGACTATGTTGAAAAAAAACTAGATTGGCTTGAGCAGTCATACTGATGTTGCCAGTATGCCTCTGCCAGTCGAAACAGCTCTGATGCGTGTCTAAAATTCAAACAACTTAGTTCGATTTACGCAGTTGAAATTTCGAAGTTAACAGATGAATATCTATCTAAGCACACAAGCACGGTGTATATAGACATAGCAATACCATTATAGGTGAAAGGTGAAATTATAATTTACCCCGTGTAAAATCTCGTAATATGCTTAAAATAAAATGCCTTCTATGGTCCATGTTGTCGGAGCATCATCATCTCTCAGATGTGTGTGTGTCTTCGGGTAGAGTGCGACTCCGTTGTGGCCTTTGTCTGCGGATAGTCGCAGCTGTGGAAAATAATACTTCGAGGTGCCCTACACTTGGCGAGTTAAATACGAAGGTGCGGCCTTGGGAAGATGATCCCCAGGGTCACCTCGAAGTATTATTTTCTTCTGCTGCAACTCTGTCCGCAGACAAAGGCCACATCGGATTCGCACTCTACCCGAAGACACACACACAACTGAGATGATGATCCTCCCACAACATGGAACAAGGAAGGCATTTTACATTAGGTATATTACGAGATTTTCACACGGGGTAAATTATAAATTCTCCTTTCACCTATAATGGTATTGCTATGTCTATATATACCGTGCTTGTTTGCAATAAAGAAATTATCACTAACATTCAAAACAAATTTGAATCTATCACGCTTGTAAAATATTTTTTTGATATCCTAAAAGATTGTAGATTGTGTTTATGATATTCCGTGTTCTATTGTTTGCAGTAAAGCTGGTATCCCGTCTTGAAGGTAATATCAGAGATCTAATAATTTCTATAAAATACCATATAAGAAAATTCAGACATTTTCTCGGTATTAGTCAACACATTCAAAGTAAGACGGCTCTAGGGAAACAGATGTCTGAAAGGAAGGAAAAAAACAGGCATGAAATGAATGAAATCGAAGTATTTGGGAAACAAGAGCCCTTGATTAAGAGAATGAAATATAATATTAAATATACATAAACATATGAAAGAGAGAGATGGGAAGGAGGAGAGTGAGAGAGAGAGATATATATTTTCTGGCTTTAAATAACTCGAAAAACGTTGATAAGCTGTGAAAAACAAATCGATCTCGTCCTGTATATGACGATAAACTACATCCCTGCTATGGGCAAATAGTTGACTCACTCAAACTGGGGCCAAAACACTATAATTGTTGACCCCCTCAAACTGAATGAATGCCTAAAAATAAGTTTTAATACCAGCAATGAATTTTTTAAGGGAAAATTATTACCAGAAATACATTTTTAAAATATTACCAGCAATATCTTGCCGGCATTAAATAACCCATTGAGGTCGATATGCTGTAAAACAACCAAACAAATCAATCAAATCCAGCATTCAGTGTTATAAAGGAAGATCTACATCAGAACGAAAATGTTCAATATTTTACTAGTTCTAGTTTTTGGAAGGCATCTTTAACCATTTAAATGCGCCTTAGGAGTTCTGTTTATTTTTTCTCTCAGCTCGTTTAATTCTATATTCGCCTATTTACTTTGCATAAATATAGCTAAATATATTTAACCAAAACCGCTTTCATCCGTGAAAGACATTCATTAAGAAAAATTAGTTTTCCAAACATAGAGAATATCATATCAGAGGTCATTCGAGGTATTTAAATGTCACGGTTAGCGAAAAATTGCTAATGTGTCACAATGGGTAGAAGACAGGGAA